>CM062816.1:40805206-42005206 GCA_031772625.1 Pinus tabuliformis | reverse complement strand
GATTGTTTTTTTTAAGGGTAAGGTCTAGGGAAATGTGTGAAACCAAGGGGAAAAAGGTCAAAATGAAGGGAAAAGTATTTTTATAAGTTATGAAGGGATAATGAGGGGAAATTAGCAAATAAGTATGTGGGGGTGTAGCGAAATGAGGAAAAATTAGTAAATAAGCTTTATTGAATGTCATTTCTCTTTCACAATTCCTCTTGCACATGAAACATAGGACAAAGCATGATGAATGTGATGTTGACTTAGCAACCTTGTGCATTTGCAAAACTTCTTCTACCTACCCTATATTTACCCTAGAATTTTCTCTTCATTTATTGGGTGCATTTGAGCTTGTTGACCCTTTATTTCTTTTTCTTTTGATAAGCAAACTATCTAATTCTAACCTTATAACTTCCAATGGCTCAAATTACACTGTTGAGCTCATTTTTATTGTCTACCTAACTACTTATCTACCAAGATTAAACAGTTTGGCTAGATCTTTATTCTCTATCTATCAACATGAAATTTAATGCATGAATGCGTCAAGATTAAACTATTTGACCCTCATAGATTGTGGAATTTTTGACAAGCTGCACACAATATTATTTTTCAAAGTAAAGTAAAAGGAGTTCCATTTGAATTTGCACAATTTCATGATATATTTTCATCTCTTTTTTGGGGTTCATATTTTTTACTTTTTTTATCTTTTCCTTTCTTTTTGTCCTTTGATTATTCTTTTAGGACATATCCTCTTTATATTTTTAATTTTAATATGGGAAAACATTTTGCAGAAAGAAAAAGTATGTACACTATTACAAGACTAACCATAGCCAATGCAAAATTATGAATCCTATTATTATAGGACCCTAACAGTGGCTCCACATGGGGATGGCATTTTCTTGTGAAATGTCAAGAACTTAAGATCAATAGCCTTTGAAACTTTGACTGTGGCTGGCTTGTAAATGCTCCTTTGTGATCTTCTTTATTCATATGGTAGACCTTTCAAAGCTCAAGGCCTTCTCTTCAAGCTTCAAATTCAAAAGATTGCCATCCAATCCAATCTAAACTTTGCAATGTTATATACAATGAGCAAAGTAAAATGAACTACTGTTATTCCATGTATAAGTAATGCTTCAACATTCTAACATTAATTAGTCCTCCCAGTAGATCTGTTCCATCTAACTGTCTCAAGAAAAATGCATTGTTACCTCTCTAACCATAAATGATGTAAGGGCCTTGCCATAGGATATCAAATTTTCCATGTTTACCCTTCTCTTCTCTTCTAGAATCCCATTTAAGTACTTTGTCACCTATGTAAAAATCATCAGCTTTGGTTTTCTTGTCAAAAATCTTTTTGATTTTATCCTGGATCATTTGTGATTTGACATAGACTTCTTCTCTGGTTTGCTGCAAGTGTATTGTCTGATTTATCCTCCTTTGGATATCATTAGGTTCTACTTGCAATTCTTGAATCATCTTCATCACTGGTACTGTTAGTCCTTACAATCTCCTAGGCTCAAAAGGAAATCGACAAGGGTAACCTCAAACCACTTTAGCGCAGTAGCTAGCCCTACTGAGCATGAGAGGGATCTCTCTAAGTCTCTTATCAATGATATGACTTTAAAGAAAATGAATTTTAGGATAGGTATGTGTATTTTTTTGTTTGTGAATTTTTTTTTAAGGATTTATTGAACTTAGGGTTTGGAGCCACAAGTAGGTCTAGGCTGTGGGAATGCGGGAGAAAACATAAGAAGGAAATAGATATTAGAAACCATGGTGTAATTTGAGTATTTTTCAGTGTAGTACAGAGGATATAGGGTGGAAGAAACTAATGAGCATAAATGAACATGATTTCATTAGCTTAGGAAGACAAAACAGATGACTATAAAAACCAGATAACAGAGCTTGAAAAACAAGAATTCTGAATATTTTATCACAAGGCATTCATAGAAAGAAGAGATATAATGTAGATAAAGATGTTTAGACCATGAGGAAACAAAAAGAATGAAGTAAAAACACCATGAACTCACTGGGCTAGAGTTCCTTGAAAATAGCTACAACCTATATCTGTATTAGTTGAAAGATGATTACAATGCAAGCCTCCTTCACAAAAAGTTCAACCTCTTCTCCTGAGGTGAAATAGTACTTATAGACTCTCCTAGACCACTTTCCCACCTTCAGGAGTCGAATTCCTTGGTGGAGGAACTGACTCCAAGATTCTCTCAACCAACAGGTGAGAGTGAGAAGGTGCAACTCAAACACCTCATGAAGAGTTTGTTTAGGAGTTTGCTTCTTTATGAGGCCTAATAAGCATCAAAAACAACCTATGATATACATTTATTAATTCCTATATCTCTTGGCCTCGTAATTTGTGCCATTACATAGAGAATCTTGACTTTGACCAAGTCAGACTAGAAATTAGAAATTTTACACAGTGAGATTTTGCAAATAAAAACATAGAAAGTGCAGAAGCGCAATGCCGAATTTGAGCTGATTTTGAGGTGCCTTCCAGGGGTCAAAATGAAAATATGAGAGAACATTCAACTAGCCCTTCAAGTCTCGTTTCCAGAACAGTTTGAATTTTTGAATTCGGAGCATGGGAAGGCCTTCAAAAATCCATTCTCCCAAGGTCACTCTAGAAGTGCAGCACCTGTCGAAAAATGGTCTAGAATGCTAGTTTTTTGCCACTTTTTTGCATTTTTATCCAAAACTAAGCCACCTCTACAAAATCTGGGAAAATGGGTTTTTAGAGGATGTCAAGACCTTTCCAAAAATTTAGAACTTTCCTCAAATGGAAGCTTGAGGAAAAATTGCAGTGACAAGGCGCTGCACTTTTGGAAAGGCTAAATTTCTGAATTTAGACCAAAATTTGCCAAAAAACTCAAAATGCTTAGAATTAGATAAAAATTGGAGGGAATGTGTAAAAATGAGTTTTTTATAGCTTCATGGATGCTTTAGCAAGCATCTCCAAGATTCCCTCATCCTTTTGATCTTTTTGGCCTCCTTGAGCTTGCTTCTAAGTTGTTTCACTTTGACATTGGCAATCATGTCTTGAGCTTGATAATGATGCGCCACGTTTCTTAGCATTTGATTATCTTTGTTTGCATTCTCCAGGAGCTTCTCTAAGTGTTCATCCACCATGTTAAGCCAATATTGTTTATCTTGATGTACCTCTAGGGCAATCATTTCCTCTAGGTCAAGGTCTTCATTGAGCAAAATTTGTTCTTGTTCCTCTTGCAAAGTTTTCTTGAGGCCTCTTGTTCTTGGTCTTTTCCTTTTTCCTCTCACATATGATGCTTCAGGCTCGCTTGATGTCATTATCTCTTTACCTTTGCCGACTTGCTGCATTAGCTTAGATTTTTGCTTTGAGTTGACTGTTTCCTGTTCAAGGAATGATATAACATACTTTGGCCTTTCCAGATTTATTACCAGCTCCTTGATTTTAGTCCTTGTCCCTGATTTTCTGTCTCATGATTGAAGTCTGATCTTCTACCTCTAAATCAATAAGCTCAAACTCGTGCTCAACTATCTCCTTATCCTTTGTTGTCGATTCCTGCTTTGTTGATTAAGAAGGCTTGGCCCCTTTCTCTCTATGAGAAGAAAACACAAGGCTTTTTCCTCTCTTGTACACTTTAGTAACCTCAGGTTTGGATAGCTGAGTCTTCTTCACTGATTTTCTAGAGGACCCCACCTCCATTTGAATGAAAAATAAACTGTGAGGTATGAATGGAAATGAAGTGATGTGAAGGTGGATTTCGACAAAATGATGGGAGGGGTTTTAGGAAAGATGAGATGACTTTGAAAACTGATGAAAATGAGTGAAGAAAATAGTGAAAGACGTTGTTGCTTGCAAGTGAGGCCAAGAGGGTTTATGATGAAATTTTCCAAAAAGAACTCTAGGAATGAGCTAGGGTTTTGCTTTTTCAGTGTTTAAACTTTGTTTTGAGGTGGATGAACTGGTAAAAATGACTCATCAAACATTTATGTAGGTGTAGAATATCAATTTACATGTTTTAGAGATCAAAAATTAGGATGGCCATTTTCACCCTAACATTTCCCATGCAAAATTTGCTACAAACCCTAACTTGAAAAATTATTGACATGGAATGAAATTGGGAAAGCAAAAGATAAAGGGTGATTGGGTACTTACTTGTTCCTTAGCTTAGAATATAGTTAAACCAAGATTTGAAGTGAAAAATTGAGATTTGGGAGAGTTTTGAAGGATTTCTGGGCATTCTGTCCTGCGCGCAGTGCAGTGTTCCTACGCGCAGCGCAA
This sequence comes from Pinus tabuliformis, assembly GCA_031772625.1. Taxonomy (NCBI): domain Eukaryota; kingdom Viridiplantae; phylum Streptophyta; class Pinopsida; order Pinales; family Pinaceae; genus Pinus; species Pinus tabuliformis. The sequence continues at coordinate 42,000,948 of CM062816.1, read as the reverse complement.
TTCACAGAATCACAATGCCATCTTCCAAACCACTTTTGGAGGCCTTAAACTGCTCCAAATTGAGAGCTTGATAGCTCGTTAGAAATCTATTGAATTTTTCTATACGATGGAAACCTCAAGAATGTAATTTGGAAAATCCATGAGGGAGAAAAATTGATTTTCCCAAGGTCACTCCAAAAACTCAGGGTTTCTCTGACAAAAGAGAAGCTCCAACTTGCAGATCACTTGTGGATGCAATTCACTAATTCAAATCATGAGCGAACGCTACCATTGGAAAGATTAGGAGGTATGCTATACAATAGAGTCCTCAAAAACTGCCAACACCTGCTCAAAACCCCTGAAAAATGGTCTTGAAGTCAACCTCTTCAGAAGTGGATTAACTCTCCCGTAGCAAGTGTATTTTGGGAATTTCTTTCAAATCATAACACCTGTGCATAAATTGAAGGAGGTTTTTGTTCCTTGGACTATAATTATAAAAAACCTATTTTACTTTTGTAAAATTATTCTCCATTTGGTCAAAAACATATTTTGAATCAAACATGTCCCTATAAGGAATGATGAGGCGAGGTAGTGTACTGCAACATTGACTTATTTGAAATTATATATTACCTTTACCTTTATTTTTCTTTCCATAAGTTGCTAACTCCCTTTACCCACTTAATCACATGATGGACATACTTTTGGCAACATATGGTATCATGATGACACATGAAGTGAAACCCTAGACCATGACCTAAAATGAGGAATTTAACCATTTCATGACCCAATACATTTAAATGAAGATATGATTCCTCGAAGAAGACAATGAACATGATGAGTGATGAAGACCATCAGTAAGTGAAGGGAGTAGTAGTGACCTAGACATGATAACCAGTGACCAAATTTTTATTTTAAGACTCACTGAAATCACAAAAATTTGACTTGACACCCTAACAACACCTTGTAAGAGCATATTTGATCACTGGTGACAGGCTAAATTGACTGACACTAACATTAGCTCCAACTAGGGATGGCAGCTCCTTAGAGGTGTCAAGAACACCGTAGACCAAGTAGCCTTATCTATTGGGAAATCGAGTCATAATGCAAATACTAAACTCAAATATAAAACTGACTAACTAACCAACTGACTTGTTTTTTGCCACTTTTTTGCATTTTTCTTCAATACTAAACCACCTCTACAAAATCTGGGCAAATGGGTTTTTAGAGGATGTCAAGACCTTTCCAAAAATTTATACCTTTACTCAAATGGAGGCCTGAGGAAAAGCGCAGCGCCAAGGCGATGCACTTGTGGAAAGGCTAAATTTCTAAATTTAGACCAAAATTTGCCAAAAAACTCAAAATGGTCAGAATTAGCTCAAAATTGGAGGAAAGGTGTAAAAATGAGTTTGTTATAGCTTCATGGATGCTTCAGAAAGCATCTCCAAGCTTCCCTCATCTTTTTCATCTTTTTTGGCCTCCTTGAGCTTGTTTTTAAGTTGTTTTACTTTGACATTGGCGATCATGTTTTGAGCTTGATAATGATGCGCCATGTGTCTCAGCATTTGATTATCTTTGTTTGCCTTCTCCAAGAGCTTCTCTAAGTGTTCATTCACCATGTTAAGCCAATATTATTTATCTTGATGTACCTCTAGGGCAAGCCTTTCCTCTAGGTCAAGGTCTTCATTGAGCAAAATTTGTTCTTGTTCCTCTTGCAAAGTTTTCTTGAGGCCTCTTGTTCTTGGTATTTTCCTTTTTCCTCTCATCTCTAATTCTTTAAGCTCGCTTGATGTCATTATCTCTTTACCTTTGTCGACTTGCTACATTAGCTTAGCTTTTTCCTTTTCTAGGATCAACTATTTTGCTTTGAGTTGACTGTTTTCCTATTCAAGGAATGATATAACATATTTTTCCCTTTCCAGATTTATTACCAACTCCTTGATTTGGTAGTCCTTGTCCCTGATAGTTTATCACATGATTGAAGTCTGATATTCCACCTCTAAATCAATAAGTTCAAACTCATGCTCAACTATCTTCTTAACCTTTGCTGTTGATTCCTACTTTGTTGATGAAGAAGGCTTGGCCCCTTTCTCTCTGTTAGAAGAAAACACAAGAATTTGTCCTCTCTTGCACACTTTAGTCACCTCAGGTTTGGATAGTTGAGTCTTCTCCACTAATTTGCTAGAGGACCCCACCTCCATTTGAATGAAAAATAAACTGTGAGGTATTAATGGAAATGAAGTGATGTGAAGGTGGATTTCGACAAAATGATGGGAGGGGTTTTAGGAAAGATGAGATGAATTTGAAAACTGATGAAAATGAGTGCAGAAAATAGTGAAAAGATGGTGTTGCTTGCAAGTGAGACCAAGAGGGTTTATGATGAAATTTGCCAAAAAGAACTCTAGGAATGAGCTAGGGTTTTTCTTTTTTAGTGTTTAAACTTTGTTTTGAGGTGGATGAACTAGTCAAAATGACTCATAAAACATGTATGAAGGTTTAGAATATCAATTTACATGTTTTTGAGACCAAAAATTATGATGGGCCATTTTCACCCTAACATTTCCCATGCAAAATTTGCTACAAACCCTAACTTGAAAAATTATTGGCATGGAATGAAATTGGAAAAGCAAAAGATAAAGGGTGATGGTGTACTTACTTTTTCCTTAGCTTAGAATATAGTTAAACCAATCTTGCAAGTGAAAAAAGGAGATTTGGGAGAGTTTTGAAGGATTTCTGCGCACTCTTTCCTGCGCGTAGCGCAGTGTTCCTACGCGCAGTGCCAAATCGTAGTGCCATCTTCCAAACAACTTTTGGAGGCCTTAAACTACTCCAAATTGAGAGCTTGATAGCTCGTTGGAAAGATATTGAAGTCAGATATAAGATGGAAACCTCAAGCATGTAATTTGGACACTCCGTGAGGGAGAAAATTTGATTTTCCCAAGGTCACTCCAAAAAATCAGGGTTTCTCTAACAAAAGAGAAGCTCCAACTTGCAGAGAACTTTTGGATGCCTTTCACTAATCCAAATCATGATCTAAAGCTACCATTGGAAATATTAGGATGTCTGATATACAATAGAGTCCTTAAGAACTTCCAACACCTGCTCCAAACCCCTGAAAAGTTGTCTTGAAGTCAAGTTGTTCAGAAGTGCATTAACTTTCCCATAGAAAGTGTATTTTGGGAATTTCTTTCAAATCATAACACTTGTGTATAAATTGAAGGAGGTTTTTTTTCCTTGGACTATAATGGAAAAAACCTATTTACCTTTCATAAAATTATTCTCCATTTTTTCAAAAACATATTTTGAATCAAACATGTCCCTATGAGGAATGATGAGGCGAGGTAGTGTACTGCAACATTGTCTTATTTGAAATTAAATATTACCTTTACCTTTATTTTTCTTTCCCTAAGCTGCTAACTCCCTCTACCCACTTAATCACATGATGGACATACTTTTGGCAACATATGGTATCATGATGACACATGAAGTGAAACCCTAGGCCATGACCTAAAATGAGGAATTTAACCATTTCATGACCCAAGACATTTAAATGAAGATATGATTCCTCGAAGAAGACAATGAACATGATGAGTGATGAAGATCATGAGTAAGTGAAGGGAGCAGCAATGACCTAGATATGATAACCAGTGACCAAATTTTTATTTGAAGACTCACTGAAATGACAAAAATTTTACTTGACACCCTAACAACACCTTGTAAGAGCATATTTGATCACTAGTGACAGGCTGAATTGACTGACACTAACAGGTACTCCTAAGGAGGATGGATAAACAACATCCATTCCATATACTAGCTGGTAAGGAGATGTACCAATGGAATTTTTGGTAGTTATTTCATCTGCCCATAAGGCATTAACCAACCTTTTATTCCATGATCCAGGTGGATGTTGGTGGCCACCCACCTATCCCATTTGGACCCCCACAACTGTCTCTTTCAGTTTTTCAGTTTCCGTAATTTTAGCACAATTTACTATTTTTAGCAGTTTTTTAGGTCCTGAACTTCCGGAGCCATTTTGAGGCCCTAAACGACGTTTTTTGGGAAATCTGGGAGCAACATGGGTCCATGGATCGATGTTGCTCTTCCCAAAGTTGTAGTGCTCGGATAGATCTTTCTAACGAGCTATTGTACACGTCAAACGAAGATCGAGTGCCAAAGTTAAGATCCCGAGAAGTTGATGTACCAACTTACCCAAAACAGGGCCCATAATTTGGCGTTTCATCTTCTTGGGTTAGGTCTTCCGATGTTAAGGGTTTTCCATTGTTTCTCAACAATAAATAGGCCTTCGAGCCTCATTGTAACACAATTTAGAGGCATGTGGCCGCCACATCTCTTCTCAGAGATAAGCTACCATCACCCTAGCTAGTTTATTTCCAGTTCTATTTGTAAGCATATTTCAGTATTTTACATTAATGAAATGAAGTATTATTTTTGTTGCATCTCTGTGTTTATGGTTATCTCTGTAATTTTTTGCATACCTGTTTAAATCCGGATCAATGGGATCAGTAGTATCAGAGCGGTCTCCTTTTTCTTTATTTTTCTTTGCATGTCCCCAACGAGGTCGGGATATAAGGAGTTAGGGCTTGAACTGGTCGAACCTTTGCAAGACTAGCCTCGCAAATCCTAATGGCCTCCCATGGCGAATGAGAAGAAAGATGAGGGGGTAGGATATCCTATCAAAATCTTGCTCGAAGAAGCCCTCGAGTGACAAAGGAACGCGATGATGGACAGCTTTGCGCAGATCCTTCAGTGGCTACCCAGAGGCGACGCATCGGCTTGCAACAGCTACTTTGGAAACGCCACACCATTTAAGGTACAAGTTAATTTTCAAATCCCCATATTCGAGCGTCAGATAGATGCATATGTCGTAGATAAATGGTTAAATCTGCTAGAGGGTTATTTTTCTGTTCATGAATTTTCGAGTCGGGAAAAGATTGTTTTTGCTCTTCTCAAAGCAGCCCCCCACATCAAGGACTGGTGGGAAACCTACTGCGAGAAAAAGGATGAAAGTATGGGCTCACTATTTTCAGCCACATGCACTTGGAGTTCATTCTAGGATGTCATTAAGGAGTAGTATTACCCTGTCAAAAGCTATGAGGACAAATACATAAAGTGGACCACACTGCGATAGGGAAGGGACCAAGATGTGCCAGAGTTCACAAACATTTTTCATACCCTTCGTACATAGTTGGGTATCAAGGATTTTGAGCTACTTTTGGTACTCAAATACCATGGTTTCCTACATAGGTACATCCAGGAAGAGATGGAGTTCCTGAACATCTCCTCGCTCGGCACAGCGTATTGATACGCTATCAAAATTGAGCAGAAGTTTAAACAAAAGAAGTGAGACTTTGGATCTGCAAATCTGAAGACCAAAGGACAAATCCAAGGCAGCGTGACCCAAGACAACCCATCGAAGCCGCAAGAAAAGAACAACACCACGAAGTTGAAGAAGGACAGAGGAAAGCGGTGTGAGTTCCTGTTGTGGCCAGCAACAACCCCCCTTCTTATTTAGTATTTAGTATTAATAAAGTTACCATCATAAACTTAGGAAGCGCCCCTTCTAAAATCCAAAAAATCTAAGTTTTATGATACGGTAAGACACAAACCTTTCCTTAGGAATATCGCATCGGAAGAAGAAAACAGGATACCACCTTATGAGCTGAATTTTAAACATTGCAAGAATGCGATATGCGATGTGCAAATATCGCATCACATACAACACAACTTACAACGAAACTCGTTAATTTGCCAATATACGATGGCGCCAATCACATTTCGCAGAAAATAGGTTAACAAAGATTGTTATACATAATATTTATGCGATCTTCGATATTGCGATATTGCGATATTGCGATCTCGTGACACGGCGACAATGCGATAATGCGATATCATGAGTGACCAACTTTGCGATGTTATCATTTTGCGATGTTGCGACCTGCAATGTTGCGATTTGCGATATTGCGAAGCAAATCGCAAAATCGCTCCATCACAGATATTTCGGGCACGTTATTCAAGAAAAGTATTTTCCTTAAGCTGACACCTGGTTATGCGCTTTAATGCTAATAAATAAGGTAGTTGTCAGTTATTAATGGAATATGGGTTCGTGCTTATCGAAAAAATCATCTCATGTAAGGTGGTATACATGATGTGTCTGCGGTATTTAAAACTTTCCTATCATCCTTCCTTGTCATTCATTTTCGCTTCACTTGTGAATTGCAGGAACGGAGAACAGAAGCCAATACAAAGCAATACGCAGGGTAAAATGGGAAAGAAAAAGAAAGCCCTGAGCTCAGAAGAAAAGGAAATGGCGCACCTGTATACATACACGAACTGTAACAGAGACGCGGGAATTGCTACGTGGGAAGGCATGTATAATCTGCTCTAAGAGGAGAATCCCGGAGTAATGGAAGTAGTTGATACTGCGGGCTCAAATGGTTCTTCTGAAGCATCCCTTACAGAGCTAGCTTGCTCATTCTTACGCCAAATAGCAGCAAGACTGAAAATTCTCCCATACACGGACATGGTGAAGTGGATATTGGACAGCGCAGATATCAGGAACAGACAGTTTAAGACTCAAGGTCAAGAGTTCACGGAATTATCATTTTTACAAATTTTGAACTTTATATCTGCTAGAAGGAAAAAGCGCAAAAGGTGAAAAACGCATCAAGGAAATCCAGATCAAGAAACGGAGGTAGTTTCCGATGTGCGATTAGCGCCTAGCGCTAATCAAGCATCGTTGAGAAATTTTTTTCAAAAAGGCAAACTGCTAATTTCCCAGTCACCTGCAAGCTCCAAAAATTGCAAGAAAGCGATGAGACAGGCAGATTGGAAACGGAAAGCCCAAGAAAAGGCAGAAGAAATTCAAGGATTAACCAGGTTGAACGGGAATTATTACTGGGCTTACTTGGTAAAGCCACATAGCCAGTGGATGATTGTTAAGTGCATCATCAATTCGGTTGAAAAGATGGTGCCAGCTCTTGTTGATTCTTTTTTCTCAGCTCAGCTAAAAGCGGAAGTCGGCCAGCCGACTCTTCTCAAACAGATGCTGCATGCATGCGATTTCAAGGACCAAATACAGAAGTAGTTTAATTTTAGATTCAATTTTAGTTTAATTTTGTTTTATTTTCCTGAAAAGAGGACGGTCATTTAAACCGCATCCTATATTTTTGTAATAATTTATTTTTAGAATTAGTTAGTAGTATTTAAACCCTTCTCATGCATTTAGAGAAGGGTCCTGAAATTTATCAAAAACTTATCCCCAGAACATGCACTTTTGTACCCTCTGAGGAGGTTTTGATGAATGAATGGAACATAATTTATTGATGTTTGCATTTGGTATCTGCTACTGATGTTGAACTTTTGTACTCTTAGTAGATATTTGATCGAGAAGAGATAAGTCGTTATCACTTGAGGCTCATGAGTAGGACTAGTTATAAGTGGTATTTCTATCTCTTAACTATTTCTGCCTTGTGTTAGAGTGATTTTCAGTTCAATTATTTATATATTAATGTATGAATGCCTGAGTTATCATTTGGCACTTTTGTACGGTGATAGCTATTTATTTATGCTTAGTATATGAATAGCTCATTATGCGATATATTTTTCACAACTGTTTCGTCTAACTTTTTATACGAAGTGGTTCATCTTTATTGAACTCTTTTCTCATAACATCTAAATAATATTTATTACCAGTTGTTGTTTGAAATCATTTTAGATCACATAGAAGAAATATTACACCCCGGGTTAGTGTAGATTTACATATTTCTGTTTATTAGAATATAATTTCCTTATTGTTAGATTAGAATTAGATTAGAAGTATTCCATTTAGAAACTGTTAGAAACAGAAATATCCATCTTTCTCACACACACACACACACATATTGGGAAACTGGTCCCATATCCCCAGTCGGACCCGCTATACCAAACAGAAAAGGAGCTGCCAACCAAGGTCTAGACTGGGTGGGTATCCCCCTTGTTGTAGACCTGATTTCTGGGCTTCAACATATTTGGTGCTAGAAGGAGGGCCTCAAACTGTGAATGGCAAGCAAATCCAAATCTAAATACCATTTTGAGAGTAAATCGCCCTAACCATCTCCTCCGACTTCCCCATTGCATTCAGAAACCTTAAATCCAGAGTTAGAAGTCGCTAGAGCAACAACCGCTGCTACAAGCCCTGATATTTCAGAACAATCTACTATTGAACCTCCTGAAGTTGAATCTTTGATCCACAAACTTCAGCGATTTTCAATATCTCCTAAATAGTCTGATAAATCTCAAGGCAGCGTGACTTCGCAATATAACCCTGCTCATCCTCTTACCAGGTTAAAGAGCGAAAAGTTTGGTGTTTAGCCAACCGAATTACCTCTACCTTCTAGGAAGAGAGCAAGGAAGTCTCCTAAAGGATCCAATAGCGAGACTCTTTCATCCTCATCATCCATCTCAACCTCTTCACCGCGAAGTCAACCATCCACTCCTCCACTTTAGATCATTTTCCATTAGCCTATTGCAACTTCCTCAACTCCTTCTCAACCATCTGGAGTCATAATATCCTCATCTTCTCAACCACAGGGATCAGCTTCTACACTTTCCTCTATTATTAGTTCAGCAATGGCCCAATCTCCATGGAATAACCCAGGGGCAGTCTTAATGCATGCACCCTTGAGTTAGATACCGGCCCATCCTGAAAAATGGCTGCCTAAGTTTAACCCTGAGGCAGGTATGCTAGCGGAAGAGCATATAAATAACTTTATGTTATCTATAAATCTCAATGGAGTTGTTAATGAGGATGTTGTTGTTCTACTTTTTCCTTATACTCTGTAAGGAACAGCCGGATCATGGTATTTCTCGTTACCATCTGGATCTATTACTAGTTGGGACATCTTCCAAGAACAATTCCTGACCAAGTTTGGTGATGACAGGTCTACAACGACACTGATCAATGACTTGTCTAATCTTAGGGCTGATTCAAGAGAACCTATCAAAGATTTCAATCTACGTTTCAATAAAATTTTAAACAAAATTCCTACTGCTTCTCAGCCTAGTGAAGAAGTGAGAAGTGAATGGTACATTACCACTTTACCATCAAACTTAGAAATCTTTGTTGATAGGGCTAATAAAACAACCTTAGTTGAAAACATGAAAGAAGCGATAGCAGTAGAGAAATGTATTACGGCCCTAGAAAAGAAAAATGCGATGGAAGAACGAAAATCTAAGAAGGTCTCTTTCAAAGAAGATCCCAAGAAAAAACAACCCAAAGATCCATTTGATTTAGAAGGATTACAAAAAGTTTTAAAGACCATGTCTAACGAAATGGTAGACATCAAGAAGCAAGTGGCAGAAACTTCTTCTAAAAACCCATACAGGCCTTTTAAAAGAAATCCTTCAACCGATTCCAAACCCCCTAACGTTATATCAAATGCTGAGTCAGAAGAAGAAGAAGAGGAAAACACTACCGAAGAACATACCGATGAAGAAGAAGTTGTAGAGTTACAAGGTATGTGGGATTTCATCCTCCCAAATGAAGAAGATCAAGAAGTATTCCCGGTTAGCACTCACAACAGAAATCAACTTGATCCTCCTCAGCCTACACCTAAGCCAAAGAGCGCAAGCTTAGTGACAAAGGATAAAGTTGCAGCCAAGAAAACATCACATAAAGAGACTAAAACCAGCCCAGTCCAAATAGACACATCTACTCCATCTAAAATGCTAATCATTTCGGATGAAATGGAGTATAACATCATAGAAGATACGAAAAAGACTAGGGCCAATATTACTCTTTTCGAATTGAGCAAGTTAAAACACCAGCAAAAAGTACTTTTGAAAGAATTACATGTTGTGCCAGTTGCACCTTTACCAGCTGCTATAATCTCTCAAGCTTCCTGCGATATGGGAAGACCTCCAACTAATACGATGAATAAAGTTGATCCAAATGATATCCCATTAATTGGAGGAAGATCGAGATCGCATACTCCCCCATTTCTCCTTACTTATGAAATTTTCAATAAAAATGTGCATAATTGCTTAGTTGATTCTGGAGCATCATCGAATATTTTACCAAGATCAATTTGTGCAAAATTTAAATTTCAACCATAGAAATCCACTGTACGCATAGTCCATTTATATCGATCGCAAGTCGAATTGATTGGCGAGTTAAATCAGGTTACCATAAGGCTATCATCCAACCCAAAGGTATGTCAAGTTATCGACATTTTAGTTGCTGATATTCCTGAATTTTATGGCTTGATTCTTAGTAGAGACTGATCAGAAAAACTTCATGGATACTTTGCAACTGATTGGTCACATATGTGGCTGCCTTATAATGGTAAACCAAACCAAATAAAAGTTGAACGCGAGTGACATCAGAAATACATAGTAACGGAACTTGAGGGAGAAAACAAACCAGTAGCATACAATTCTAACATCATAGGAAACTATTCAGTAGATTCTTTCTTAGGAAATTTTAATGCTCATACTTCTCCTTACTTAGAACATTCTGTTTTATCTCAAGTGGAAAAATTTTCTCAAACAGATAGTTCTAAATGCATTAATTTTATAGATACTCTTGTAAATAAATCTTTATTTTCGAAACTATTTTTTGATGGCTCTAAGTCTAATGAAGGAGCAGGAGCAGGATGCGTGTTATTAAGCCCAGAGGGAGATAAAATCATGCTAACTTGCAGACTCGAATTCGAGTGCACCAACAATACCGCAGAATACGAAGCTCTAGTCCAAGGCTTGTACAAGGCAATCGGATTAGACGTCAAATACCTGCAAGTTTTCGGAGATTTTGAAATTGTAATAAGACAGGTACGTAATACTATACACTGTTTATCAGGTCATTTAAAGCATTATCAATCTTTAGTTCAAGATCTGACTGAACATTTTATAGCATCTAATATTTCCTCAATTCCCAGACTCCACAATGCTAGCACATACCTCTTAGCCAACGTAGCTTCCAAGCTCATTCCTTCAGAAGATTTTAGCCCTGACCGATTTTCAATTGAGTTAATTTTTAGACCATCTATCCCTGATAACATTACCAATTGGAGGATTTTCAATGACGATCCTGATATCGTGAGTTTTCTCACATCTGAAGGATCCTACACCAATCAAATAATTGACGAAAACCAACATGATCAGCAATTGCAACAGGATAGTACTAACAATGCTATACCTAAATCAGTAGTCAAATTAGAAGACCTTTATGATTTGAAAGATCGATTCAAAAGATCTACCAATCCAAAGTTCAACTTTGAATTATGAATTAGTAAATCTAGGAACTGATGCCAAACCACAGAATATCAACCTAGGCCTTGGCCTAGCCCCTGAAGAGAAATTAGCATATATCTGTCTCTTGAAACAATACAAAAGTGTCTTTGCCTGGAATTACGATGAACTCAAAACATATGACACTTCCATCATCCAGCATACCATCCCAATGATCGATAATGAAAAACCTGTCCAACAAAAATTGAGAAAGATCCATCCCACTTTAGAAAATCAGATCAAAACTGAACTCAACAAGTTATTGAAAGCCAAAATAATCTTTCCCGCTAGAAATTCTAAATGGGTTTCCAATATGGTACCTATTAGAAATAAAAACGGAGATATTAGAATCTGCATTGACTTTCGAAAACTTAACAAGGGCTGCCAAAAGGATAATTTTCCTTTACCTCCCATGGAACAAATACTGCAGGCAATTGCGGGCTCAGAATTAATGTCATTCTTGGGTGGATTCTCAGGATACAACCAAGTGCTGGTACATCCCAACGATCAATTAAAAACGACATTTAGAACTAAGTGGGGCACATACGCATATCAAAAGATGCCATTTGGTTTGATTAATGCGAGTGCCACTTTTCAGAGAGCCATGGACATTGCATTCAAAGGGTTAGTTAATAAGTCAGTGGTAATCTATTTGGATGATATTACTGTTTATTCCAAGAAACAAAATAACCATCTCAGGGATTTAAAACAAATTTTCCAACGTTGTTTAAGGTATGGGATTTCGCTTAACCCAAAAAAATCCTTTTTCGCATTAAGTAAAGGAAAGCTTCTGCGATTCATAGTGTCAAAATCTGGAATCCACATCGATCCTGATAGAATCAAGGAAATTTCTGCAATTCCCCTACCTCACAACAAGAAAGCCGTGCAATCTTTCCTTGGCCAGATTAACTTTGTAAAGAGATTCGTTCCAGACTTTTCAAGAATCGTATCCCCTTTACAAGCCATGATTAAAAAGAACGCAAAATTTAAATGGGGCCAAGATGAACATGAGGCATTCAATCTGATCAAACAAGCAATTATCAATGCTCCATCTTTAGCAACACCAAAATTTTCCCATCCTTTTATTTTGTATACATTTGCCTCAGATAAATCATATGTTGCGATACTCACTCAAGCGAATCAAGAGAAGGCGGAAGCCCCAATTGTTTTTTTCAGTTCCAATTTACAAGGTGTTGAATTGAATTATTCAGATGTGGAGAAGCAAGCTTATGTTGTTTTCAAAGCAATTAAATGTTTCAGACCTTTCTTACTCAAGACACATACCAAGATCATAGTACCATTTCCAGCGGTAAGAATTCTTCTAATACAGAAGGATGTGGGTGAGAAAAGGTCAAATTAGGTTACTGCCTTACAAGAATAAGACGTAGAAATCAAACCGGCAAATATTGTAAAAGGTCAAGGCTTTTGCAAACTACTGGCAGGAGCATCGCTAATGCCCGAAAATCCATCTGAAGAGGTACAAGTGTACGAGGTAAGCCTAAACGATGTTGAGTCATTATATGCTTATATTATCTATTATCTGAAGAATGGATATGCCCCTTCAAACCTCGATCATACCAAGAAAAGATCCCTAAGGTTAAAAGCCAAACAATATCAACTTGTGGATGACATTCTTTTTAGAATAAATTATGATTCTGTTCTTCTTAGATGTCTTGAGAAATCTAAAGCTGAAAAAGTCTTGCAGGAACTCCACGATGGGCCTGCAGGCAGACACTACGCTGGAGACACCACTGCTCATAAGATCTTACGCACAGGCTATTATTGGCCCACATTATTTAAAGATGCACACAACTACGTAAGGAAATTCCAAATCTGTCAAACCGTTGCTAGGAGACAAAAGAAACCATCCTTGCCACTGCAACCAGTTACCATCGAACAACCTTTCGATCAGTGGGGATTGGACGTAATAGGTGACATCGTTCTTCACTCTTCTAAACAGCATAGATACGTCCTGATAGAGACAGATTACTTTAAAAAATGGGTAGAGGCAGTTCCACTCAAGACGAATAATGCTGAAAATATCATTGAATTCATAGATCAGTTCATAATCACCAGGTTTGGATTGCCTTCCGCTTTAATGTTTGATAATGCATCATACTTTTTTGGTAATGCAATGACTGAATTCGCACTCAAAAGAGGTTTCAAACTTAAATACTCGGCCAATTATTATCCACAAGGGAATGGGTTAGCTGAATCTACAAATAAGAACTTAATTAGAATCATTAAGCAAACCATTGACCAAAATCATAAAAATTGGCAGAAGTCTTTAATATATGCTTTATGGGTAGATCGAATAACGCAGAAAGCCTCTATCGGCACTTCTCCCTCTAATTTAGTTTATGGGAAAGAAGTGGTTCTTCCAACACATCTGGCAATTCCCTCTTTAGCCTTGGTTCAATATATTGATGAAGTACCAACTTCCTCTTTACAACTTAGGCAGCTGGAATTAATTAAATTAGAAGAACAACGAGAACGGGCTAAGATTACTCGTGCTCATCATCAAGCATTAGTGAAATCCTCTTTTGATTCTAATATGATATCCAGAAAAGATTTTCAGATGGGAGATCTAGTTTTAAAATGGGACAAGGCTCATGAGGAAAAAGGAAAACATACAAAATTTCAAAGGATGTGGCTTGGTTCTTTTCAGATCATAGAAGTCATAGGTCCATCGACCTTCATGTTACAAGATTTAGTAGGGAAGAGGGATTCTTTACCTGTTAATGGTCAGATTCTTAAGAAATATTTTCCGTAGAAGAACATTCTTCTATTTTTATAGAGTAGTTGTTTTTGCTTTCCTAATAAAACTAGTTGTGAATGGTTACAATAGGCATTTAGGAAAAAGACACCAATTCTCTTTCAAATTTTGATCTTTCGCTTGTATAAATAGCAAATCTTTTGGAAAATTGATCTTTATATTGAAAGATACAGTTAAAAACTCTTGCCTAGATATGATACTAGTTTCAACTTCATAAAATTTGATGAAAACAACCTTTAGCGAGAAATTGTTTTATATCAGTGCAATGAAAGGTATCAATAACAAAATAAAGATTCTCTATAGAACAGCTATTTCCAAAAAACTCTATTATTGTCGTCCAGAGCTATCTTAAGGAAACAATGACTTCCTCCCTACTAAGGAAATCACAACTTTCAGAGGAACAATCCAAGGATACATTTGATCTTACAGAGTGAGAGGTCTCATCACGAGCCGGCTTATCATGATCATAGATGTTATAACTTGTTGACTTTGCCAATACTGCATACCACAACAGGGCAATGACTCAAGATTGTTAAAATCAAAAGGCAAGGGGTCTCATCACGAGCCAGCTTGTTCAACAAAGTTATGAATCAGTGAATGACTGTGTCATGAATTGGCTACCAAACCAAGACATTTCTCTTTAAGAATAAAAAGAAAATTAAAGCAATAAGTGTGGATGTGGATTCTTCTTTGAGAATTGTGGGTTTCTTTAAGTAGGATACCGGATCATTGATGTGTAACAGGTAACCCTGTCGAGGCTATAAACGCCTATTGGCAGCAGAGGCTCTACCTACGAAAAATGAGCATATTTAAAACTGGTTTACAGAGAAGACTTTGTTTTATCTTTACAAACCAAGTAATGACTGATGTAAATACAAGGACTAGCTTGAGGTAGCAAATAATCAAGGTTGAAAATAGTTGAAACAAAATATCATTGACAGGTTAAAGCATAATGTACTTTATCTTTCTATAATAAAGTTTAACTTTCTGAAAAAATTTCTGTTTTGGAAGTTTTGAAAATTCAAAAAGTAGCAGAGATAATTGGTTCTTCCAAGTGAATTGCCAATTGTTGTGGCAAGAAACAACCCCCCTTCTTATTTAGTGTTATTCCTAATACTAAATAAGTGGGGACCCTTAGCAAAAAATTTAAAAAATCAAATTAGTGTTTAAATTTCCTTTTTTGAATAAAGTTACCATCATAAACTTAGGAATCCCCCCTTCTAAAATCCAAAAAATCTAAGTTTTATGATACGGTAAGACACAGACCTTCCCTTAGGAATATCGCATTGGAAGAAGAAAACGGCATACCTCCTTATGAGCTGAATTTTAAACATTGCGAGAATGCGATATGCGATGTGCAAATATCGCATCGCATACAACACAACTTACAACGAAACTCGTTAATTTGCTAATATGCGATGGCGCCGATCGCAAGATCGCATTTCGCAGAAAACAGGTTAACAAAGATTGTTATACATAATATTTCTGCGATCTGCGATATTGTGATATTGTGATATTGCGATCTCGCGACACAGCGACAATGCGATAATGCAATATCATGAGTGACCAACTTTGTGATGTTATAATTTTGCGATGTTGTGACCTGTGATGTTGCGATCTGTGATATTGCGAAGCAAATCGCAAAATCGCTCCATCGCAGATATTTTGGGCACGTTATTCAAGAAAATTATTTTCCTTAAGCTGACACATGGTTATGCGCTTTAATGCTAATAAATAAGGTAGTTGTCAGTTATTAATGGAATATGGGTTCATGCTTATCGAAAAAATCATCTCACATAAGGTGGTATACTTGATGTGTCTGCGGCATTTAAAACTTTCCTATCACCCTTCCTTGTCATTCATTTTCGCTTCACTTGTGAATTGCAGGAACGGAGAACAGAAGCCAATAAAAAGAAATGCACAGGGTAAAATGGGAAAGAAAAACAAAGCCCCGAGCTCAGAAGAAAAGGAAATGGCACCCTTGTATACAGACATGGCATGTAACAGAGACGCGGGAATTGCTACGTGGGAAGGCATGTATAGTCTGCTCGAAGAGGAGAATCCCAGAGTAATGGAAGTAGTTGCTATTGTGGGCTCAAATGATTCTTCTGAAGCATCCCTTACAGAGCTAGCTTGCTCATTCTTACACCAAATAGCAGCAAGACCCAAAATTCTCCCATACATGGACATGGTGAAGTGGATACTGGACAGCGGAGATATCAGGAACAGACAGTTTAAGATTCAAGGTCAAGAGTTCACGGAATTATCATTTTTACAAATTTTGAACTTTATATCCGCTAGAAGGAAAAAGCGCAAAAGGCGAAAAACGCATCAAGGAAATCCGGATCAAGAAATGAAGGCAGTTTTTGATGCGCGATTAGCACCTAGCGCTAATCGCGCATTGCTGAGAAATTTTTTTCGAAAAGGCAAACTGCTAATTGCCTAGTCACCTGCAAGCTCCGAAAATTGCAAGAAAGTGATGAGACATGAAGATTGGAAACGGAAAGCCCAAGAAAAGGTAGAAGAAATCCAAGGATTAACCAGGTTGAACTGGGGTTATTACTGGGCTTACTTGTTAAAGCCACATAGCCAGTGGATGACTGTTAAGTGCATCATCAATTCAGTCGAAAAGATGGTGCCAGCTCTTGTTGATTCTGTTTTCTCAACTCATCTAAAAGCGGAAGTCGGCCAGCCGAATCTTCTCAAACAGATGTTGTATGCGTGCAATTTAAAGGACCAAATACAGAAGTAGTTTAATTTTAGATTCAATTTTAGTTGAATTTTGTTTTATTTTCCTAAAAAGAGGACGGTCATTTAAACCGCATCCTATATTTTTGTAATAATTTATTTTTAGAATTAGTTAGTAGTATTTAAACCTTTCTCATGCATTTAGAGAAGGGTCCTGAAATTTATCAAAAACTTATCCCCAGAACATGCACTTTTGTACCCTCTGAGGAGGTTTTGATGAATGAATGGAACAGGATTTATTGATGTTTGCATTTGATATCTGCTACTGATGTTGCACTTTTGTACTCTTAGTAGATATTTTATCAAGAAGAGATAAATCATTATCACTTGAAGCTCATGAGTAGGACTAGTTATAAATGGTATTTCTATCTCTTAACTATTTCTGCCTTGTGTTAGAGTGATTTTCAGATCAGTTATTTATATATTAATGTATGAATGCCTGAGTTATCATTTGGCACTTTTGTACGGTGATAACTATTTATTTATGCTTAGTGTATGAATAGCTCATTATGCGATACATTTTTCACAACTGTTTCATCTAACTTTTTATACGAAGTGGTTCATCTTTATTGAACTCTTTTCTCATAACATCTGAATAATCTTTATTACCAGTTGTTGTTTGAAATCATTTTATATCGCATAGAAGAAAGATTACACCCCGGGTTAGTGTAGATTTACATATTTCTGTTTATTAGAATATAATTTCCTTATTGTTAGATTAGAATTAGATTAGAAGTATTCCATTTAGAAACTGTTAGAAACAGAAATATCCATCTTTCTCACACACACACACATATTTGGAAACTGGTCCCATGTCCCCAGTCGGACCCGCTATACCAAACGGAAAAGGAGCTTCCAACCAAGGTTCGGACCGGGCGGGTATCCCCCTTGTTGTAGACCCGATTTTCGGGGCTTCAACAGTTCCATAATAGTCCCACTCATAAGACAAGTGAGTGTCGGACCAAACAATCGTTGGTGGCTGATTTGAAGGCTTCCGAATCATATGCATATTCCGACCTTGAGTCAGAACCCGATAAGGGGAATGGCAAAGGGAAGAAGATCATTAACATGGAGCCCAACACCATTGTTGCCACTGCCAAGCTCCAGAAGAATGAGCCCGAAGATCCAGAGGAGGGGGAGTGTCTTTTCCACTCACAGATGTAGGTGAAGGGTTTTCCACTGCAATTCATTGTCGACAGTGGCAGCCAAAAGAACATCATTTCAGCAGAGGTCGTGAAGCGGTTGGGCCTACTGACTACACCACACCCACAGCCGTACAATATTGGGTGGCTTCACCAAGGATGAGATCTCCAAGTTCGCCAGCAGTGTCACCTTCCTTACAGCATCAAACCCTTCACAGACGAGGTATTGTGTGATGTTGCACCTCCGGATGTTTGTGATGTACTATTTGGCCAGCCATACTTGTGGAGACGACATGTTGTGTATGAGTCAAGGCCTCGTGTTGTTATTATTACTTTAGGTAATTCATTATATAGGATACCATAGGTGGCCTCACCTACCGCCATCTCTTTTATCTCTGCTAAGAAATGTAGCAAGATCATCTCCGAGACTAGGAAATTCATTTTCTGTTTGGTTCGCTCCCAAAGTAAGGGGAAAATCGTTGCCACCTCCATGATCCCCGCGAAGGGTTCCTCCAAGCAGCAACAACAGCAAAGGGATACGGTCATGAAAGAACACAGGAACAAATTCTCCTCACCCACAAGGGTACCACACAAGTTTCAGGTGGGCAACAAATTCTGGTTGCATCGGCAGAAAGAACTTCTTACCAGAACCCATCAGAAGCTCAAAGCACTCCGACATGGTCCTTACAACACTGCCAAGGCTGTGGGAAACAATGATTTGGAGCACAATATTCCTCCATTCCTTCACCTGCACCAAGTGTTCAATGTGTACCGTCCTCGACCATGCTTCCCACCATTATTGGACACATCCAAGATTGCAGAACAACTCACCAGGGACCAAGTTCAGTAGATGTAGGAAATCAACGCAATGGGGACCATTGCTTCCTAAGGGGGGAGCAATGATCCAGGTGGATGTTGGTGGCCACCCACCTATCCCATTTTGACCCCCCACAACTGTCTCTTTCAGTTTTTCAGTTTTCGTAATTGTAGCACAATTTACTATTTTTAGCAGTTTTTCAGGTCCTGAACTTTCGAAGCCGTTTTGAGGCCCTAAACGACATTCTTTGGGAAATCTGGGAGCAACATGGGTCCATGGGTCAATGTTTCTCTTCCCAAAGTTGTAGTGCTTGGATAGATCTTTCTAACAAGCTATTGTATTCGTCAAATGAAGATCGGGTGCCAAAGTTACGACCCTGGGAAGTTGATGTACCAACTTACCCAAAACGGGGCCCACAATTTGGCGTTTCATCTTCTAGGGTTAGGTTTTTGGATGTTAAGGGTTTTTCATTGTTTCTCAACAATAAATAGGCCTCCAAGCCTCATTGTAACACAGTTCAGAGGCATGTAGCTGCCACATCTCTTCTCAGAGATAAGCTACCATCGCCCTAGCTGGTTTATTTCCAATTCTGTTTGTAAGCATATTTCAATATTTTACATTAATGAAATGAATTATTATTTCCACTGCATCTCTGTGTTTATGGTTATCTATGTAATTTGTTGCGTTCCTGTTTAAATCCATATCATTCCAGGTCTTCTTGTTGTCTTCTAGCATTTTTTTGATGATATTAACAAGGCTTTTGTTTGAGGATTCAACAAGTCCATTACCTTGAGGGTAATGAGTAGTGGAATGGCCAAGGTTAATGTGGTATCTGTTACAAAATTCTACCATTTTCTTGGATTTGAAAGTAGTTGCATTATCAGTAATGAGCTTTTGGGGGCATCCAAATCTAGAAAGGATGTTGTTCTCAAGGAATGAAATGATGACAGAGTTTGTAGCTTGTCTAGAAGGGATGGCTTCTATCCATTTAGTAAAGTAATTAGTGGCTGTAAAAATCCACTTATGCTGCGCTGGGGAGGATGGGTGAATTTCCCCAATGAACTCTAAACCCCATTGTTGAAAAGGAATTTCTGTGGAGATAGGTTTTAGAGGTAATGGCAAGAGTTTCCTTTTGCCTTCAAATATTTGGCACTTGTGACAGGAACTCACATACTTTTTTACATCTACAAAAAGGGTGGGCCAGTAAAAACCTGCCCTCAAAATCTTATCAATAGTTTTCCAATATAGGTGTCCTCCACAATCTCCTGCATGAAATTCTTGCATAACTTTTTTAGCTTCATCTTTTAATAAACAATTTAATAAAATGCCACGATTATCTTTCCAAATTAAAGCATTGTCTATGATACAATATTTCATTGATTTCATTTTTAAAAATCTAGCTTTAGTTCTAGATAAACCAGGAGGAGCTTGTAGGTTTAGTAAAACAAATATGATATATGCATACCAGGGTGAACCTATGAAAGCTTCATTGATCTGTGGAGTCGCCATCTCAACCTAATCATCTAGGGCACCAATGAAATTTATATCTAAGGCCTGACATTTCGATTCAGCCATGAGTTTAGCTAAACCTTGGCCTTTGATAAGTTTTGTAGGCTTATTTCTATGTCATATTCCAAAATAGTGGCAATCCATTTGCCTCTCTTTCCTTCAGGCCCATTTTCTGTCAAAATGTCCTTTACTACTGAATTTGGAACATAAGCAATGATGTGTGAATACAAGATGTACACTCTGAAATCTTTAATAGCTTTCACTAAAGCAAGTGCTTGTTTTTCCATTATGTTGTAATTTAGTGTAGCATCTCTCAAAGATTTGTTAAAAAATGCAATAGGCTGCTCATATCCCTGATCATTCTTTTGCAACAAGACTGCTGCAATAGTATGTTCTGAAGCAAAAGAAAAAATTATAAAATCCTTTTTGAAATCAGGACTTATGAGGACTAGTGTTTTAGTAAGGGCTTCTTTGATTGCCTCAAAAGACTGTTTAGTCTCTACTATCCACTTAAGTGCTAAATCATTCTTTAACATGTTATTTAATTCTCTGATTAATTCTGCTAAGTTAGAAATGAATCTCCTAAGAAAAATTATTTTGCCTAAAAATGATTGTAATTCTTTGATGTTTCTAGGATGAGTGATGTTCATGATTGCCTCTATTCTAGCTAGATCTATTCTAATTCCATCTTTTGATATTATGTGTCCCAAGAGTTTACCTTCTTCTAGACCAAAGAGTGTCTTTTTGGGATTCAAGGAAATGCCAAATTTCCTACATTTAATAAAAACTCTTCTCAAATGATCTAGATGTTCATTATCTGATTTGGAAAACACTATGATGTCATCTTGGTAAACAACTAGAAAGTCATGGATTTCCTTTGCAAAATCTATGTCCATTGCTCTTTGGAAGGTAGCCCCTGCATTCATTAGTCCAAAAGGCATCTTCAAATACATAAAAGTACCCCAAGGAGTGGTAAATGCAGTCTTTGCTTGATCCTCTGGTTGAACTAATATTTGGTTGTATCCAGAGAATCCATCAAGCAATGAAATTATGGATGAGCCTACTACCCTCTAGAGAATGTGGTCCATTTTAGGGAGAGGGTAGTTATCTTTTAATGACACTTTTTTCAAGTTCTTTAAATCAACACAGAGTCTAATTTCTCCTATTTTATTTCTAGTAGTGACCAAATTAGATACCCAATCTGAATATCTAATTGGTGCTATGATTTGTGCATCATACATCCTTTTTACTTCCTTTTCAATTAATGACATAAGAATTGGATTAATTCTCCTAAGCTTCTATTTAAAGGCTTTCTGATCTTCTTTGAGGGGTATCTTATGTTGAATAATGCTGGTATCATAAGACTTAAGGCCTTCATAACTCTAGGCAAAGACATCTTGAAACTCTTTTAACAAACTTATGTATTTCAGATTTTCATCTAGAAGTAATGCTTTTAATATTTTGATAATCTTGGGTTTTTCTTCTGTTCCTATGTTACATTCTTCTATGTCTACTCTTAAAGGCTCCATTTTTTGTTTTCTAGCTACATCATTTGAATCAAACAAATCTTCTAATGGGACTAATCCCTTAGGCAAAAACTTATTCTTGAGGTTTAAAATCTCAGAATCATCATTGATTATTTCTTCTATTTCTACTTTTTCTAAGTTATCTATCTCTACTTTAGTGAATTTAGTGGGCTTATCTACATCTAAAGCATTTATATCTATCTCACTGTTTATGGTGTTATCTATTGTATAATCAGTATCTATGTTATAGTTTTGAAACTCTCCCTCAGCATTCATGAAATCACAGATTTGGGAATCTTGTGAAAAAACTTCCAATATTTCAAATTGTCAGGTATGACAATTCTGTGTCTTACTTCTACAGTGTACTAGTGGTTGGACTGAAAAGGTAATCTGCAAGTGCTAGCAAAAGTAGCCAAACTGTGAGCTTGCATGTTTTGTTTCCTAGGAATAGCATCAAAATCAGTTTCAAGGAGTTCCATAGTCAAATCTAGAACAATTTCTTTGTATTGGCTAAGTGTGGGATTATTCACAGAATATTCTCCTTTAATTTATTTTATAATCATTTTTGAATCTCCCATGATAGAAACTCTCTTGGCTCTAAGTTATCTTACAATTTGCAGCCCTAATATTAAAGCCTCATACTCTGCCATGTTGTTTGTGCATTTAAAGTTCAATCTAAAGGCATGACCTTCAGAATGATTATTTTCCATGTTATGAATCCAAACTCCTACACCTGCTCCTAATCTATTTATAGATCCATAAAAATCAAAATTCCATAGAGACTCATGACATATGTTTTCACTATCAGGTGATTTGTATTTTTCTTCTACAGCTATGATTTCATTTTTGTCATTGTCTGAATTATACAAGATAAAAGAGTACATATCAGAATGCATGGAGTATATAGGGTAATTTTGTGGTTTTTCTACACTACTCACCATTTATTTCATCAAGGTCTCTTTGTAAAGCTTTCTTGGTTGACCAAACACAGAGATGGTGGCATATGACATGTCTAACTGTAGAGATCCCTGTAATTTTTCTCCCCATGAGCGAGATAATAGCATTCCATACTTGGGTGGGATATCAATAACTACTATGTCCATAACAATACTCTTTTTGGGCACTGGACTAGAGTCACACACAAATCCTTAATCAGGCCAAGGCATTTGACTTGACTGGAATCAAAGGAAAATAGGGCCTTGTAGGGTCTGGTAATAT
Organism: Pinus tabuliformis; assembly: GCA_031772625.1. Taxonomy (NCBI): domain Eukaryota; kingdom Viridiplantae; phylum Streptophyta; class Pinopsida; order Pinales; family Pinaceae; genus Pinus; species Pinus tabuliformis. Next base: position 41,977,950 of record CM062816.1, on the reverse strand, counting down.
TTAAGTTTAATCATTCCATGATTGCTTTTGGCATTAAGTTATGGGATGCCCTTTAATGTAGCATAGCATTATGTAAGATTTTATCATGAACATTCAAGCTAAAGTAGAATGGAGGGATACCCCCTTGCTGATGTGTGCCATTTACTTTTGGACCAAATAATAAATCAGGTTGATCATCACTAAGGCTTACAACATCTTCTCCTTCTCCTATGTTTAGTGTTTGAATGATTTGTGCTTTGTATGATTCATTTTTCACTAACTTTGTCAAAGGAACTGATATTTTCAATTTGGCTATCTCAGTCTTAATGTTGAATGGTAATTGAGTTTTGCCTCATTATGTGAGATCTTCCTAATGTTAAGGGAGAATGTCCCCTAGGGTCTTGCGTTAATACCCTAGCAGAGCTGGGGTTATCTATAAAGAAAAACAAGCATTCCACACAGCCATGATACTAATATAAACAAACTACGTGAAGAGAGGTGCACCTGAGGGTCCTTTGTTTGGGAAGATCCAACTAGGGTCCAAACCCTCTTGGAGTTCCTTTTGCTCCCTCAACCTGCAAAACAATCAATTCAAGAAAGCACAACAACGTATGGACTAAACATCATAAAGAAATCAACTTCATATCATACTGAAAGTTAGTTATGCAATTGAAATAATCATTCATTTGTAAATCATAACATTGATATCATAAACATGAAGAAGATTCATATCAGGAACAAGACAAGTGTTTCTTTTATTATAGATAACTAAAGTACAGAAAGGAATGATTTCACCTGAGTCTTCCTTTCATAGGCTCCAAGCAGAACCGTCCTCCGGATTCGTATGATATTAAGCCTTCAACAAGCTCCTTCCATAACTCACTCAAGGATATCTCAACAAATGGAAAGAAATCATAACTCAAGGAAACAAGGGTTTCCTGTAATGGGGGAAGTGCTAGAAGCACAAGGTTCTTCAGACCTGATCTAGGATAATCTCAACAGAGTGATTTTCTCTCTATTCTCTCCTCCTTTAGGCCTTCCCATTGAAGCATTTTTATACTTCTCCCAAGGTAGTTTTCTAGTTGGGAATTCGTTAGGAACAGTTGGGCCACGGGCACTAATAGATAATCAGTAGGTAAAACCCGCGATCTTTGCCTGAAATTAAAGAGATTTAATTTTTTTTAAGTGTTTTAAGACATATACGCGGGTTGGGTGTACATAGACCTGCGTACACACGTGTTTAGCTTAGGGTAATGTCACGTATAGGGAGTAAAAAATTATTTTTTAAGTATTTGGACCAGGTCTGGAAGGAGGGGTTGCCCTAGGCCATGAGTGCAGCATCACAAACATCAAGAGTGAGATTTGGAGCTATAACACCTGAGCAATTTTTGTCTGAGTAGTTTTATCTTCCTTTTCAACACTTGACAATTCAGTTTGTGTACCAGCAGTTTTCTTTTGAGTTCACTTATTTGGAATAGTTTGACTAACAGATTCAGTTTGAGTTTCAACTGAAGTTATATCTACAATTTTAGGGCTAGAAGTCTCCTGAATTCCTCTAGGGAGAATTTATAGAACTTTAGTCACAGGAGCTTCTGTTATTTTTTTACTTTATATTTGGACTGATTTCTTAGTGGGAATTTCAGTATTCTTCTTGCTTCTAAGGCTATACTGTTTGTGAACTTCATATATAGAATATTCATAGCCTTGTTTGAAGTCAAATGACTCTCCAAATTCTAATTGTAATTGTTGTAGCATGTACAATTCTTGTCCTTCCTGAGTAAGAAAAACAACATCTTCATTTTTAATCTCTAATAGGTTTATCTGGGTGTCATCCTCTTCTTCATGGTTTTGTGAACCCTCAACATAGTTTACCTAGAAAGGTGGTCTAGCCTGTTGATCAGGTATAGCATTTTTTCCAGTTTTGAGATTTTTCCTAAAGTTGGGGTTTCTAATTGGGGGTGCTTGTTGATTTTCCCACTAAGTTTTTATTTCCATATTTTCTAATCTATCCATTGTCCTTTCTACACTTTTAGCTAAACTTTCTATTTTACCATCTGAAGTGGATGGTTCCTCTTTAATGGTAACTCTTTTCTCATTTCTCATCCTAGCTTTCTTAGCTAATAAATTGGCTTCTACACTAACAACATTACTTTTCATTTGTTCCAATGTTTCAAGGTTTATTTCTCTCAACTGGTAAGACATATCAGTGTCAAAACCATCAAGATATTTAATTAGTGCCAAGTTTGGTGGAGATTTAATATTTTCAAGATTGCATTATAGATATTGTTGAACCTAGTACAATAGTCCTGAATAGATTCATTAGGAGCTCTTCTAATGTTATCATATTAAGATAGTATTTGTAAAGGGTTTTTCTTTCTTTCCCATCTATCAATAAATAATCTATGAAAATCAGTTAAATCTGCAATATGATTAGCAAGTAAACCTTTAAACCATTCCTTTACATCCCCTGTCAGTGTTTAGGTAAATAACCTCATTTGCACATCAGACTCATCAATCTCATGCAACTCAAAATAGTCAGTCATTTTATTCACATGTTGTTGAGCAATATACTGACCAGTAGCATCAAACAAAAATATTTTACTTTGGTAGTCTTGGGGCATGCCATGTAGTTGAGCTAGTAAGACCAAAGGTGCATATATATCTGCCATGGCTGAGGTTCTAGCTTGGCTAGGAGGTAAAGTAGTGGTGCTTGGAGTAGATCTTGAGATGGTTGTGGATGAACTAGATGAGCTTGAGCTATTTGGTTGAAGAGGAATTTGAGGAATAACTGGTTTAGGGGAATGAAGTGTGGTGGATATTATAGGTGAGGTGGTAGTAAATGAAACTGTATTTACGATTTTTGAAGACTCTATAGAAATTTCAAAGGTAGCAGCAGTCAGGGCAACTAATTCAATTGATTGTTGAAGATAAGCATCATATATATGGCTTATCAAGGTTGAGGTTAAAGCTTCTAGTTTATCAAAAGTATCCAAAACAATTTGATCTAAATCAGAATGTATATGCACCTTTTTCGACTCAATAAATTGAATAAAATTGGGGTCTATTACTGTATCATGAATTAAATTTTCAGATTTGGTTCTAAACAAAGAAAGCTCAAATGATAAATCACACTGAATATCCTCTAAACTCGATAATTCTTTGGGGAGTGAATTTGTTTTAATTAACTGACTACTACTTCCCTGAGTTTCTACCTTTTTTTATTTTCTTAAAATTTTGTCTGGATCATCAACTATTGTAGCAGGGTTTGGATCTGGATTTGCCCTGGTATAGTGTGTTCTTTTTGGAGCCAGAATTTTAATTTTTTAATTGTTTAATGAAACTTTTTTAACGACCCTAAAATAATCTTAAGGTGAAAAAGATGAGATTTAATATTTCCTTAAAGTTTCATTAAACTGAGGACTGGTCCCCGGTATGGTCGCCAATATGTTATCACCCAAAAATTTCTCTAGATTTGTTGTGAAAGAAATGATAAAGGTAACCACAAACCTACTTTGGAGATTAGGATCTAGCCTTCCTAATGCTCAGAGAGGGCTCTCTATTTATGATTTAACTATGTTCAGTCAATTGATTTTATGCTAGTTATGATTATACTTGGGTTTTGGTTTTGATTTGGTGGTGGGACCACTGACTTAGATGGATAGAGGGATGTATTTTACAATTCGGCTATGGGGTCAAGTATCAAGCAAACAGGACTGGATCAAGCTCTAAAGATAGAGTTTACAGGGCAAGGTAGCTGAGCAAATTCATATCTTAAGGCTGGATGTTGAAGTGGTTTTCAATCAGATCCAAGGAGCAATTAAGGGTTCCATAATCCATATAATGAGTGAAATGGTAGTGGTCAATTGAAACTAGGGATAAATGAAGGATTCCCTAATCTGGATATCAGAGGAAAACATTAAAATGATTAACTATTCAAGACAGATTCTACTTAAACAAATTCTGTAATATAATTCTAGTTCATTCATTCAATTTAGATAACATGCAAGTTTGTGAAACACTTAAGAAAATAACAATTTGACAAAAAGAAAGTACTTCACTGAAGTGGCCAACACATGAATCCTGTAATGCAATCTCTTTATTACTCAGTCTAGTCTGTTAACTTGAAAAAAATGGTACAAATAACCCTCAGGTTTCAGATTAATACAACTATAGTAATGTCAAGTAATCCACCTTCTATACTTCGAATTATGAAGTATTTATACAAAAATAGTTTACAAAATATCCCAAACTATCTTGGGAATTAATCTAGGAAAAAGAAATATCTTCATGCAAGAAGATAGAGACAGATATTCAACTATTGTAATCTATCCCTGTTTATTAGGCTCTGTTGTCTTATGCTTTGATCTTTTGCTCTTTCTTCTCCTTTGTTGTTGATCTTCCACGTTGGTTGTCTTTCACTTTTATTTTTAACTGATACCCTTTACCCTGATACTCTTTCATCTGGCTGACCTGTTTCTTTTCTTTTACTGCTCTGTCTTCACTTTTACTTTGCATTTTTACAGTAAGTCATTTAACTTTTCCCATGTATATGCATCTGGTAATTTGATGTTTACCATTTTTCTGTAGATTTCATCTGCTTCTGTGTACTTTGCAAAGGTGGGCCTATTCACAAAAAGTTGTTTTACCTCATGCTGAGGTAAAATAGGTTCTCAAATGTCTAGTATGAACCTTTCCAGTAGGCATCCCTTCATAGAATAATTATTTTCCTGATCCCTTGCCACTTCTCTGATTCTCCTGTTGTAGTCTTCTTGTGTCATTAATTTATCATTTATCACCAAGGGATTTGGCAAACCTTTTTGCCTTAAAGAATCAAACTTAACCATGAACCTGCCTATAGCCAGCTACATGGTTTGGAATTTGTCCTCAAGGTTCATCATTAAGTTCCTTTTGGTGAGCACTTTCTTCACCTCTAATATAATTCTAGTCCTATCAGCTATGTCTAGCTCCTACAATTCATATTTATTTTTAGAGTTAAGGAACTAGATTATTCTTGTGGCTTTTTCTAGAATGTCTGTTAGGTTGTGTTATATTCTTTCCACGACTAGCCCACATAGTTAACCTTTGTTGCGTCGATTGTGTAGCAAGGGGGGTCACAGGGGGTTTGAGGCGTGCCCGTAACCCCACTTTATGGGGTCCAGGGTAGCGCCCCGGAAAATTTTGGTTTTGGACCCTATGTTAGGTTGGGCGAACCCACCTATCGTTTTGTGCATGATTTTCGCATATGTTTTTGGATGTGATGGATTTCGGTCCATGGTATTGGACGCAATGGTTTTTGGTCCATGGTATTAGATGCTTTGGCATGTATAAATATGTATTATAACATTGAAAGGAACATAATTAAAATCAAGCTGGTAGTCCTGATTTTGGGATCCAGGAGAAAATCTCTGTGTATATGTGTTTTATGTGTTATGCTCTCGCATTGTTTATTTTCTGTGTTTTAGAATTCGTATGCAGGTAATTTCTATACAGGGTTAAAACCTACATTTGGTATCGAAGCAGTTTTGGCTTCAAGGGGACACCTTTGTTGCTGAGGGGTTTCACTAGGGCCTGTGGTAGACCCTGTTCAGTGGGATATCTGCGAGATCGATTCTAGTGGTGAAAGAAGATGGCGAGCAGTGGAAAGATAGAGATCGAGAAATTTAATGGTCAGAGTTTTGAGTTGTGGAAACTCAAGATGGAGGATTTGTTGGTGGATAAAGATCAGTGGATCGCGGTAGATCCGGGTACTAAACCAATGGGAGTGTCCAATGAAGAATGGAAGAAGTTGGATCGGAAGGCAAAGAGCACAATACGATTGTGTGTCTCAGATTCAGTATTGCTAAATGTATCAGGGGAAGCTACAGCGAAAGGCTTTGTGGGACAAGTTATGGACTTTGTACCAATCTAAGTCTCTGGTGAATAAATTGTTCCTGTGGAAAAAGCTATATAACCTGAGGATGAAAGATGGAGAATCAGTGACAAAGCATCTGAACACATTTAATACTATGGTAAGTCAGTTAACATCTGTTGATATTAAAATTTCAGATGAAGATAAGTGCATCAATTTGTTGTGTTCTCTACCAGATTCATGGGATAGTCTGGTTATTGCAATAGGTAGCAATGTAACTGCCTTGCAGTTTGATGAAATAGTCTCATCCTTGCTGACGGAGGAGATGAGATAGAAAAATATGGAGAGCTAGAATGGTGATGCCTTGTTTGTATGAGGACGGTCCCAGAACAGAAACAAAAATAAGTCATCGAGTGGGAGATCTAAATCTAGAGGGAGATCTAAATCTCCAGGAAAACCTGTAAAGGTGGTGTGCTGGAAATGCGGAAAGGAAGGGCAATACAAAAGGGAATATAAATCTAAAGCTCCTGATAAAGGAAAAGGATCTGATGATGCTCCTTCTGCAGAGGTGAAAACCGCCTCAGATGAAGGTGGGGATGTGTACTTGGCTTTTTCAAGTACACATGTAGATCATGAGGCATGGTTGATTGACTCAGGTGCATCCTTCACTTCACTCCCCATAGAGAGTGGTTCTGCGAGTATGAGAAATACGATGGTGGTGATGTCATCTTAGGGGATGATAAGAAGGCTAGAATCATTGGTCACGGAAAAGTAAAGTTGAAGTTGCAAGGTGGAAGGGTTAGAACACTTTCGGGTGTTTTGCATATTCCTGCATTGGCTAGAAATCTGATTTATGTAAGCAAGATGGATTATGCAGGTGTAAAAACAGTGTTCAAGAAGGATACCTGCAAAATGGTCTGGGGAGCACTGGTATTGATGCGGGGAGTTCGAATTGGAACTCTGTACAAGCTGCAAGGTAGCACTATTATTGATGGGTGCAATAGCTCTGTGGTTCTTGAAAGTGGAGCAGAAAATCTAGTGGTCTCTGGAGAGAAGACCATGTTGTGGCATCAAAAGCTTGGACACATTAGAGAGAAGCGACTTTGAATACTTCATGGTAAAGGTACGATAGAAGGTATGAGTAATAGCTCTCTGGATTTTGATTTCTATGAAAATTAGGTATATGGGAAGCAGAATCGGGTGAGTTCCCCTATGGTAGTAAGAGGGCGAAACAGATATTAGAACTTGTGCACAGTGATGTGTTTGGACTTGTGAAGGTTCCATCACTAGGTAAGTCTGTGTACTATGTATCATTTATAGATGACTTCTCAAGGAATACATGGATATATTTCATTAAGAAGAAATCTGAAGCCTTTGACAGGTTTAAAGAATTTAAGGCTCTCATGGAAAATCAAACAGAGAAGAAGATAAAGGTGCTGAGGACAGATAATGGTGGAGAGTTTTGCAGTAAGGAATTTGAAGAACTCTGTAAGAAGTGTGGTATAGCACGACAGAAGACTACTCCATATACACCTCAGCAAAATGGAGTTTCATAAAGAATGAATAAGACGTTGATGGAAAGGGCAAGAAGCATGCTCAGTGGTATCAGGTTAGGACAGGAATTCTGGGCAGAGGTGGTGGATACTTCATGTTACCTGGTCAACAAGTCACCTTCATCAATGTTGGAGGTAAGACTCCACAAGAGGTATGGACTGGTAAGAAACCCTCTCTTTCACATCTGAGGGTATTTGGATGTGATGCATATGTACATGTTCCAAAGGAGAAACGAACCAAGTTGGATAGTAAATATGAAAAGTGCATCTTTATTGGGTATAAGGATGGTTTAAAGGGTTATAATATTTGGAAACTAGTCACATGGAAGGTTGTGTACAGCCGATATGTGGTGTTCAGAGAGGTAAAAGATGTTATTAAACATGAATTCCAACCAAAAGAACCTGAGAAGATAGAGTTTGAGCTTAAGGAGGAAGAATCAGACTCTACAGCGGAGGAGGAATCAGAAGATGAAGAGCCACAAACTCCGAGTATGAGAAGATCAGTTCGAGAAAGAAGGCAACCAAAAAGGTATATTCCATCTATTTTCTGTTCAAATTTTGCTTTATCTATTACTGATGATGATCCCAGAACTATGAAGGAAGCAGTAAATTTAGAGGATGGCATACTCTAGAAAGAGGCCATGGTTGATGAAATGGCATCTTTGCACAAAAATGAGGCTTGGGATCTGGTGGAGTTATCGGCTAGAAGGAAAACCCATTGGCAGCAAATGGGTGTTCAAGAAGAAGACAAATGTAGAAGGAAAGGTGGAGAAATACAAAGCTCGGTTGGTAGAAAAAGGTTATTCCCAGGTGTTGGGAATTGATTTTGGTGATATTTTTTCTCCTGTTGCCAAGGTAACTTCTGCTAGATTACTTTTATCTGTTGTTGTTGCTTTTGATTTTGAGGCAGAACAGATGGATGTGAAGACAACATTTCTTCACGGGGACCTGGAAGAGGAAATATACATGAAGCAACCTGAAGGCTTTGCGGTGAAGGGTAAGAAAGAACTGGTATGCAAGTTAAAGAAGTCTCTGTATGGGTTAAAACAGTCACCAAGGATGTGGTATCAGAAATTTGATACATTTATATGGGGACTTGGCTTCACTAGAAGCAAAGCAGATCACTGTGTGTATTTTAAATTAATTGGAGACCGTGTTGTTTATCTGGTCTTGTATGTGGATGGTATGTTGCTGGTTGGAAATGACAAAGAAATTATCCAGGATTTGAAGACCCAATTTTCCTCCAAATTCGACATGAAAGATCTTGGTGCTGCAAACTATATTTTTGGCATGGAAATTAAAAGAGATCGAGTAAAGAGGAAGCTCTGGTTAAGCCAGAGGAAGTATGTCGAGACAATACTGCAGAGGTTTAATATGCAAGATAGTAAACCAGTGAAGGTTCCTATTCCTATAGGTGTGAGGTTATCTGCTGAACAGTGTCCCAAGACACAAGAAGAGAAAGAGGACATGTCCCGTGTTCCATATGCAAGTGCAGTTGGTAGCCTGATGTGTGCAATGGTCTGTACTAGACCAGACATTGCACATGCAGTGGGAGTATTGAGAATGTTTATGTCAAAACCAGGGAAGGAGCACTGGACAGCAGTGAAGCAGGTTTTCAGGTATTTGTGTGGCACTAGTGATTATGGTTTGTGCTACCAAGGAAGATCAAGATTGGACAGAATGTTGGATATTTGTGGCTTTGTTGATGCAGACTGGGCTGGAGATCTGGATCAAAGAAGATCTACAAGTGGGTATGTGTTTAACCTATTTGGAGGTGCAGTCAGTTGGATGAGTAAGAAACAATATGTAGTGGCACTGTCAGCTACATAGGCAGAATACATGGCAACCACTCATGCAAGCAAGGAAGAAGTTTGGTTGCAAAGATTGTGTTCAAGTATGGGGTTAGTACAGGGAGCTATAAGGATAGACTGTGACAGCCAAAGTGCAATTTTCTTGGCAAAGAACCTTGCATATCATTCAAAGACAAAGCACATTGATGTTCAGTATCACTTTGTGAGGGATATGATAGAAGACAAAAAGGTGTTGCTGGTAAAGGTGGACACTTTGAAGAATACTACAGATGCATTGACAAAATCTATGAGCTCTGAGAAGTTCTCTTAGTGTAGAGAGACAATTGGTATTTCAGGGCTGGAAAAATGACTAAGCTCTCTTGTGGCCCCCTGTGGAAAGAAAACAACAAGTGGGAGAATGTTGGGTTATGTTATATTCTTTCCACGACTAGCCACGTAGTTAACTGGGGGGTTAGAGGGGCGGCAGAGCGCCCCTTTGTCGCATCGATTGTGTAGCAGGGGGGGGTCACAGGGGGTTTGAGGCGTACCCTAACCCCACTTTATGGGGTCCAGGGCAACACCCCGGAAAATTTTGGTTTTGGACCCTATGTTAGGTTGGGTGGACCCACCTATGGTTTTGTGCATGATTTTCACACATGTTTTTGGACGCGATGGTTTTCGGTCCATGGTATTGGATGCTTCGGCATGTATAAATATGTATTATAACATTGAAAGGAACATAATGAAAAATCAAGCTGGTGGTCCCGGTTTTGGGATCCAAGGGAAAATCTCTGTGTATATGTGTTTTATGTGTTATGCTCTCGCATTGTTTATTTTCTGTGTTTTAGAATTCGTATGCAAGTAATTTCTGTACGGGGAAACCTACAATGTCTCCAAGTTCAACCTTAACTCGTTGAATTGCTTCTATAGCCTCTTTGACTAAATCATTTTGTTCAAAGATGACTTGTATAGATGGCCAAATATCATTGACAGAGTCAATGATATTGGCCCATAGTTGTTCTCTAGCTTGGGCAAGTGGCTCCTTCAATGTCAACTCTTTCTCTAAGTTCTTTATCCTCTCATTCATCCTGGTTGACTTTTGAATTTCATATTTGTGCATAATCTGAGCCAATTTCTTCTCATCCTCTAGACTCCTTAACTATTCTTTGAGTCTATTTATCTTAGAGGTTTGAATGGACATGTCCTCCATTGCTTTGACCAATTTGCTTACCTCATCACTTCGCTAAGTTGTTGTTGTTGTTGAACCTATTGCTGATGTAGATGTTGTTGCAGTTGGAAGTGTTACAGCTACTGGAGCTATGGGGGCCAATGAAGTTGCCAAGGTTGACGGAACTGCTGTAGTCACTGTGGGAATGGCAGTGGTAGTGGCTGTCTCAAGGCTGGCCTATCTCATCTATATTAAGTTTTCCAACTCCTTCTCCATTTCTTTCAATTGATCATTAAGTTGTAGAACAAGGTCCATCATTTCCTCTTGCTGGGTTTAGCTCTCAAGGACCTCTTTGGTCTGTGGATGTTCTGAATGAGGCAACTTCAATTGTTTTTCAGAGCAACAATATCTTCATTCTTCTTTTTTATTAATTTCTCTGTAGCCTTGACATCATTGGGACTATATCCAAGCTCAACCACCAAGTATTCCAGTGACTTGATTCTGTTATCCTTGGCCTGTGAGGATGCCTTTTCCAGCTTGTACTGTGTTGTAATATTATCCAGTGAGCTTTGGAGTTTGTGCACTGTCATTTCTTTATTTGTCATGGTGGAATAAATCATCTCACTTGCCTGCTTATGGAACTCAATTTGGTCAATAGGGTGAACATCCCTAGCCAAAATTTCAAAGACAGTCTTCCAGTAGTCTTCTGATGATTTGGGCTACTGAACTGTAGGCTACATGAATGTCATTTGCATCTTTCCAGTATTAATGTCAAAGGCTGACATTAACCTATTTTTATTTGCAGGTGTTTGTTTGAAGTAATGGGCATAAGTTTCAGCCTTCAATGCCTCATTCCTCAACTTAATTTCCTTGTACTTCTCTTTAATATCATTCTCTTTATCCACAAGCCTGGTGGATGAAGAGACTTCAATGTTGAGATGTTTCTCAATAAGTTGAGTGTTTGAAGTAGAAGGCTATTGAGTTTCACCTGAAGCTATTGGGCCTTTGCTCCTTCCCACCATTGTGTCAGTGGCAGTGATTTCCACTTTTCCAATGGTGTCTTCTTGCTCAGTTACATAATTAAGCTTGGGCCTCTTCTTGTAACTGATCTCAAATTGGTCATCTGTAGTGTCCATTGTTGAGCTAGAACCTTCTTCCCTGGTTCCTTTTGCATTTCTTCTTCATTGGCTGGGGTCTGCAGAATAGGAGGAATATTCATATGTTCTTCTAGGGTTAGAACCTGCAAAAAGGAACTAGTATCAATATGCTTTTCCACATCTATCAAAGTATTCTCCACATCTACTACAGTATTCTCCACATCTACTAAAGTGTTTTCCAACCATTCTGACTGGTTGGAAAATATCTCAATGTCTGGCCTAGGATCATGTATGAAAGGACTCAATTTGAATTTGAGCCTTAGTTTATTTATGACTCCATGAGGGTCATATTTCCACATAAAACTGCTCTTGAAGTTCATCTCCTGTAAGAGTTTCTTTTCCTTTTGTCCATGTTCCCTATTATTACAAATAAAAGGGCCCAATTGGTTTTTGATCTTAAACTGGGTTTTCTTCTTAGCTGACAAGAAATTCACTTCATCAGAGTTTATGATTTGCCTGCAATAATCTAATGCAAATATCCTCATGGGGAGGTATTTGGGTAGTTTGTAGGGAGTAAGTTGGCATCCATATATTATGATTTCTGTGTGGTCTTGGTATAGATACCAGTCTCCCACTCTACTGTTCTTTGCCAGCTATAAAACTCTTTTAATCTCCTGACTGATCCTGGGTTGATAGCTACTCATTAGCATGTTTATAACCAGATGAACAAATGAATCAATGAAGTCTTTGTAAGTAAATATAGTGGAATACATTTAGATCAATGGTGTCCAAAAGATGACAGATCTTGGATTGCCCTTGGTGTATAACTTTTGGATGCTGACAGGAAACTTATCTGACTGAAAGTACAGGAACATGTGAAACAATACAGATGAGTATTTGAATACTCTCTCATTTGGCAATTTGATAAATTGTTCATGGATTCTATCTGCCAAGAACTAAGCATAGTTGTAAATTGTAGCAAGAGGCTTGCCTGGGCAAAAGATAAAAAGGAAAGCAAGGACAACCTCATCCACATGTTCATCTGTGGTGTACCTTAGAATGCAAGAGAGCATGGTAATAATTTTTCTGTCTCTCTCAGAGAAAATGGTGGCAACATATGGAGGACTATCTGTTGGAGTGTGAGACTCTTTAATGATGAAAGTTTGAATGATCTGAGTTTTTTTGAGAATGTCTAGCTTGGTGTAGAGTTCAAGTAAGCCTTCAATGGAAAGTGGGGTCTCATTTGGACTTGACTGGATTTGCAGCATTTGATTTATAGATTCTGTTGTAATGGTGAACAAAACCTGTTGATCAGGGGTGACTATGGCTCTCTGACTTGGAATATAGCAGGCTTAGAAGAAGTGGATGATTTTTGGGAATGGGTGTACCTGTGGGAACAAGTAAATGGGCGAATTTGACTCCCAAAGGTAATATCATCATTCTGATTCAAAAACTTGTCTTTACTCAAGCAATGGAGTTTTAGTAGGTAGGCAAGGGAAGTAGTGTCCTTGATTTGAAATTCTCTGTCGGCTAATGGAAGGTGGTCAATGTCCAGGTTAGGGGTTTGCAGAGGTCTTACATCGAGGGAGGTTTGGGAAGCCATAATTTGGTATATTCAACTGAATTAGTCTTTCTATGGCTTTAGGAGTGAGGTCAGGAGCTCTGGAATAGTGGGGAGGGTAATTACAATCTGTAAAAAAGGGTTCGGATGCACAACAAGTATCTCTTCAATTCAAGAAGGCTTTTAATTAGTTTAATTAATTAACCTTGGATAATTCTGGTTATATCAAAAATACATGGGAATTTGACGGTTTGGTGCACAGATAGGGTTTTGTGGTAGCTACAGAGGTTACTGAGGCTTCAGCTGTCAATTTGTTGCTTCAATTTTGGTGTCTGCAGCGTCTTCGGGTGGCAAAGTTGGTCAAATTGGTTGCAAAGAGGTTCAGGGTGTCTGAATCGATTAACAGAGGTTTACAATGAAAATGAATGAAAAGAGAAAATTGGGGCTTTTTCGGCCTTTTAACCAATAACAATTAGATTTTGGCGCGAGAATTGGCCAATGAACAGTGGGCAGTTTTTGGTTTAGGTGGGGAGGTGGTTTTGTGCCATATCGCAACGCTTTTGGGCGAAGGGCGTATTTTTCGCGAGTGCACAATATAACCTGGTGCCACCACGTAGCCAAACAGCACTTGGCCAAAACCACTAATCTCGCGTGCTCTCGGGCTGCTAACTATCGGATGATGAATCTACACGATATGGTTGTGTGCCATTGGATCTGGGGGTGGGAGATCAGATGGATATCACGTGGTGAAGTTGCACGGGCGGAGTTGGAAAGTGGTTGGTGGGGCCCGAGGTTTAATTACAATAAAATGTAATTAATTAACGAAATAATGTCAGGATTTAAATATAAGCAGTGGGTTAATAAGAGGTTTTGGGAAATTATAACGTGGGGGATTTATAAAGCGGGGCTTCAGGAAAAAATTTGGGATAAAGGGTTTTTTTGGGTTTTTAAGGGGAAAATGGAAATTAATAAGGGGGGAAAGTATGATTTGTGATGGGAATGTGTTTCACACTAGGGAAAGGGGTTCTTGGAAGGGGGGATGATTTTTTTGAAGGGTAAGGTCTAGGGAAATGTGTGAAACCAAGGGGAAAAAGGTGAAAATGAAGGGAAAATGACTTTTATAAGTTATGAAGGGATAATGAGGGGAAATTAACAAATAAGTATGTGGGCGTGTAGTGAAATGAGGGGAAATTAGTACATAAGCTTTAGTGAATGTGATTTCTCTTTCAAAATTCCTCCTGCACATGAAACATAGGATTAAACATGATGAATGTGCTTTTGACTTAGCAACCTTATGCACTTGCAAAACTTCTTCTACCTACCCTTTATTTACCCTAGCATTTTCTCTTCATTTATTGGGTGCATTTGAGTTTGCTAACCCTTTATTTCTTTTTCTTTTGATAAGAAAACTATCTAATTCTGACCTTATAACTTCTAATGGCTCAGATTAAACTGTTGAGCTCATTTTTATTCTCTACCTAACTACTGATCTACCAATATTAAACAGTTTGGCTAGATCTTTATTCTCTATCTATCAACATGGAATTTAAAGCATGAATGAGTCAAAATTAAATTATTTTACCATCATGGATTGTGGAATTTTTGAAAAGTTGCACACAATATTATTTTGCAAAGTAAAATAAAAGGAGTGGCATTTGAATTTGCACACTTTCATGATCTATTTTTATCTCTTTTTTGGGGTTCATATTTTTTACTTTTTTGATCTTTTCCTTTCTTTTTTTCCTTTGATTATTATTTTAAGACATACCCTCTTTACATTTTTAATTTTAATATGGGAAAACATCTTGCAGAAAGCAAAAGTATGTAAACTATTACAAGACTAACCATAGCCAATTCAAAATTATGAATCCTATTATTATAGGACTCTAACACGGGCAAGGCAGAGTCTAGGCCAAGGTTGCCTAGACCCGCCGATGGGCAACTGAAAGCATAAGGAGATGTGAATGCATGGTGATATTGAGTGTAAGCATGAGTGAATGATCGTGCATACAAACAGGGAATACATGATGCAGAAAATGGAACAACATGGATGTGTGTGAAACAAGTTGCTGAATCAACAGCCATTCGTACAAAACAGTGTCATGCATGTGATAGTAGTGAGATGCAAATGAAAATTGAAACAGTGCTTGTACAGGCTAACATGCATGCAAACGATAACAAGCGTTCACAGAAACCAAGCAGACAACACTCACAGAAGCCAAAAAAAAAAAAGCAACAGAAATGTTGCAAAATACAAGTAAAGCGAACTTACCTGGAAATCGCTGAGTTGGATGTGTCGAAGACTCTTGGATGTGTTGTGGGATGTCAGAGCTCTAAGATTGATGTGAAGAATGAGCTCTAAAGCGTTGAATAAATAAGTTTGAGGCTCATGACGTGCATGCCACAAATCTAGGAAAAAGCGGCACTTGGAGGAAAGTTTCTAAAACAATCTTTGCATGTAACCTCCAGCTGCTAAAAATAGATCCCTAAAATCTAGGGATACCTTTTTCATGTTTCTTTTTGCTATTTCGAGAAAAAGCATCCCATGCATGCAAGTCAAGTTTTCTCGGTCCCGAGTGGAACTGGTCAAACTGAAGGCACATGCAACAACCTGCTTGACCGAGAGGGATTTTTGTGCAATTTATGGTAGGAAGCTAGGTTGGCTGTCTAGAGGGATTGCGTAGTTTCTGCAAGGAGGAACTGACTACTACCCAGAATTGTGCAATTTCTAGGTTGAGTTGCACTGTTGGGCCATATTGCGCAATTTTCCAAAGGAAGGTTGTTTGATAGGATTGCGCAATTTTCCAGAGGAAGGTTGTTTGATAGGATTGCGCAATTTTTGAGCCCAGTAGACTTCCAGTCAAATTTGTGCAATTTCTGGAGGGAAGACTGGTTCCCCTCCAAAATTACACAATTGTCTGAGGAGCTGCTAAGCCAGTAGCTGGACCAAGTTCGAAGTAGCAGCCTGTGAGGGGAGTATGAAAACAATCATGCACAGGCTGACAAGCTGCTGAAAAAACCCTGAAGCTTATGTACTTGACAGTGCAAGACATGTTGCTAAGATGGTTGTTAGGGAGGCTCCAAAACAAAGATAAGGAAAAAATTTGGAGGGTGGTTGTAGCCGCTACAACACTGCTGTAAGACCCAGAGAGGCATGCATACCCTTTGTTATGTGTTTCCTCTCTCAGAGTTTTAACACCCTGGAAGAGTGTGTCATGTGAGACGAATACACTTAGGTGGGCCGTATTGGTTTTAGACTCCATGAAGTGAAATTTTATAGCTAGGGGGAGTTCATTGAGAGGTTGGATGAACCATGTATGTGAAGGACTTCCTAGTAGACTAACGGTTGGGAAACCATTCTAGTAGATGGTTTTTCCTTTATATGGACATCGATAATTGCATGAAAAAGGTACAAGGTGTAATTACCAGACTGGACCAAAAGTAGATCTTGCAGATTGATATCGAGACAAGTAGTCATTAAGGGGGAGTGTTGGAAAATGTAATTCCTACTAGTCTCAGTTGTGACTTTCTATGTAAAGAAGCCTATTCATATTCTATAGGAGTGGTTATATCTATATGTCCCTAGTTTGGTGTGTGGTTGAGATATTCTCTCAACCAACTGATTGTGTGTCCAAGATAGTTTCCCTATCTTGAGACAACACTTCTTGTATATATGTGATATCATAATTGATCAATACAATATAGTTTTGCACTATTAAATTTTATCTGATGTCATGTGTAATCTCCATGTTAAGAGTGAAGGAATACAAATCTCCCTCATATTAAAATTTAACAAGAATTTATGGATGAAATTATAATTTTTTTACTGTTACTTACTTTATCTCTTTATATAAAGTTGATGTAATTATGTTATTTTAAGTGACACTAAAATGTTTTGTTTATGACGAACATTAAAATAAATATTTTTTTTTTATTAACATTTTTTATTTTTTTATGTAGTTTTTAATGCAACATTATGTGACAACATCTCTCATAATGGACTATAAAACACATCTATATACAATTAATAAAATTTAATTATTAGATCTAACGATTATCTTCTTGATATTATCTTTACACTAGATCCATCTTAACCCCGAATCTATCAAGCTCCAAGAGGGATCAAATATATTGAGATACAAACCTCTTAAAGTGAAAAGAGATTTGATCGTTGTATACACTTGATAGCTCCGGGGTTAAGATGAACATAGGCTATATTTTATATACACACATACCATATCTAGGTTGGATCCATCTCGCCCTCTCCCTCTCCTCTCTCTATCTTCCCTCCCAATCTACTCTCTCCCTCACTCTCTCTCCATCTCTCCCTTATCATGCTCTCTCTCTCCACCTTTCTCTCTTTATGTATTTCTCCTTTCCTCCCTCTCTCCCTGCCCCCCCCCCCCCCCACAACAACTCCATCTCTCCTATCTCTCAAGTACACTCTTTTCCTTCCTCTATCTTCCTTTCTCTCCCACCTCGCTCTCTCTTTCCTCTCCATCACTCTCTCTCTCTTTTCCCTCCAACTCTATCACTACCTCCCTCCCTATATCCCTCTCTATCTCTCCTTCTCTCCCTTGTCCATCTTTGTGTCTCCCTTTCTCTCTCATATTCCTTTATCTTTCTTCTCTCCTTTCCTCTCTCCATCTCTCCCTTCCCACTCCCTATCTCTCCCAAACTCTATTTTTATATGTCTTTTTTCTTCCCTCTCTCTCTCCCCCCTCCAACTCCATCCCTGTCTCCCTCCCTGTCTCCTTCTCCCCCTCAATTCCTCTCTCTTCCTTTCTCTCCCACCTCCCTCTATCTCTGCCCCCATCTCTCTTTCTCTACCCTCCAACTTTATCACTATCTCCTTCCCTCTCTCTTTCTCTCTCTCCCCCCTCCATCTCTGTGTCTCCCTCTCTCTCTCCTCCGCTTCTCCATGTCTTCCCTCTCTCCATCTCTCCCTTGTCACTTCGTCTCTCTACATCTATCTCTCTATGTTGTTGTTCTCCCCTCCCTCTCTCTTCCCCTTCAATGCCAACTCTCTCTTCATTCCTCGCTCCCCCTCTCTTATACACCTCCCTCTCTCTATCTCATCTCCATCTCACACACTCTCTCTCCCTCTTACATTTAACCTCATTCCTGTCTCTCTCATCTCCATCACACACACTCTCTCTTACTTTTAACCTATTATTATTATTTTTTAATTAAACTGACATATTTTATTTTGTTTATACATAATAATTATATCCATTTCTCTCCCTCTCTTACACCTCCCTCTCTCTTACTTTTAACCTCATTCTTCTCTCTTACACTTTACTTTGTCTCTCTCATCCCCATCACACACGCTCTCTCCCTTACTTTCAATCTATTATAATTATTTTTTAATTCAACTGACATAGATCTTTCATTTCCATAAAACTAATATTAAATTTATAATTAATAATTATATCTATTTTTAAATATTTACGTTTGACATCTGCCCATTAGACTATAAAATACCTCTCCAGACCATAATATTAGAAATATGTTCTCCAAAACTCCCACCGCGCGATAAAATACTTGTAACATTGTAATGTAAATTAATGAATACATTGAAGTTTACATAATTAATCTGCTGAATTAGAATTTTGATTTTTCAAAATGGAATTTTGGTTGGTTTAAAGGAAACACACCGTGCGTTGTGCAATTTTTTAGTTATATCAATAACGTATTCTTAGGCGCAAAGGTATTAGTGTTGTTAACCCGTTCTAGTACTTTACCTTTACTTTATTGAGGCGCATAAAGTCTCCGTCTGTTATGATTAAATCGTGAATGTTATGATTAGATATTTTATTGAGGCGCATAAAGTCTCCTTATGTTATGATTAAATCGTGAAGGTTATGATTAAATATTTTATTGAGGCGCATAAAGTCTCCTTATGTTATGATTAAATCAGGAAGGTTATGATTAAATATTTTATTGAGGCGCATAAGGTCTCCTTATGTTATGATTAAATCGTGAATGTTAAGATTAAATATTTTATTGAGGCGCATAAAGTCTCCTTATGTTATGATTAAATCGTGAAGGTTATGATTAAATATTTTATTGAGGCGCATAAAGTCTCCTTATGTTATGATGAAATCGCGAAGGAATTAATCTAATTATTTTAATCGTAAAAATATTACTTAATCTAACTATACAATGCTACGTCGCAGACACTTGTCAGATGAATCTGGTGGTGGTTTTTACGATGATAGTGGTGGTGGTGGTTTTTACGACCGGTAACTATGTCATAGCTCACCCTCACTGAGTTCGCATCTCACAACATCTACCCACATATTTTAGAATTGTGTACTGCAATGACATGGTTGCCAGATTTCCCTACGATGATGACATATTTCTATTCTGCAGATAATGGAAAGAGCAGTAATATAATTATCTTTTTCTTTTTCTCTGCCAGGATTTTATGTTTTTTGAAAACTTCTCTGCCCGCAAAGGTTGTGGTACGAGATCTTTTGAGTATTACCTTACATCACTGTTGCGGTATTTTGGTCTTTTTTTGCCAGTTCTTTTTTGGGTGGGGATTTCTACAAATTTCTTTTATTTTTTTAAGTTTTTTTCGGTGGGGATTTCTGCAAATTTCCATTTCCGTGTTTTTTTTTTTTACTTTTTCTGTCGTAGCTTGTCATGTGAAGGCTTTAAAATTGACGGCTTCGTTTTCGTTTTTTTTACTCGTTAAATACAGGTTATTTTAAAATAAACACGTAATTTTCGAACTGGCTAATATTTAAAAAAATATATCATAATGACAAGCCTATAATAAAATAACGAGTTTCAATTTTTTTTGATATATATTTGATTTTATGTTATGTTGTTTTACCAATCCCGTGTAATTTATGGTTTACACGGTTTGTGATTCCGCTAAGAATCTTTGTATTAATTATAAGATTTACATGGAAATCTGGAATTTTTTTTGGAAAATTAGTAGATAAATTTCTATGTTTTAGTATGTATAATTAAATTTTTAACATTTTATTAACAGTAATTTAATTTGTTTTAAAGACTACTAGAAAGCGGGGTCTTAAGACTGCACGCTCTGCTCCCGCCCGCACTCCTGACCTGACCCCCTGAGCGCGCCTGAGCCTGGCAGCGCTGCTGCTAGGCTGCAGCCTCTTGCTGCTGACCCTCCTTCTGCCCAGGGCCTCCTGCCCTCGCCTTCTCTGGGCCTTCTGACCTCTGGTGGAGCGCCCCCGCGCCGCTGATCCAGTAAACAATGGATCCACCCTCCCAGGATCAGGCTGAACTGGAAAAAGCCTTTGCATCCCTCATTCCAGACAACAACACGGAAAGAATCCGCCCATCAGCGTCAAAGTTTATCAAAAAACTTGATGAAATCCCGGAAGTTTCGCTACCTCCCACCCTTCCAAGGAGAGCTGCTGTGGCCCTTGCTGAACGTGGCTTGGTTGGCCAGTTCACGGGTCTATGGCCTTCTCCCCGTACGGTCCAACGTTGGGTTGAAAGGAACTGGAACGCAATGGTCCAAGGCAAGATTGCAATAAGGTTTTGTGGAAGGGGGTTCTTCACCTTCCTCTTTGAATCAGTGGAAGATCGCAACCTCATTTTCAGAAATGGTCCTTACTTCATGGACATAAGAGGCCTTTACCTCAACCGATGGACCCCCGACTTTGATCCTGAAATGGATGTTCCCAACGCCGTCCCTGTCTGGGTCCGCCTTCCTCACCTGCCTCTCCACTGTTGGGGAGATGAATCAGTGAAAGCCATCGGGAACGCTGTAGGGAAATATATCGACAGATCGGAGCCAAAGGAGAATATGCATGCATGTGCTCGGATATGCGTTGAAGTGGACCTGGGAAAAGGATTACCGGAGGCAATCAAACTCAAAGTGGATCAGTGGACGCACATCCAGCAGGTGGACTACGAGCAGCTACCTTTCAAGTGCAAGGTATGTCATGAATATGGGCATTTTGCTAATAGGTGTAGCAAATCCAAATCAATAGACAATAGCAATGTTGAAGCTCCGGAAGAAGCTTGGGAAATAGTTAAGAAGAAAAAAACAAACCCCCCTCCAGTTTCATCAAAGCCCTCCTCTGAAACTCCAATCCTCCCTTCTCAACCCTCAGGATCTGGCCCTTCCTTCCCTTCTTCCTCCAATCCTTTTGAATCATTAGCAGCAGAGGAACCCCCATCCCCTCCTCCTTCCCCAAAGGGCCCCGGGGCAACCCCCTCCTCTCCCCTCCAGGCCTCCCCCCCTCCAACAGTGGAAAGAATTCTAACAAGAAACAAAACAAAGGAAAACAACACCGCCACGGACCCCCCAAGAAAAGTGGGAAGGAAATCAAACAAAGAGATTAGAGATGAGAATGCCGCAAAAGAAATGGCCACAGGGACCCAACAGCCAATGGATTCATATCTAGACAAGACCAAAGGAAGTGGAGAGAAGATGAAGGAGAAAAGCGGGACCCACAACAAATCAAGCAAATGATGATTTTGGTCTCTTGGAACTGTAGGGGGATGGGCTCCTCCCTAAAAACCAATGCAGTCCGAGATCTCATTAAAACTGAACATCCAGACTTCCTCCTACTCCAGGAGACCAAAATCACCGAACAGGAATTCCAAAACAGCTTGAAAAGAAGCAGAAATTATGAAGGAATTGCCATGAGTGCAAACGGAGCCTCAGGAGGCATAGGGACAATTTGGAATAAAAACAAATGGAAACTCAAAGATAACAGACAGAACAGATGGTGGATTAGGCTAGATATGCAAAACACAACCAAGATGGAAGAATACACAATCTATAATGTTTATGCTCCCCCCCACTTCAGAGATAAAGCCTCTTGCTGGGATTCTCTTTCAACAGATCTTATGACTGCCCATGGAAGAAACATTTTCCTAGGAGGAGATCTGAATTTAATAAGGAATGCGGATGAGAAAGTAGGAGGGAACTTCCTGGCTGACCCTTCAAGAGATACACTGGAAGAAATCATTCAAACACACAGTCTAGTTGATATTCCACCTCAGAATGGGCGCTTCACTTGGTCAAATAAAAGAACAGGCAAAAACAACATCAAAGAGAGACTGGATCGTATTCTGGTACAGGAGAGAATCGTGGCCAACTTCACAAGGATTCAGAGCACAATTATCCAGGGCTTTATATCAGACCAAAAACCTGTGGCGTTGCATTTAGACAAAGGGGAAGATATGGGTCCGCTGCCCTTCAAATACAACAGAGCTTGGGACAGCAGCGAGGACTTCAGAAATTTGATAAGAGATACCTGGGCAAATGAAATAACAGGCTCCCCCCATTTCATTTGGGAATCAAAGCTCAAGCTCCTCCGGATAACTATCAAGCAATGGGCAAGGAAACACGCTTTAGAGGAAAGGAAGGAAAAAATCGATCTGCAAATGAGAATAGCGCAATGGAATCAGGAAAAGGAAGCTGGCCAAGACACAGAAGAAGACCAAAGGAAAGAAAGTGAGCTGTATAAGGCGCTATACAATCAGAATCGAAAGGAAGAGGATGAGCAAAGGCAAAAATCAAGATGCCTTTGGCTCAATTCAGGAGACAAGAATACCTCGTTTTTTCATAACAACCTTAAATTAAGGAGAACTGTAAACAATATTGAGAGGATAACAGTTGAGGGCAGAGAGCTAACGGACCAAGGGGAAATCAAGGAGGCAGCCTCTCGACATTTTCAATCTCTTCTTACAGCTGACCCTCACTATCTGGAAAATCCGGAATTCCTCAATATAATAGAGAACAAGATCTCTGAAGCACAAAATGGGGAGCTGGACAAAGAGATCACAAGGGAGGAGATCGAATGGTCAATTCGCAGCATGCCCTTGGACAAAGCCCCAGGGCCAGATGGCTTCACATCGAGCTTTTATAAAACCCACTGGGACACCATCAAGAAGGACTACATCAGAATGGCGAAAAACTTCTTCACAAAATGCAAAATGGGCAGCAGTATTAAATCCTCCCATTTAGCGCTAATCCCAAAAGAGCCCAATCCTCAAACTTTTGACAGATTCAGACCTATTTCCTTGTGTAATGTCTCCTACAAAATCATCACTAAGATTTTGGCCAATAGGTTAAAAAAAATCCTCCCTTCCCTCATCTCCGAGAACCAAGGAGGCTTTGTCCCCAAGAGGCATATAACAAATAATGTCATTCTCATACAGGAGGCAATTCACAGCAGCTTAGCCAGAAATGAAAGGGGCATGACCATCAAGCTGGACATGGCGAACGCCTTTGATTGGGTAAACCATTCCTTCCTTCAGGCAGTATTAAAAAACTTTGGTATCTCAGAGTTCTTCATCAGCAGGGTCATGGAATGTATCTCCTTCAATTGGA
This sequence comes from Pinus tabuliformis, assembly GCA_031772625.1. Taxonomy (NCBI): domain Eukaryota; kingdom Viridiplantae; phylum Streptophyta; class Pinopsida; order Pinales; family Pinaceae; genus Pinus; species Pinus tabuliformis. The sequence goes on along the minus strand of CM062816.1, from coordinate 41,954,618 downwards.
CAGCCCCCCTAATTAATGGCAGGCCATGCAACGCCTTCAAAAGTTCAAGAGGCCTGAGGCAAGGATGCCCATTATCACCCTTCCTCTATATCATCATGGCAGAAACGCTAAGCATGCACCTGGAAAATAAGCGTAAGTCAAAGGAAATAATAGGAGTTGACATTGTTCGAGGAGCCAAGGGGATCAACCACTCTCTATTTGCAGATGACACCCTTTTAATTGGAGGGGCCTCAAGCCTCATGGCTAGGAGATTCAAGAACACACTGGACCTCTTTCTCCAAGCTTCTGGGGGTAAATTAAACAACAAAAAGTGCATGATCTACACCTGGAATGTCCCAAGACACATAACCCAAAGAATCTCTATGATCATGGAAATCCCAGCCCAATCGAATTGGTCCCATTTTATGTACTTAGGGCTGCCCTTAGCTAAAGAATCAATCAAAGCCGAGGTTTGGGTAAAGTTAATAGAGAAATTGAGAGGGAAACTGCAGAGCTGGGGGGTGTACTGGCTCAACTTGGCGGGCAGAACAGTTCTTATAAAGGCCATTCTATCAGCTCTTCCTATCTATCAGTTTGCCACTACTCTCGCTCCAGCTAGCATCCACAAGCACATGGAGCTGATTATCAGAAGTTTCCTGTGGAAGGGGGGAAAGCAAGATACAAAAAAGTTCAGCCTGGTAAAATGGAAAAGGTCATTCTTCCCCTTGAAAAAGGAGGGCTCGGAATTAGAATTCCAAGACTTGCAAATATGGCTATGGGCTTCAAGTTAACGTGGAGAATCCTCAATGAGAAAGGGTCCTGGTGGACAGAGGTCATCAAGAGGAAATATCTGAACGGAATCAACAGCAATATCCTCACAGAACCTATCACTGATAGGCAATGCACACCTGTTTGGAAGTTGATCAAAAAAACTCTTCCCTTTTACAAATCTAGTATATCTAAAGCTCCAGGCAACGGAAGACACATCAGCATATGGGAGGATAGAATAATGGGCACGGAAGCCAGGGGAATGTCCTCTAAATACAGGCCCCTTCAACAATGGATGTCAGAGGCAAACCTTAAAACCCTCTTCGACATCTCCCTTTGGGATCAAAATTTCTGGATTGGCTGGAGACCACTGTCCCTCCCCAATGGCATCAAGAACCTCTGGGGTGACCTAAAGCTCTCACTCATAGGCTCAGCCCCAACAAACAGATTGTCAGATGACAAATTTGTTTGGGATCCCAATGGTGGCAGCTACATGGTGAAAGAAGGCTACAAAGCACTCCAAAACTCTACAGCAACCAATAACTGGCATCTCTATAAAGTAGCATGGAAAAATGAAAGCCTGCCAAAGATAAAACTCTTCAACTGGACCCTGCTACATGGTAAAATCCTAACAGCAGAAAACCTCAGGAAGAAGGGTATTCAAGGCCCCTCAATTTGCTGCATGTGCAGAGAGGCAGAGGAAAGTAGTAACCACCTTTTCATTGATTGTCCTGTAGCTAGGTCTTGTTGGAAACTGATAACCAGCCCTTTAAATATTGGAGATCTCCCCAATCAGATCTCTCTCCTTCAGAAAGGTTGGGGGAAAAGTTTCCCTTACGCCAATAAAAACATGAATCTAGCAAAAAGGATGTGGAGCACCATCCCCTCTAACCTCTGCTGGCAGATATGGATAGCCAGGAACAAATGCATATTCAACAACAAGAAACCTAGTATCTCTAGCATTCTGGCCAAAACAACTGCTCTCATAACAGAAACCGTGGAAGCAAATGGAATCTCCCAGGCAGACCTGGAATTGACAGATGACAGGGTAAAGGAGTGGATGCGGAGATTCAATTATGAAACAAGAGCAAAAAATAATGCAATCACAGGATTAGGACACTCGGACTGGAAATTGAGAGGGACCAGGGATGAAGTCAACAATTGGATCCAAAAACAAAAGAGGCACACTCTCCATTTTGATGGGGCTTCAAAAAATAATCCAGGCAGAGTTGGAGCTGGGGGAACTATCAGAGATCCTCAGGGGAAAACTATAGTCACATATGAGTGGGGATTAGGCACCATGTCAAATAACAAGGCTGAGGCATACAACCTCCTTAAGGGGACCTCTATCGCCAAGAATCTCGGCATCCAAAATCTCCTTGTTATGGGCGACTCTGCCATCATTATAGCAGCCATGAACTCAGGGAAAGACTTTAAACAAATAGCCCTAAATAGAATCAAAGGCAGGATCATGGAACAAATCAGGTGCTTCAGCAAAGTGACATTCAAGCACATCTTAAGAGGCAACAATGTGGAAGCGGATGAGCAAGCAAATAACGCTGCAGGAAGACCCACGGGACAGGTAAGGGAAAATGATGAGATTTATGAACAGGATATTCCATAGACAGGCCCCCATCCCCTCTTCCCAGGTCATCGGTCACCTCAGGCAAAAGTACCAATGTATGTGGCACTTCAACAACTCCCCCTCATCATCTCTAATCCTCCTCGACTGCCCAACCAGGTATCACAGGACAGCAGATCGCCCTCGGGGCCCGATGAATTCAGGTAGGCTCCGGATTCTCTCCCTGACCACCGCAGCCATTTCCAGAAGGCGTGATCGAGCCCATACCGGCGGCAGGCACCTTGAGCATCCTAAAATCACCTCAAAGGATCTCTCCTCTTCCAAGAACAGATCTTCTCCTACTCGAATCAAGAACCAGCAGGTCACCTCCGCTACTATAAATGACAGTGTGAACCTCAGAATTTTTACAGCTCGAAGTTATTCAAGACAGTTGCGTTGTGAACTCACCAAGCGCAGGCATCAGTTAGTGGGCTCAAACTCTCACCAGGATCACGAGCTTCGCCCCTCGCTTCTGGTAAACGTTGGTTTCCTCTCGGTTTTTTTAATCAAAGCTGACTTATTGTTCTGTTTTCATTGCAGAGGCCAGTGTATTCTTCTTACCCACCAGTGCACTGCGCTCTTTCCTTCCCTGATCCTCTCTCTTTGGAATTCTGCCCCTCCTTTCGTTCCTACCCTTCTCCCGGCTCTCCTCCACTACCATCATTCCTCAGTCCCTCTTATTAAAGCCAGCTCCATGGAGAACCAGGACCAGATAATCGCCCAGGATCCAGCCAACATGCCAATCGACAGACTCTTCAGTAGAGATTGCACCATGTGCAGAACCCATACCATAATGATCAACAGTTTTGTGAAGCAGTTTAATGATCTGAAGGATGACTTCGAAGCTGACCGTAGATCTAAGAGGAAGAAATTGGAGAAACAGAAGGAAGAGATTGAAAATCTCAAAGGAAGGTGCAGCCACTTGGAAGAAGCCATCGAACAGATCAAAGCACTCACTCAGAGCTATCAGGCTGAAGCTTCTACCAAGGCCAGTGCAAGGAGGGATCCCATGCCGGATGATTCGGTCACACAAAAACTACCTTAAAAATTTTCCATGGTTTGCAAATTCTGTTGGTTAGGAGGCACTTTTGTAAGGCAATATAGCCACTCTCTCTTTAATTACAGTCATCATAGAGGCAGAGTTGAGGAATATGGGTCTGCGCACCCAGTTTTGATCCTCTTCACTCTAGTCTCCGATACCTATGTACTAGAATTCTGATTATGGGTTTTATAATATGAAAGTAACCGATGTTGTTAAAAAAAAAAAAGACTACTAGAAAGCAAGAAACAGATTAAATCAATCTTGTTTTTTATTAATTTTATATTTTCCTACATGTAATTTTGATTTTTTTTATCCACTTTCAAGAATAGAAAATAAAATAATTCAAAAATAAAAAACCTTAATTTTATTCCAAGATGAATTCACCCTTTCATTCCTGATGAATAGAACTAGTTAGGTACTAAGACCTCTCCTGGTGTATTTTTTAAAAAGAGCTCTCGTGATATGTTTGGCCCGTGGATAACACAATGATGTTGATACGACCTCTAACCAGAATATGCACGGAAAAATGATTTTTCGTAAGTGCTTGTACGAATATGAGGATGCATGAACTTCGCATGGCTGTCTGCTATCCCACAAAAACATCATCTAAATTCGCTTACATGTGCGGATTGCATTAGTTTGTTCCTTCGTTATAGGAAAGAGTTTTTTTTTAAACGCGCGCTTTGAATTATATTATAAAATTTAATTATTATTATTATTATTATTATTTATTTTTGAATATTAAATTTATAAAAATATATATATATTATTTTTTTGGTTTTAAACTTATGATTTTTTAAGAGGAAACACATACTCTTAATCATTAGATCTACTAAAACTAATAACGAATTGCATTAATTTGTTCCTTAGTAATAGGATATATATATATATATATATATATATATATATATATATATATATATATATATATATATATATATATATATAAATAAAAATAATAGTTTTATATTATATTATAAAATCCAATACATAAAATTTAGATACTTCTCTATATTGCAAAAATTATATGAAAAATTTTCCCATCCCTATAGAAACAGGTTAAATTAGATCATTGTGTCCCACATACTAAAAGAAAGGGTAAGACTAGGCATCCGAAACAAAACAAGTTAATTAAGAGACAACATGCCCTCCTTACCTCTACATGAAGATCTATCAAGATCCAAGTTGAGTGATGCATGAAGAGATAAGATGAGTTAAGTGTAGTCTATATTTAGAGTGTGAGTTAACCCACTTAAGTGTGAGTCACCTTGAGTTAAGTCATCTTTTGGGAAAAGTCGAATTTAGAGTGTGTGTGTGCATGTGAAGTTATTTTGGGTGAATCATTACACGAAATTTTTTAAATACTCCTAACTCGCTTCATTGTAATCATCAAGTTTTTGTGTGATCAATAGAAGAGCCGCAACTCGTGTGCATTTTGTGTGAATTATTTGTGTTCTTTTGTGCCTATCCTTCTCTGCCTTTCCAACAAATAGGTATAGGAGCCGAAGATGGATCACAAGATCTATGGTGCCTATAGAGCCAGTAAGAAAAAGGCCAACAATTTAAAAAAAATTGGTTTGTAAAATCGTTGTGCCGTTAAGGAATTAAAAGTACATAAGGAGGGTGCGAAATTTGCACTTACTTAGTTGTAAAATATGTGACAGTTTGTCACTAACTTTACATTCGATCAAAATAATGAAATTTACATAGGTTCGTCGTGTCAGCGCCAAAATCATGAAATTTGAGCGGGTTCATCATGTTAGGGGTGCGCAAACCCCGTCAGGCATTAAAACGATAAAATTTCATCGTTCCAAAGTTTATTTTTCAGAAGTAAAGTCACAGAGATTTCTTTTGTGTTCCAAGATCAAAGAATCACGTGGGAGCTATTAAGTCGTGTTAAAGGGCTTTTTTTTTCTTCTTCTTTCAGAATATGCATGTGACACTTTTTAAACAAGTTGGATTATAACAAGGGTTTAGCAAAAATCGAACTTTTTATTAAACAGAAATAAAAAGTTACATAATATATGCAATTAAGCATTCATTTTTGTTGTATGATTGCAGATCATAGAGCCCACAGGATGTAAAAAATACAATCCTGTCAAAAGAAAAACGTGAAATGTGCTATTCCTGAAATCAGGAAAGCAAGAAGAAAAGAACCAAATAATCCAACTGGCCTAAGCTTTCTTGTCGTTCTTCTTCTCCACTCTTCGCCAACCACCAGTGTTGGGAGTGGAATCAATAGTGGCAAGCTGGTTTTCCATTGTGTTCGTTGGTTGTTCCTTGTCTGATTCCGATCCTTCGGAGCCGTGAGTTTGTTTGACGCCACTTACTTCCAGTTGAAGTTCTTGTTTATGTTCCAAATTGTTCTCTTTTTGTGTATTGTCCTGAACTTTTTGTTCATATTCTTCTGCATTGTGTTCTACATTCTCTGCTGTGTCTACCTTTGTCACCAAAGGTTCTATATTTTTCCATCCTTTCGGCTTCCTCTGTTGCTGCTTACTCTTATTAGGGCTAGCGTGTGGGCATGCACTAAGCAGGTGACCTATTTGTTGACATCCACGGTATCAGAATGTTGTGTTTTCATAGTCCAAGGGTTGTGTCCACTGTGTATTATTGAAATTCAGGATTATACTTTCTGGTAGGCCTTGGCTGAGGTCTACTTCGACGCATATTCTGGCGAAAGTAAATATTCCTTTTATGTGTCTCTCTGAATCAGTCTTTATGTATTTTCCCAAGGTATTTCCAATAGTGATTAAAGCCTTTTGATGCCAGAAATGTAAAGGGAGGTTATGCAACCTAACCCAGAATGACATCTTTGATATCACCATTGTGTTGGCATCGAAATCTGGAAACCATGGGGTGATGAACAGTCCAACACTTCCCTAGAACCATGGCCCTTAGTTGAGAACAATGTCCATTTCCTCTTCTATGTGAAATCTTACTATGAAAAACCCCTTGGGGTATAAGTAGATTTCGCAGTTTGTTGTCCAGATCGTATGGATCCATTGGTGCAACACATCAGATCTGGGCCAAAACCCATTAAATCTGCAAATAATTACAGATGTGTGTAGATCTGAGTATATAGCATTTACCTCTGGTGTATCGATGGTGAGAGATGGGCTCTCAGGTTTTTATTCTACAATGTAGGGCCCCGGGGGCTTAGTGGCAGCTGTGGGATTGGATTTCCTTTTGCCCTTGACTGCATCCTTGAAAGATGTTGTGTTCTTCGAGCTAGTTCCAGAACATCCGCCTCGCAGACGGAGGTTGATGGTGATGGTTGAATATGATATTATGTTGTAGTCCTGAAGAGTATGATTGGCTTGTAAACTATGTCCCATATAAATCAGATTTTGTGCATGAGCTGGTACGCCGAGGAAGCTTTGTATTTTAAATCACAGATCCTGGATCCTTAGCCATAAGAGTTATTAAAAGATTTTTTATATAATAAAGGGTTTATTTAAAGTTTTTTTATAAAAAAAAAAGACTTTTTTTTTTAAAAAGGATTTGTAAGGTTTATAAAGGGGTTTTGTTAAGAAGGGTTTCTAATATTGTTTGAAGATAATTTATTTTAATATGGATTCATTCAGTCACAATTTCCTTCATTTATAGGGAAGGATTATGATGTGTAGGTCATTAAGATGGAAACCACATTGAAGATTCATGATGTTTGAGACTATGTCACGAATGGATTTCCCGAATCTAAAGATGAAGCAGAAGAATGAGTTCTCACTAATGTAGAGAGGAAACAATGGAAGAAAGACAAAAAGAAGAATGCAAAAGCATTGCAACTTATCCAACAAGGAGTGGACCGAGCAGTGTTCTGAAAAATTATGATCATGTCTTCAGGAAAGACAACATGAGACACTTTGGAGACAAGCTATAAAGGTATTTCCAAAGTCAATATTTTTAAGTTGAAGAATACTATAAGAGATTTTGAAAGTCTGCAGACGAAAGAGATAGAGGACATCAATTCATTCATGAATAGGGTCATGACTATCGTAAATCAGTTAAAAATTTATGGTGATGATATTAAAGATCAAACAATGGGATTCACCATCATCTGTTCAATCCACATTACACTAGAGTCCTTGAGCATTTATATGCTCTTGCTCTGCTTCACACGCAGAGGCTTCAACTTCTCTCTCTGCAATATTTGTTCAATCTTCTTCATCCATATGCATGTCTACATTATGGGTTTCACTTTTATAGTCTTCACAACCATCATCCACTCTTGAGTGGAATTCTCCAAGCTTTGTTGTATTCTCAGAGTCTTTCTCATCTACTTTCAAATTTGTGGCTAACTTCTCTGCCTATGACATAACCTGTTGTTGCATGTCACTTCCCCTTGCACCAAATTCTTCTTCAAATCTCTTCCATGCTTCCTTGGAAGTTGTAGCTTTTGCTACCTTACACAAAAACCTCTCATTCAACGCCTATTTTATAAAGTTCAATGCTAAAGCATTCCATACTTCATAATATGGGTTATTAGACTCGTACTTAATTAACTCGTTAGCTCGAAGAAAAGTAACATCTTGATAACCCAATAATCAAAATATTCACTAGTAAACATAGGAGGTGGTAGCAGATCAAAGCTACACCAATCACCCTCGATTTCTTCTTTGTCTTCTGCTAGAATTCTAAGTTCCTCGATGGCATCCTGAACGTCTCTAAACATGACAACGATATATGCCTCTTGTTTTCAATTCCTTTTCTTAATCCTCTTCAGTCGTGCTTTGCGACCCATGACTGTTGTCTTTCCTCTGTCTTATATCTACTTTCCTAATTGCATGAGGTTATCTATATACATGTGCATGAACAAAATTTCTATGAATACTCAATGCTTTCTAATGAGTTGTTCAAATTGGGAGGTGCAAAATTGGTTCGACCAATGATCCTATCAATGAGAGATCTGGAGTCCCCATAAATGGTTATGCTAACCATATCGTGTTTCTTGTAAAACCACAATAGCCCCCAGAGAGCTAGAGGTTCACCTCTAGTGTTTGTAATGGATCCACCATTCCAGTAAAGAAGGAAAGGAGTTGGAGGACTAAATCTCAGCCAAGCGCCGCACCCACATTTTTCACCTTGAGTGGCTCCATAAAAAAATGAGTTGGGAATTGGACCTACAAAGGATTCATTTTAATTCATTCTAATTCTAATTTGTCATAGGAAAGAGACATGTAGATATTAAAAATAGAATGAGAATGTTTATGGAGGGGAGAGGCTTCAATTGTTGTGCAGGGACTAGTATTTATTATAGCACTGGCCCCACACACCGATCATGACAAAAAAACATTTATAAGTTAAACATAAATATTTATTCTACCTATTTTAATTGTAAAGAGGTTACCTAATATAATTTCCTGTCAAAAGAATCTCATGGTTGGTAAAATGGTAATGATGCAAGTTGTTTTTTCCCAATGGGAATCTGATGATATATTTTTTACTAAGATTTCTAGTTTTATTCGTTTAAAATGTGTTTTTAAAAGTATACATGGATTTGTCAACTTGGGGTAGCTCAATTGACAATGACCATGGAAATGAAGTATCACTGAACTGAAAGTCTTAGGTTAAAATCTTGTACTATCCCCTGATCAGGTGAGAAGTTGGACATGATGAAGATATAGTCCTACCAAACTTACAAAAAAAAGTATAAATATTGAAATATATTTTAAAAATATATAAATTGATTTAATATTTAGAAAAAAGTTGCAGGAAATTAATGTTTGTAAATTATAAAAGTAAAATTTGTAAGTTCAAAATAATTAAAATTTTGAGTAAAAATTACTATAAAGGAAAAAAAAAATCATTTGAGAGTTAGACAAAGCTTTCATGAATTCATATTTATGCCATATGTTAAGTGAATTGGACATTGGAATCATTTCGTTTTCAATTTTGTAATGAATCATATTTGCATGTGGAATTTGAAGTTAACCCAATTTAATTTGGAACCCATGAACGCTGATTATTAATTTTAAGTTTTTTTTTTATTATTATTATTAAAATGACAAGCACATTGCGTATTTCTATTAAAATGAATTTCCTGTCCATCATTACCATACAGTTTATTTCTATTAAAATACCTCATCAATCTTTAATAAATTCTATTAAAAGTACTAAAAATAAGTTGTGATAAGATCTTTGCGATATAAATATACTGAATCACGCTGCTTGTAGGATTTTTTGATGGTGGGGCACAAAGGGGACGATGTGGTTGTGGTGCCTGGATAAGAATCACTGAACATTCTCATTACAGGTTACATTGGTAAGGTGTCTTAGGGTCCAATACCAAAGCAGAACTAGTGGCATTATGGGGCCTGCTATGGTTTTCCACGGAAAAATAGATACATAGTATCCATGTATATGGAGATTCCATAACTGTTATATAGTGAATTTCAGGTTCTACATCATTTGATCCCGAGAGATTAAAGGCTGGCGGGAGAGGGTGGATGCACACATTTCAACATCCAACACATCTACAAGGAGCAAAATGTCACAATTGACAACTTATCCAAAGATGGGTTGGAAGATCTTGATGGCTTCATACACTGCACATTTTTTTGTTATGGAGCACCCAATGTGGAGGGGCGTATTGCAATTCCTTACTCTCCTACTGTAATTTTGTTTTTCATACAATGTCCAGGCACATCTCGTAACTTTTGTCTTTTTACAATACTGTTAGTTTTTGTTCATGGGCCAGCAAGATAGTCAAAATTTTACTCTTGGAAAACATGTTTTTATTTTAGTTTCATGACTATATGGTTGTATCTCCAAAATGCATTTTTTTTCATCTGAAAAAAGAAATAAACATACTGAAATTATAATCATTTATGGACCATTATTTCTCATCTTTGGTATCAATTTTAAAAACATAAAATAAACAAAGGCTTGCAGCCAATCATGAAAATTCGGTTGGGTTATATATGTGTCTTAGAAGAAAGCTCTAGTGCTAAAAAGAAAAAAAGAATTCATTATAAAACCCTGGCAACTCAAATCCAACCATTAATATTTAGGATGAATACAATTTGGCATCCATATGAAAGTATGTATCCCATTAAAAATTATTAGAGGCATACAATTCTTCACAGAGCTCAATGTTTCTTGATTTGGAGTGGATATTTGAATTAACTCTTGATCAAGCTCTAATTACCCTTTATTTAATGAGTTCGTATATTGAATTTTGTATGAAATTTTTATAATTATAAATCAATAATTAGGATGTTAACATTTAAATATTACTCAATTTAGTCGGAACAACACACAAGACAACTGTGATATTATCGAGTGGAGATATCCATTCACAACCAGTTTAGTTATGTTTCATTTAATATTTAATTTTTATTTGACACATTTATCTAGTTATTATCAGAAAATGAAGACTCAACACATGAGCTTGCTTATTTTATTCATCATAAGACAATTTATACAAAAACCTAGCCAAGAATCTACATGATTCACTGACTGCCATTTACTTGACCATATTAATTCCCTGCTGACTGACACCGACGGCTTGCCATAATATGAACAAGGGCGGATGGCTTCATGATCAATATTCTAATACCTCCCCTTAATCACAACCTAAACATTAACGTGCCTGCTATTCTGAGTCTCAGCGAGGCTTACAACATGACTCAAATATTTTATTTTGACTTTTTTTGTTGCAGTATAATGATGCAACTTTTTCTTGAACTTCTTGCTCCGATCCTCTTTCTTCTTCTTATTGCTCGATATCATGAACATTTGGTATTTCTCCTTGTTACAAATAGGATGAGGCCAATTCATTTTAACTTTTTCAGCAAATTCACTTCCATCATCAAATTTTTTTAAGTCTTCTTCAATGGAAGGCTTTGGATAAGAATTGTTAGTTCCCTTGAAAACACTCTTGTGTCCTTCCTGTATTTGTTGCACTCTCAGTCCCATCTTTCCTTGGTCATCATCTAGATCTTCAACAATTTCCTTCCTCAACTCGTTACACATTTTCTTATAATCAACTGGTAACTCTTAAATCGCAGGTTCATGTGGAATACAGTGTAGTTGATATTCATGGTCATCAATAAAATCATTCGGTTTATCAAATAATTCTTGTGACTCAAAAATACTATCTGAATAAAAAATATTACATGACCCAAAAATAATTCTGAATGGACTCTCTAAAAATAATTAAAAAAAGATCATTGTGAAACATTATCCCACCCATTAAACTCATTATACTACAATCAGACAGGTGACCTTTGTTAAAAACTGAAAAATCAACTTTATTGATAAATTAGACAAATCATAGGTGAGGAGTTCCACTTGGAGACTGCCTCTGGCAGAATGCTCTACATCAATCATCTTACAATAAAAAATATATATAGTTTTCATACATCTGGGGAAGTTAGAACAATTGCCTAAGAAATAGGAACTAATTCCTAATCTAAGGCTCTAGTGAACCGAATCTCTCCAGATTTACATATTCTCCATTATCTTCAACACTCCCCCTTAATGGAGAAAGGGGTTCACAAGTATTCCTAACATTTCCCTAAAAAATCCAAACTTGATTCTACCAAGAGGCTTAGTGAAAATATCAACAACATTGTCACATGTATTACAATATTCAATATGAATTTATTTTGACTGAACTTTCTTCCTAACAAAATGAAAATGCGTATCAATGTGCTTTGTGTTTTTATGAAACACTGGATTATTTCCAAGTTTGATAGAGCTTTGGGTGTCACATTTGATAACTATTGCAACCTTATGTTCTTCTCCAGCATCATGGAGAAGTCTCCTCAACCAAACTGCTTCACAAGTTTCCGCACACATCACTTGATACTCATCTTCTATTGAAAACAAGGATATTGTGATATGATTTTTGTTGCTCCATGTAGTGACCCCAGACCCAATGCTAAATGCATAGCCTGTTATGGATCATCTGACATCTACATTTCCAGCCCAATCGAAGTCTGAAAAACCTGTCAATCTAATATTGAACAAATCAGTATAAATAATACCAAAGTCTAAGGTTCCTTGCAGATACCTTAAGATGCCTTTCGCTGCAACCCAATGACTCTCAAGAGGATTTGACATGAATTGGCTCAATACACTAACTGCATAAGCCAAATCCGACCTAGTTGTAGTCAAGTAGATTAGACTCCCAACCAATTGTCTATACAATGTTGCATCTGCCTCCTTAGAACCATCATCATTATGAAGTTTGGTATTCTACTGTAAAGGCACTACTGCAGCTTTGCACTGATCCATTTTGAACTTTTTTAGTAAACTCCTGACATACTTACCCTGTGACGGAAAAGTTTGGCTAGATTCCCTCCAAGCTTCCAGACCCAAACAATAGTGTAGCTCTCCAAGGTCTTTCATCTCGAAAACCTGTGACATCTTCTCTTTGATTTCTTTAATGAGTTCATTTGAATTTCCTGTAATGATAAGATCATCTACATATAAAGAAATCAAAACAATTCGCCCCTCTTTGTCAAACACGGTGTATAGATTAGGGTCATTCTTGCTTCTTTTATAACTATGTTGTAGGAAAAATGAATCAATTTTGTCATACCATGACCTGGGTGCCTGTTTTAGTCCATACAATGCTTTCTTCAATCTACAGACTAAATGTTCTTCCCCCTGTTTAACAAACCCCTCAGGTTGCACTAAATACACTTCTTCTTTTAATTCACCATTTAAGAATGCAGATTTCACATCTAGCTGGTGTATCGCCCAATGATGTTTGGTAGCTAAAGAAATTAACATTCTGATTGTGTTTAATTTAGCTACAGGGGCGAAGGTTTCCTCATAGTCAATACCTTCTTTCTGCGAATACCCCTTTGCAACTAGCCTAGCTTTATATTTGTCTATACTCCCATTTGCTTTAAATTTAGGCTTGTATAACCATTTACAACCTATGGGTTGTTTGCCTTTAGGTAACTCAACTAGATCCCAGGTTTTGTTTTTAAGTATTGATTCATATTCCTCTTCCATGGCTACCCTCCATTCACTATATTGACTAGCTTCTTTATAACTAGAGGGTTCAACAACACTTAACATACTAGTTATAAAATAATTCTCCCTATATCTTGTTGGAAATTGAGTTTTCCTACCTAATCTCCTGAGTGGTGGAGTGCAAGGATAATTTTATGGAAGAATGTTCGCCCTTTGGCGAAATTAAGGGGTTTTAAATTTTTAGTGGGCGAATAATTTGTATCATAGTACATTTTTACAAATCACCTCAAATAGCCCACCTTATTTTAAGGGAGATGGTAAAAAAGGTAAATTTAGCCCTTGAAATTAGGACTTACAACCTTCCATTCGCCCATTTTCAAGAATAGGTTTTATTTAAGTGAATCCATTCGCCCATTTTCAAGAGTAGGTTTTATTTAAGTGAATCCTATGGGCCAAATACCATATTTATAAAAGAGGTATGATAAATTAATAAAAATATAAATAAATGAGAGGTATGGTAAATAAATAAAACATTTTTTATATTTACTCCATAAGTCACCTTATATACATGTAAGGGTGTAAACAAATAAAAATATAAGTAAAGTGGAGGTATGGTAAATAAATAAAACGTCTTTTTATACTTACTCAAAAGGTATGGTAAATAAATAAAAATATAAATAAACTATACGTATCGTAAATAAATAAAACCTCTTTTTATATTTAGTCCATAACCCTCGTTCTATTTATAAAGGCTCAAGAAAAAGGTTTTATTTAAGTGAATCCTATGGGCCAAATACCATATTTGTAAAAGAGGCATGGCAAATTAATAAAAATATAAATAAACAAAAGGTATGGTAAACAAATAAAACATTTTTTTATATTTACTCCATAAGTCACCTTATATTTACAAACACTCAAAAAATGGGTTATATTTAGGTGAAACCTATGGCCAAAATACTATGGGACAAATACCATGGACTAGATTGTTATTAATACCATGCAAAAAACCATTATTAACCCTAATATTAGAATTAATAAAAATAAAAATGGCACATGGTATTGACCCATGGTATTCACCAAAATGGCACATGGTATTGACCCATGGTATTCACCTGGAATGTAGCCTATTTAAATGGGGGAATTAAACCATCATGTAGCCTATGCTAAGATTCACTAGGACTTTACAAAGTTTTATTATTTAGTGAAAGACTTGCCAAGATCTTACAAGATTTTATAATTGAGTAAAATATTCGCCATGCCTGGTGAGAGATTCGCCAAAAAATTATATATACATATTATATTATTGATAAAATCGCCTTCCATTTTTCCTATATACCATGGAGATTCGCCCATTTATTATATTTATAAATTTAGGGGGGGTTCTTAAAATTTTTCCTGGTGGAGTGGCTTCAAACATGTTATGATCTCCCCTTTGCGGACTGGTTTCAAATCTGATTTTATCAACCACTTCTTATTTCTCCTACTGTTGTTGTTGTTGCTGCTCACCGACCCTTGTTTCGTCACCTTCTTCTAATAGTAACGGCACATGCCATTCTTCATCACTATGAATAGGGTTCCCATCATCTACCTATTCATGAAATACCACATCTCTTCTTGCAAACACCTTGTGAGTAGAAGGATTAAACAACTTATAAGCCTTAAACTCACTGCAGTATCCAACAAAAGTACACTTAATGGCTTTTGAATCTAACTTCTTCCTATCTTCTTTCGGGACATGAGAAAAAGCCTTACATCCAAAGACTCTAAGATGACTTACTGCAGGCTTGAAGCCAAACAATGCTTCGAAAGGAGTTTTATAATCCAAACACTTAGTAGGACTCCTATTCTTAAGATACATTGCAGTGTTTACAGCTTCTGCCCAAAAACCATTGGTCAGATTCTTACCTTTCAACATACTGCGGGCACACTCCACGAGGGTTCTGTTTTTCCTTTCCGCAACCCCGTTTTGCTGAGGAGTGTAAGGTGTTGTGAACTGCTGTTGTATTCCGTGTTCTTTGCAGTATTTGATGAAGTCACCCTTCTTGAATTCTCCACCTTGGTCTAAGCAAAGAATTTTGATGAAATTTCCTGTTTGCTTCTCAATCATACTTTTGAATTGCTTGAAGTATTCAAAAGAATGACTTTTCTACCTGAGGAAATACACCCAGGTGAACCTTGTACATTCATCAACAAAAATAAGAAAATAGTAGGCCCCTCCTAACGACCTTGTATGCATTGGCCCACATAGATCAGTGTGTACAAGTTCAAGTATATCCCTCTGCTTCCTATCAACAATAGCAGGAAATTCATCTCTATGTAATTTACCAAGGGCACATGCTTTAGAGTCAAAATGCATACTCTTCAAAACAAGAAGACCATTCACCATACCTTTTTTTTGAAGAAGTAGGTCACTGAAGTTTATATGCCCAAATCTCTGATGCCATAGATTCTCTGCAGACATGGCTTATGATGCCAACATTTGATGTGACACACTTCTGACATCTATTTTATACAATCCTCCTACACGTACACCAATTGCAATCGACTTCATCCAATCCAATATGTCTTTAATTACACAATAATATTTAAAGAACTCTACCTTAAGATCCTAATATGTTATTCTAGATACAAAAATCAGGTTCTTTTTTATCCCGGGTATATACATAACATCATGAATATGCCTAATGTTTCCATCAAGTAGTACGACAGGGACATCACCATATCCCTTGATTTCATACCCTGTATCGTCTCCAAGGTAGACCTTCATACCAGTGTTGGATTCTCTGAAAATTTTAAACCATTGCCTCTTACCTATCATATGGGAGGAGGCTCCTGAGTCCACGAACCAGATTTCTGCTTCATCCTCCTTAATTGACAGTGCAGAATCAGATATGAACAATCTGATATTCGAATTCTGATCTGCATCAACCAGATGGCTTGCATGCTTCTTGTGTCTCTGTTGACCTTCATCAAACTTCTTCTTCCAGCAATGTTTAGCCATATGACCAACTTTACTGCAATAAAAACATTTTGGTCCTGAATCACTTTTGTTTGGAGACATACCTTGAGAAGGAGGTGCCTTTCTTTGTGGGTTTCCTCCGCTTATGTGTGCCGCATTTGTCTCTCCTCTGAATGGCTTCTTCTTTGCCATTAGGGCAAGATCTGAGCCTTGGGATTTCAGGGTCATCCTCCTTTCCTCCTCTTGCATTAGGATCCCTGTCAATTCTTCAAACTTGGGGGATTTCTCTCTCTCATTTAACCCAGTGATGAACATTTGATAGTCATCAGTCATACCATTCATGGTAATCGTGACCAAATCAGTGTCTGATACTATTTCGCCAATGTCACCTAGCTTATTCTTCAGCTCCTTGATACGAGAGATGAACACTGCTACTAATTCATTCTCCTCCATTTTAATGGAGAGAATCTTTCTCTTTAGAAATAGTAGGCAATTTGTGTTCTTAATCTCATACAAGTCTTTGAGATTTGTCCAGATGTCTGCTATAGCTTTACATTCTCGAATATGAGGAATAATGCAATCTTTCATAGACAATTTGAGCAGCACCTTTGCCTTGTTCTCCCTCTTTTCCCAGTCCTGAATTGTTGCTGTTGTTCCACCTGTGGCTAGGGTTGGCTTCAACTCATCACCATTTGTAATTGCCCATGCGTTTTGCCCCTCCAACAGGGTCTACAACTTAAATTTCCAATTGGAGTAATTGGAACCGTCGAGTTTATTGCTCTCGTTAAAATAGGCCTCTGCCGGCTGATTGTTCTGTTAAAAAACCTCTTCCCTTTTGTTAGCACTTAAATCTGCCCTAGGTTGAAGGAAGGCAAAATTCAGGGTAACCACAAACCGCGCTCAGTCTGGTAGCTAGCCCTACCAGAACAGGAGAGGGCTCTCTCCGAGTCACGCTCAGTGAATAGATAAACGAAACGGTCTGAGATGACTTACAGTGAAATATTGATCTTAGGCTAGTAAGTGAATATGGATACACGAAACAATTTTTATGAATGACTGAGCTTCTGGGATGTTATGGGACCAACGGACAGCAATGAACAGAGAATTTAATACAAAGGCACAAATTACTTCATGAGGCAAGACAGGCGGAAAGTGTAGCAATTTAGTTCTAAATAACGCGGAATGGAGAGATTGCTTAGGAGAGTGAAAATGGCATACGTTCATGAATCCTTTTCAACAGAAGAAGAACACTGAACATGAAATTTTCCCACAGGCAGAGCAATAAAATTGAATTCTACCTTATCTAACTCAGAAAATTTCACTGGAAATGGATATGAATTGAACTATGAACATTACAAAATACATATGAAACATAATAGAATTCTTCAATGCTGCCAATCAGCAACAATAGAATTCTCCAGCCTCCACTATGCAAGCAATCTACCCACAACTCCTCTACTCGCTAGTTCCTCCAACCACAGCAACATTCCACAATTCTTTTTGTGAAAAATGCAGAACCACCTCGATTTGTGTTGGATCTCTCTCCACGCAGGTACGTTTCTCCACCGCTCAGCCTCCCAGCACATAGTCTCCACATAACGCAGTCTCTCAGTAGTCTACCACGACGCCACTAATTACATGGGAAACTCCAGCTTGACACAACAATACTTCGTCACCCATGACGGGCTCCAACACCTCACTGACCAATCACTTGCATATCTCCTCAATCACTTGAAGATCTCAACAGATCTGAACACCACAGGCTATCGACGCGTAATTATCAAAAATTTCATTTCACAAACCATAGCGATCTTTGCTCTCAGACCTGCTATTTTCGGGAGCGATGGATAGAATCGCTCTAAGGAAATGAGCAATCATCACTCTTTTTCCCTTTGAATACATGATGGTCAACGCCCTCCTTCCAATAGGAACAATGATGATGCATATGAATAAAATAAATAAAAAAACTTGTGCTGCTCCACCTCCTCACCTTGCAAGGCTTTCTTCACACCAGCCACTCACTCAGCTATCAAAGCATATTAGATTTGACTCACCAGCCCTGGAGCTCTAGTACCATGTTAAACATTGAAGAATCAACTTTATTGACAAATTGGATAGCTCACAAGTGAGGAGCTCCACCTGGAGACTACCTCTCACAGAACGCTCTACATCAATCACCTTAAAATAAAAAATATATATAGTTTTCACACATCTAGGGAAGTTAGAACAACTGCCTAAGAAATAGGAACTAATTCCTAATATAAGGCTCTAGTGAACTGAATCTCTCCAGATTTACATATTCTCCATTATCTTCAACAACCTTCTATGCCGCTAACTGTTGTTCAGGAGCACCGTGTATGGAGTTGACTGTGATGGCCACCGTATATATGGAGCTGACTGTGGTGTACATGAATTCCACCGATTGTCATTTACTTGCTATCTAAACTTGCCCACCATCACAGACGATTAACTCTTCCACCGACTATCATTTACTTGCTAAATAAACTTGCCCACCATCATGAACGATTAACTCCCTGCTGACAAGTGACTCACCGTCATATCATATAAACAAGTACGGATGGCTTCGTGATTAATATTCTAACAATTATTTCAAGGGGTTGTCATATGCTCATTGATCCTAAGGCAATTAAATTAATTAATGCTGACGAGGTTTTAAATTGCAACTTACAAGCAAATTCTATGGATGCCTGAAGTTTCGTTATTTTGAAATTACAAGATAGGCCTTAATGTCCTTAAATGTAGTTCCAAGTCCTATGACCCATGTCCCCACTTTTCCATGTGTTCATGATTTTTACATGGTGAAATCAAAAAACCCATAAGGATTTTGACACGTTCATCCCTTCCATCCAATTAATGGGTGAGGAGAGTAGTTGTCACTATCAGGGTTTAAAATTGACGCCCGTATGCACTTTTTACGGTTTTTACCCGTAAAATACAATTTATTTTAAAATAAACACGTCATTATCGACTTGCTCATAATTTTTAAAAACGTCATAATGACGAGCATATGTTAAAATGACTAGTTTCAATTATATATATAATACATATATATTTTATATATCTATAACAATCCTATTGAAGATTTGCAGGATGAATTAACGAGGTGCTCAAGTGTTGCGAGTCAAGCAAGTCAAAACGATGTGAATGTACAATGGTTAAGAGAAATGGCCTCCGGATATTTGTACTCTGTATGGATTTTGATGGACGAGCATACTCTGGCTCTAATGAATGCATTTCTTAGAGAGGAATGGCCTAGACCTATTTCAATGTGTAATTGCAAAAGTGCAAAAAAGGATTAGGTGAAAGCTGCTGGTTTCACAAAAATTTAAGGGAAAGTTCAAAATCGTTTGTTTTAGCACATGCAGCTGAAACCAACAGTGAAAAGTTTGCTTTAATAATGGACAAAATCACAAGATTTAAAGAAGTTTGTTCAAGATTCAAAGTTGATAACAGACAACGGCTATGGTATTCATTCAACTTCTTCACAAAAGCAGGTATGTCATCTTAGATTCCCTTGTTAGAAATGTGGTTGTTGCTTGAGCAATCATAAAATCTATTCCTGGATTAAAGAGTTATAGATGTGGTTTTATATTTTATTTTCCCAATTTCTCCGCGCTTCTGCTAACTAGAGTTGTTTATTTGGGGAACGATTAGTTTTCTATTGACAGTAAATATGTAGTTGTTGCTTTTGCGCTGGCCTATTATGTTGGTTAGAGAAGGCGAAAGCATGAAAATTTTGGGAATGCCTATACTTTCAATTCCATAACTCCTCCTATTTTGAAAGTCCATTGATTATTTTGATTTTAGAGGTGTGATGGTTAAGATACTCATATATAATTAAAATACGAAGGTCACAATGTGAAATAGAAACACTAAAGTTTAAAGGAGCAATCCACAACTCCATGTCTTTGACTTGCACACAAACAACTAAGATTATGGATAGGAGTGTAAGCTTGACTACAATGTCGAACAAGCATCACCAAGTATGAGTGTTGAATAACTTAACTACTCTTGATTTGTTTTCCCACAACTGCTGATTTGTTCTCGCTCATCATTACTAGAACCAATCTATTTACTACAAATACGTTGGATACATCTCGATATCGATTTACAATTGAGGCAGAATCTTAAATTTGCACAGGAGCTGTTCAACAACCAACCAACACTTTCTCCACCCTGGTTTAGGTAGTGGTGCTCACTTTGTTACTGCTGCTTGCTCAAAGTTGGGTACCCTTGCTATTGGATATTGAAATGGTGGATATGCAGCAAATTACTCTAATGGCACTTAAAGTGGCTTTTGAACCTTGGGAGATGTTGGGCAATATAGTGGAAAATGAGAAATCTGGTAACCCGCATCTGCATGCTTGGCTTCTTCACATGTAGATCCATGTATCAGCGCAGGATGATATAGAGAGAGTCACTGAGCAGAGATTCATGATGCTAAATTTGAACCATAGATCCTTGTAACATTTCAGGATGATAAAAGGGGAATTCATTGAACATAGATTTGAACAAGGATTATTAGATTTGAATTTTGAACTGATAATTACTAGATTTTAACTTTGAACAATAAGACAATAGGCTTGACTCTTTAGGATACTAAAACTTATATCTTACAGGGAAGCCAAACTAGAATGATTTGACATACTATTAGATTTCACATACGATGTTAAAATTCCATAAAGGAATCTCTATATATTTCATTAACTAGATATGCAATTACATATATACAGGAGTATTCTCTCAAGATAGGAAAACTATCTTGGACATACAATCTGTTGGTTGAGAGAATATCTCAACCACACACCAAACTAGGGAAACCACTCCTATAAAATAGGAACAAACTCTTTACATAGAAAGTCACACTAGAGACAAGTAGGAATTAATATTCCAACACTCCCCCTTAATGAATACTTGTCTCGATATCAATAAGTCTAGTTGTGGTCAAACATAAAAGAATATGTTGATGTCCATATAAAGGAGCAACCATCCACTGGAATGCATGGGTACTAACCGCTGCAACCGCTAGTCTTGTAGGATGTCCTTCGCGTACATGGTTCTTTCAACCATTATAGCTGCACACCTATACCTGTACCTATAAATACCCCCTCCAATATCATCATGGGTTTTATCGGATTACCATGACCATTCTCTGGGTTTTAACGGATCACCCTCAACCATGCCTCTAAGGGCTCTCAGCCATCAAGACTAAAGACAAGCATGAAGGTTCAACTCAGCCACGAAGGCTCAACACAGCCACGAAGGCTCACCACAACAGCTCTGGGCTACAAATTTGCCACTAGGGCACTCCAGACACTCTGGGCTACAAACCTGCCACTAGGGCACTCCAGCCACTAAGGCTCACCAAAGACCTGACTCAACGAGGCTGAGGGTTTTCTCGGCTAACCCTAAACCATGCCAACAAGAATCATTGTCCCACTTCACTCTTACATGTGGTTTCTGGGTTACCACAAACCGACACTGCAAATACAAAGTGGTTTTTAGATTACCACGAACTTTATGGGGATACACATACCTTACAAGGTTTACAACACAACTCCAACTCTTGGAGTTACCAGGTACATACATTACAAAGACCACTACAAAACATCCCAGACTTGCTTACTAATGTATGTGACATATACTATGAGTCTGCTTTATTTTAGCACACAATAGTTTACCTTCTTTGTCCATCTAATATCCATTTCCACAATCAACTTCTTCTAAAATCATATTCAACCTTGGTGTCTTCATCTTGAATCTTTCCAACTTCAATTCGCCGTCGTTAGAGTGATCAATTCTAACAAATAGCATTTACATGTTAAGTTGATCAAGCTCAACTTGTTTCAGTTACAAAACCTAAAAATAATTCAAAAAAACAATTCATTTCACCCATCATACACTAATTTGAAGCATAGTGGAAGTTTTGGTTCATCTTCACTTATGTGGGTTGACGGTTCCTCTGTTTCTTTACCTCATAAAAGAAAATTGCTAACCATGCAGTTTGTCTTATGAGCTTAGATTGTTTCAGTTACAAAACCTAAAAATAATTCAAAAAAACAATTCATTTCACCCATCATACACTAATTTGAAGCATAGTGGAAGTTTTGGTTCATATTCACTTACGTGGGTTGACGGTTCCTCTGTTTCTTTACCTCATAAAAGAAAATTGCTAACCATGCAGTTTGTCTTATGAGCTTAGATTGTTTCAGTTACAAAACCTAAAAATAATTCAAAAAAACAATTCATTTCACCCATCATACACTAATTTGAAGCATAGTGGAAGTTTTGGTTCATCTTCACTTATGTGGGTTGACGGTTCCTCTGTTTCTTTACCTCATAAAAGAAAATTGCTAACCATGCAGTTTGTCTTATGAGCTTAGATTGTTTCAGTTACAAAACCTAAAAATAATTCAAAAAAACAATTCATTTCACCCATCATACACTAATTTGGAGCATAGTGGAAGTTTTGGTTCATCTTCACTTATGTGGGTTGACGGTTCCTCTGTTTCTTTACCTCATAAAAGAAAATTGCTAACCATGCAGTTTGTCTTATGAGCTTAGATGTAGCACATTGCTGCTGCTCAACGCAACTCTTGAACAGGTTCACATGCCAAGGAATATCAAGGACATCATCCACAAACCGAAAGAAAAGCATGAAGCAAATGGATCCCAATGCCGCATTATACTCCACAACCCAAATGGAATTTGATGTAAAATTGAAGAGTTGAAACAGTATAACAATCACCAAGTACACAACTCCGGTTACAAGACCAAGTGACTCTGGCACTTTTATGGAGCCTTGAGGAGAACCATTCTTATTGATATCATATCCAAACATGTTTCTCCTGAGGACGTATTTGGAAGCCACTGGGATAATAAAAACTGTAGCGAAAAATGCTCCAATGCTCATCACCATGTTGATTAGAATAGATTTTTTCAACTCGTCACATATGTTATAATGATAAAACAACATATATAAATATGGGCAGACGTAGAGCAACCCAATAGCCAGTATCTGTTTGTATTTGGGTTGAATTCGTGGACCTCCATCTGAGGATAAATTGGATTATGTAACCTCTACAATGGCGGATTTTGCAGTGGCAAAAATAGATCTCTTCCTTAAATCACTCATCCTCTCAGATTCGTAGATTTTGACTTCTTTGGATTTTTGTATATATTGAAATTTAACTCCATGCGCTTTGCAGAGGATCGTCCCTCTTATCAGTGTCGCCTCCTTCGATACAGACAGCTGAGATACCGTAACCCTCCACGGCTGAGAACAAGGAAAAAAATGCAGCTGCATGAATAAGATCTCACACTGCGTACTGTAGATGAGCACAAATTGGATGGTTGGCTGGCTTGTTGATGGTTGCCTGAACCACTGGCCGCACACAACACAACACAACACTAATCTGCTGCTCTTCTCCATGTTAAGATTTCAAATTTGAAAAAGCTCCACTTGTTGTACACACTCCGCACCTCACCAACACGCAGTGCAAGTCGACTGCTTTTCGATTTCAAAAAAAACACTGAAGATCATCAACACTATATGCCAACAAACTACCTCCACAGATCCGCCAACAGGCCGACACGTGATTGATTCGCAACAACCTCACGCTCTCCACTTCCGCTGCTACAACGCTTGGCCTCCCAGCAACCTCCATAGCACGGATCCATCACACTGCCACTGGACCACCAAGAGAGCTGGCTACCAACACCACCTCCGCTTTGTAAGATCGATGATGGACAAACTCAAAAATTAAAACAACAAAAATTCATTTTTATTTTCTTCAGCCAAGGATGTTGGAACTACTACACACCTACATGCAGACTCTTAGTTAGAGCATGGGATTGCATGCAAGATTCCTTTTGCATGATTTACTCCTTGATTTGCTCCTTCTTTAACTCCGCAACTGACTAGTTATCTCCGGAACTTGTTGTAGGTGTTGAGTCTTCTCATTGATCACCAATATAGTGCATTACCTTGGGATCTTCACCCAGTGATGCTATATCATGAGCATTGTAACATATTTTCGAATGAATCATTCTTTTCTTCTTTCGATTTTCTTTTAGTGTTTTTGCTCTGCAAAGCTGTGTGTTCAACCTTTACTAGCTAGATTCATCTGTGCAGGTTTTCTAACACATCTACATGGTATTAGAGCCCATAGGTTGCTAGATAAAAGGCGCACTAGTACTTTATTTTGCAAGTATTACAGCTTGGAGATCGAAGATTGATAGAAAAATGGAGTTTCCCAAAGCATCGATCCTAACACCGTACAACTATCATGAATGGAAGGACCAAATGGCTCGATACCTTCGTCATAAAGGGTTGTACAGGATTACCATGGCTACAGAAGTGGAACCCACTTCAGCCATAGAGAAATCCAAGTACCTCAACCGTATGGATGAGGCCCATGGATCCATATGCATGTGCATCTCTCCAGAGTTGCAGTTTCATCTATCTGCCTGCAATACTCCCAATGAGATTTGGAAAAAGGTTGAAGAGCTCTACGGGAAACAGGATGAGATGAAAGGACATCTGCTCGAAGTGGAGCTGCTATCATTGGATCCACGGAACTATGACAGTATTCAAGATTTCTTCACCAAATATAATGATCTATTGCTGCAACTCAAGGGTTGTGGAATTGACAAATCCAAGGAGGAGAGTCGCCAAGTTCTCTCTATTATGTCAAAGCTCGGACCGGAATACTCCGTCTTTGTGTCTACATTTCATTCAATAAGGCTCGCAACAGGTAAATCCTACACTATGCCTTCTCTCAAAGAATTTATGGAGTCCCTTATTTTTGAGCAAGATAAACTCATTGGCATGGGGAAAATCAAACCTCCAAAAGCACATGCACTTGCTGTGCATGATGGCAGCCACAATAAAAATCACAGATCTGATTCAAATCAGAAAAATCAGCAGCAAAAAGACAAAGGAAAAGCACATTCCCATCCAAGGAAGGAAGGGTACACCAAGCCCTTCAATGACTCCTCCGGCTCGAGAAATGAAAAAGGGAAGAAAGGAAACAGATGCACCTACTGTCAAAGAGGATTCCATCCAGAATCCTCTTGCATGAAGAAACAAATTGACCAAATGGCAGAAATCCTTCAGAAGCACAACCTTGGGGACCACATCCCTCAGGGCGCCAAGAAGAAAATTGAGGATCCGCCACACGGGAAAGGTAACAATTTTCATGCTTTAGTTGCAATTAATTCTTCTCCTGATGCATGGATTATAGATTCTGGTGCATCACATCATATGGCTGCTGCAAAGGAAGTATATTCCTCTTTGGATGCATGCAAAGGACCTCCCATCCTCATGGGAGATGACTCACCTATTGAGGTCACCGGAAAAGGTAGAGTGGAACTTTTACACGGAAGCTTTGAAGATGTGCTCATGTTCCAAAACTTTCGGTAAACCTGCTTTCAGTTTATCAGATCACTCATTCCGGCACCGGAAAGAGAGTGGAATTCACTCCAGATGCAGTGAACATATATGATCTACATAGCAATGCCAAAATTGTAACTGGTGAGGTAAACAATGGAGCCAGACTGTATACATTTTCTGAATTTATTGAATCTGAATCCTCCTTATTGCTTACACATGCTGATGATAGTAGTAGGCTTTGGCACGAGAGGTTTGGTCACTTAAACTACAGGTATATGCAGCAGCTAAGCAAGAATGAGATGGTGGAAGGCTTGCCAAATATCAGTTTCTCCAAAGGAGTTTGTGAAGGGTGTGTTCTTGGCAAACATCCCAGAGAAAAGTTTGACACCGGCAAGACTCACAGAGCATCCTCTCCTCTAGATCTGATCCATAGTGATCTCATGGGGCCTTTTCCTCATCCTTCCATCAACAAAGCAAGGTATGTGCTTACATTTATTGATGATTTCTCACGGTATACTTGGGTGTATCTTCTCAGGAACAAATCTGAAGTTTTTGAGCACTTTGAAGATTTCAAAGCACTAGTTGAGACGCAGTCAGAGAGAAAGATCAAAGCCCTCCGTACAGACAATGGGGGGAAATATGTTAACACAGCACTTCAGAACCTTTGCCTTCAGTGCGGCATACAGTTGCAGTATACAGTTCCATACACTCCGCAGCAGAACTGAGTTGCTGAGAGAAAGAATCGATCTCTCAAAGAGATGGCTTCCTGCATGTTGCATGCCAAGTCACTGCCTCATAAGCTTTGGGCCGAAGCACTTAATTGTGCTAACTACATCCAGAACAGATCTCCTCATAGGTCTGTCAAGGACCAGACCCCCTTTGAGGCTTGGAGCGGCACTAAACCAGAGGTCACTCACCTCCGTGTTTTCGGCTCTCGAGCATGGGCCCGGATCCCCTCTGAAAAGAGGAAAGCTCTTGATCCACAGAGCATTGAGTGCATATTTGTTGGATACCCTGATGGTGTGAAGGGATATCGACTCCTAATTCCCTCTACGGACAAGCTCATCATTGAGCGAAGTGTCAAATTTGAGGAAAGTCTCTCGCATGCACCTCAAACGCCGTATGCAGACACTTTTTATCTACCTCATGTCCGAGATGATGACTCGGTGCATTCAGATGCCGATACAGATCATGCAGATGCCGAGGAAGAGCATATAGATGCAAAGACAGAGTCTTCAGATACAAATCTAGTGCATGCAAATGATGATCCACATCCAAGCCCAGATCGGGCTTCCAGCAGTGAATCATATTCCCCTGTCATAAATCAGAGAACAAGGAGCTTACGTGAGATATATGCACAAGACCAACCAGCTGCTAGAAATGGTCTTGTGGGGGATAATTCTGATCTACAGAGGACTAGCTCAGAGTTTATTGAGCCTCCTCTTGTCCTCACTGCCACTGAACCATCACCCTCCTGGCATTGTCATTTGGTTCAGTCTTTTGATCCACAGTCTTATGCTGAGGCTGTTGGGCATCCATCTTGGGAGTCCGCCATGGAGGAGGAGTATAACTCCCTCCTCGAGAACCAGACTTGGGATCTAGTCCCCCTTCCTTCAGGAAGGAAACTTGTCCGATGCAAATGGGTCTACAAGACCAAGAGTGCTGCAGATGGGCAAATCACCAGACGGAAAGCAAGGCTAGTAGCCAAAGGCTTCCAACAAGTGCATGGCATTGATTATGACGAGACCTTTGCTCCAGTAGCAAAGATGGATTCCATACGCCTTACACTTGCCATTGCGGCTGCCCAGCGGTGGGAAGTACATCAGATGGATGTGAAGAATGCCTTTCTTCACGGAGACCTATCTGAGGAGATCTACATGGAGCAGCCACATGGTTTCATTCAGGATTCATCTTTGGTCTGCAGACTGAAGAAATCTCTCTACGGCCTTAAGCAAGCCCCGAGAGCTTGGTACGCAAAGATGGATTCTTTTCTCTTATCACAAAACTTTGAAAGATGTAAGTCTGATCCGAATGTTTACATGCTTAGGACACATGATTCTCTTCTTATCTTAGTTTTGTATGTAGATGATCTCCTAATCACTGGCAGCTCGGCTTCAGCCATTGCTACAGTCAAGAGGGCCTTGCATGATAGGTTCTTGATGACGGACATGGGTCCATTACACTTCTTTCTTGGTCTTGAGATCAGCCAGAATGCCACAGGCATCAAACTCTCTCAGGCTAAATATGCACGGGATCTCCTCGAGAGATTTTGCATGACTGACTGCAAGCCAGCACCGACTCCTTTTCTGTCTGGGGTCCGCCTTGAGGATGGAGGTGACACTCCATTAGTTGACAGCACTCTCTACCGACAGCTAGTGGGGAGCTTATTGTACCTCACCCACTCCAGACCAGATCTCTCATACGCAGTAGGGGCAGTTTCCAGATACATGCAGGAGCCGCATGAGCTACACTGGAATGCTGCCAAGCGCATCCCCCGATATGTGCAGGGCACCATCACCTTCGGGATTCACTATGCAGCAGGCACTTCATTGAATCTCCTTGGCTTCACAGATTCTGATTGGGCGGGAGACAGCATTGATCGCAAGTCCACCTCCGGATATTCACTCAGTCTAGGATCTGGCCCTATCTGTTGGTCGAGCAAGAAGCAGGCTGCTATTGCTCTCTCTTCAGCTGAGGCTGAGTACCGAGGAGTAGTCAACATCACCATTCAGGCTCTGTGGCTACAACACTTCCTCACTGAGTTGGGCGTCCAGTTCCACCAGCCCATTGTCATCTGGTATGACAACCAGAGCACTCTCAAATTTTGCAGGGATCCAGTGCAACGACAGCGGACGAAGCACATAGAGATCCATATGCACTACATCAGAGACTTAGTACATGATCGGGTCATTGATTTGCAGTTCTGTCCTTCAGCAGAACAGACTGCAGACATCTTCACCAAGACATTCACTGAGCAGAAGTTTCGCTCTTTGCGTGATCGTCTTGGAGTGAAGGACACGATTGCTTAGCAACTGTATTTTTCTTCCTCTTCTCTTTTGATTACATTGTATTTTGAGGGGGGGGTTTTCCCACGAGGTTTTCCCTCTTTCCTCAATTTTAGTACAAGTTGCACTGTATTTTGGGTGACCTTTGGCCTTAGTTGCCAGGGCCCATTTTCTATTTTTCCCCATAGTGGTGTTCAGGGGGGGTGTTGGAACTACTACACACCTATATGCAGACTCTTAGTTACAGCATGTGACTGCATGCAAGATTCCTTTTGCATGTTGGAACTACTACACACTCACATGCGGACTCTTAGTTAGAGCATGGGATTGCATGCAAGATTCCTTTTGCATGATTTACTCCTTGATTTGCTCCTTCTTTAACTCCGCAACTGACTAGTTATCTCCGGAACTTGTTGTAGGTGTTGAGTCTTCTCATTGATCACCACTATAGTGCATTACCTTGGGATCTTCACCCAGTGATGCTATATCATGAGCATTGTAACATATTTTCGAATGAATCATTCTTTTCTTCTTTCGATTTTCTTTTAGTGTTTTTGCTCTGCAAAGCTGTGTGTTCAACCTTTACTAGCTAGATTCATCTGTGCAGGTTTTCTAACACATCTACAAAGGAGAGGCCAAGCTTCCTTAGCCCAAAAGGGGCAAGGCCCTCTGGGACTCTGATACCATGTTAAAATTCCATAAAAGAATCTCTATATATTTCATTAATCAGATATGCAATTACATATATAGAAGAGTATTGTCTCAATTACATATATAGAGGAGTATTATCTCAAGATAGGAAAACTATCTTACACATACAATCTATTGGTTAAGAGAATAGCACGCCTAATCATACCTTCATTAAGTTTGATTCAATAATCCACCAACCCCACACAAAAAGGCAATAATCTTAATCTCTCACTGCGTACTCACTTAATGAAACCTCGTATTCACATAGATAAAACTGGTAAAAATAAATATCAAAAGTCAAAGCGGTTTAAAAATAAAAATGTAATAAAATATTTCACTGATGGGCAGGGGGACCCGTCAAATTTAACCCCTGGTCACTATAGTGTTCAAGCTGTTCGGACTTCTTCACAAGTTGACGACCACCGGTAATTATGTCATAAGCTCACCCTCACAGAGTTCGCATCTCACAGCTTCTTTTCAGTACTATAGTGTTCAAGCTGTTCCGACTTCTTCACAAGATGACGACCACCGGTAACTATGTCATAGCTCACCCTGACAGAGTTCGCATCTCACAGCTTCTTTTCAGTCTGATCTTCCCAAGGCTATTGAGATCCGAAGTTTTAGAATGCCCGGAGTCCAGCAGATTGAAGGTGAACGAGGATTGGAAAGCCAAGCTTTCACTGATAATAATAAAACTTATTAAGATTGCTGCCGTACCATTAGCCACACTTGGGATTTGCATAGAATTCCTTTTAAACCTGCTTTCTCACAATGGTGGACTGCTCAAAACGTTGTTCAGGCTACTCACTGGTGACTGAATTGATCTCTTTATTTCTTCTATACTTGCTTCTAATTTGTTGAAGAATAAATATATATTTAATCCTTAGTCAACATCATGACTTAGGGTTTGGTTGGATGCAGGCAGAAACTTCGTTATACCGAGGAGGGGGTCCGAGACTTTTTTAAGCTTCGTGGGCCTTCTTGAGCATCGGATAAATTTGTATGATGGAGGAAAACACGAGTGTGGCTTAACCAGAAATCATTCAATAAGCAGTGGGGATATTGACTCAACCATTGAAGCTGGGAACAGGTTCTATGCAGATCTTTGCATCATGGCTTCTACGGCAGTTTATGAAAATGAACTGGTTATCAGAAACAGAGTTACAGAACATTGGAAGGTACTCATGTATAACTCATTTTGAATCTGAAGTATTCATGGAAAGCTCTATATTATTTAATACACGTTTCAATCTTATCTCGCAGATGCATTTCGTGGAGTTTTTCGACTGCTGGAACGGTATGCAACACTTTGGGTCCTTTATATTATTTTTTGGGTCACTGCTCCAAATAATTGATTTTTGTGCGATTAATTTCACATTCAATTATTGACATGGAGATTGACCTGTAAACAATCAGATCGCTTGCAAAAGAAATCAACCAAAGCGTTTATATTTTGTGACAAGGAAGTAGACGCTCAACTGGTAGTCCTAACCTTCAAAGGTACAAGTCCATTTGATGCAAATGATTGGGAAACAGATTTCGATTTCTCATGGTATGAGTTTGGTCAAATCGGAAAGGTTCATCTTGGATTTCTGGAAGCTTTAGGTCTCGCTAACCGTTCCAAAAAATCTGAGATCTTTTATGGTCATAAAAGTTCTGAGTTTACAAGTTATGCGCTGCCGCTTGATGACAAAGAGGATCCTGGCAGACCTTTGGCCTATTATGTTCTTCGTAAGAGATTAAAAGAATTGTTACAGGTTCATAGAAATGCAAAATTCATTGTGACAGGCCACAGTCTTGGTGGAGCTTTGGGTGTATTGTTTTCGACAATACTGTTTATGCACAAGGAAGAGACGGTGTTGGAGAAACTGTTGGCTGTTTATACATTCGGACAGCCAAGAATTGGAGATGAAGTGTTCGCAAATTTTATGAACAATCATCTAAACAATCCTGTATCCAGATATTTTAGAATTGTCTACTGCAATGACATGGTTCCCAGATTGCCCTACGATAATGATATATGTCAGTACAAGCATTTTGGAGTATGCCTTTACTACAACAGCTGCTACCATGAGAAGGTGAAGGTGCTTAAGCCTTATATTATTACTGCTCTTTCCATTATCTGCAGAATAGTGAGCAAATTTGGTATTCATTCAGTTACCGAGTTATCAAGACCCTCCCTTTCATTCCTGACCAATAGAATTAGTTAGGTATTAAGACCTTTTTTTGAATTTATGTTTGGGTTTGTTCTATGGCAGAGTCTTCCGGAGGAGCCCAACAGAAATTTCTCTTTATTATACTTCACACCCATACGCATAAATGCTGTATGGGAATTGGCGCAGAGTTTACTACTGCACTACATAAAGGGGAGGGAATTCAAAGAAACGAAATTGTCGATATTTGTCAGAATAGTAGGGCTTATGTTTCCGGGGATTTCGGGTCATAGCCCCGTAAATTACGTCAACGCGGTTAGATTGGGCCCATCCACGCTGAAACCAACAATGTGGAGGCCCCCGCATTCCAGGGCGATGCTGTCAAAGGATCGAGAGGATTAGGCAGTGGCAGTTGTTAGACCATTAATCACAACGACCTTATGAGAGGGATAGTCGGCGTAGTCATCAGAGTTAGTCTGCGTAGAGAAGCAAAAATTCAACAGAGGTTTTAATGCTGGTTTTAGAGATTATTGACAAAGGGGCTAGTTTCTCCAGGAAGCCACCGACTGAATTGTTCTCCAGAAACTTCTCCAGCTTGTATATATATCTGTATGATCAATAAATGAAAGTAAGTTGTGTTCTGAGTTGTTTGTATATGTATTTTCTGTTCTGTGTTTGTGTCCCTGCTCTCTTTTTTATGGTATCAGCGCTGAGGGTGTGTGATATGGTATCAGAGCTGAGGGTGTGTGATATGGGGATCTGCTTTGATATAAAGATCATATTATGTATGCATTATGATTATTTTTGCTTTGATGTAATGACCCTGGAAGTATAAGAATGGTCTCCTTGATGTTTGAATTACTGCAAATTATTTTTGAATTTGACTTTATGGTAGAGTGATGGGTCAACAGAGGAGACAGTCTCGGAAAAAATTGAAATAGGTGAAGAGAAAGAATGAAATGGCAATAGTTGCAGAAGAATATGAAATGCTTCAACCAACAGTGTATCTGAATCAAATAGAAGAATTTGAAGACACTGATGCAACACTGAAACAATTAATGCAGTTCTGCCAATTTTCTCAGGTAAAAATATTAAGCTTTGGGCAATTAAAATGGAAGAATTGCTTGGTTCAGTAGATTTATGGAAATTTGTCCAAGAAACTTCTATGAATTTGAATGATAAGCGTAAAAATACAGTAGCATTGTTTCTCATCATATCAGCTTTAGATGAAAATATTTTGTCCAATATTTTGTATGAATTTGGTGAAATAGGTGATGCAAAAATATTTTGGAATATTCTTGAAATGAAATACAGTATGGAAGGTAGTGAGAAAGCTGAAGTTGATGAAGGAGTTGTTGCTAAAGGTGATTGTGTTGAAAGCATCATAGCTGGGATTAAGGGTGAAAGTATGTCTTTAACTGATAATAGTGTAGTATGTGATATTAAGGAAACTCCTTGTGATGAAGTCAAATTTGATGACAATTATGTATCCCATGATGAGTGGTTAAACATGATGCATGAAAAGCATCTTATTGATGAGTTGTTGTTTGGTGAGAAGAATCAAATGCATGACAACATGTTTGCAGCAACAGAATTAACGAAAGATGTTGAAGATATGAATCAACCAACTATGTCAGCAAAGAAAAATGAAGGAAGCAAAGCTCTTTTCAAAGAGCACGATGACAAAAATCAATATGGTTCTATTTATGAATCTAGCATCGTTTTTAAGTGTGCAGATACTGACAGCCAAGAAGAAGGAATAAAAGAAGAAATTGCAAGCATTAAGGACAAGTATAAGTCCCAAGAACGTGAAGCAATGTTGAATACAGAGAATATGACTCTGCAATCAAGAAAGGAGAAACTCAATCACTATCTTATGACAAGAAAGGTGAAAATGAAACGACACCAACAAAGGAAAAAGAACAAGCATGGACCCTTTAATAAGAAGGCAAAAATGAAATGTTTTTGTTGTAAGCCTAGCTGAAACTTAGACAAGCAAGCAAGTTAAATTTTAGGTCACCGTGATTAAGGGGAGGTGTTAGACCATTAATCACGATGACCTTATGACAGAGATAGTCAGCGTAGTCATCAGAGTTAGTCTGCGTAAAGCAGTAAAAATTCAACAGAGGTTTTAATGCTGGTTCTAGAGATTATTGACAAAAGGACTAGCTATACTGGTTCTAGAGATTATTGACAAAGGGACTAGCTTCTCCAGGAAGCCACCCCTGAATTGTTCTCCAGAAACTTCTCCAGCTTGTATATATACCTGTATGATCAATGAATGAAAGTAAGTTGTGTTCTGAGTTGTTTGTATATGTGTTTTCTGTTCTGTGTTTGCGTCCCTGCTCTCCTTTTTAGCAGTGCTCTGATTTGAACGCAACCAGTCAGCAGCAACAGCGTGTCAAAGCAGTACAAAGAAATCCCCGCGGTTTCGTTGGTTTTCCATGACAGTCAAATAATCGTTTGCGAGTGGAAAAAATGAAGTGAATTCCCTTGTACGATAATGAAGATGCGTGAACTTGGCCACAAAACACAACCATCGAAATTCGGTTACAGGTGCGGAGTGCAATGGTTTGTTCCATCGTCATATGAATTTTATGAAGACGACCTTTTCTCATTTTTATTTAAGATTGGAGTGAAAAAAGTACAATTTTGAATACTAATTATTTATCTTTTTGAAAAAACAATGAATATTATTAATGGGAAATAGAAGGTCACTTTCAATTACCTGTTCTTTAGCAATAAAATAAATATAATCTGAAATGTAACTTTTTGGTATGTTTGTTTGAAATTTTGAGTAGATTTTTAAAAATGTTAAATTTTAAACTATTGAATTTAGAAAGTTATTTTAAATAATCAGAAATTATAATTTTGATTGAAATTATATTTCTTAATTACAGATGATTATTTTATTTATTAATTAAATTAAATTTAAATATTAAAATAATTATAAATAAAAATATTAATTATGGAATAAAAACCCTAAAATATATTAAAAAATTAATATAAATACTTATTTAATTTTATAACTAAAATTAAGAATTTTAAATAGGTTCCCCACGGAGGGGTGTCAATCGGACAGGTCTAAGCCACCACCTCGAGATGTGGATGAAGGAATTTATTAGGAGACAAGGGCCAAGTGATACAAGGTGGGTTATCATGGTGCCATTGCGAGTGATGAATGTTTGTAAGCGGCCAGCGGAGAAGGCTCTTTTGGGTTCAATTCTTTCATCAAGGCAAAGAGAAATATGGAAAGGCAAAGAGAAATATGGAAAGTGAGAGAAGAGACTAGTATGTTTTGAGACCAGGTA
The DNA here is from genome assembly GCA_031772625.1 of Pinus tabuliformis. Lineage (NCBI taxonomy): Eukaryota > Viridiplantae > Streptophyta > Pinopsida > Pinales > Pinaceae > Pinus > Pinus tabuliformis. The sequence goes on along the minus strand of CM062816.1, from coordinate 41,919,742 downwards.
ATGGAGATTTACAATTACGTATATTTTCTCATTTGCTTTTATTATTATTATAAGAAATTTGTATATATAAATTACATTAAAATAAAGTTTTTTTTGGTAGAAATCATATTAGAGAATTTTTTCGCTGACGCATTTCGAACCACCAAGTGTGGTTCATCATCAAGATCAGATGAAGAGGTAGACCACAGCAAAGGCTTAAATAGAGAGCAATGTAGAGATATAATTTCAAGTAACAACTATATTTGCAAGTGCGATGGTTCTAAAAATCTAGGAAAAATAAAAAATATTTATGAAAATTATCCTTCCAGAAGCTTCTAAGGTAGTTTTAACCATTTACCATTCATAGAGACCTCGAATTCCTACTCTTGAGGTCTTATCTCTCATCCTTAGAGCTTATCCTCCTTCATATGTGAATCTCAAGCCTAAATTGGTAAATCCTAAACTACCACTTTTACCATATAAATTCACTACCTCCCATAGAGTATGGGTTGGATTTTGGAGATTACTAAGTGCCCTCATGCTGCTACTTTGAGCTTACAGAATCATCCTCCATTAATGCATTAAGGTTGAATTTGAAGGTTTTCTTTGTGGCAAGGAAGGACAAGACAATTGGGGGGGCATCTACAATGTCGAGTAACTATAAATGGTTGTAACTTTCTCCTTCATTTATTAATACAAAAGCACTCTATTTTCCTATAGTTGTGTCATGTTGATGCTTATGTCTTCAATGCAATTTGAATCATTGATTAGAGACATTAGTTTATGCTATGTGGATGTTGTAGTTCTCTTTCTTATTCTAGTCATTTTCCAAGATCCATTTATAGTACTCGGAGCTAGAATTGGAGCTTATAAGAAAGGATAAGAGGAGGGATTACTACAGATTCCAAGTAGGTCCCTTTTTCCATATTCTGATTTCTCTAAGGAAAACATATGTCTTTTTTCCCCTATGGTTTCTAGATCTAGGGAGTTCATTTTGGTCTGCAGAAGTGAATTTTCCACATAACAACTTGGAAACTGCATTGGGGAATGAGATTTTACCTTAGTGGTTTCCTTGGCCTAGTCATTTTTAACCTTTCAAAATGACCCGAATTGACCTATTCAGACAATAATTGGACTTAAGAAAATAGAATTCTATGTTTGGTAGGTTTTTTATGTCATATTTTCAACAAACTTATCCCCAACACATTCTCTCCTCTTTGGAAGTGCGATGCTTTTCACTGGTGCCTGTTCTGCACATTCAATGGTCTAGTAGAATGTAGAAATTTGCATTCCTTTACCTTGCTCTAAGTTCTTCTTTGATACAAAAGGTTTTATTGAGTCTTTGAATTTGTTTATATCTCTGTAAAGCCATAGTTGTGTTTACATTTGATATTTTTTGCCTTTGATGAGAGTTTCTTTGATTTTTTCTTTCTTCTTATCAATTAGGTTTTTTTAAACATTTGGCTTGATTGTTGCTTAGCTAAATGAATTTTTGTATTATACTCCCATTATGTGTGAATTATTTCGTAAATGATCTTGCTTCATTTTATTTTCATCACATTTGAAAATTAAAAAGGAAACATTTTTTTATTGTTATTATTTGCATTGCATATCAGGTTTTGAATTAAATTGGAGTAGTTGCATAGAAAGATCTTATTAGGAAGTTTTTGTTTGTTGCATCATTGATTGTTGTAATATTGTTTACCTCTTCCTTCTCGTAGATCTTCATCAAAAAGTGAAAGAGTTCTTCTTATCATGCTAGTTGCATCATAAGGAATCCAGGTGAATTCATACCATAAGCCTTGAATTGAAACGTAATTCAAGATCAACTTTAAAATTGATTAAATTAACCTAAAGAGAATTTGGAACATTAACGACACACATAGACATCTAGGCTAAAGAATTTTTTTGACATATTTGAATGTAGGAGCTATCATTACTTGTTTGTGTTACATTCTCGGGGTAGTTGGTATTCCATGTACGTAAGTATATTAGATCATTCTCCACATACCCTTAAATATATCAAATGACACTCCACATAATATGTGTTAAGCAGACAAATTTCTTCTTGTGGACAAGAAGGATCTCCCTAGATTTCCATTAAAACCTAGTAACAAACATCAAAATGATTTCTACCTTTCCTTAGCCTATAACTGAAACATGAAACATGTAGTATGTGAAGAATCACTTACCTATTAGCGATGTGCTTTTAGAATTCCTTTCAATGATTTCCATAGCCACCTTTTGCTCAATGCCTTAGAAGCTTTCCCAATGAGTTCCACAACTTCTCCATGATGCTCCAAAAGAGATCTGCATAGACAAAAACATTCAAAGGGATCAAAGAATCTCACATATAAAATATTAGGTAAATGGAATCCCTAACTTAACATACAACATATAGTTGAATCAATAATCAATTATAAACCATGCGAGTGATCAAGGAATCTCACAAATAACATAAAAATAGACGCAATTAGGAAAGAACAACTACTTTGTATTAAATTCAAAGGAGAAAAGGCTTACAATGTAATTTCCTTGAATTGTCACAAGCCTCTTCCAAAGGGTGTTCACTCCTCCTCTTGATGACAAGCTCTTCAAACCCAAAATCAACAACATAAGTTTACAAATCCAAGTCTCGTTTCTTCCTCTAGTCTTCTGCTCCATTTATAGGAAAGAGGAGAATGTTTCTAGTTCCTCTTCTCAAGGTATATGATGCTTAAGAGGAGGAGATTAGTTCCATGAACAAAGGGATGAGGCGCAGGTATGTAGTAGTTCAAGTTTTCTAATTTGGATAAGATTCCTCCATCAAAGCTTCTAGAACTTGATTTTTTATTTTTATTTGCAGGAACAGGATTGCGCAATTTATAGTGGAAGATAGTGCACATAATTGCATAGTCCATAATGGTAAAAACAACACATGTCCAGGTAATGGCTAGGAAAATTTTGTGGATACTCAAAAATGGTTTTTAAGTAGCGCGACCCAAATTTCCTTTTGTCCCTTATTATAGGCCATTTTGTCACATACGATTAGTGAGCTTCTTAATGGGATTAATCAACATCATATTCCCCCTTTTCACCATCTTTCACAAAGCCCTAAGCATGTTCCCTTCATCCCCTAGAATTTCAACCCTAAACTGCATCATCGGAGCCAGATTGAGGACCAACACTCCCTGTAAGCCTACTGGGGTGCGTTCACCTACAGGTTGCTCCATTGTGGTTTGTGTTGGTTACCAACAGGTTTCTCCCCTTTGCAACTCCGTTGGCTCTAGAAATATGGGAGAATAATCAAGATTCTGGAAGCTTCCCCTTCTAGGAGTTTCCAAAATTTGTTTTAACTACTTACCTTGGATAAAACATTCGGATCCTATCCTTCTCTACTTTGTATTTTTAACCACTTATCCTTTGATCCTATTCCTCCATCAAATATGGATATCTTACCCTAGATTGGTAATTGGATAAGAACTCCCAACTTACCCTACTTCTCTATATATACCCAACCTTCTATGTGGTTTGAGGCTGGCTTTTAGAGATTGATTTTGCCCTTATGCTGTAGGAAAACACAATAGGCATACATAATGTTGGCATTTCTTAGACATTACTCATAAGTTGCAACCTCTAGAAGTGTGTTTGGACATTTTAATAATTATTTAAGGCTTGAGAGAATAAATTGGATGGAAAAGAACCCATGGAGAGAGGTAAAAAGGTTTGAAACAGTTGAAATTGCTAGCATATCTATTGAAAGGACCTTGACACCCTCTAATATTAATGTGAAATATAGGTGCAATGGAATTTGGCTAGTCAATTATGATGCTATTACCAATGATGAGGTTGGTAGCCAAGTTTTTGAAATCCCTGGTGATAAAGATGAAAAAGTTGTTATAACCATGTTGAGTCTACCTCAAGGATGTTATCATCTATTAGGTGATGATGATGAACATGGAAATGCTACTTAAGAATATGCTGGAGCAATTCAAGAAAAAATAGTAGTTATTGATAAAAAAAACCACATACAAATTTTACAAATGCTAATCAAAATGAAATTGTTGAAATGAATATGATTGAAGGTGGTCGAGTGATGGGAAGCATTAATGAGCAATTTGCATTGCCAAGCCAAGTGACCCTACATGAGTGGTTAGCGGAAGCCATGATGAATATGAATTGAAATGATATTTACCAAGACTAATGAAGAAATCCTTAACACACCTTCCCTCGTGCCAGGCCATAAGGTGTTCAGGTGGTGGGGACCATAGTTACATAAATCTTTTATTGTTGGTCTATTAAACTCCATCATTCAAGGCAGGAACCATTTGTTGGTTGGGTAAGATACAACTATTCAGGTAAGAGAAAGGAAGGCTAGTAAGTAAGGGAGCCTTGTTTCATTTTCCTACTTGCATAAAGCATGCTTGAAGGGGAGGGACTTTAACACAATGACTCAAAACAGAAGATTGCATCGTAAGAACACATGTAAGGTTCATGGGTATGGGATTCCCTCGATTCAACAACTTCATGACATGGTAGCATGACTTTCATAACTTATATATTTCTTGAAGAACGGAGTGTAATGACTAAATATCATATGGAAGGATGAACTACCTGAAGGTTGATGGCTTAAAAACTACTCGGAGAGCGAATGAAAGCGTTTATAAATTGCCCCTGCAAATATAACAACTTCTCCTTACAATGAAGCTACAAATTTGTAGAAGCAAGAAAGTCCTTTGTCACAATTAGGCTGGCATTTGACAAATTGGTTTGATATGGAATCAACAAGGTAGTTATGGAAACACTCAAGGAAAGAGAAGTTGGGAGAAAACTAAAACAAAATTTGTGCAAACATTAATCTCTCATAGCTTGACAAAAGTGGTAGAGAAAAGATTAATCTCTCCTACCTTGACAGAACTGGTGGTCAAGATAACCTCATACAAGAATTTTGTGGTGGAATATTATCAAAACTGATAGAAGGATATGCAAGAGTGTACAGTAAGAACCTTGACAAACATGCTCACTGAAACTTGCAACATTGTTTGTAGGAAGAGAAAACTATGTTTCTTTTTTCCAAACATGTATGTTAGAATATTACAGTTTAATGAATATGTTTTCCTATTATCACATATGGTTTCATACTTTCACAAAACATTCGCCAAGACTTCACAATGTTTTATTATTCAGTGAAAGATTTGCCAAAATCTTACAAGATTTTATAATTCAGTGAAAGATTTGCCATGATTTTACAAGATAATATAATTTGGTGAGAGATTTTCCAAAAAAATTATATATATGTATTATATTATTGATAAAATCACCTTCCATTTTTCCTATGTATCATGGGGATTCGCCCATTTATTATACATAAAAATTTAGGGTGGTTCTTAAAATTTTCCTTGAAGTTTACTCTAACTACACAACAAAAATTAATAAAAAAATAATAGTGTATAATTTTTATTTTAACATAGGGCTATTTTTCTTTTTATTTCATTTAATTTTTACCAAGTTAAATGTTTACAAGACATTACATTAGATTACAACATTTCTACGATACTGAGTTGGAGAGCGCATCTCGACTGAAGCGAGGTTGGCATAAAGACACCTAGTCTTGGCTCAACCATTGGGGGATAAATGAGGAGATCATCTTGGAGAATAAAGATAATATTAAAAATACTATTACTTCCGAATTTAAGGATAAGTTGTGGGATGATAGGGATCTATAGGAAAAAAGGAAGCTAAGGTATTATAAGGAGGTGATCAACCTCACTCTTGCTAACTAGAACTATCTTTCTATCTTAGACCAATGTTAAGAAGAAAATGAACATTGTGAAGATAAGAACTAGTTCTCATGAGCTTTGAAGTGAAATTGGGCATTGGTATATTCCTAAAACACCTTGGGATGAAAGAATTTGTCACCTTTGCGATACTAAGTGGATTGAAGATGAAAAACACTCTCTTGGATTGCCCGACTTTTAGTCACATTTGTTCTCATTTCCAAAACACTTGCCCCACTACCAATTTTCTTGACTTGTTAAGTCAACAAAACTAAGAATACTTATTTCCCTTTTTATCATAAAATAAACATACTAAAGAGTTAAAATTAATCTTTTACTTTTTAAAAATTTAATAAACCACATTAAATTTAGTGGACATTAATCATCATTATTATTATATTTATTTATTTTGATATGTTATCTATATATAAAATTTTGTTTTGAAAATGTTATTTAAAAAAAAAAATCAATCTTTTATTTAATACATTTTTACATTTTGTTAAATAAGATTCATGGATAATGAGATTAAATATGTTTCCTTGAGTGCAGGAATCGAGTCATGATTTCTTGATCCAAGATAATGATCCAAGATAAGGAGATAAATTGTCAAAGGGGGAAATGTAAAAATCATTTTTTAACAAAAGTGAAGTCCATTCAAAATTTTATCTTTTTCTCAAAGTGCAATATTTCAGTTCGACTCCAATCTTTTACATTTTTTTTTCAAAGGCACTAACCAAAATCCATTTAAGTAACCCTCACTTGTATTGTTTTTAATTCGGAAAAAATATAAAATTATGATAAATTCATAAATTTTAAACAAAATGTTAAAGCCTCAAAAAATCAATGCATTATTCAAATTCAGAATTCTTAGTTTGTTTTCATTATTTAGCATGTATTATTTCAAGACTTGAATTAAGCTTCGAAGTATTTAGTCTTTAGTTTAATTATTTTAATCACCAAACGCTCAATTAACTCATTTGTGTTATGAAAATGAAAATTTTGACTAAAGTGTTGATAGCCCACTCGTATTCTTAGGCGCAAAGATGTTAGTGTTGTTAACCCGTTCTAATACTTTACTTTTACTTTATTGAGGCACATAAAGTCTTCGTCTGTTATGATTAAATCGTGAAGGAATTAATCTAATTATTTTAATCGTAAAAATATTACTTAATCTAACTATACAACCTTATTATATAATAAATTAATGTAAATTAATAAATACATTGAAGTTTACCTAATCTAATCTAATCTCCTAAATTAGAATTTTGATTTTAACCAATGGAGTTTTGGTCCGTTTGAAGGAAAAACTCTGATGTGCGTTGTGCAATTTTTTAGTTATATCAATAACGTATTCTTAGGCGCAAAGATGTTAGTGTTGTTAACCCGTTCTAATTCTTTACTTTTACTTTATCAATAACGTATTCTTAGGCGCAAAGATATTAGTGTTGTTAACCCGTTCTAATTCTTTACTTTTACTTTATTGAGGCGCATAAAGTCTCCTTCTGTTATGATTAAATCGTGAAGGAATTAATCTACTTATTTTAATTTGACCCTATCTAATCTGCTGTTGTGACGTCGCACACTTATCAGAAGAATCTGGCGTTTGTTACGATGATGATAATGATTCAAGCTGTTTTCTGGCAAAGTATCAGAAATTTGAATTTATAAATTGGAATTTCTAACTTAATAAACGAAGCTTTATGAATTTCATCTAATGGCTAAACAAAATTCTAATGAATTCATTTTTTAAGACAATTCTTCTTTAAATTTTTTCACCAAATTCCAATAAAAAAATAAATTAAAAATTCCAAAAATTCTCAGATAAAATAACTCCCCCTACCTCCAGTGGGTTCATGATTTTTACCCATGTCCCCTCTGTTCCGTATGTTCATGATTTACTTATGAGTTCAAAAAAACAATCAAAAAGAATATAAGGAGTTTGACACGTTCATCCCATAAATGGAAGAGGAGAGGAGGTATCACCGGAGTGTTCATGTTCCAACTTTCTCACAAAATGACGACCGGTGACTATCTTATAGTTCATGAATTCATAAATTCATCTTGCAATAAAATTAGGGTTTTTTATTTATTTTATTTTATTTTTTATTTTTGAGAGTGGATAAAAAAATCAAAATTACATAGAGCAAAACATAAAATTAACAAAAAAAAAAAAAAAACACAAGATTGATTTAAGCTACTTCTTCCTTTCTCGTAGCTTTGAAAACAAACTAAACTACTTTTAATAAAATGTTAAAAATTTAATTATATGTACTAAAACATAAAAATTATATGCAATGTTATGTGAGGGTGGCGGGGATCCAATCCGCCCGGCCCACGTGGGCTGGCCCCCACCGGGTGGCCTCGTATGGCGTACCACCAAAACTAAATGCGCCCCATGAAATGGTACCAATGCCCAATCAAACAAATCAACGCGGAGGCTGCGAGGAGTTATGGGGGCAGGCTGCCCAATGCGGATCTAACCCCCCCTAAATTATTTCAGTTAAAACATTAAACTATAATATGCTTAAAAAAATGGAGGGGTGGGATTTGATCCCCTAACCACTCTTCAACCATTTACCAAGTTTACCAACATGCCAAACTAACTTCTTTGGTCATTTTGCCAGCTCTCATTTATTCAAACCCGCCATTTAGAAGTGCGCCCAACGCAGAGGAGGCCAGGGGTGCACACGCAAATCGATGCATGTGGAACCATCTTTGCTGCAGAAACAGGGAGCGGAACCATGATCCTTAAGATTTTCCTGAGGAGGTAATTTTTCTCCATGTCGAAATATAGTCAAGTTTACAGTCACTTTTCACGGTTTTTCGCAAGGATCACGATGGCGAGGTCCGATTCGCCTTTTGAGTTTCAGATTTCCAATCCACCCATGGAACAACATATTTGAGGAATCTAGGGGGAATCTAAAAGATTCCTTTTTGCTTCAGATTTTCATTTTCTTAGAATCGGACAAATTTTATGTCGATTCTACACTTCTCAGTGACACGAACCTGATAGCAGTGTCAGTTTCTTCAGCAGAGGCTTCGATTTTTCAGCGACTTTTCTAAGTGGAGTGCAAGGGTTAGCATTCATGAACGAGTAGTCATTTCCATGTGATTCGACACTGTGAGATCGATGGTCCGAACAGCTTCAGCAGTTTGACATCCGTTTCTTTAGATGGCCCCAGGATGTGAGGTATATGCAGTGTGTTCATGTACTTCTTTTTGCGATGTAGTGTGTTGCACAAATCCATGTTTGATGTTTGATGTGGCATCCTGTTTCTTACTTGATTTCATGATTCCTGCTTGATATGATGCGGAATCATCTTTGTGATTTATTTGTTGTCATGATTCGTCATGTTTTGTTCGATATCCCTTTGTCGTCATGTTGATGGCATACTCATGTTGTCGCTATGTATGTTTGCATTGAGATCCATTTTATGCCATGTTGGCGGGATGATCATCATGCATGAGTTTGTGTCATACTGATAGGAGTCCTTTTAACTGAGATTTCCTGTAGCGGAACATCTCTTGGAGCCACTCTTGCGTGAGGGCCTTTTCCTTGTATGATATTGACATCACTTCTTATGTACATCATCACTATTGACAACACTTAATGTAGCAGCCTACACCATCTTGACATCGGGGCCCGGAGACGCAGTCCCTCCTGGATGAACTCTGTTATCAACGACTTATGTTTTCATGTGTTGATGATTGTCATGTTCCTCTTCTTTACAGCATGCATATGTATTCATTATGTTCTTTTAAAAATGCAATTTAACACATTACGAAAGTAAAAGGTCTTGGAAGGGTCCTTTGTCACACTCAGACCTAGAACAAGTGGTATCCGAGCGGTCTTTACGTGGATGTGAATTGCAAGCGTGAACAATGGAACGTGCAGCGACAGAAGATGAAAAAGTGATGTACAAGACCATGCTCAAAATTTCCAAAAGAGTGGAAATAATGTATGAAACTCTACAGAAAAAGACAGAGGAAAAGGAGCAATTACAGTTTCAGTTACAAGCCACGAAAGAGGCCCTGGAAGAACTGAAGCACAACAAACATAATCTTCAAACCAAGAACGCTGAATTGAAGATGCATCTACAAGAAGAGAAAGAGGAGAAACATAGTTTGTTACGACAACTGCAAGCAAAGGACGAGGCCTTGAAAAAGCTACAGCGTGACCCATGTGAGGTAAAATGTAATTCTCTGAATTCATGTATGTGTCCTAATGATGATTTCGCTATTTTTGAAAATCATACCACAGGAATTGGCTCCAAACTGTTGAAGAAAATGGGGTATGAAGGAAAAGGCTTAGGCGTTAATGGCCAAGGCATTGTCAACCCCATCAAAGTAGAAGAATTACCCCGTTAGGAAGGACTTGGGTGTGTTAGAAAGGAAGTTGGGGAATGCGCCAAGACAACTAGCGAACCACCAACAACAGATGATGAGAAGCCCTCATCAGTTCTTTCCAAATTGACAGAGGAGGTAGAAGATGTTGATTTCCTTTCAGTTTCATCGTCACATAGTATGATTTCTGTTGGAGATGTGGAGATCCCAATTATAGGGACAAACATGAGGCTCCTTACCAAGACAAGGCATGAGGAGGAAAAAGAACTTGGTGTTAATAACCAAGGCATAACTCAACCATTGGAGGTTATACAAAGAACTCAATTTGTAGGCTCGAGATACACCAAAGGAGAGAGCTCGAAGCTATCAAATTCTTCCGAGACATTGTCGAAATCGTTGAGGAAAGAGAATGATGGGAACACATCCCCATCATCCCATGACATCACCCATTGTAGGGAAAGAGCTGAGGCAATCTCTCATCGCCATACTTACACCAGAAACAAAAAGGAAAGGTATAGCCACTCTCGACATTCGAATGTTCATTTTGATTATGATCATGTTTTTAATGATGAATGTAAAACATGGCATCGAAAGACATGTACCTTTTGTGGATTACATAACCATACATTTTCAAAGTGTTGGAAAAGAATGGCAGCACACAAAAGGATGATACGTGAAAGACCCTCTCAACAACAGGTAAAGAAACATGTTAAGGAGATGTGGAGGAAGAAAACCTATTGCAGTCATTGCCACAGAAGTGGCCATCAAAGAGCCACTTGTTGGAGGCTCCATCCAGAGTAGCGCCTTAAAGACAAAGTGTCGGTGCATGAACTAGGTGAAACGATTGTTCGACAAGCAAAATCACCACAAGGAGGTGAACTATTCACCTTGATAAGTGAAAAATGGTTTCTAGATATGTTAGCATTTCATGGTCATGCTTTTGTAAATCATTTGTTGCATTTTAAAATGTAAAAGTGATGATGTGTTTCCATCACTTGTTCAGCAACAATGATGTTTGATATTATTTTGAGTTGCATGATAAATTGTGAAAGTGATGTCATGTTTCCATCACTTGTCAAAGAAAATAGTGTTGGCCTTACTTTGTAAATCATGTGTTGCAGTGATGATGAGTTTTCCATCACTTGTTGAAGCAACAATGATATGTTGGCCTTGTTTTCATAGCTGGGGTATTGCATCCATCTTGATGTAAACTTGACCACCAAGTATGTGTTATGAACTCATGGCAAGTATGGGATGCTTAGGTCATTAGTTGGTCATGGAAATCAAGCATGTAATTTGCAGAACAATGTACTACAGGTTGCAGAGTTGCAGGTTTCGGCTCAACGCTTAAGGCTCCGAAGAACAAATGTGAAGGAGATGGAAGCGAGACCTTTAAGGACGCTCGTGATGCAGACAAGGTAAAAGAGACATTGCGGAATATTTTTCATGCTTTTGGAGGACCAAAATCTCCTCAGTGGGGAGGATTGATCCAGGTGGCTCCAGAGACACACACAGGACAAAAAGAGCTTATGAAAGCTCGAAAATAAAAGTGATGAGAATGTTTTCGAACTAGGACTAGAGCATAGATCTTGTCATCCTAATCGTGGCAATGCAAACGGTTCGTCAATCCGAACTCGTATGAGGGAGAACGAGCCAGTCAAAGTTGTGTTGTGGGCTAGGTTTAAGTATCCTACAAATTGACCGAGTCTCGAGCATGGAATCTGGCTCCCAAAGCGGGTGAAATTGTTGCCTCTTTAATTTGTCTAATAACCCTTATGTTAGACAAAATTTTAAAAACGCCCTATGTTTAAAATAAAAATTAAAAAATAATAATAAATGTGGTGGTGGGCCACCACCCCCTCCACCCCTCATATCCCATAATAAAAATATGTTTAAAAAAAAGGGTGGGCGGCCATGACCCTGCCGCCCCTAGAATCCCATACCAATATTTAGTTCTAAAAACGTGGCTCGGCAGCCATCACCCCACCAAAACTCCAACCCACTCCGCACAATTGTATTACAATCAAGGGTTGTGAGTGGGCCACCTCCGATGGACCCGGCCCACGCCCCACCAAAAATATTTTATGCAATGTTATGTGAGGCCGGTGGGGATCGAACCCGCCCAGCCCACATGGGCCGGCCCCCACCGGGCAGCCCCGTGTGGCATACCACCAAAACTAAATGTGCCCCATGAAAAAGTACCAACGTCCAATCAAACAAATCAACGCGGAGGCTGCGGGGAGTTATGGGGGCGGGCCGCCCAATGCGGACCCGACCCCCCAAAATTATTTCGGTTAAAACATTAAACTATAATATGTTTAGAAAAAGGAGGGGTGGGATTTGATCCCCCGACCCCTCCTCAACCATTTACCAAGTTTACCAACATGCCAAACTGACTTCTTTGGTTATTCCACCAGCCCTCATTTATTTAAACCTGTCATTCAGAAGTGCGCCCAAGGTAGAGGAGGCCAGGAGCGCGCACGCAAATCGATTCAGGTGGAACCATCACTGCTGCAGACACAGGGAGCACAACCATGATCCTTAAAATTTCCCAAGGATGAAATTTTTCTCCATGTCGGAATATAGTCAAGTTTACAATCACTTTTCATGGTTTTTCACAGGGATCGTAGTGGTAACGTCAGATTTTCCTTTTGAGTTGCAAATTTCCAATCCACCCATGGAGCAGCATATTCGAGGGATCTAGGGGGAATCTAAAAGATTCCTTTTTGCCCCAGATTTTCATTTTCTCAGAATCAGACAAATTTTATGTTGATTCTACACCTCTCGGCGACACGAACCTAATGGCGGTGTTGATTTCTTCAGTAGAGGCTTCGATTTTTCTCCCACTTTTCTAAGTGGAGTGTAGGTGTCAGCATTCATGAGCGAACAGTCACTTCCATGCGATTCGACGCCATGATATCGATGGTCCAAACAACTTCAACAATTTGATATCCATTTCTTCAGATGGCCCCAGGATGTGAGGTATATGCAGTGTGTTCATGTACTTCTTTTTGTGATGTAGTGTGTTGCATAGATCCCTGTTTGATGTTTGATGTGGGATCCTGTTTCTTACTTGATTTCATGATTCCTGCTTGATGTGATGCAGAATCATCTGCGTGATGTACTTGTTGTCATGATTCATCATGTTTTGTTCGAGATCCCTTCGTCTTCATGTTGATGGGATACTCATGTTTTCGCCATGTAAGTTTGCATTGAGATCCCTTTTATGCCATGTTGGTGGGATGATCATCATGCATGAGTGTGTGTCATACTGATAGGAGTCCTTTTGACTAACAATTCCTTTAGCGGAAAATCTCTTGGAGCCACTCCTACGTGAGGGAATTTTCCTTGTATGATAGCGACATCACCGCTTATGTACATCATCACTATTGACAACACTTAATGTAGTGGCCTACACCATCTTGGCATAGGGGCCCGGAGACGTAGTCCCTCCTGGACGAACTCCGTTATCAACGGCTTATATTTTCATGTGTCGATGATTGTCATGTTCCTCTTCTTTATAGCATGCATATATATTCATTCATATTCTTTTAAAAATGAAATTTAACACATCACGGAAGTAAAAGGTCTTGTAAGGGTCCTTTCTCACACCCGGACCTAGATCATGCAGCTCCAATGCTCAAGTGCAATCCAAAAATCAAAGATTGGAAATATTGAAAAATACAAACCAATTTCCAATAATAAATCTAACTATTACATTATAGCTTCAACCCTAAGCTACAATCCAGAAATAAGATCTTAGAAATATTACAAATTATTATACACCAATCAGGTGAAACCTAAGTAAAATACTTGCCTTAGAAGCACAGTGACTCTCAAACTCTGCATAGTCATAGACTTAGACATCTTAGAAATAATTCAAATTATTATACACCAATCATGTGAACTTAAGTAAAATACTTGCCTTACAAGCACAATGACCCTCAAACTCTGCATAGTGAGGGACTCAGAAGCAGCCACACCACGAGGACCGGTCTAGGGTTTACATTATACACAACTGGGGTAGTTGTGGTAAAGCTCTCGACTTGCTACCTTCACAATACATAGTGTTGTTTAAGTGACTCACGTTGCTTTTGTTTCCGACATTACTATGGTGTGTATATCATCTATGACATTCCTGATCAAGCTGCGAGGATAAGAATTTCTATAAAATCTCATTAATACATATGATCAACTTATGACCAACTTTCCCTCTAGATGGCAGACTCACAATATTTCTATAAAATCTCATTAATACATATGATCAACTTATGACCAACTTTCCCTCTGGATGGCAGACTCAGAATAATACCAACACAATTGGTATGCAGATTCCAAGATTTCCATGTAACTCTTATAATTAATACAATATTTACTCAGATTCCAAGATTTCCATGTAATACAAGATTTAGTTAGACAAACGTACTGTCAATGTTTTCAATACAAAGATCCTTAGTGGAATCACAGACCGTGTAAACCATAAATTACACGAGATTGGTAAAGCAATATAAAATAAAATATATGTAAAAAAAAATAAAATGAAATTTGTGATTTTATTATATGCTTGTCATTATGATAATTTTTTTAAATATTAGCCAGTTCAAAATGACGTGTTTATTTTAAAATAACTAGTATTTAATGAGTAGAAAAAGTAGAAAAAAAAACCAGAAAAACAAGGGAATTTGCAAGAATCCCAACCCAAAAAAAAGGGCAAAAAAATGAAACCAAAATATAGAAGTAATAAAAATAAAAAAAACAAAAGAATTTATAGAAATCCCCACCCAAAAAAAACCAGTGAAAAAATGAAACCAAAATACCGCAACAGGGATGTTGTTATGCTCTTAACCTGCAAGACGATACAAGAATACCAAATATGCGTAGAAATATACCCACAACATAGAACAGTGAGAATAACAGTAGGTATTTTATTATTCAGAAAGCAATGTTCACTTGCCTCTTCAAGGGGCAACCTCCAATACAGCAGAGCTCGATTACAAAATAAGACACGATGCTCCTCGTAGGGAGTCTCTATCCTTTATATATGACTCATACATGCAATACCATGGTTCTTATTAATACCATCTATCTAATACCATGGCCCATTTGCAACTAATTGTGGTCCCGTCATTAAATGCTGGTTAACCACTTACAATTATTAATATGGGCTATATTGACTTTTTACTTAACTATAACTATGACTTGATCCTACTACATAAATAAGGGGGTTAGGGTGGGACCCTAACATGCCCTCCCCCATAAGAATAACCTCGTCCTCAAGGCTGAAGCTACGGAAACTACTGAAGAATAGTGGCTGGTTCCCAGGTTGCATCTTCCGGAGAGGTGTCTTTCCACTTGATGAGGACTTCCTTGATCATGCGGCTACGCAGGTGCCGTTCTCTTGTGTCTAGGACCTGTTCAGGTTGGAGCCAGATTGACCCTTCTTCATCCAATTCAGGTAGACTAGTTTGAATTCTGCAGTTGTTCCTAATCACTTTCTTGAGGTATGAGACATGGAAAACTGGATGGATTTTTGCAGTGGGTGGCAAAGCTAGCTTGTAGGCCACTTCTCCAATGTGCTGAAGTACTTGATACGGTCCGTAGAATTTTGGAGATAGTTTCTAACAACCCTTGTCTTTGAGTGATGTTTGCTTATATGGTTGTTGGAGAGGCAAATCCCCTCTACGGATAGAGGCGATCCCTACTAGCCCAGAGTGGGTCTAGCAACAATCAGTCAATGCTAATATGCAAGTTCCTAATTGCAATTAAAAGGTAGGCAAAGAACACCTACTTGGATTCCAGCGCTGTCGTTTGATGAAGAGATGCCACCTTCGCTCCTTCGCTCTGGCTGGTCACGATCCTCAGCGATCTCCGCAAATAGATACCTGCACACACGAAGAGAAGACAAACACGAGCGTGAAATCTAATAAAAGCAATTATACATCAGTCAGAAAGGATGTAATTCACATTAACCATTGCAGAGACAAATGAGAATGGAACAATAATAGTAGTCATCTGTTATTAATCAATAACAGAGAAGAGTACAACCAAGTGTTCTGACGTCGATATCCTTCTCAGGAGGGGCCAGTCAGCAAGTCTCTTAAGCATTCACCTTTGGAAATGATTCTCCCAAGACAAGAAACTCTCTCTCTCACACAAGAAACACAACACAACCTTCCCTAAGCTATCAAGCACTTCCACACTTATCACACCAACTACCTATAGTAGCAGCAATCTGAGCACTATAAGCTCCACACAATCCAAGCTATTTCAAACTAGCTGCTCATGGTAATGGTAGAGTTTTATATAGGAGAAGGAGTCTCCTTGAATGGTGGAAGGATGAGCTTATCTTCAAGGGAAGCAGTTGCAAAGAGTCGAACAGACATGCCATAGAAGGGAGGTGATACTCACAAGGCCAACAACCAAGTCTGGAGTTATCTGGAAGGCTGGCTGTTGGAACAAATTCGCCCAAACTGGATCAGCGCGGGTGCATAACTGGGCTGGCGCGCTGACGTCGCAAGGCAATAACGATCAAGCTGTTGTCAGCGCGGGTTAATACAAGCAGAGGCTGTGCTGGCCATGAAATTCGATCAGTGCGGAGAAGTCGTGTGCTTCCGCGCTGGCAGCGCACACGGTCTGTTATGAAGCGCCAGTCAGCGCGGGTATTTTATAAACAGACACGCTGATGAGGAAAACTTTTAGAAAAGTGGGTTTTTGGCCAGTTCAGAAGGCATGAACTTGATGGATTTGATTTCATGACACAGCAGGGAGACTGAGAGGGAGACAGTGACAAATTACTGTGTAACAGATGCCCCCTAAAGCATGAAGCCCGAGAGAGTGGGAGGGGTGAAATGCTTTACAAAACTCGCTGAACTGGAACACCACCAGGAAGGACCGAGTATCTCTGATAATCAAGTACATGTAGTCTAGGCATGGGCGCAACCATCCAAAAGACATGCGAAAAGGTCTGTGGAATGGACGCAGCCACCCAGCTAAAGAGACCAGAATAATGATAAGGTATGGTCGCAGCCATCCATGAAGACTCAGGTATGGGCACAGCCATCCATCAATGAGTCATGTAATGATCATCCACAAAATCGCAACCTGGACCATAACAGACAGAGATCCAGGGTCTTGCGCTCCGTCCCGACCCGAACAAAGTACAAGTCCAAGCATGTGAATACATGAGCTGAAGTCGAACATGCATGAACATCGTCTGATTACCAGTCAATGATGAAAACTATTAACAGACGCGAGAGGTACCACCAATAATGACAATGGTCCTCAAGGTACTATAGGTACAATCCGCGGCGTGTGAATCAAATGAGTTGGTGTCGAACACCCGCAGAATCATCCGATCGGAGGCCAATGATGAAAACCTCGTGTCGAACACGAAGATCCTGCCATTGAGGCATGCAGGCTCTAAGGCACCTGAAGGGAGTCTCTAAGTCGCCTTCCCGGATAATGAGTTGAAGTCGACGGGAAGGGACCTTGATCGAAGGTGGGCCATAATGTTTCCCACATCATCGACACGAGACAGAGGTAAAATGATTTGTGTGAGATAGCAGATGAGGTTGTATTATTGCAGAGGTCAACTTCTCTTGAACATATCGGCGGCACGACAGTGGATTTGGCAGTATTTGACATCAAATGAGCAGAGGTTATGGTGACGAGGCAATGAGCAAATGAGAGGTCAAATAGGATAACCCGTACCCACGGAGGTCAGTTGTGAAACAAAATGAGAAATTCCCACCCGACACGAATACAGACCAGTGCCATGTTCAAGAGCGACATATTGCCGACACGACAATTGCAGTTCCATTTTCCCCACCATTTCTGGCAGGTACCCCGGTTATTTTTGGATGACAAGCTTGACGGGGATAGCATATGCTTGGAGAGTGTCATTTCGACGATGCCCGATGTCATCAAGTGTTTAACGAGCCTGACAAAGGAAAAACTCGGCGTATTTTCTTGTTTAGAGAGTCTGAAAAGACAGCGGAAAAGGAGACTCCAGGGGGGTCCTTTTTCGTAAAGTTGTGTCTCTCGAGCCCGAAAAAGTATAAAACAATGCTCGAAAGAACCGCCCGACCATTACGATCGAGGAGTACTTTTCGTGAGTAGTGATTTCGACTTGAAAAAGTAAAAAAGCGATCGAAACCACGTCATTTCGTAACCGTTAACGGGCCTGAAATGACAAGGGCCTGACGATCTTTTCGTCTTTACACGGTCGGAAAAGAGTTTAAAGACGACCGCCTCTTATTCATGTTTAACGAGTCAAGAGGAATAACTCGGCAATCTTTTCGTCTTTAAACGGTCGAAAAAAGAGCTTTAAAGGCGACCGCCTCTCATTTCTTTAACGAGTCGAGAGGGGGACTTGGCACTCTTTTCATCTTTAAACGGTCAGAAAAGAGCTGAAAGCAGACCTCCATTTTTATTCTCTTTAACGAGTCAAAAAGGGAAAAATACTCGGCAATCTTTTCATATTTTACGAGTCAGAAAAGAGCTTAAAGGCGACTCGTCCTAGAGGAATGAGTGGTATAAAGGGTAGCAACTGGTTCTGGCAATGGTGGAACTGCTCAAAACATGTAATGGTCAAGAGGCTAGCTAATTAAACCACTCATCGTTGCGGTTCCTCAGGAAAGGATAAACAACCAAGTGAGAGCATATGATCGGCCAAGGAGATGGTAGCAATGGAATGAAACAACCAAGGCTCATCTAGCAGAATTCAGCGGATAAAAATGGCAATCACGAGATGTAAATCGAGTATGGGTTCATTTTTACACAAGCTTGAACCATGGAGAACTTTGCTTGGGTTTGATTTCATGTTTACACAAGCTTGAAACGAAAAACTATGCTTGTTATGAGTTCGCATGCCCCCAGCATAATGACGCAAAATGAGGTACATGCCCCCCAAGCTTCATTGCATTCAACACAGTGGATGGAATGAAGATTCATTTTTGAGAGCTTGGAAAGACTCGACTTGGATTTCATGAGATCTTAATCAAAGACTCAATTGGGAAAAGGGGTTGTTTCATTTTTTAATGAGGTTGACACAATAAAAGAACTATCCTCGTAACCCTTGTTTCATCTTTTAATGAGCTTGACACAAGATCAGGAACTATGCTCGACTCCTTGTTTCGTTTTTTAACGAGGTCGACACAAGATCAGAACTATCCTCGGCTCCTTGTTTCGTTTTTTAACGAGGTCGACACAAGATCAGAACTATCCTCGGGACTGATCCAGTTTCATTTTTTAAGGAGCTTGACACAGGAAAGGAACTATGCTCTGACCAAGCCTAGTTTCATTTTTTAAGGAGCTTGACACCGGAAAGGAACTATGCTCCAACCGAACTTCATCATAACGAACAGGAAGTTGGGGCTTCCAAGAGTGCCGTGCCGGATGGAAGGCCGACATCGTGGAAGTCAGGGCCCAATGCCCCCAGGACGCTATGCACGACGGCGGCATCACTGGATCCAGACATGGGATAAGTGGCCACATAGTTGATCTGCGGTGGGGCAAATACAACTGGTGGATAAAAACTAGGAGGGGACGACAACTGCACAGGAGGCATCGGGGGACTACCGAACGACAATTGATCAATAGTCACAATTCTACCATCGTGTGGAAATCAAACCACACGGAAAAGCGAAGAAACAAGGGCCCCCATGGCATAAACATAGTCGCGACCAAGGGGAAGACTAAAGTCTAAAACACCTTGGGTAACCAAGACGTCTATATAGACGGTTTTGCCTCCCAAAGTAATAGGGAACTTCGGGAGAACTCCTAGAGATGGGCAGGCTCCTCCGTCGAAAGCCAACAGATTCTGAGTGACTGGCCCAAGCTGCGGGGAACCTAAGGCTTGCCAAGTAGTGTATGGCATAAGACTGACCGACGCACCTTCATCCAGAACAGTGCCAGGTACTGCCTTATCACAAGCAAGTACTGTAACCTAGAAGGGCACATGGGATGGAAGGCGACCGGCAATCAGGCGATTCCAATCAAAGGAAGCGACCAGACTACTTGGTGGGGGAATCGTATGATTGCCCCCATGTGCTAAAGGGAACGAAGGAGAACCTTCGGGAGAAGCTGGGTTAGGAGAGTCATTTCGGGACTCTGGAGAATCTGAAGAGACGAGAAGAACGTGGGCATGATTCTCTTTTGAAACAGAGTGAGCGAGCGGCGGACTCGAGTCGACACTCTTTCCGACCAATGGTTGGTCTGGAACAGGCTGGGCACAGCCGGGTTCGGGAAGAGGGGCCTGGAGAAGAATGTGAACCAATCTCATTGTCGGGAGGCGAATGATCTGCAATTGTAGAAAGATGTTGATATCCAACGGGAAGTTGGGGTGAGGGAGCTGGGAGACTTTCCAAGACACTGGATGCTTTATCCATGAGTGGACAAAGGTGAAGGGGATGATTGCCATCACAAAGTCTACAAGGGATTCGAATCTTCCCTTTTCCCTTACCATTCCCAACTAATAAGGTAGCATCACCGTGAGCTCCAGAGGACGATGAGGGGTGGGCCGGATCGTGAGACCAAATTTCTAATACCCTGGGAATGCTAGGACAATTGCGAAGAAGATGGTCCTCCTTGCATAATCGACAAGGAAACTTAACCTTCCGCGGAGGAGCAGAAGGGGGCCCGACTTCAGGTGTACTCGAGGGAGTAAGAGTTATACTTGTAGCCTTTCCCTTAGGAGACTTCTTCTTCTTGGTCTTCTTCTTCTTCTTCTTAGCCACCTGGTTAGTCGAATCGAGACTTTCACCAGGCGAAGTACAAGATGAAGACGTAGAAGTAGGCGTCGAAGGGGAGAGATCCACCTTAGGATCAACATGATGTTGTTCAGCTGGAGGGACTGATGGACTAGCAGCCGACACGGTAGGGACCAAAGAGGTTGAAAATAACCAAACAGGCAACCCGACAGTTAACCCCGGGAGGGATAACGTTGCCATATAAGGAGCACCAACATTCCCGAGAGGAGGGAAATGACCAGGATTCCTGTCAGGAGGGGAACTTGGGTTGGTGAACCCCGGAAAAGTTGCCATGGCAAACAAAAAGAAGCCTACTCAAGCTAACGCACACAAGATCTAACCAGGTAATGTTATCGTGGCCGAATAAGTTTTTAAGACACAGGAACTAAACTTGGCCTTTTCATGTTTCAAGAGTCGAGAAAAGGACGAAAAGGTGACTCTAGTCTCCTTCGAATGTTTAATGAGCACGAAGTGACAAGACGCTCACTGGCACCTTTTCTTTTAGGGAGTCCGAAAAGGATCAAAAGTGACTGCTCTGGAGATTCTAGGCAAAGGGTTTACCAAGCAATCCGTAAAACTGCTTATACACCTTGGCAATCGTATGAGAACCAAGGACTTTCCGTACTGCAGTCAATCTTCCCGAATGCTGTGTTCGGTGCGTTACGGTTCGCAGGGTGGTAGACTCGGCTTCCTATGGATCAAGGATAAAAGCCTAGTGGGGTCTCCCTATATACGCGACGGTACGTGGGAGCACAGTCCGTGTTAGACCACTATCGAGTCACAGAAGGAGGAATCACCCAACCGTAATGTGAAACAACAGTGACTATGTTTAAAGACGCCGGAACACATCTCTAACCTAGACCTCTAGATGTTTGCGTTTAGTTCCAATGCGTTTTTAGGTTTATTCAGTTCATTTTATGGTTGATCTTGAAATTAAGTTTCGATTTCAGGCCCTATCGTATGATCTCTCACAATTACCTAGATGCAAGCTATATGCCAAAGAACATCATTTCATTCGATGAATTCTAACTATGAGAAGGTTAAGAGTTTTCAAACAAACAAAATGAACTCAATCAATCAAACAATCTAATGCAGCTAACGACAAAGAAATGAGACTTTTCTTTTGAGAATGCAAATCAACAAAATGCTCTTTCCTTTGATTAACTATTAAATGCAAAAGATATTAGTTCGATTTTCTTTTCAATGACATAATGCACTTACAATGAATTTGAGAGATAAGCAACACCGAGTAAAGAAAACAAAAATCACTCAATGGAACACACAACAAGCGTGAAAAAAGCTGGTTGAACCCAAGCAATTGTAATCTATGTCTGGGTGGCGAAGAGTAGCCGAAACAACCGAAGGATTGGTTCGAGGAAAATCACCTAAACAACCAAGCAAAGAAAGCGAAAAGGAAGGCTTACGCAGTAGCAAAGGCAAGCAGCAACGAACTTTTGCGAACAAGTGGACAAGCGAACAAAACAAGGTTGGTCCAGGGGAAACTGGATGATGGCACTAGGTCACGGGACGCAAAAATGAAATTCGTTCGACAAGGCTTTGCAAGCAAGTGTGCAACAGTTCAAACAATGAATCTCAAGTCACAAACCAAGTAGAAAGAGCTGGAGATAGCCAAACCAATAGGTTCAGGAGGTAAAACTGAGACAATTTCAATTTTACAGGATCGGCGCGGGTAGCCTTCAGCAACTGTGCGCTGAAACTAGGTCACACGTAGCAACTTGGCGCTGTCAGCGCGGAAGGACACGGATTAAGCGCGCTGGTTCGATTTCAGAACCGTCGCGACTGTTTCACGTACAAGCGCGATGACAACAGGTTTAAAGAAACAGCTATGCACTGTCAGCGCCACTGTTTTGATATAAACCGCGCTGACTTTAAAAAAGAGGCAAAAACAAGCCAAGAACTCCCAAACCAAGGCCAGAACTCTTTAAACAATTCATACACCTCCCAGACTGACCCAAGAAGTCTAAAAACAGAGAACTAATCCCCAAACTCGAAAAGAGAGAACAATCAAATTCAAACACAAGAATGGACACAAGAGACAAAAGGCTGAACTCCCCAGTGGAGTCGCCAAATTGTTGGAGAGGCAAATCCCCTCTACGGATAGAGGCGATCCCTACTAGCCCAGAGTGGGTCTAGCAACAATCAGTCAATGCTACTATGCAAGTTCCTAATTGCAATTAAAAGGTAGGCAAAGAACACCTACTTGGATTCCAGCGTTGTCGTTTGATGAAGAGATGCCACCTTCGCTCCTTCGCTCTGGCTGGTCACGATCCTCCGCGAATAGATACCTGCACACACGAAGAGAAGACAAACACGAGCGTGAAATCTAATAAAAGCAATTATACATCAGTCAGAAAGGATGTAATTCACATTAACCATTGCAGAGACAAATGAGAATGGAACAATAATAGTAGTCATCTATTATTAATCAATAACAGAGAAGAGTACAACCAAGTGTTCTGACGTCGATATCCTTCTCAGGAGGGGCCAGTCAGCAAGTCTCTTAAGCACTCACCTTTGGAAATGATTCTCCCAAGACAAGAAACTCTCTCTCTCACACAAGCAACACAACACAACCTTCCCTAAGCTATCAAGCACTTCCACACTTATCACACCAACTACCTATAGTAGCAGCAATCTGAGCACTATAAGCTCCACACAATCCAATCTATTCCAAACTAGCTGCTCATGGTAATGGTAGAGGTTTATATAGGAGAAGGAGTCTCCTTGAATGGTGGAAGGATGAGCTTATCTTCAAGGGAAGCAGTTGCAAAGAGTCAAACAGACATGCCATAGAAGGGAGGCGATACTCACAAGGCCAACAACCAAGTCTGGAGTTATCTGGAAGGCTGGCTGTTGGAACAAATTCGCCCAAATTGGATCAGCGCGGGTGCATAACTGGGCTGGCGCGCTGACATCGCAAGGCAATAACGATCAAGCTGTTGTCAGCACGGGTTAATACAAGCAGAGGCTGCACTGGCCATGAAATTCGATCAGCGCGGAGAAGTCGTGTGCTTCCACGCTGGCAGCGCACACGGTCTGTTATGAAGCGCCAGTCAGCGCGGGTATTTTAGAAACAGACGCGCTGATGAGGAAAACTTTTAGAAAAGTGGGTTTTTGGCCAGTTCAGAAGGCATGAACTTGCTGGATTTGATTTCATGACACAGCAGGGAGACTGAGAGGGAGACAGTGACAAATTACTGTGTAACAGATGCCCCCTAAAGTATGAAGCCCGAGAGAGTGGGAGGGGTGAAATGCTTTACAAAACTCGCTGAACTGGAACACCACCAGGAAGGACCGAGTATCTCTGATAATCAAGTACATGCAGTCTAGGCATGGGAGAAACCATCCGAAAGACATGCGAAAAGGTCTGTGGAATGGACGCAGCCACCCAGCTAAAGAGACCAGAATAATGATAAGGTATGGTCGCAGCCATCCATGAAGACTCAGGTATGGGCGCAGCCATCCATCAATGAGTCATGTAATGATCATCCACAAAATCGCAACCTGGACCATAACAGACAGAGATCTAGGGTCTTGCGCTCCGTCCCGACCCGAACAAAGTACAAGTCCAAGCATGTGAATACATGAGCTGAAGTCGAACATGCATGAACATCGTCTGATTACCAGTCAATGATGAAAACTGTTAACAGACGCGAGAGGTACCACCAATAATGACAATGGTCCTCAAGGTACTATAGGTACAATCCGCGGCGTGTGAATCAATGAGCTGGTGTCGAACACCCGCAGAATCATCCGATCGGAGGCCAATGATGAAAACCTCGCGTCGAACACGAAGATCCTGCCATTGAGGCATGCAGGCTCTAAGGCACCTGAAGGGAGTCTCTAAGTCGCCTTCCCGGATAATGAGTTGAAGTCGACGGGAAGGGACCTTGATCGAAGGTGGGCCATAATGTTTCCCACATCATCGACACGAGACAGAGGTAAAATGATTTGTGTGAGATAGCAGATGAGGTTGTATTATTGCAGAGGTCAACTTCTCTTAAACATATCGGCGGCACGACAGTGGATTTAGCAGTATTTGACATCAAATGAGCAGAGGGTATGGTGACGAGGCAATGAGCAAATGAGAGGTCAAATAGGATAACCCGTACCCACGGAGGTCAGTTGTGAAACAAAATGATAAATTCCCACCCGACACGAATACAGACCAGTGCCATGTTCAAGAGCGACATACTGCCGACACGACAATTGCAGTTCCATTTTCCCCACCATTTCTGGCAGGTACCCCGGTTATTTTTGGATGACAAGCTTGACGGGGATAGAATATGCTTGGAGAGTGTCATTTCGACGATGCCCGATGTCATCAAGTGTTTAACGAGCCTGAAAAAGGAAAAACTCAGCGTCTTTTCTTGTTTAGAGAGTCTGAAAAGACAGCGGAAAAGGAGACTCCAGGGGGGTCCTTTTTCGTAAAGTTGTGTCTCTCGAGCCCGAAAAAGTATAAAACAATGCTCGAAAGAACCGCCCGACCATTACGATCAAGGAGTACTTTTCGTGAGTAGTGATTTCGACTTGAAAAAGTAAAAAAGCGATCGAAACCACGTCATTTCGTAACCGTTAACGGGCCTGAAATGACAAGGGCCCGACGATCTTTTCATCTTTACACGGTCGGAAAAAAGTTTAAAGACGACCGCCTCTTATTCATGTTTAACGAGTCAAGAGGAATAACTCGGCAATCTTTTCGTCTTTAAATGGTCGAAAAAAGAGCTTTAAAGGCGATCGCCTCTCATTTCTTTAACGAGTCGAGAGGGGGACTTGGCATTCTTTTCGTCTTTAAACGGTCAGAAAAGAGCTGAAAGCAGACCTCCATTTTTATTCTCTTTAGCGAGTCAAAAAGGGAAAAATACTCGGCAATCTTTTCATATTTTACGAGTCAGAAAAGAGCTTAAAGGCGACTCGTCCTAGAGGAACGAGTGGTATAAAGGGTAGCAACTGGTTCCGGCAATGGTGGAACTGCTCAAAACATGTAATGGTCAAGAGGCTAGCTAATAAAACCACTCATCGCTGCGGTTCCTCAGGAAAGGATAAACAACCAAGTGAGAGCATATGATCGGCCAAGGAGATGGTAGAAATGGAATGAAACAACCAAGGCTCATCTAGCAGAATTCAGCGGATAAAAATGGCAATCACAAGATGTAAATCGAGTATGGGTTCATTTTTACACAAGCTTGAACCATGGAGAACTTTGCTTGGGTTTGGTTTCATGTTTACACAAGCTTGAAACGAAAAACTATGCTTGTTATGAGTTCGCATGCCCCCAGCATAATGACGCAAAATGAGGTACATGCCCCCCAAGCTTCATTGCATTCAACACAGTGGATGGAATGAAGATTCACTTTTGAGAGCTTGGAAAGACTCGACTTGGATTTCACGAGATCTTAATCAAAGACTCAATTGGGAAAAGGGGTTGTTTCATTTTTTAATGAGGTTGACACAGAAAAAGAACTATCCTCGTAACCCTTGTTTCATCTTTTAATGAGCTTGACACAAGATGAGGAACTATGCTCGACTCCTTGTTTCGTTTTTTAACGAGGTCGACACAAGATCAGAACTATCCTCGGCTCCTTGTTTCGTTTTTTAACGAGGTCGACACAAGATCAGAACTATCCTCGGGACTGATCCAGTTTCATTTTTTAAGGAGCTTGACACAGGAAAGGAACTATGCTCCGACCAAGCCTAGTTTCATTTTTTAAGGAGCTTGACACCGAAAAGGAACTATGCTCCAACCGAACTTCATCATAACGAACAGGAAGTCGGGGCTTCCAAGAGTGCCGCGCCGAATGGAAGGCCAACATCGTGGAAGTCAGGGCCCAATGCCCCCAGGACGCTATGCACGACGGCGACATCACTGGATCCAGACATGGGATAGGTGGCCACATAGTTGATCTGTGGTGGGGCAAGTACAACTGGTGGATAAAAACTAGGAGGGGACGACAACTGCACAAGAGGCATCGGGGGACTACCGAATGACAATTGATCGATAGTCACAATTCTACCATCGTGTGGAAATCAAACCACACAGAAGAGCGAAGAAACAAGGGCCCCCATGGCGTAAACATAGTCGCGACCAAGGGGAAGACTAAAGTCTAAAACACCTTGGGTAACCAAGACGTCTATATAGACGGTTTTGCCTCCCAAAGTAATAGGGAACTTCGGGAGAACTCCTAGAGATGGGCAGGCTCCTCCGTCGAAAGCCAACAGATTCTGAGTGACTGGCCCAAGCTGCGAGGAACCTAAGGCTTGCCAAGTAGTGTATGGCATAAGACTGACCGACGCACCTTCATCCAGAACAGTGCCAGGTACTGCCTTATCACAGGCAAGTACTGTAACCTAGAAGGGCACATGGGATGGAAGGCGACCGACGATCAGGCGATTCCAATCAAAGGAAGCGACCAGACTACTTGGTGGGGGAATCGTATCATTTCCCCCATGTGCTAAAGGGAACGAAGGAGAACCTTCGGGAGAAGCTAGGTTAGGAGAGTCATTTCGGGACTCTGGAGAATCTGAAGAGACGAGAAGAACGTGGGCATGATTCTCTTCTGAAACAGAGTGAGCGAGCGGAGGACTCGAGTCGACACTCTTTCCGACCAATGGCTGGTCTGGAACAGGCTGGGCACAGCTGGGTTCGGGAAGAGGGGCCTGGACAAGAGAAGAATGTGAACCAATCTCATTGTCGGGAGGCGAATGATCTGCAATTTTAGAAAGATGTTGATATCCAACGGGAAGTTGGGGTGAGGGAGTTGGGAGACTTTCCAAGACACTGGAGGCTTTATCCATGAGTGGACAAAGGTGAAGGGGATGATTGCCATCACAAAGTCTACAAGGGATTCGAATCTTCCCTTTTCCCTTACCATTCCCAACTAATAAGGTAGCATCGCCGTGAGCTCCAAAGGACGATGAGGGGCGGGCCGGATCGTGAGACCAAATTTCTAATACCCTGGGAATGCCAGGACAATCGCGAAGAAGATGGTCCTCCTTGCATAATTGACAAGGAAACTTAACCTTCCGCGGAGGAGCAGAAGGGGGCCTGACTTCAGGTGTACTCGAGGGAGTAAGAGTTATACTTGTAGCCTTTCCCTTAGGAGACTTCTTCTTCTTGGTCTTCTTCTTCTTCTTCTTAGCCACCTGGTTAGTCGAATCGAGACTTTCACCAGGCGAAGTACAAGAGGAAGACATAGAAGTAGGCATCGAAGGGGAGAGATCCACCTTAGGATCAACATGATGTTGTTCAGGTGGAGGGACTGATGGACTAGCAGCCGACACGGTAGGGACCAAAGAGGTTGAAAATAACCAAACAGGCAACCCGACAGTTAACCCCGGGAGGGATAACGTTGCCATATAAGGAGCACCAAGATTCCCGAGAGGAGGGAAATGACCAGGATTCCTATCAGGGGGGGAACTTGGGTTGGTGAACCCCGGAAAAGTTGCCATGGCAAAAAAGAAGCCTACTCAAGCTAACGCACACAAGATATAACCAGGTAATGTTATCGTGGCCGAATAAGTTTTTAAGACACAGGAACTAAACTTGGCCTTTTCATGTTTCAAGAGTCGAGAAAAGGACGAAAAGGTGACTCTAGTCTCCTTCGAATGTTTAATGAGCACGAAGTGACAAGACGCTCACTGGCACCTTTTCTTTTAGGGAGTCCGAAAAGGATCAAAAGTGACTGCTCTGGAGATTCTAGGCAAAGGGTTTACCAAGCAATCCGTAAAACTGCTTATACACCTTGGCAATCGTATGAGAACCAAGGACTTTCCGTACTGCAGTCAATCTTCCCGAATGCTGTGTTCGGTGCGTTACGGTTCGCAGGGCGGTAGACTCGGCTTCCTATGGATCAAGGATAAAAGCCTAGTGGGGTCTCCCTATATACGCGACGGTACGTGGGAGCACAGTCCGTGTTAGACCACTATCGAGTCACAGAAGGAGGAATCACCCAACCGTAATGTGAAACAACAGTGACTATGTTTAAAGACGCCGGAACACGTCTCTGACCTAGACCTCTAGATGTTTGCGTTTAGTTCCAATGCATTTTTAGGTTTATTCAGTTCATTTTATGGTTGATCTTGAAATTAAGTTTCGATTTCAGGCCCTATCGTATGATCTCTCACAATTACCTAGATGCAAGATATATGCCAAAGAACATCATTTCGTTCGATGAATTCTAACTATGAGAAGGTTAAGAGTTTTCAAACAAACAAAACGAACTCAATCAATCAAACAATCTAATGCAGCTAACGACAAAGAAATGAGACTTTTCTTTTGAGAATGCAAATCAACAAAATGCTCTTTCCTTTGATTAACTATTGAATGCAAAAGATATTAGTTCGATTTTCTTTTCAATGACATAATGCACTTACAATGAATTTGAGATACAAGCAACACCGATTAAAGAAAACAAAAATCACTCAATGGAACACACAACAAGCGTGAAAAAAGCTGGTTGAACCCAAGCAATTGTAATCTATGTCTGGGTGGCGAAGAGTAGCCGAAACAACCAAAGGATTGGTTCGAGGACAATCACCTAAACAACCAAGCAAAGAAAGCGAAAAGGAAGGCTTACGCAGTAGCAAAGGCAAGCAGCAACGAACTTTTGCGAACAAGTGGACAAGTGAACAAAACAAGGTTGGTCCAGGGGAAACTGGATGATGGCACTAGGTCACGGGACGCAAAAATGAAATTCGTTCGACAAGGCTTTGCAAGCAAGTGTGCAACAGTTCAAACAATGAATCTCAAGTCACAAACCAAGTAGAAAGAGCTGGAGATAGCCAAACCAACAGGTTCAGGAGGTAAAACTGAGACAATTTCAATTTTACAGGATCTGCGCGGGTAGCCTTCAGCAACTGTGCGCTGAAACTAGGTCACGTGTAGCAACTTGGCACTGTCAGCGCGGAAGGACACGGATTAAGCGCGCTGGTTCGATTTCAGAACCGTCGCGACTGTTTCACGTACAAGCGCGATGACAACAGGTTTAAAGAAACAGCTATGCGCTGTCAGCGCAACTGTTTTGATATAAACCGCGCTGAGTTTAAAAAAGAGGCAAAAACAAGCCAAGAACTCCCAAACCAAGGCCAGAACTCTTTAAACAATTCATACACCTCCCAGACTGACCCAGGAAGTCTAAAAACAGAGAACTAATCCCCAAACTCGAAAAGAGAGAACAATCAAATTCAAACACAAGAATGGACACAAGAGACAAAAGGCTGAACTCCCCAGTGGAGTCGCCAAATTGTTGGAGAGGCAAATCCCCTCTACGGATAGAGGCGATCCCTACTAGCCCAGAGTGGGTCTAGCAACAATCAGTCAATGCTACTATGCAAGTTCCTAATTGCAATTAAAAGGTAGGCAAAGAACACCTACTTGGATTCCAGTGTTGTCGTTTGATGAAGAGATGCCACCTTCGCTCCTTCGTTCTGGCTGGTCACGATCCTCCGCGAATAGATACCTGCACACACGAAGAGAAGACAAACACGAGCGTGAAATCTAATAAAAGCAATTATACATCAGTCAGAAAGGATGTAATTCACATTAACCATTGCAGAGACAAATGAGAATGGAACAATAATAGTAGTCATCTATTATTAATCAATAACAGAGAAGAGTACAACCAAGTGTTTTGACGTCGATATCCTTCTCAGGAGGGGCCAGTCAGCAAGTCTCTTAAGCATTCACCTTTGGAAATGATTCTCCCAAGACAAGAAACTCTCTCCCTCACACAAGCAACACAACACAACCTTCCCTAAGCTATCAAGCACTTCCACACTTATCACACCAACTACCTATAGTAGCAGCAATCTGAGCACTATAAGCTCCACATAATCCAATCTATTCCAAACTAGCTGCTCATGGTAATGGTAGAGGTTTATATAGGAGAAGGAGTCTCCTTGAATGGTGGAAGGATGAGCTTATCTTCAAGGGAAGCAGTTGCAAAGAGTCAAACAGACATGCCATAGAAGGGAGGCGATACTCACAAGGCCAACAACCAAGTCTGGAGTTATCTGGAAGGCTGGCTGTTGGAACAAATTCGCCCAAACTGGATCAACGCGAGTGCATAACTGGGCTGGCGCGCTGACATTGCAAGGCAATAACGATCAAGCTGTTGTCAGCACGGGTTAATACAAGCAGAGGCTGCGCTGGCCATGAAATTCGATCAGCGCGGAGAAGTCGTGTGCTTCCACGCTGGCAGCGCACGCGGTCTGTTATGAAGCGCCAGTCAGCACGGGTATTTTAGAAACAGACGCGCTGATGAGGAAAACTTTTAGAAAAGTGGGTTTTTGGCCAGTTCAGAAGGCATGAACTTGATGGATTTGATTTCATGACACAGCAGGGAGATTGAGAGGGAGACAGTGACAAATTACTATGTAACAATGGTTGCAGCCTAAAAAATACCTGATCCCCTTCTTGAAATTGCTGTTCTGAGCGATGTTGATCTACCTATTGCTTCATGCAGTTTTGAGCTTGATGAAGATTCTCTCTAAGATGGGCGAGCATGGTTGTGCGGTTCTGTAGGAGTTGATCCACTGCTTGTACCTTTGAGCACCCCTTGATATAAGAAGTAGGGGAAGGAGGGAGTTGACCATAAACTGCTTCATAGGGAGTCACTTTGGTGGTGGCATGATAGTTGGTGTTATACCACCATTCAGCTAGAGGTAACCACTGTACCCAAATATGTTGCTTTTCTAAAGTGAAGCACCTAAGGTAGGTTTCCAGACATTTGTTGACTGCTTCAGTTTGACCATCCGTTTGTGGATGATAGGAAGTACTGAGTTTTATTTGGGTTCCTTGTAGCTTGAAGAGTTCCTGCGAAAAATTACTAGTGAAGATCGGGTCATGATCAGACACAATAGAAGTGGGCATGCCATGCAATTTGAAGATCTGATCCGTGAAAGATTGAGCGACCAAAGTCGGTGTAAAAGGGTGGGGTAGGGCGCAAAAATGAGAATACTTAGAAAGTAGGTTCACAACCACCATGATGACTGACTTGTTTCCTGACTTTGGAAGACCTGTAATGAAATCCATAGAAACCTCCATCCATATTGATGCCGGGATGGGCAATGGTTGTAATGTGCCTGGTGCTTTGACTGTCTCCCCTTTGTGGCGCTGACAGACATCGCATTCCGTTACAAAAGTAAGAATGTCCTTTTTCATGCCTGTCCAAAAAAATGATCTTCTAGTGCGAGCATACGTCTTTTGAAAGGCTGAATGTCTTGCAGTGGGGGATGAGTGCAACTCCACCAAAATGCGGCTTTTGAGGGTGGATGTTGGTGATATTACGACTCTGTCCTTGTAGCAAAGAATCTCATCCTGCCATGAGTAGCCCTTGGTGGAATTTGGATCCGCCTGCAATTGAGTAATGAGTTGGGAGAGCCAGGGATGTGAAAACCATTCCCTGCGAGCCTCTTCAATCCATTCTGGAATGGGAAGGGAAATTGCGAGCAGGGTACTTTCCTCCTCAAATTGGCGAGATAATGCATCTGCGACAATATTTTCGCGCCCTTTCTTTTAAATGATCTCATAATCATATCCCAACATTTTGGCGAGCCATTTATTTTTTTGTGGTGAGGATAGGTGTTGCTCCAAAAAATATTTAAGACTGTGATGGTCTGTGTGGATTTGGAAACGTTGCCCCAATAAGTAAGGTCACTAGGTATCTACTACATGTAAGATGGCCATCATCTCCTTCTCATAGGTAGATTGTCCTATATTCTTCCCACTTAGTTGTTGGCTTGTGAAGGCCAAGGGTCGACCTTTCTGCATTAAGACTACCCTAATACTCGTACCCGAAGCATCACATTCAATGGCAAAAGCTTTGGTGAAGTCAGGTAGTGCTAAGACTAGAGTGGAACACATGGCATTTTTGAGAGCTGTAAAGGCCTGTTGTGCTTCATCATTCTAGAGGAATGAATTTTTCTTAAGGAGTTGAGTGAGGGAAGAAGGAAGGGGATTGGGTTGCATCCATTGCATAGATAGGGCAGGCACTCACTATAGATCGATGCTTTGCAATGCAACCATAATTGTGGACAAATTTGCGATAGTAGCCCGTGAGACCCAAAAATCCTCTCAGGCTCTTTAAGGTCTTAGGTTGAGGCCAATCCTGCATTGCTTGGATCTTTTTGGGCTCCACCCTGACACCTTCACACCCCACAATGTGGCCCAAATACTCAACTTATTCCATGCCAAAAGAACACTTGGACATCTTAACAAATAATTTATGCTTGCGGAGCAGTTGCTAGAGCAGATATACATGTTGAAGATGTGTGGCCCAAGTGAGACTGTAGATGAGATGTCATCAAAGAAAACAAGGACAAATTTTCTGAGATATGGCTTGAGGAGGTGGTTCATAAGGCTCTGAAAAGTAGATGGGGCATTAAAGAGACCAAATGGCATGACCAGGGACTCATAATGGCCTTCATGAGTTCTGAAAGCAGTCTTTGGAATGTTGACTTCTTTCATGCGAATTTGGTGGTAGCCTGAGCAAAGATCCAGCTTAGTGAAGAATTGAGCCCCATTTAGTTCATCCAGCAAATCATCAACAACCGGGATGGGAAATTTATCATTGACTGTCAACTTATTGAGGGCCCTGAAGTCTGGACACATACGCCATTCCCCATCTTTCTTGAGCACCATGACCACCGGTGATGAATAAGGACTAATGCTGGGACGAGTGACGCCTGCTTCCAAAAGTTCCTTGATTATTTTTTCTATTTCATTCTTTTGGCTGAACGGATATCTATATTGGCGCACATTTGGTGGTTGGGCCCCTGGGACCAATGTGATGCTATGATCATGTTCCCCTCTCAAGGGTGGAAGCTCATGAGGCTTGTCAAAGACTGGCAGATGGTTATTTAAAATCTGTTGCATCTCAGGATGAATCGAAAGAGAATCGGGTTCGAAGGCCTGGACGGCATTAAATTGAGCTATAACTCCATGATGGCCCTATTTTAACAATTTTTCCATCCTATGTGAGCTGATGATAGAGGGAGCTCCCACCTGGAGTTCGCAGAGGGTATGTGTGTGGTTGTTCTGCTTAAAGCTCATATATAACTCCTAGAAATCCATTGTGATTGGCCCAAGTGTGTGAAACCATTCAGCCCCAAGGACAATGTCGCACCCTCCCATGTGGATGGCAAACAGATGGGTCTTCAACGGATAATCCCCCATTTGAAGTTTGACATTTTCACAGCGGCCGTCACATTTCATTGTTCCCCCATCTGCAATTTGGACTTGGAAGTTAGAAACTGCTCATACAAAACAATGCATTGCTTCCGTGACTCTTTGATGGATAAAATTATGTGTACTTCCACTATCAATCAAGACTACTACTGGGTGATGCTTAATAAAACCTCCGATTTTGAGAGTTTGAGGTGAAGAAATCCCTACCAAAGCATGCAGCGAAATAACTAGTTCGTCAGGGACATTGTCCTTCTAGTTGTCCTCTTCTTCCTCCTCAGGTTCCTCAATTGGTGGGGCTTCCTACGATGAGCTATGATTAGTAGCATCAATTTGAAATAATTTTGGCTCCTTGCATTTATGACCGGGGGAGTATTTTTCATCACAGTAGTAACATAATCCTTGCTTTCTTCTTTCTGCCATTTATGCAGGTGACACCTTTTGAACCTTAAGTGTTTGAGTAGTGCTGTGAGCCTGTGGGGGGCGACCCTTAGCGGTGAAATTTGGGCGATTGGACTGGGCCACTAATGCACATTCAACTTTATGAGCTACCTTGCAAGCCTCCAACCATGTGGGAGGGTGGTGCAGTCGGACGTGAGGTTGTATGGCCTCTTTAAGACCACTGATAAAACATTCCGTTTAGAACTCATCTTGGAGACCCATAGTCCGGAAAGCTAAGGCTTCAAAGGCTGTAATATATTCATCCACTGTGCCAGTCTGTCAGAGCAACTCCACCAAAATGCGGCTTTTGAGGGTGGATGTTGGTGATATTACGACTCTGTCCTTGTAGCAAAGAATCTCATCTTGCAATGAGTAGCCCTTGGTGGAATTTGGATCCGCCTGCAATTGAGTAATGAGTTGGGAGAGCCAGGGATGTGAAAACCATTCCCTACGAGCCTCTTCAATCCATTCTGGAATGGGAAGGGAAATCGCGAGCAGGGTACTTTCCTCCTCAAATTGGCGAGATAATGCATCTGCGACAATATTTTCGCGCCCTTTCTTGTAAATGATCTCATAATCATATCCCAGCATTTTGGCGAGCCATTTATTTTGTTGTGGTGAGGATAGGTGTTGCTCCAAAAAATATTTAAGACTGTGATGGTCTGTGTGGATTTGGAAATGTCGCCCCAATAAGTAAGGTCACCAGGTATCTACTGCATGTAAGATGGCCATCATCTCCTTCTCATAGGTAGATTGTCCTAGATTCTTCCCACTTAGTTGTTGGCTTGTGAAGGCCAAGGGCCGACCTTTCTGCATTAAGACTGCCCTAATACTCGTACCCGAAGCATCACATTCAATGACAAAAGCTTTGGTGAAGTCAGGTAGTGCTAAGACTGGAGTGGAACACATGGCATTTTTGAGAGCTGTAAAGGCTTGTTGTGCTTCATCATTCCAGAGGAATGAATTTTTCTTGAGGAGTTGAGTGAGGGGCTTTGCAACGCAACCATAATTGTGGACAAATTTGCGATAGTAGTCCGTGAGACCCAAAAATCCTCTCAGGCTCTTCAAGGTCTTAGGTTGAGGCCAATCCTGCATTGCCTGGATCTTTTTGGGGTCCACCCTGACACCTTCACGCCCCACAATGTGGCCTAAATACTCAACTTCTTCCATGCCAAAAGAACACTTGGACATCTTAACAAATAATTTATGCCTGCGGAGCAGTTGCTAGAGCAGATCTACATGCTGAAGATGTGTGGCCCAAGTGAGACTGTAGATGAGATGTCATTGAAGAAAACAAGGACAAATTTTCTGAGATATGGCTTGAGGAGGTGGTTCATAAGGCTCTGAAAAGTAGATGGGGCATTAAAGAGACCAAACGGCATGACCAGGGACTCATAATGGCCTTCATGAGTTCTGAAAGCAGTCTTTGGAACGTTGACTTCTTTCATGCGAATTTGGTGGTAGCCTGAGCAAAGATCCAGCTTAGTGAAGAATTGAGCCCCATTTAGTTCATCCAGCAAATCATCAACAACCGGGATGGGAAATTTATCGTTGAATGTCAACTTATTGAGGGCCCTGAAGTCTGAACACATACGCCATTCCCCATCTTTCTTGAGCACCATGACCACTGGTGATGAATAGGGACTAATGCTGGGACGAGTGATGCCTACTTCCAAAAGTTCCTTGATTATTTTTCTATTTCATTCTTTTGGGCGAACGAATATCTATATGGGCGCGCATTTGGTGGTTGGGCCCCTGGGACCAATGTGATGCTATGATCATGTTCCCCTCTCAAGGGTGGAAGCTCATGAGGCTTGTTAAAGACTGGCAGATGGTTATTTAAAATCTGTTGCATCTCAGGATGAATCGGAAGAGAATTGGGTTCGAAGGCCTGGATGGCATTAAATTGAGCTATAACTTGATGATGGCCCTATTTTAACAATTTTTCCATCCTATGTGAGCTGATGATAGAGGGAGCTTCCACCTGGAGTCCGCGGAGGGTATGTGTGTGGTTGTTCTACTTAAAGCTCATATATAACTCCTGGAAATCCATTGTGATTGGCCCAAGTGTGTGAAGCCATTCAACCCCAAGGACAATGTCGCACCCTCCCATGTGGATGGCAAACATGTGGGTCTTCAACTGATAATCCCCCATTTGAAGTTTGACATTTTCACAGCGGCCGTCACATTTCATTGTTCCCCCATCCGCAATTTGGACTTGGAAGTTAGAAATTGCTCGTACAAAACAATGCATTGCTTCCGCGACCCTTTGATGGATAAAATTATGTGTACTTCCACTATCAATCAAGACTACTACTGGGTGATGCTTAATAAAACCTCCGATTTTGAGAGTTTGAGGTGAAGAAATCCCTACCAAAGCATGCAGCGAAATAACTGGTTTGTCAGGGACACTGTCCTTCTAGTTGTCCTCTTCTTCCTCCTCAGGTTTCTCAAGTGGTGGGGCTTCCTACGATGAGTTGTGATCAGTAGCATCAATTTGAAAGAATTTGGGCTCCTTGCATTTATGACCAGGGGAGTATTTTTCATCACAATAGTAACATAATCCTTGCTTTCTTCTTTCTGCCATTTCTGCAGGTGTCACCTTTTGAACCTTAAGTGTTTGAGTAGTGCTGTGAGCCTGTGGGGGGCGAACCTTGGCGGTGAAATTTGTGTGATTGGACTAGGCCACTAACGCATATTCAACTTTATGAGCTACCTTGCAAGCCTACAACCATGTGGGAAGGTGGTGCAGTCGGACGTGAGCTTGTATGGCCTCTTTAAGACCACTGATAAAACATTCCGTTTAGAACTCATCTTGGAGACCCATAGTGCGGAAAGCTAAGGCTTCAAAGGCTGTAATATATTCATCCACTGTGCCAGTCTGTCAGAGCTTATTAAGACGACCCAAAAAAGCAGAGTCATTGTCAAAGCGCTCTATAAGAGCTTTTTTGAAGGTATCCCAAGTCAAGGGCCTTCCATTGCAACGTTGATTCCATTGCCACCATTGCCATCTTTCATTATCCAAGTACATGCTCCCCACCCTAAGCTAAGTTTCATTATCCAAGATGTAATTTAGATTGAAATATTTCTCCATTTGTGTTATCCATGCTATTGGGTGAGAGCCATCAAATTTATGCATATCCAGCTTCGGTGGTCGCGGACGGGATTGTTGGTGGGTGCCCCATAGGTGAAGAGAGTGGCTAGACTCACCCTCACTGTGTTCATTGCCAATATACGCTCCTCGCGGGCTTCCGCCCTGCCCTTAGTGAGTGTTGTAGTTATTGTCGCCAGCTGGTCTTGGATATCTTTCAAGGATTGTTCAATTTTGTCTATCTTCTCATTGGCCATAGCTTGAGCTCTAGTTTCTACCATGCACCGATCCGATGTACTTGAAATTTTGGACCACCCGAATTTTTTTTGGCACTAACAAGTGAATGGTACCACCTTGCTTAGCTCGTCGTCCTGATTCTTATGGGCTAGGTCACCAATAAGCGCCCCGGGGGGTCTCGGCCTTTTTTTTTTTCTCTGAAAACTCCTAACGGAGTTTTACTCCTTGCTTACGAATACTGCAGTAGCCAAATCCCCGAAATGGTTGATCGGATAGATCTGAGCGGCGGAACAGATTGCTGCTGCGGATCTGATGGATCTAATAGATCTGAATGGTTGTTCTGTTAAATTTGAACTGCGGGACTGATTGCTGCTGCTGCTGCAAAACCCCACTTGCGAGATCTGATCTGGCAGAGATTATGCGTGATCTAGAGATAGAAAAGGGAACTATGGTCTTGAGGAGTGTTAGGTGCTACAGATCGCAATATACATAAGGGTTTGACAGTAGTACTCGGCCCAATTTTTCAGGGCACTAACCAAGGAGGATCAACTGTACCCTTAGCTGTACAACCCGACTACCCTATCGTACGGGCGAGTAATCTCTCCGAGTGTTGTTCTCGGTGTACTATAGTAGCAAGACGGCCGACGATTTATCTATGGCGAGGTTTCAAGGGAGCTAGGGGGCTTCCGATATACTAGAGGGTACTTGGAAGACAGTCCATGCGCGGTTCTGTCTAATGCGCTACTACTCGAAGGGGTACCCACAGGGGTTACAAGGGAGCCCAACAAGTGTGACCACCTCTTGTATTTCCTGCGTGCATGCCTCCCCAAATCCGCAGGTTTATGCGCTCAATGACAGATCCCGTGGTTTCAAGATGCCGAAACACGTCTTTAGCAAAAAAAAATTTTGCTAAAAAATGGAGATCCCACCGGCCTTGGAAAGCGCTCTGATAACACTTGCTATGCTCTTAACTTGCAAAACGATACAAGAATACCAAATATGCGTAGAAATATACCCAGAACATAGAAGAGTGAGAATAATAGCAAGTATTTTATTATTCAGAAAGCAATGTTCACTTGCCTCTTCGAGGGGGCAACCTCCAATAGAGCAGAGCTTGATTACAAAATAAGACATGATGCTCCTCGCAGGGAGTCTCTATCCTTTATATATGGCTCATACATGAAATACCATGGAGCAATACCATGGTTCTTATTAATACCATCTATCTAATACCATGGCCCATTTGCAACTAACTGTGGTCCCGTCATTAAATGCGGGTTAACCACTTACAATTATTAATATGGGCTTTATTCACTCTTTACTTAACTATAACTATGACTCGATCCTACTACATAAATAAGGGGGTTAGGGTGGGACCCTAACAGATGTAAGTTAATACTCAAAAGATCTCATACCACAACCTTTGCGGGCAAAGAACTTTTCAAAAAACATAAAACCCTAGCAGAGAAAAAAACCATAAAAAGATAATTATATTACTGCTCTTTCCATTATCTGCAAAATAGTGAGCGAATTTGGTATTCATCTCGGTCAAATCAGTTACCTAGTTATTATGACCCTTTAATTCCTGAT
Organism: Pinus tabuliformis; assembly: GCA_031772625.1. Lineage (NCBI taxonomy): Eukaryota > Viridiplantae > Streptophyta > Pinopsida > Pinales > Pinaceae > Pinus > Pinus tabuliformis. Next base: position 41,880,352 of record CM062816.1, on the reverse strand, counting down.
GAATAGAACTAGTTAGGTACTAAGACATTTTTTGAATTCATGTTTAGGTTTTCTTTATGGCAGAGACTTCCGAGGAGCCCAACAGAAATTTCTCTTTATTATACTTCATACACATACGCATAAATGTTGTTTGGGAATTGGTGCAGAGTTTATTACTGCACTACATGAAGGGAAGGGAATTAAACATGCCAACGGGATTAGATTTGTAACACTCGTGAGGAATTGTCGCATTCCGACAAAACGTGTGCACCCTCTGGGCGCGTTTAACCGAGATTTGGAGGTGTCGGTGATGGGCGCACAATGAGCGGGCGGATGAGTCGGTCGGGCGAACTGACAAGTTGGGCCTGCTCGGGAAAGGGCGACGAGCTGGCTGAAATGGGCGAGCGAACGCACTTGATGAAAATGGTTAAGTGTGGGTGAGCTCGTGGTTATATATGGGTGGGCGGTCCCGTGTGCGGGCGCCCTACCCCTGGGCCGACGTGTTGGAATGGCGAACCTTGGAAGCGGCCATATAAACATGCGATGGCACCATTTGCAAAACAACAACGAAGAGGTGGAGCTCATAGTATAGCAATGAGCTCGTGGAGAAGGCGAGCTGCCTTAGGCAAGTGCGGTGATGAGCCCGCACGACGGGCGTTCCTTCTGAATGATAGAACAACGCAACGGGAGTCGGTAAACGCAGGAAGTGTGCGGACTTGTTGGGCGAGGCCGCAGGTTTCATCATTGGGTGAGAGGCCGAACTCGGCATGCAGGGTGACATGGGCAGGACGACCTGATGGTGGGTGACTCGTCGGTGGAAGTGTTGAACGAGCTGCGATGGCAACAAGTTGTCAAACAATGAACGGTGGTTAGGTTTGGGGCGACTCGTGGTGAGTGCACCCACGGTGAATGCACGAGCTAGGCAAAGTGCGACAGGTGTTCAGTGGAACGTAAACTCATGCACGGTGTTTTTGGGTGAGGCTAAACGATGCAGTGGCCCAGGGCCAAGCTGCACGATAGTCAAACGGTGAAAAGTGTAAAACGCCGATTGAGGCTTTTCTCCCAGTTGATTGTAAAAACAAAATTTAATATAAATTCTTATATTGCATATGAATTGTGTCTTCTGTTGTAGAATGTTAATTTAATGTATTCCGCACATTAAATTAATTTAACATGTTAATAAGATGAATGTTAGGCATAGTTCGAGAAACATGTTAACAATGAAAAAATTTAAGTGTTTGGCCGATGCCGCACGTTGGGCAATTCGCGAAAAAATAATTGAGGGCGTGACACAATTCGGCCCATCCACATTGAACCCAACGATGTGAACGCCTTTGCATTCCAAAGTGATCTGCATTCCAAAGCGATGTTGATGAAGGATAGAGAGGAGTAGGCACTACTCTTATTAGAATGTAACCAATAAAAAGAAATCCCTCCTATGGTTTTCCATGATATAAATATTGGGAAAATAAAAAAATCAAGTGAATTCTAGGGCTCTTGGTGTATTTTTTAAAAAGATCTCTTCTGATATGTTTGGCCGGTGGTTAACACAATGATGTTAATACGACATCTAACCAGAATATGCGTGAAAAAATGATTTTTCATAAATGGTTGTACAAATATGAGGATGCATGAACTTCATAGGGGTGTGTGCTATACCACAAAAATATCATCTAAATTCACTTACATGTGCGGATTTCATTAGTTTGTTCCTTCGTTACAGGAAAGAGAGTTTTTTTTTAAATGCTTGCATTGAATTATATTATAAAACCTAAATATTATTATATTATATTATTTAATTTTTGAGCACTAAGTTCATGAAGGCATACATATTCTATCTTCTTTGGTTTTAAACTTATTGTTACACAGTAATTTGTCACTGTCTTGACTTCAGTCCTCCTACTGTGTCATGTGTCCAAGTCAAACATGCCCACATTAGATAAATGCTCTCTGATGTTGCCAAATGACCCACTTTTCCAAAGTTATTTGCCTCATCGCGGCTATGGTCTAAATAAACGCGCTGGAGGGCGCTCCTAAACAGTCCAAATGCACTGCCAGCACGGAAGTACACCTGATTCCCACGCTGGTCCGATTTTATGTCCCAGCGCAAGGTTACTTGTAATATTAAGCGATGACCTGATTGGTTGCATTACTCCATAACGATGTCAGCGCTGAAGATCAGTTATGCCCCCGCGATGATCCAGATTGGGCGAATTTGTTCCGACAGTCGGCCTTCCAGATGACTCCAGACCTGGTTGTTGGCTTAGTTTGTATCGCCCTCCTCTCTCTGGCGTGGTTGTTCCATCGTTTGTGCTACCTTCTTTGGAGATAAGCTCACTCTCCCACCTTTCATGGAGACTCCTCCTATTTAAACTCTCACCATTGCTATGCATTGCTAGTTTTGGATAGTTGGCTAGTTGAGTAGTGTTGTTAGTGTTTGTGAGTTTGCTAGATAGCTGGTGTGAGTGTGACAAGTGTGGGATTGTTGATAGCTTGTGGAAGGTTGTGAAGTGCCCTTAATCTTGTGTAAAACTTATGAGTGAGAGAGCTCTTGTATGTTGGGAGATCCATCTTCAAAGAGTGAATGCTTGAGGAACATGCTGGCTGGATCCCTCTGAGAAGGCTTGTGACGTCAAGACTTTGGTTGTAAGCTTATTCTTATTTCATTATTAATGCAATCAATGATGTTTTCCTATGTCTTGTATGTAATGTACTTGATAGCTCATGACTTCTTGACTTTGTGAGTAAATAGATAATTTTTGTTCCGGTTACGTGCTTTGTTGTATTTCCTTTGCATTGTTTCAGGTTGATCACTCATTAGGAGAAGGAAGCGGAAGCCGGAGTAGCGCAATGGAACTCCATCGACCACCGATTGAGGTAGACCTCCAACTATGACTGTTTAAGGAAAACTATTGTTGATCTGTCCTTGTTTGTGACTAGACCCAGTCTAGGGCTAGAGGGGTTGCCTCTGTCCGCAGAGGGAACACTTTCTTGCATCACAAATTGGCGACTCCGCTGGGGATCGAACCCAAAATCTCTGGTTTCGTAGACCAAAGATGCGTAGGGCATTGCAGCGCTAGCCTTGGCTCCTCCCGTTGATGATACAGTGGAGACAGTGGCCCGAAATCTTAAGGGTCTGATGGCGGGGATCCCAGACTACATGGGGATCGAGGAGGTCCCCATAGCGTTCCAGATACACATAGTAGGAGTGGAACCCAGGGTGCACCGCCTTTTGAGGTGGGTGGCACGAGCAGTGGCGTACTATAGGGAGCATAACCCACCACAGTAGACGCCTAGGTTTTACTTCCTGCTGATGATTTTTGAGAGACACGTGTCTCATATGTATGGAGAACACAGACTCTTTTGGACATATACATTTATTTTTTGAGCGCCTTGGTGCGCCACACGATATATATATATATATATATATATATATATATACATATATATATATATATATATATATATATATATATATATATATATATATACACACACATATTCCTATGGTTCTATTATTGTGTTTTACATGCTTCTTTATATGATGTTTTGATTTACATGTTACACAAATGTCTGTCTAATACATGGTTAGCCAATGCATCAATTAACGTGTTTAATGTTCGTGGAATATGCTAATATGTGATAAAATCAAAATTCCTTTCTAATAATTTAACACGCAAATACAACCTTAAGATCCGATGGTCTCTGACGGAATATCGCCCATTGAGCTGGTGGATGACAAGCTGAGAATCCTGGTTCACAACCAATGCACAGATACTGAGATTGATCACCTCGGTTAGTAACTCAATAACAACACTATATTCTGCGACATTGTTTGTGGTACAACCTAGAAAAACACCTTAAAGGTCTACTAACTCACCATGAGGATCGTAGATCACCCACGCCATGGATGACAGGTTGCGAGTACTGCAGCAGGCACCAGCAGTGAAACCAACGTAAGGTGCACCAGACATCTGCACAAGAAGCAAAAAGACACAATAAGTGGCAATCACGCCTACACACCAAGCCAAAACATGAAAACACACACACACACATACGACAATTACGAGGTGAAGATAAGGTATGGATTCATTTTTACACAAGCTTGAACCGAAAAACTATGCTTGTTATAAGTTCGCATGCCCCCAGCATAAAGACACAAATCGAGGTACATGCCCCCCAAGCTTCATTGCATTTAACGAAGTGGATGGAATGAAGGTTGACTTGCGAGATCTTGGAAAGACTCGACTTGAATTTGACGAGATCTTAATCAAAGACTCGATTTGGAAAGGGAGATGGTTCATTTTTTAATGAGGTTGACAGGACAAAAGAACTATCCTCATAACCCTTGTGTCATTTTTTAACGAGGTCGACACAAGATAATAACCGTCCTCAGACTCCTTGTTTCATTTTTTAACGAGCTTGAGACAAGATCGGGAACCATGCTCGTCTGCATGTTCATGGGCCATCCGAGAACATGGCTCCCAAGAGGTCTTCTCGGGATGGAAGAAAGGCACTATGGGAGGAATAGATGTCATGATGCACCAATGACAGATCAGGTTCCAATGCCCCCAGTACATGACGTACGAGACCATCTGCATGATCATCAGCAGAGGCGGAGATGGAACGGGTAGCCACATAATTGACCTGTGGCAAGGAAGGCACTGCTTGCGAGCAAGAACCGAGAGGGGATGACTGCTGCGCAGGAGGAACCAAGGGACCGAAGAATGATAATTGATCTATGGTCACCATTCTCCCATCGTGTGGAAAATAAGCCACACAGAAAAGTGAAGAAACGAGGGCCCCCATGGCATAAATATAGTCATGACCAAGGAGAAGACTGAAATTCGCACCTTGGACAACCATGACGTCTATATAGATGGTTTTGCCCCCCAAAGTAACAGGCAACTTTGGGAGGATCCCTATAGGTTGACAGGGTTCTTCGTCGAATGCCAACAGATTTTGTGTGACCGGCAGAAGCTGTGGGGAACTCAAAGCTTACCAAGTAGTGGAAGGCATAAGACTGACAGACGCACCTTCATCCAGAACAGTGCCAGGTACTGCCCTATCGTAGGCGTGTACTGTTATCTCAAAAGGCACATAGGATGGAAGGTGGAAAGTAGTCAAATGACTCCAGTCGAAGGTGATGACCAAACTACTTGGTGGGGGAATCGTATGATTGCCCCCCCGCCCTATAGGAACCGAAGAATGACTCTCAGGATCAGCTGGGATAGGAGATTCGTTTTCGGACGCTGGAGAATCTGATGAGACGAGAAGAACATGAGCATGATGTTCTTCCGAAATAGAGTGATCAACAGGTGGTGAACCCAAGTTGACACTTTTTCCGACCAATGATTGGTCTGGAACAGGCTTAGCATAGCCAAGCTCGGAAGGAGGAGGACGGACAAGAGAAGAATCTAAGTCAATCTCTTTGTCGATGGAGGGAGGGTCTGAAGAGAACCTCTGATAACTAACAAGGAGTTGGGGTGAAGAAGCTGGAAGATTGTCCAAAACGGTAGAAGCTTTATCCATGAGCGGACAAAGGTGAAGGGGATGATTGCCTTCACACAGTCTACAAGGGAATCGAATCTTCCCTTCCTTATTACTGTTTCCAGTTGATAGGATATTATCGCCTTGAGCTTTAGAGGACAATGAGGGACGAGCCAAATCGTGATACCATGCTTCTAGGATCCGAGGAATGCCAGGACAATCGCGAAGAAGATGGTCACCCTTGCACAATTTACAAGGGAAATTAACCTTCCGCAGAGGAGTAGAAGGTGTTCCGACCTGAGACGTACTTGGAGCAGTAGCTGCACAAGTAGCCTCACGTTTATCAGACTTCTTCTTCTTCTTTGTCTTCGTCTTCTTCTTCTTAGTCTCCTGGTTACTAGATATGGAGCTTTCACCAGTCGAAGGAGGAGAGGAGGAGGAAGAAATAGGAGAAGAAGGCGTAGGCTCAACCTTGAAATCAACATGTCGTGGTTCGGATGAAGGAGATGGTGGAACAGGAGTCATTACGCTCGGGACCACCGAGGTTGAAAACAACCATACGGGTAAACCGATGATTAACCCAGACAAAGACAATGTTGTCATATACGGAGCACCGACATTTCCAAAAGAGGAAACGGACTAGGGTTCCCATCTGGGGGAAAACCTTGGCCGGTAGACTGAGGGAATGTTGACATCGAGAACGAGAAAGAACCCTACTTAGGCTAACGCAAACAAGATCTAACAGGGTAAATGTGAATTGTGGCCGAATAAATTTTAAGACACAGGAATAGAACTTGACCTTTTCATCTTTAAAGAGTCGAGAAAAGGACAAAAATATGACTCTAGTCGCCTTCGAATATTTAATGAGCTTGAAGTGACAAGTGCTCAGATGGACCTTTTCATTTAGGGAGTCCGAAAAGGAATAAAAGTGACTACTCTGGAGAACTAGGCAAAAGGTTTACCAGACAAATCCGTAAAACTGCATATACACCTTGGTAGTCATATGAAAACCAAGGACTTTCCTTACGATAGTCAATCTTCTCGAATGCTATGTTCAGTGCGTTACGGTTTGTAAGGCAACAGACATGACTTCCTAAGGATAAAGGATGATAACCTAGTGGGTCTCCCAGCATATACTCGACGGTACATGGGAGCACAATTCCGTGCTAGACCACAATTGAGTCACAGAAGGAGGAATCACCCAACCTTGAGCGGAAACAAAAGTGACTAGGTTTAACGACAGCGGAGCACGTCTCTAGCCTAGACCTCTAAATGTGTGCGTTATGTTCCAATGCATTGTTAGATTTATTCAGTTCATTTTAGAGTTGATCTTGAATTATGTTTCAGTTTTCAGGCCTTATCATATGTATATAACAAATCCTAGGATGCAGCTAGAATGAGAAAAAATATCCTTTTCCTTCAATGAACACCTACCTACGGGAGGGTAGAGAGATCATTTCCAAACCAAGAAAACCAAGACAACAAAAGCAGGCACTCAATGCATGCAGACACCAATTCCTAAAGTGCACGGATACTACTAATGAGATATCTAATCATTTTCTTTCCAAAATGCAAACTTGAAATGCAAATTCACTTTCACTTTTGTACACTAAATGAATGCAATCCTTTTGATTTTGATGCCTTTAAATCTAGAAACAAATAAGCAACAAGCAAGTGCGGAAACTCGGTTGATCCAAACAATGGTGATCGATGTTCGGTAGCGAAAAGAAATCGAATCAATGCCAACAATTGGTTCAATAACAGTCACTAAACAATCAACCAAGGACAAGCAAAGGGGAAGGCTCAATCAAACTGACAAGAAGCTGTAAACGAACCTTGAGCAAACAAGCAACCAAGCCAAACTGATCCAAGAGACTTGAAACAATAAACCATGTCACATAAGCCAAAAAGCAAGATTCATTCAAGTAAAACTCACAGAAGAGTGCCTCACCTATGAACAGTGAAAAACAAGTTATCAAGCAAGTGAGAAAAGTAAGGGACTAGCAGGACTGACAGACTCAGGAGGCAGAATTGATAAAATCAATTCTACAACAATCAGCGCGGGTGATACACAAGCAACAAGCGCTGATAAGGAACAAGCCGCAACAATAAAGCGATGTCAGCATGGAAGTACACGACTTTTCCGCGATGGTCCAATTTCCAGAACTGTCACGACTATGATGCGTAGTTACGTGATGAACAGAATATTACGAAAGGTTGAGTGTGATGACAACGTGACTGTTAAATTTAAAGGCACGATGATTTTCAAACAATGACAGGCGAACCAAAACTCCCAAATCAAAAGCAGTGAATCCTTCAAACAAATAGGGGAATTTCCCAGATCAACCCAGGAAACTCAAAAGACTGGTAACTAATCCCCAAAACTTCAAAAGAGACCAAATAAAAAAATCAAGACAAGAGTAAACAAGAAAAGAACAAAGGCCAAATCTCCCTAGAGGAGTCGCCAATTTGTGATGCAGGAAAGTGTTCCCTCTGCGGATAGAGGCAACACCTCTAGCCCTAGAGTGGGTCTAGTCACAAACAAGGACAGATCAACAATAGTTTTCCTTAAACAGTCATAGTTGGAGGTATACCTCAACTGGGTAAATGGAGTTCCATTGCGCTGCTCCAGCTTCTGCTTCCTTCTCCTAATGAGTGATCAACCTGAAACAATGCAAAGGAAATACAAAAAAAGCACATAAACCGAACATACAAGACATAGGAAAACATTTCTTACAACCAAAGTCTTGATGTCACAAGCCTTCTCAGAGGGATCTAGCCAGCATGTTCCTCAAGCATTCACTCTTTGAAGATGGATCTCCCAACATACAAGAGCTCTCTCACTCATAAGTTTTACACAAGATTAAGGGCACTCCACAACCTTCCACAAGCTATCAACAATCCCACACTTGTCACACTCACACCAGCTATCTAACAAGCTCACAAACACTAATAGCACTGCTCAACTAGCCAACTATCCGAAACTAGCAATGCATAGCAATGGTGAGAGTTTAAATAGGAGAAGTAGTCTCCATGAAAGGTGGGAGAGTGAGCTTATCCCCAAAGAAGGTAGCACAAATGACGGAACAACCACGCCAAAGAAAGGAGGGCGATACAAACTAAGCCAACAACCATGTCTGGAGTCATCTAGAAGGCCGACTGTTGGAACAAATTCGCCCAATCTGGATCATCGCGGGGGCATAACTGATCTTCAGCACTGACACCGCTATGGAGTAATGCAGCCAATCAGGTCATCACTTAATATTACAAGTAACCCCGCGCTGGGACATAAAATAGGACCAGCGTGGGAATCAGGTGTACTTCCGCGCTAGCAGCGCATTTGGACTGTTTAGGAGCGCCCTCCAGCGCATTTATTTAGACCATAGCCGCGATGAGGCAGATAACTTTGGAAAAGTGGGTCATTTGGCAACATCAGAGAGCATTTGTCTAATGTGGGCATGTTTGACTTGGACACATGACACAGTAGGAGGACTGAAGTGAAGATAGTGACAAATTACTGTGTAACACTTATGATTTCTTAAGAGGAAACACATGTTCTTAACCATTCGGTTCACTCAAATTAATAATGGATTGCATCAATTTGTTCCTTGGTCATAGAAAATATATATATGTTTTTAATAAAAAGTTAGCTTTATATTATATTATAAAATCCAATAAATAAAATTTAGTTTCTTCTCTATATTGCAAAAATTTTATGAAAAATATTCCCATCCTTATAGAAACATGCTAAATTAGATCATTGTATCCCACATACTAAAAAAAAGGTCTAGGACTAGTCATCTGAAACAAAACAACAATAAAAATGTATATGTATCAAATCAACCAGAAAGCCTAAAAGAAACAATATAAAGCAAGTAGGCACCACAAGTTAATTAAGAGCCAACATGTCCTCCTCCACAAGCATATTCTAAAAAATCAGAGTATAATGAATAAATCCCTGCGTTGCCAAAGGGCTTTTCTTCGATAAAATATCAACTACATTGTTTAATTCTCTATATGTTGGAAATAGTAATTACTCTTGCATGAAGATCTATCAAAGATCCAAGTCAAGTGATGCGTGAAGAGATAAGATGAGTTAAGTGTAGTCCATATTTAGAGTGTGAGTTAACTCACTTAAGTGTGAGTTACCTTGAGTTAAGTCATGTTTTGGGAAAAGTCGAATTTAGAGTGTGTGTGCATGTGAAGTTATTTTGGGTGAGTCGTTAGACGAAAAATTTTAAATACCCCTCACTCGCTTCATTGTAATCATCAAGTTTTTGTGTGATCAATAGAAGAGCTGCAACTTGTGTGCGTTTTGTGCAAATTATGTGTGTTATTTTGTGCCTATCGTTCTCTGCCTTTCCAACAAATAGGTATAGGAGCCGAAAAAGGATCACAATATTTGTGGTGCCTGTAGAGCCAGTAAGAAAAGATCCAAATAAACAAGGCCAACAATTTAAAAAAAAATTACATTACAAAATTGTCATGTCATTAAGGAATTAAAAGTGCGTAAGGAGGGTGTGACATTCGCAGTTACTTAGTGTAAAAGATGTGACGGTTTGTCACTACCTTTACATTTGACAGAAATCATGAAATTTGTGTAGGTTCGTCGTGTCTGGACCAAAATCATGAAATTTGTGCGGGTTCATCATGTTAGGGGTGCACAAACCCCGCTAGGCATTAAAACGATAAAATTTCATCGTTCCAAATTGTATATTTTAGAGGTAAACTCACAGAGATTTCTTTTGTGTTCCAAGATCAAAGAATCACGTGGGAGGTATTAAGTTGTGTTAAAGTTTTGTTTTTGTTTGTTTGTTTTATATATATATATATAGGCATGTGACACTTTTTAAACGAGTTGGATTATAAAAAGGTTTTATTAAAAGAGTTTTGCCATAAGAGTTATTAAAGGATTTCATAAAAATATTTTTTATAAAGTTTTTTTTTTATATAATAAAGGGTTTATTTAAAGTTTTATACATATATATTTTTAAATGATTTGTAAGGTTTATAAAGGGGTTTTGTTAAGAAGGGTTTCTAATATTGTTTGAAGATAATTTATTTTAAGATGGATTCATTCAGTCACAATTTCATCCATTTACAGGGAAGGATTATGATGTGTAGGCCATTAAGAGGGAAACCACGTTGAAGATTCATGATGTTTGAGACTATGTCACGAATAGATTTCCTGAATCTAAAGATGAAGCAGAAGAACGAGTTCTCACTAATGCAGAGAGGAAACAATGGAAGAAAGACAAAAAGAAGAATGCACAAGCATTGCAGCTTATCCAACAAGTAATGGACCAAGCAATGTTCCAAAAAATTATGATCACGTCTTCAGGAAAGACAACATGAGACACTTTGGAGACAAGCTATAAAGGTATAGCCAAATTCAATATTGTTAAGTTGAAGAATACTATAAAAGATTTGGAAAGTCTACAGATGAAAGAGACAGAGGACATCGATTCTCATGAATAGGGTCATGACTATCGTAAATCATTTAAAAATTTATGGTGATGATATTAAAGATAAAACAATGGGATTCACCATCATCTGCTCAATCCACATTACAGTGGAGTCCTTGAGCATTTTTATGCTCTTGCTTTGCTTCACATGCAAAGGCTTCAACTTCTCTCTCTGCAATATTTGCTGCATCTTCTTCATCCATATGCATGTCTACATTATGGGTTTCACTTTTATAGTCTTCATGGCCATCATCCACTTTTGAGTGGGATTCTCCAAGCTTTGTTGTATTCTCAGAGACTTTCTCATCTACTTTCAGAGCTGCGGCTAACTTCTCTACCTGTGATATAACGTGTTGTTGCATGTCACTCCCCCTTGCACCAAATTCTTCTTCCAAGATATTCCATGCTTCCTTGGAAGTTGTAGCTTTTTCTACCTTACACAAAAACTTCTCATTCAATGCCTATTTTATAAAATTCAATGCTAAAGCATTCCATACTTTATAATATGGGTTATTAGACTCATACTTAATTAACTCTTTAGCTTGAAGAAAAGTAACATCTTGATAACCCAATAATCAAAATATTCACTAGTAAACATAGGAGGTGGTAGCAGATCAAAGCTACACCAATCACCCTTGATTTCTTCTTTGTCTTCTGCTAGAATTCTCAGTTCCTAGGTTGCGTCCTGAACGTCTCTAAAAATGGCAACAATATATGCCTCTTATTTTCAATTCTTTTTCTTAATCTTCTTCAGTCGTGCTTTGTGACCCCATGACTGCTGTCTTTCCTCTGTCTTATATCTGCTTTCCTAGTTGCATGAGGTTATCTATATAAATGTGCATGAACAAAATGTCCATGAATACTCAATGCTTTCTAATGAGTTGTTCAAATTGGGAGGTGCGAAATTGGTTCGACCAATAATCCTGTCAATGAGAGATCTGGAGTCCCCGTAAATGGTTATGCTAACCATCTCGTGTTTTTTGGAAAACCACAATAGCCCCCAAAGGGCCAGAGGTTCATCTCTAGTGTTTGTAATGGATCCACCATTCCAGTAAAGAAGGAAATGAGTTGGAAGACTAAATCTCAGCCAAGCATCGCACCCACATTTTTCACCTTGAGCGGCTTCATAAAAAAAATGAGTCGGAAATTGGACCTACAAAGGATTCATTTTAATTCATTCTAATTCTAATTCGTCATAGGAAAGAGACATGTAGATATTAAAAATAGAATGAGAATGTTTATGGAGGGGAGAGGCTTATGTTGTTGTGCAGGGACTATTATTTATTATAGCACTAGTCCCACACACCGATCATGACAAAAAAACATTTATAATTTAAACATAAATATTTATTCTACCTATTTTAATTGTAAAGAGATTACCTAATATAATTTCCTGTTAGAAGAATCTCATGGTTGGTAAAATGGTTATGATGCAAGTTGTTTTTTCCCAATGGGAATTTGATGATATATTTTTTAGTAAGATTTCTAGTTTTATTCGTTTAAAATGTGTTTTTAAAAGTATACATGGATTTGTTTGCTTGGGGTAGCTCAATTGGCAATGACCATGAATATGAAGTCTCATTGAACTGAAAGTCTTGGGTTAAAATCTTGTACTATCCCAGTGAAAAGTTGGACATGATGACGATATAGTCCTACCAAACTTATAAAAAAAATATAAATATATTTAAATAAATTTTTAAAATATATAAATTGATTTAATATTGGTAAAAAGTTTCAGAAAATTAATGTTTGTAAATTATAAAAGTAAACTTTGTAATTTCAAAACAATCAAAATTTTGAGTAAAATTACTATAAAGGAAAAAAAAATCATTTGAGAGTTAGACAAAGCTTTAATGAATTCATATTTACGCCACATGTTAAGCGAATTGGATATTGGAATCATATTCGTTTCGAATTTTGTCATGAATCATATTTGCATGTAGAATTTGAAGTTAACCCAATTTTAATTGGAACCCATGTTTAGAAGGTCTCGCGCTGGAAGTGGATGGAATTTTTATTTTTTTATTTTATTTTATTTTTTTATTTATTTTTCTTTCTGAATAAGTCTAATCCTATTATTGATACAAAATTTTTACAACGAGGCGGCAGCCTCAAGAGTTCTAGCCTGGAAAATGGCTTACTCACATGACAGATTTGAAAGATAACCCACAGGAATTATTAATTTTAAGTTTTATTTTTATTAAAATGACAAGCAAATTGCGTATTTCTATTAAAATACCTCATCAATCTTTAAGAAATTCTATTAAAAATACTAAAAATAAGTTGCGATAAGATCAAGTTGCGATATAAATATACTGAATCAAACTGTTTGTAGGATTTTTTTTGATGGCGCAGCATAAAGGGGGTGATGTGGTTGTGGTGCCTGGATAAGAATTATTGAACATTCTCATTACAGGCTCTATTGGTATGGTGTCTTAGGATCCAATACCAGAGTGGATAGTGGTATTATAGGGTTTGTTATGGTTTGCCATAGAAAAATAAATACATAATATCCATGTATATAAGGATTCCATGACGGTTATACAAGGAATTTTAGGTTCTGATTCCCAAAACTTAAGGGCTGGTGGGAGAGGTTGGATGCACAAATTTCTACATCCAACACATCTACATGAAGCAAAATGTCACAACTGAAAACTTATCCAAAGAAAGGCTAGAAGATCTTGATGGCTTTACACTACACATTTTTCTCTTATGAAGCACCCAATGTGGAGGGGTGTATTGCAATTCCTTAATCTCTCCGACCGTAATTTTGTTTTTCACGTACTGTCCAGACACATGTCGTAACTTTTGTCTTTTTAGAAAACTGTTAGTTTTTGTTCATGGGCCAGCAAGATAGTCAAACTTTTACTCTTGGAAAACATGTTTTTATTTTAGTTTCATGACTATATGGTTGTATCTCCAAAAAGCAATTTTTTTGACCTGAAAAAAAAAAAATAAACATATTGAAATTATAATCATTTATTGACCATTATTTCTCATCTTTGGTATCAATTTTAAAAACATAAAATAAACAAAGGCTTGCAGCCAATCATGAAAATTCAGTTGGGTTATATATGTGTCTTGGAAGAAAGCTCTAGTGCTAAAAAGAAAAAAGAATTCATTATAAAACCCTGGCAACTCAAATTCAACCATTAATATTTAGGATGAATACAATTCGGCATCCATATGAGAGTATGTATCCCATTAAAAATTATTAGAGGCATACAATTCTTCACAGAGCTCAATGTTTCTTGATTTGGAGTGGATATATGAATTAACTCTTGATCAAGCTCTAATGACCCTTTATTTAATGAGTTCGTATATTGAATTTTGTATGCAATTTTTATAATTATAAATCAATAATTAGGATGTTAACATTTAAATATTACTCAAATTAGTCGGAACAACACAGAAGGTAGCTGTGATATTACTGAGTAGAGATATCCGTTCACAACTAGTTTAGTTATGTTTCATTTAATATTTAATTTTTATTTGACACATTTATCTAGTTATTATCAGAAAATTAAGACTCAATGCATGAGTTTGTTTATTTTATTCATCATAAGACAATTTATACAAAAACCCAGCCAAAGAATCTACATGATTCACTGACTGCCATTTAGTTGACCATATTAATTCCCCGCTGACTAACACCGACGAATTGCCATAATATGAACAGGGATGGATGGCTTCATGATTAATATTCTAACACCTCTCCTTAATCACAACCTAAATGTTAACGTGCCTACTAGTCTGAGTCTCAACGAGGCTTACAACATGACTCAAATATTTCATTTTGAATTTCTTTGCTACAGTATAATGATGCAAATTTTTCTTGAACTTCTTGCTCCAATCCTCTTTCTTCTTCTTATTACTTGAGATCATGAACATTTGATATTTCTCCTTGTTACAACTAGGATGAGGCCAATTCATTTTAACTTTTTCAGCAAATTCACTTCTATCATCAAATTTTTTTAAGTCTTCTTCAATGGAAGGCTTTGGATAAGAATTGTGAGTTCCCTTGAAAGCACTCGTGTCCTCCCTGTATTTTTTGCACTCTCAAACCCATCTTGCCTTGGTCATCATCTAGATCCTCAACAAATTCCTTCCTCAACTGGTTACACATTTTCTTATAATCAATTGGTAACTCTTAAATCGCAGGTTCATGTGGAATATAGTGCAGTTGATATTCATGGTAATCAATAAAATTATTTGGTTTAACGAATAATTCTTGTAACTCAAAAATACTACCTGAATAAAAAATATTACCCGACCCAAAAATACTTCCTAATGGACTCTCTAAAAAAAAAAAAAAAGATCACTGTCAAACAGTATCCCACTCATTAAACTCATTATACGACAATTAGACGGGTGACCTTTGTTAAAAGTTGAAGAATCAACTTTATTAATAAATTGGACAGCTAACAGGTGAGGAGCTCCACCTGGAGACTGCCTCTGGTAGAACGCTCTACATCAATCATCTTACAATAAAAAATATATATAGTTTTCACACATCTAGGGAAGTTAAAACAACTGCCTAAGAAATAGGAACTAATTCCTAGTCTAAGGCTCCAGTGAACCAAATCTCTCTAGATTTACATATTCTCCATTATCTTCAATGCTCCCCCTTAATGGAGAAAGGAGTTCACAAGTAAAAAATTCAAACTTGATTCTACCAAGAGGCTTAGTGAAAATATCAGCAACATTGTCACATGTATTACAATATTCAATATGAATTTCTTTTGACTGAACTTTCTCCTTGACAAAATGAAACTGTGTATCAATGTGCTTTGTGTTTTTATGAAATACTGGATTATTTGCAAGTTTGATAGAGATTTGATTGTCGCATTTGATAACTTTTTCAACCTTCTGTTCTTCTCCAACATCATGGAGAAGTCTCCTCAACCAAAGTGCTTCACAAGTTGTCGCACACATCACTTGATACTCATCTTCTGCTGAAAACAAGGATATTGTGTTATGATTTTTGTTGCTCCATGCAGTGACCCCAGACCCAATGTTAAATTCATAGCCTGTTATGGATCATCTGTCATCTACATTTCCAGCCCAATCGAAGTCTGAAAAACCTGTCAATCTAACATCAAACAAATCAGTATAAATAATACCAAAGTCTAAGGTTCCTTGCAGATACCTTAAGACACCTTTCGCTGCAACCCAATGACTCTCAAGAGGCTTTGACATGAATTGGCTCAATACACTGACTGCATAAGCCAAATCTAGCCTAGTTGTAGTCAAGTAGATTAGACTCCCAACCAGTTGTCTATACAATGTTGCATCTGCCTCCTTAGAACCATCATCATTCTGAAGTTTGGTATTCTGCTGTAAATGCACTGCCGCAGCTTTGCACTGATCCATTCTGAATGTTATGCTCTTAACCTGCAAAAGATACCCAAATACAGAATATGCAAAGAAAGATACCCAGAACATAGAATAGTGAGAGACAACAGCAAATATTTTATTATTCAGAAAGGAATGTTCACTGGCCTCTTCGAGGGGGCAACCTCCAATAGAGCAGAGCTCGATACAAAAATAAGACACGATGATCCTCGCCGGGAGTCTCTATCCTTTATATATGACTCATACATGTAATACCATGGGTTTTATTAATACCATCTATCTAATGCCATGTCCCATTTGCAACTAACTGTGGTCCAATCATTAATTGCGGGTTAACCACTTACAATTATTAATATGGGCTTTATTGACTCTTTAATATGACTCGATCCCACTACATAAATAAGGGGGTTAGGGTAGGACACTAACATGCCCTCCCCCTTAAGAATATGCTTGTCCTCAAGGCTAAAGCTGTGGAAACTGCTGAAGAATAGTGGTTGGTTCCCAAGTTGTATCTTCCGGAGAGGTGTCTTTCCACTTGACGAGAACTTCCCTAATCATGCAGCCACGCAGATGCCTTTCTCGTGTGTATAGGACCTATTCAGGTTGGAGCTAGATTGACCCTTCCTTGTCCAATTCAGGTAGACTGGTTTGAATTCTGCAATTGTTCCAATCACTTTCTTGAGGCATGAGACATGGAAAAATGGATGGATTTTTGCAGTAGGCAGCAAAGCCAGCTTGTAGGCTACTTCTCCAATGCGCTGAAGTACTTGATATGGTCCGTAGAATTTTGGAGATATTTTCTGACAACCCTTGTCTTTGAGTGATGTTTGCTTATATGGTTGCAGCCTCAAAAATACCTGATCCCCTTCTTGAAACTAGCGCTCTGAGCGATGCTGGTCTACCTATTGCTTTATGCGGTTTTGAGCTTGATGAAGATTCTCTCTAAGATGGGCGAGCATGGTTGCGCGGTTTTGTAGGAGTTGATCCACTGCTTGTACCTTTGAGCCCCCCTTGATATAAGAAGTAGGGGAAGGAGGGAGTTGACCATATACTGCTTCATAGGGAGTCATTTTGGTGGTGGCATGATAGTTGGTGTTATACCACCATTCAGCTAGAGGTAACCATTGTACCCAAAGATGTTGCTTTTCTGAAGTGAAACACCTAAGGTAGGTTTCCAGACATTTGTTGACGGCTTCCGTTTGACCATCCGTTTGTGGATGATAAGAAGTACTGAGTTTTAGTTGGGTGCCTTGTAGCCTGAAGAGTTCCTGCCAAAAATTACTGGTGAAGATCGTGTCGCGATCAGACACAATAGAAGTGGGCATGCCATGAAATTTGAAGATCTGATCCATGAAAGATTGAGCGACCAAAGTCAGTGTAAACGGGTTGGGTAGGGCGCAGAAATGAGCATACTTCGAAATTCTGTCCACAACCACCATGATGACTGACTTGTTTCCTGACTTTGGAAGACCTGTAATGAAATCCATAGAAACCTCCGTCCATATTGCTGTCGGGATGGGCAACGGTTGTAATGTGCCTGGTGCTTTGACAGTATCCCCTTTGTGGTGTTGACAGACATTGCATTCTGCTGCAAAAGTGAGGATGTCCTTTTTCATGCCTGTCCAAAAAAATGATCTTCTGGTGCGAGCATATGTCTTCTGAAAGCCTGAATGTCCTGCAATGGGGGATAAGTGCAATTCTGCCAAAATGCGACTTTTGAGGGTGGATGTTGGTGATATTACGACTCTGTCCCTGTAGCGAAGAATCTCATCCTGCCACGAGTAGCCCTTGGTGGAATTGGGATCCACCTGCAATTGAGAAATGAGTTGGGAGAGCCCGGGATGTGAAAACCATTCCCTGCAAGCTTCTTCAATCCATTCTGGAATGGGAAGGGAAATTGCTAGCAGGGTACTTCCCTCCTCAAATTGGCGAGATAATGCATATGCTACACTATTTTCTTGCCATTTCTTGTAAATGATCTCATAATCATATCCCAGCATTTTGGCGAGCCATTTATTTTGTTGTGGGGAGGATAGGCATTGCTCCAAAAAATATTTAAGACTATGATGGTCTGTGCGGATTTGGAAACGTCGCCCCAATAAGTAAGTTTGCCAGGTCTCTACTGCATGTAAAATGGCCATCATTTCCTTCTCATAGGTAGATTGGCCCAGATTCCTCCCACTTAGTTGTTGGCTTGTGAAGGCCAAAGGCCGCCCTTCCTGCATTAAGACCGCCCCAATACCCGTACCCGAAGCATCACATTCAATGACAAAAGATTTGGTGAAGTCAGGTAGTGCTAAGACTGGAGTGGAACACATGGCATTTTTGAGAGCTGTAAATGCCTGTTGTGCGTCCTCATTCCAGAAGAATGAATTTTTCTTCAGGAGTTGAGTGATGGGCTTCGCTATGCGACCATAATTGCAGACAAATTTGTGATAATAGCCTATGAGACCCAAAAATCCTCTCAGGCTCTTCAAGGTCTTAGGTTGGAGGCCAATCCTGCATTGCCTGGATCTTTTTGGGGTCCACCTTGACACCTTCACGCCCCACAATGTGGCCCAAATACTCAACTTCTTCCATGAAAAACGAACACTTGGACATCTTGATAAATAATTTATGCTTGCGGAGCAGTTGCAAGAGTAGATCTACATGCTGAAGATGTGCGGCCCAAGTGCAACTATAAATGAGGATGTCATCGAAGAAGACAAGGAAAAATTTCCTGAGATATGGTTTGACAAGGTGGTTCATAAGGCTCTGAAAAGTAGATGGGGCATTACAAAGACCGAATGGCATGACCAGGAACTCATAATGGCCTTCATGAGTTCGGAAAGCAGTCTTTGGAATGTCGACTTCCTTCATGCGAATTTGGTGGTAGCCTGAGCGAAGATCCAGCTTAGTGAAGAATTGAGCCCCATTGAGTTCATCCAGCAAATTGTCAACCACCGGGATGGGAAATTTATCTTTGACTGTCAACTTATTGAGGGCCCTGAAGTCTGGACACATCTGCCACTCCCCATCTTTCTTGAGCACCATGACCACCGGTGATGAATAAGGACTAATGCTGGGATGAATGACACCTGCTTCCAAAAGTTCCTTGATTATTTTTTCTATTTCATTCTTTTGGGTGAATGGATATCTGTATGGGTGCACATTTGGGGGTTGGGCCCCTGGAACCAAGGTGATGCTATGATCATGTTCCCCTCTCGAGGGTGGAAGCTCATGAGGCTTGTCAAAGACCGGCAGATGGTTATTTAAAATCTGTTGCATCTTAGGATGAATCGGCAGAGACTTGGTTTCGACTGCCTGGATGGCATTAAATTGAGCTATAACTCCATGATGGCCCTTTTTTAGCAATTTTTCCATCCTATGTGAGCTAATGATAGAGGGAGCTCCCGCCTGGAGTCCACGGAGGGTATGTGTGGAGTTGTTCTGCTTAAAACTCATATATAACTCCTAGAAATCCATTGTGATTGGCCCAAGAGTGCGAAGCCATTCAGCACCAAGGACAATGTCGCACCCTCCCATGTGTATGGCAAACATGTGGGTCTTCAACTGATAATCCCCTATTTGAAGTTTGACATTTTCACAGCGGCCTTCACATTTCATTGTGCCCCATCTACAATTTGGACTGGAAAGTTAGAAACTGCTCGTACAAAATAATGCACTGCTTCCGCAAATTTTTGATGGATGAAATTATGTGTACTTCCACTATCAATCAAGACTACTACTAGGCAATGTTTAATAAAACCTCTAATTTTGAGAGTTTGAGGTGAAGAAATCCCTGCCAAAGCATGCAGCAAAATAACTGGTTCGTCAGGGACATTGTTCTTTTGGTTGTCCTCCTCTACCGCCTCATGTTCCTCCAGTGGTGGATCTTCCTCCGATGAGCTGTAATCAGTGGCATCAATTTGAACAAATTTGGGCTCCTTACATTTATGACCTGGGGAGTATTTTTCATCACAGTAGTAACATAATACTTGCTTTCTTCTTTCGGCCATTTCTGCAGGTGACACCTTTTGAACCTTAAGTGTTTGAGTTGTCTTGTGAGCCTGTGGGGGGCGACCCTTAGCGGTGAAATTTGGGTGATTGTATTGGGATGCTAACGCACGTTCCACGTTACGAGCTACCTTACAAGCCTTCATCCATGTGGGAGGGTGGTGCAGTAAGACGTGGGCTTTTATGGATTCTTTAAGACCGCTGATAAAACATTCCGTGTAGAAAAAATCTAAGAGACCCCTAGTGCGGAAGGCTAAGGCTTCAAAGGCTGTAATATATTCATCCACTGTGCCAGTTTGTCAGAGCTTAGTAAGACGACCAAAAAAAGAAGATTCCTGGTCAAAGTGTTCTGTAAGAGCTTTTTTGAAGGAGGTCCAAGTCATAAAAGGTCCATTGCAACGTTGATGCCATTCCCACCATTGCCACCTTTCATTGTCCAAGTACATGCTCCCCACCATAAGTTGAGTCTCATTATCTAAGATGTTATTCAGATTGAAATACTGCTCCATTTGTGTTATCCATGCTGCCGGGTGAGAACCATCAAATTTATGCATATCCAACTTGGGAGGTCGCGGACGGGATTGTTGGTGGGGGCCCCCGAGGTGAAGAGAGTGGCTAGACTCACCCTCACTGTGTCCATTGCAAATATACACCTCCACGTGGGCTTCCCCCTTGCCCTTCAGGATTATGCTAGTTAGTCGGTTAAGCTGAATTTGGAGGGATTGTAAAGATTCTTCAAGTTTGTCCATCCTCTCATTGGCCATAGCTTGAGCTCTAGTTTCTACCATGCACCGACCTGATGTTCTTGAAAATTGGGACCGCCCAAATTTTTTTTTTTTCACTAAGAATTGAATGGTACCATCGTGCTCAGCTCGTCGTCCTGATTCTGATGGGATTTTTTTTTTGAAAACTCCTAACGGAGTTTTACTCCTTCCTTAGGAATACTGCAGTAACCGAATCCTCAAAATGTCAATGCTACCAAAAGTCCTGCGAAAATCATACCCCGGTATAGGAACCCCACACAACGACTCAGATCAGTTGGATCTGAGAGATCTGAATGGCAGATCGGATAGCTCTGAGCGGCGGAACAGATTGCTGCTACGGATCTGATGGATCTAAAAGATCAGAATGGCTAGTCGGAACTGCGGGACTGATGTCTGCTGCTGCTGCACCCCTTTGCGCGAGCAGATCTGGCAAAGATGATGCGTGATCCCAAGATAGAAAAGGGAACTATGGTCTCGAGGAGTTTCAGGTGCTACAGATCGCAATATACATAAGGGTCTGACAGTAGTACTCAGCCCAATGTTTCAGGGCTCTAACTAAGGAGGATCAACCGTACCCTTAGCCGTACAACCCGACTACCCTATCGTACGAGCGAGTAATCTCTCTGAATGTTGTTCTCGGTGTACTGTAGCAGCAAGACAGCTGACGGTTTATCTATGGCGAGGTTGCAGAGGAGCTAAGGGGCTTCTGATATACCCAGAAGGTACTTGGAAGACAGTCCGTATGCGGTTCTGTCTAATGCACTACTACTCAAAGGGGTATCCACAGGGGTTACAAGGGAGTCCAACAAGCGTGACTACCTCTTGTATTTCCTGCATGCATGCCTCCCCAAATCCGCAGGTTTATGCGCTCAACGACAGATCCTGTGGTTTAAAGACGCCGAAACACGTCTCTAGCCAAATTTTTTTTTGCTAAGAAACGGAGATCCCACCGGCCCTGGAAAGTGCTCTGATACCACTTGTTATGCTCTTAACCTGCAAAAGATACCCAAATACAGAATATGCGAAGAAAGATACCAAGAACATAGAATAGTGAGAGACAACAACAAATATTTTATTATTCAGAAAGCAATGTTCACTGGCCTCTTCGAGGGGGCAACCTCCTATAGAGTAGAGCTCGATACAAAAATAAGACACGATGCTCCTCGCAGGGAGTCTCTATCCTTTATATATGACTCATACATGCAATACCATGGGGGTTTTATACCATCTATCTATACCATGGCCCATTTGCAACTAATTGTGGCCCCGTCATTAATTGCGGGTTAACTATTTAAAATTATTAATATGGGCTTTATTGACTCTTTACTATGACTCGATGCCACTACATAAATAACGGGGTTAGGGTGGGACCCTAACATTGAACTTTTTGAGTAAAATCCTAACATACTTACCTTGTGACAGAAAAGTCTAGCCAGAATCCCTCCAGGCTTCTAGACCCAAACAATAGTTTATCTCTCCAAAGTATTTCATCTCAAAAACCTATGACATCTTCTATTTGATTTGTTTAATGATTTCATCTGAATTTCTTGTAATGATAAGATCATCTACATATAAAGAAATCAAAACAATTTTCCCCTCTTTGTCAAACATGGTGTACAGATTAGGGTCATTTTTGCTTCTTTTATAACTATGTTGTAGGAAAATTGAATAAATTTTCTCATACCATGACCTGGGTGCCTGTTTTAGTCCATACAATGCTTTCTTCAATCTACAAACTAAATGTTCTTCCCCCTGTTTAACAAACCCCTCAGGTTGCACTAAATACACTTCTTCTTTTAATTCGCCATTTAAGAATGCATATTTCACATCTAGTTGGTGTATCACCCAATGATGTTTGGTAGCTAAAGAAATTAACATTCTGATTGTGTTTAATTTAGCTACAGGGGTGAAGGTTTCCTCATAGCCAATACCTTCTTTCTTTGAATACCCCTTTGCAACCAGTCTAACTTTATATTCATCTATACTCCCATCTGCTTTAAATTTAGGCTTGTATAACCATTTACAACCTATGGGTTGTTTGCCTTTAGGTAACTCAACTAGATCCCAGGTTTTTTTTTAAGTACTGATTCATATTCCTCTTCCATGACTACCCTCCATTCACTATATTGACTAGCTTATTTATAACTAGAGGGTTCAAAAACACTTAACATACTAGTTATAAAAGAATTCTCCCCATATCTTATTAGAAATTGAGTTTTCCTACTTGATCTCATGAATGGTGGAGTGGCTTCAAACCTGTTCTGATCTCCCCTTTGCGGACTGGTTTCAAACTTGATTTGATCAACCACTTCTTCTTTCTCCTATTGTTGTTGTTGTTATTGCTCACCAGCCCCTGTTTCATCACCTTCTTCTAATAGTAAATGCACATGCCATTCTTCATCACTATGAATAGGGTTCCCATCATCTACCTATTCATGAAATACCACATATCTGCTTGCAAACACCTTGTGAGTAGAAGGATTAAACAAATTATAAGCCTTAAACTCACTACAGTATCCAAAAAAAGTACACTTAATGGCTTTTGAATCTAACTTCTTCCTATCTTCTTTCGGGACATGAGAAAAAGCCTTACATCCAAAGACTCTAAGATGACTTACTACAGGCTTGAAGCCAAACAATTCTTCGAAAGGAGTTTTATAATCCAAACACTTAGTAGGACTCCTATTCTTAAGATACCTTGTAGTGTTGACAGCTTCTGCCTAAAAACCATTGGTCAGATTCTTACCTTTCAACATATTGCGGGCACACTCCACGAGGGTTCTATTTTCCTTTCCGCAACCCCGTTTTACTGAGGAGTGTAAGGTGTTATGAACTGTTGTTGTATTCCATGTTCTTTGCAGTATTTGATGAAGTCACCCTTCTTGAATTCTCTACCTTGGTCTAAGCGAATAATTTTGATGAACTTTCCTGTTTGCTTCTCAATCATACTTCTGAATTGCTTGAAGTATTCAAAAGCATGACTTTTCTGCCTGAGGAAATACACCTAGGTGAACCTTGTACATTCATCAACAAAAATAAGAAAATAGTAGGCCCCTCCTAACGACCTTGTCTGCATTGGCCCACATAGATCAATGTGTACAAGTTCAAGTATATCCCTCTGCTTCCTATCAACAATAGTAGGAAATTCATCTCTATGTAATTTACCAAGGGCACATGCTTCACAGTCAACATGCATACTCTTCAAAACAGGAAGACCATTCACCATACCTTTTTTCTGAAGAAGTAGTAGGTCACTGAAGTTTATATGCCCAAATCTCTGATGCCATAGATTCTCTGCAGACATGGCTGATGATGCCAATGCTTGATGTGACACACTTATGACATCTATTTTATACAATCCTCCTACACGTACACTTGTTGCAATGGACTTCATCCGATCCAACATGTCTTTAATTACACAATAATATTTAAAGAACTCTACCTTAAGATCCTAATATGTTATTCTAGATACAGAAATCAGGTTCTTTTTTATCCTAGGTATATACATAACATCATGAATATGCCTAATGTTTCCATTAGGTAGTACGACAAGGACATCACCATATCCCTTGATTTCATACCCTGTATCGTCTCCAAGGTAGACCTTCGTACCAGTGTTGGATTCTCTAAAATTTTTAAACCATTGCCTCTTACCTGTCATATGGGAGGAGGCTCCTGAGTCCACGAACCAGATTTCTGATTCATCCTCCTTAATTGATAGTGTAGAATTAGATACAAACAATCGAATATTTGAATTCTGATCTGCATCATCCAGGTGGCCTGCATGCTTCTTGTGTCTCTTTTGACCTTCATCAAAATTCTTCTTCCAACAATGTTTAGCCATATGACCAAATTTATCGCAATAAAAACATGTTGGTCCTGAATCACTTCTGTTTGCAGACATACCTTGAGATGGATGTGGCTTTCTTTGTGGGGTTCCTCCGCTTTTGTGTGCCACATTTGTCTTTCCTCTGAAGGGCTTATTCTTTTCCATTAGGGCAAGATCTGAGCTCTGGGGTTTCAAGGTCATCGTCCTTTCCTCCTCCTGCATTAGGATCCCTGTCAATTCTTCAAACTTGGGGGATTTCTCTCTTGAATTTAACCCAATGATGAACATTTTTTAGTCGTCATCCATACCATTCATGGTAATCGTGACCAAACAAGTGTCTGATACTGTTTTTCCAATGTCGCCTAGCTTATTCTTCAACTCCTTCATACAAGAGATGAATGCTGCTACTGATTCATTCTCCTCCATTTTAACGGAGAGAATATTTCTCTTTAGAAATAGTAGGTGATTTGTGTTCTTAATCTTGTACAAGTCTTTGAGAGTTGTCCAGATGTCTGCTGCAGCTTTACATTCTCAAATATGAGGAATAATGCAATTTTTTATAGACAATTTGAGCAACACCTTTGCCTTGTTCTCCCTCTTTTCCCAATCCTCGATTGTTTTTG
This sequence comes from Pinus tabuliformis, assembly GCA_031772625.1. Classification (NCBI taxonomy): domain Eukaryota; kingdom Viridiplantae; phylum Streptophyta; class Pinopsida; order Pinales; family Pinaceae; genus Pinus; species Pinus tabuliformis. Next base: position 41,854,851 of record CM062816.1, on the reverse strand, counting down.
TTGTCCCACCTGTGGCTAGGGTCAGCTTCAACTCATCACCATTTGTAATCACCCATGTGTTTTGCCCTTCCTGTTGTGGGGAAAAATGCCTATTTAGGACGATCCTATCCACCTAAGGTGTGACAACGCCTTAGCAACAAGCGAATACAGCTATCATGATTTCTTCCTTTATGAAATATGAAAGAGAGGAGATCGGCAGACTTACCGTTGTATTTCGGTTGTCCCTCGAACTAAATCCTCTTCTCTTTGTGTGCCCACAGCTACTTGCTTCCTCGCTTGATCAAGAGAACAACTACTTGAATCCCACGCGATCACATGAGAACAGCTACCTGTGACAAGAGAACAGTTACTTGCAACAAGAGAAGAACACAATACAAAGGCAAATATACATATCCATAAATGATTCAGGATTAGAAGTAAATCAAATATACTAATGCAATCATACAAAATACACCAGCATATAGGAAAGAATCAAGATAGCTTTATTGAAAGTAACAGGGTTCAGGAAGAGATACAACCCATAGGGCTCCAACCCAACATCTCCTTCCCAGCAGAATGGAATTCCTTCTTCAGCTCCTTTCAAAGCATAACACACCCAATATTTCTAGCCACAAACCAACAACAATTCTTTGCAAATACCAAATTCCAGCCTCCCTGATCTCATGTAGAAGAGATCTATATATAGGGATATTGGAGAGAGGATGAGTCAGCTTGAGACTGGTCTGAGAGTGACTAGTGTCCTCTCCCACTTCAGTTCTTGAGTCCACTTGGAGGTCCTTGCTTCCACTTGGAGATTTGGAACCTCTTACTCATCACCAGTCGAATTCCCTGATCCAAGTGTCATTTTGGAAGCTTCCTGGGCATTGACACCTTGAGGAATGACTCTGCCACTTGTCCAAATTCGCTCAGCGCAGGTAGCCTTCTTTGCAGTTGACATTCAACGCAGGTAGACAGTGGAGCAGTTGACATTCAGCGCAGATGCTCAGTGGAGCAGTTGACATGATCCAGAATTGCCTTGTTTTTGAGTGTTTTCAGGTGGAGAACTTTTGTTAAGTGCTGTGGTTTGCTGGCCTTGTTCCTCTAGGGGTAGGAACAACATGTTTAGGGACTTTGGATCCCTTGATTATTGACATTTCATGCTCAGTAATGCAAGGCAAAAAAATGTCTATAACAGTTGCCCCCTAAAGTATGAGGCCGTTTATCGGGTGAAATGCTTTATCCAGGAGGGTCCGAAGTTCATCCATCTGCTGTGAGGAGACCTGTAATAAAATACAATACAATACATTATGATTCATACTGCTTTCATGATCTAGCTGAGGCGGGCATTCCCATGCTCAGCTTTATAAATTCATTTTTGTACATAGAACAGACGATCGTCTGATGGTAGACTGATAATTTTAGTGAAATTATCATCCTTTGAGTAGGATGATCATCTGCTGCAATGATGTACATGTCAAATGTCTTTATTTTTCCTGAATATATATCGCAGCCCGGATGGATGAAACTAGATCCGAGGTCTTCAAACTCGTTCGATCTTCACTCTAAGTACAAGTCGATCCATGTGAGAATTGCGCTGAAGTCGAACATGGAAAGACATCGCTTGATTACCGGTCAATAATGTAAACCGTTAATAAGCACGAGAGGAATCACCGATAATGATAATGACCCTCAAGGTACTGCAGTACAATTCACGTGGTGTGAATAAAGGACTTGGCGTTGAACACCACGCAAAATCTTCTGGTCGAAGGTCATTGATGTATACCTGTCGCCGGAAGTGAGAAACTTGCCATTGAGGCATGCAAGCTTCAAAGTACTGAAGGGGTTGTTCCTAGATCAACTCCTTGGATAATGAGCTGATGTCGACAAGGAGCGATCTGTCAAAGGAGGGCCTTAGTGAATCCCACATCAGTGACACGGAACGGAGCTAATGATTTTAATGGAGGTGAAAACAATCTGTGACATATGATTCAGGGTGGCGGTCATGAATGGATGAAGGATAATGTATGGCAGTGGATGGGACCCGGTTGACTCTTTCTGAACGACTTCTCTTGAACATATGGCGACACTGATGCGATGGATCGGTAGCATTACCCCAAATGTGGATGGTATGGCAAGACCATGGTGATGTGACCGGTGAATGAAACAACCCAACCCGAATGTGATACGGAGGAAAAGTGTCATGTTCAAGAGCGACCTGCTACCATCAAAGTTTTCTTGATTTTTCCCAATTTTTCCCCAGTCATTGCTGACTAGTACCTCTTTATTTTTGTCAAGCTTGAGGAGGATAACATATGCTTGTTCTATAACCTGCCCTTCGGGCAAGCCTATCGCTATGTTTTAACGAGCTTAGCGATAGTGAAACTCGTTCTCGTCTAAAGACAAGTTTGTCGCTATTTAATAATTTTAACGAGTCTAACGACAAGGATAACTCGGCCCTTTTCATTTTTAGAGAGTCTGAAAAGGTACATAAAGTTAACTCCAAAATTCCTTTTTCGTCATCTAATCCCTTAAGTCCGAAAAAGTATAAAACAATACAGAAGGGATGAGTTTTCGATAACTTTAACGAGCCGAATAAAACAAGCGCTCGACCTTTTTGTGCAATAATCCCTCAGGTCCAAAAAGATTAAAATCTAGAGGAGGGATAGCTCTTCCTGTCCTTTAACGAGCTGGAAGGCCAAAACTCGGCAATCTTTTCATATTTTACAAGTCAGCTGAAAAGAGCTTAAAGAAGACTCGTCTTTTGAGGAACGAGTGATAAACAGGGATAGCAACTGATTCCAGGTACAGGTTGGAATTTTCCAATCACGGCAGTGTCACAAGGATGGCTAGGTGAAATCACTCTTCGCAGTTGTTCCTCAAAATGGGTAAACAATCATATGGAGGTGAACGATCGGCCAAATGACAGTGGAGGTGGCAGGTGCAAACACGACCAAGGCTTTTATGGCTGATAAATTTACGATCACAGCGGTTATTTACCGGGATAGGTTCATTTTTTATTTAAAAAGGAGCTTAAACTCTGGAGGAAACATTGCTCACTGCTTATATTTATTTTTTAATGAGCATGAAGACCGCGTTAAAACTGCTCGGATCTTGCGTTTATTTTTTAACGAGCATGAACTTTATGCTAAAACTGCTCGAATACCCAGTCTTTTGATTAAGAGTGTCTCATGAAAGATCCCATTTTTTATAGAGCTTGCGCCTTACCAAAGCTATGCTCACTCTCCTTTCTTTATGCAAGTTCAGAAACGGCTAACCCAAAAAACAGATAAATAACTGCTCTTTGCTTGCACTCCAAAAGGTTTGCATGCCCCCAGGTATAAAACAGAGTTTCAAGGTTACCTCTACTTACCCTCCGCCAAAACATTTGTTTTAAATCGAGAGAGGCTTACCTCTTTCAGGTTACCCAAAGATTGTCTCGTTAATCTTTCAAACAAAACACTTCCTCGGCAATGTCTACCGAAGCAGACAAGGGTGAATGACTGGTGCCAAACACGTAACTTTGACAAAAGAATCCTATTCTAGAACAACCCCTCTTCCAACCACGGACGGGGTACGGACTAGTCATATTCTCCCGCGGAAACCTACCCTATACCCAAAGTTTCCCTGCTGAAGCAGGCCAGGATGCATGCCCCCTGGGTTCCAGTCATATCCTCCCGGATTACTCACGTTCATCAGGAGGACGGACCGTGGGTTGAGACACTTCTTGCATGAATAGACCATTTAGGGATGGCACATGACTATTTGCGATGTGTGATCTGGGAAATGAAAGTTGGTCCACAAGCTTGACCATTCTTCCTTCATGCGAAAAACACATTTCTCTAAAGAGTGAGGAAACTACAACTCCCATGCAATATATATAGTCTCGTCCAAGGAGTAGGTTATAATCCAAGGGTCCTTGGACGACCATCACGTTCATTTGAACGGTCTTCCCTTTCAATGTTACAGGCACATTGGGGAGGATCCCTAAAGGTCGACTGGTTCCCTTATCAAAACCTGATAGATTTCTCATCTCAGGTAAGAGTGTTGGCGAACCAAGCGCTCTCCAAGCAATAGAGGAAAGGATACTCACAGATGCCCCCTCATCAATGATAGTGCCAGCCATTACCATTCTGTATATTTGACAAATAATTCTGAATGGCACACTGGCTGGCAACCGGGGTCTGCCTAGTTGGTTCCAATCAAAGGACACAACCAGGTTGCTTGGTGGTGGGACAGAATATACGGCCGGATAGCGCTTTGATGAAATTCCTTCCTACGACAAAGGAATGGTGGCATTGCCCCCTTGATCATCAGAGTCAGTGCTGATGAAGAGAACCTGGACGGTGTCGTCTGTATTCTCCTCTGTGATGGTGTCATTCGAAGGTGGAGCCTCTGAAGGCAAAACCGGGTCAACTGCCGTATCAACCTTTTGACTTTCGTCAGGCATGGATCCAGACGGTTCTTCTTCAATGACAGGTGCTTCGGCTGACCATCTAAGTGGCTCAGCCGGATTCTCAACTAGTGAGGGACTTGGCAGGAGTCTTTGATATCCAGGAGGAAGATTCGCTCGTAAAATCGGGCGATCTTCCAGAACTCTTTTTGCCTCGTCTAAGAAGGGACAACGGTGGATGGCGTGATCGCCTTCACACAGTCTGCAGGGAAATTTAACTTTCCCATTCTGTCCTGGAGCTTCACTCCCACTAGTTGACGGTGAGCAGTCGACATGGCTATCAGAGGTCGATGCTCCTGAATTGTGCAAACGGGGGGACCAGTCTCTTAGTATCCGTGGGATACAGGGACAATCTCTATGGAAGTGGTCTCCCCTGCATATGATGCATGGCGATTTAGGCCTTACAAGTGCGGTGTGTGGATTTTTGTTAGATGACATTTGTTTTCCCCCAGTCGCCTTAGGCTCCTTCTTCTTCTTTTCTTTCTTCTTCTTCTCCTTCTTCTCCTTAGGAACCCGATTTTTTGATCGACCAGTTCCGTCAAGCGAAGAGGAAGGAGGGGAGGAAGATGAAGTGGAAGGCTGGGAGGCAACTCTTGTCTGATCTAACTGTTGACTCGACTGTTCAGGAGTGGTGGTATTCTGAACGACATTGGTCGAAAAGAGCCAAACTGGTAGGCCAATTGTCAGTCCTGGAAGCGACAATGTGGCCATGTGGGGCACACCAACATCTCCCCAAGAGGAGAAGGGACTAGGATTTCCACCCAAGGGAACTCCTTGGTTGGTGTGCTCCATCTTTTCAACCTAAAGATCAACGTAGGATTAAAGGGTGATTGTTCCGTTTAAAATAAATTGTTAACGACGCTTTTTAGACACAACTTGCTTTTTCAGTTTTAAAGAGTCGAGAAAAAGCTAAAGATGACTCTAGTCTCCTTCGATGTTTTAACGAGCCCGAAGTGACAAATGCTCGGATGGACTTTTTCTGTTATAGAGTCTGAAAAAGGCCAAAAGGAACTGCTTTGGAGATCTAGGCAGAGGGTGTGCCAAACTTTTCGCAAAACCACAGAATACGTTTTACGGTACAGGTGGTCGATCTTCGTGAATGCTGTGTTCACTGCATTGCGATCAGTAGGGCGGCCGACACAGCTTCCTAAGGATAAAAGATATATGCCTATAGGGGTCTCCCAATATATACGCGACGGTACGTGGGAGCACAATCCGTATCAGCGCCACCGACTCTCAGGAGGAATCACCCACCTTCTTCGAGATCGACAGTCACTATGTTTAACGACGCCGGAACATGTCTCTAGCCTAGACCTCTATGTTGTGCGATATGTTACAAAGCGTTGTTAGGTTCATTCAGTTTATTTTAGGTTGATCTTTTTAAAGTTTTCCTTTCAAGGTTCACCACGAGATGTATGATACAACTTCCTAAATGCAGTCTAAGATGATAAGCAAGCTTTACAATCTTTCAACTTTGAAAATCCTAGCTACTAAGGGAAAAGAGAGCGACTATCTTTTCTCAAAGAGCAATCAGCACACTCTAATGCACTTTCCCTAAATCCAACATGCAAACTTATCAAATGCAAAATGCACAATGCAGGTGTTTGTTTTCACTTTCTTAGTATAAATGCCTACAAAGAAAGCTTTTTGCACAACTTTGAATTTGCTTTTACAATGATCAAAATAAACAAGTTCACTTTCTTCGAAATCAACAAGGGTAGAAGAGATTACAATCACTTTGCGATTTTCGAAATAAAGACTTGTTTTGATACTTTGAAAGAGACAAATTCAAACCAATAAGCAAAAGTAAAACTATAATCAATCTGAACAAACAGCCAATGAACTCTCTTCTAAGATCACTCTCAATCAGATCTGAATCAAAGGCTACAGAAAGACTACTTTACTCATGCAAAGGAAGACTGTAAATGACGCCACAAACACATAAAAACATTCACAATCTTTTTGTACAAAAATTGGGGCAGAATTCACGCAAAGAAAAGGGTTATCAGACTAGCACCTATGCTGGTTAAAGGCTGCAAAAACAGAGATCAAAACAGGGCAAAAGAGGACAAAGAACCCCAGCTGCACAAGGCCACACTGGTTCAGCGCAGGTCTAACACTGTCAGTTTGACATTCAGCGCAGGTAGCCCCTTCGGGACCTGCGTTGAAATGCAGACTGCCTTCACAGTGCCTGCGCTGAAGAGAGAAACTCTCGTTTCTCTTGGTTTCTGGGTCACAAAATGCTCAAAAATCAATTGTTTCAGGCCAAATCAGAAACACAAGCAAGGTATAAATAGAGGGATGCTTTGATAGGGTACTAAAGACTATCACAAGGATCAATCAAATCATTTGTGGATCTAGTTTAGATCATAGACAAGTCCAACATACTGGATCAAAGCAGCAACTTTTACTTTGCATCCGGGAAAGATGCAGTTCAAGAATTGCTGTCAAGTCTATGAAGTAAACAAATGACGGAAACACAAATGAAATGAATAAACAAGTTCTTCCCCAGCGGAGTCGCCAATTTGTTGTGGGGAAAAATGCCTATTTAGGACGATCCTATCCACCTAAGGTGTGACAGCGCCTTAGCAACAAGCGAATACAGCTATCATGATTTCTTCCTTTATGAAATATGAAAGAGAGGAGATCGGCAGACTTACCGTTGTCTTTCAGTTGTCCCTCGAACTAAATCCTCTTCTCTTTGTGTGCCCACAGCTACTTGCTTCCTCGCTTGATCAAGAGAACAGCTACTTGAATCCCACGAGATCACAGGAGAACAGCTACCTGTGACAAGAGAACAGTTACTTGCAACAAGAGAAGAACACAATACAAAGGCAAATATACATATTCATAAATGATTCAGGATTAGAAGTAAATCAAATATACTAATGCAATCATACAAAATACACCAGCATATAGGAAAGAATCAAGATAGCTTTATTGAAAGTAACAGGGTTCAGGAAGAGATACAACCCATAGGGCTCCAACCCAGCATCTCCTTCCCAGCAGAATGGAATTCCTTCTTCAGCTCCTTTCAAAGCATAACACACCCAATATTTCTAGCCACAAACCAACAGCAATTCTTTGCAAATACCAAATTCCAGCCTCCCTGATCTCATGTAGAAGAGATCTATATATAGGGATATTGGAGAGAGGATGAGTCAGCTTGAGACTGGTCTGAGAGTGACTAGTGTCCTCTCCCACTTCAGTTCTTGAGTCCACTTGGAGGTCCTTGCTTCCACTTGGAGATTTGGAACCTCTTACTCATCACCAGTCGAATTCCCTGATCCAAGTGTCATTTTGGAAGCTTCCTGGGCATTGACACCTTGAGGAATGACTCTGCCACTTGTCCAAATTCGCTCAGCGCAGGTAGCCTTCTTTGCAGTTAACATTCCACGCAGGTAGACAGTGGAGCAGTTGACATTCAGCGCAGATGCTCAGTGGAGCAGTTGACATGATCCAGAATTGCCTTGCTTTTGAGTGTTTTCAGGTGGAGAACTTTTGTTAAGTGCTGTGGTTTGCTGGCCTTGTTCCTCTAGGGGTAGGAACAACATGTTTAGGGACTTTGGATCCCTTGATTATTGACATTTCATGCTCAGTAATGCAAGGCACAAAAATGTCTATAACAGTTGCCCCCTAAAGTATGAGGCCGTTTATCGGGTGAAATGCTTTATCCAAGAGGGTCCGAAGTTCATCCATCTGCTGTGAGGAGACCTGTAATAAAATACAATACAATACATTATGATTCATACTGCTTTCATGATCTAGCTGAGGCGGGCATTCCCATGCTCAGCTTTATCAATTCATTTTTGTACATAGAACAGACGATCGTCTGATGGTAGACTGATAATTTTAGTGAAATTATCATCCTTTGAGTAGGATGATCATCTGCTGCAATGATGTACATGTCAAATGTCTTTATTTTTCCTGAATATATATCGCAGCCCGGATGGATGAAACTAGATCCGGGGTCTTCAAACTCATTCGATCTTCACTCGAAGTACAAGTCGATCCATGTGAGAATTGTGCTGAAGTCGAACATGGAAAGACATCGCTTGATTACCGGTCAATAATGTAAATCGTTAACAAGCGCGAGAGGAATCACCGATAATGATAATGACCCTCAAGGTACTGCAGTACAATTCACGTGGTGTGAATAAAGGACTTGGCGTCGAACACCACGCAAAATCTTCTGGTCGAAGGTCATTGATGTATACCTGTCGCCGGAAGTGAGAAACTTGCCATTGAGGCATGCAAGCTTCAAAGTACTGAAGGGGTTGTTCCTAGATCAACTCCTTGGATAATGAGCTGATGTCGACAAGGAGCGATCTGTCAAAGGAGGGCCTTAGTGAATCCCACATTAGTGACACGGAACGGAGCTAATGATTTTAATGGAGGTGAAAACAATCTGTGACATATGATTCAGGGTGGCGGTCATGAATGGATGAAGGATAATGTATGGCAGTGGATGGGACCCGGTTGACTCTTTCTGAACGACTTCTCTTGAACATATGGCGACACTGATGCGATGGATCGGTAGCATTACCCCAAATGTGGATGGTATGGCAAGACCATGGTGATGTGACCGGTGAATGAAACAACCCAACCCGAATGTGATACGGAGGAAAAGTGTCATGTTCAAGAGCGACCTGCTACCATCAAAGTTTTCTTGATTTTTCCCAATTTTTCCCCAGTCATTGCTGACCAGTACCTCTTTATTTTTGTCAAGCTTGAGGAGGATAACATATTCTTGTTCTATAACCTGCCCTTCGGGCAAGCCTATCGGTATGTTTTAACGAGCTTAGCGATAGTGAAACTCGTTCTCGTCTAAAGACAAGTTTGTCGCTATTTAATAATTTTAACGAGTCTAACGACAAGGATAACTCAGCCCTTTTCATTTTTAGAGAGTCTGAAAAGGTACATAAAGTTAACTCCAAAATTCCTTTTTCGTCATCTAATCCCTTAAGTCCGAAAAAGTATAAAACAATACAAAAGGGATGAGTTTTCGATAACTTTAATGAGCCGAATAAAACAAGCGCTCGACCTTTTTGTGCAATAATCCCTCAGGTCCAAAAAGATTAAAATCTAGAGGAGGGATAGCTCTTCCTGTCCTTTAACGAGCTGGAAGGCCAAAACTCGACAATCTTTTCATATTTTACGAGTCAGCTGAAAAGAGCTTAAAGAAGACTCGTCTTTTGAGGAACGAGTGATAAACAGGGATAGCAACTGATTCCAGGTACAGGTTGGAATTTTCCAATCACGGCAGTGTCACAAGGATGGCTAGGTGAAATCACTATTCGCATCTGTTCCTCAAAATGGGTAAACAATCATATGGAGGTGAACGATCGGCCAAATGACAGTGGAGATGGCAGGTGCAAACACGACCAAGGCTTTTATGGCTGATAAATTTACGATCACAGCGGTTATTTACCGGGATAGGTTCATTTTTTATTTAAAAATGAGCTTAAACTCTGGAGGAAACATTGCTCACTGCTTATATTTATTTTTTAACGAGCATGAAGACCGCGTTAAAACTGCTCGGATCTTGCGTTTATTTTTTAACGAGCATGAACTTTATGCTAAAACTGCTCGAATACCCAGTCTTTTGATTAAGAGTGTCTCATGAAAGATCCCATTTTTTATAGAGCTTGCGCCTTACCAAAGCTATGCTCACTCTCCTTTCTTTATGCAAGTTCGGAAACGGCTAACCCAAAAAACCGATAAATAACCGCTCTTTGCTTGCACTCCAAAAGGTTTGCATGCCCCCAGGTATAAAACAGAGTTTCAAGGTTACCTCTACTTACCCTCCGCCAAAACATTTGTTTTAAATCGAGAGAGGCTTACCTCTTTCAGGTTACCCAAAGATTGTCTCGTTAATCTTTCAAACAAAACACTTCCTCGGCAATGTCTACCGAAGCAGACAAGGGTGAATGACTGGTGCCAAACACGTAACTTTGACAAAAGAATCCTATTCTAGAACAACCCCTCTTCCAACCACGGACGGGGTACGGACTAGTCATATTCTCCCGCGGAAACCTACCCTATACCCAAAGTTTCCCTGCCGAAGCAGGCCAGGATGCATGCCCCCTGGGTTCCAGTCATATCCTCCCGGATTACTCGCGCTCATCAGGAGGACGGACCGTGGGTTGAGACACTTCTTGCATGAATAGACCATTTAGGGATGGCACATGACTATTTGCGATGTGTGATCCGAGAAACGAAAGTTGGTCCACGAGCTTGACCATTCTTCCTTCATGCGGAAAACACATTACTCTAAAGAGTGAGGAGACTACAGCTCCCATGCAATATATATAGTCTCGTCCAAGGAGTAGGTTATAATCCAAGGGTCCTTGGATGACCATCACGTTCATTTGAATGGTCTTCCCTTTCAATGTTACAGGCACATTGGGGAGGATCCCTAAAGGTCGACTGGTTCCTTTATCAAAACCTGATAGATTTCTCATCTCAGGTAAGAGTGTTGGCGAACCAAGCGCTCTCCAAGCAATAGAGGAAAGGATACTCACAGATGCCCCCTCATCAATGATAGTGCCAGCCATTACCATTCTGTATATTTGACAAATAATTCTGAATGGCACACTGGTTGGCAACCGGGGTCTGCCTAGTTGGTTCCAATCAAAGGACACAACCAGGTTGCTTGGTGGTGGGACCGAATATACGGCCGGATAGCGCTCTGATGAACTTCCTTCCTGCGACAAAGGAATGGTGGCATTGCCCCTTGATCATCAGAGTCAGTGCTGATGAAGAGAACCTGGACGGCGTCGTCTGTATTCTCCTCTGTGATGGTGTCATTCGAAGGTGGAGCCTCTGAAGGCAAAACTGGGTCAACTGCCGTATCAACCTTTTGACTTTCATCAAGCATGGATCCAGACGGTTCTTCTTCAATGACAGGTGCTTCGGCTGACCATCTAAGTGGCTCAGCTGGATTCTCAACTAGTGAGGGACTTGGCAGGAGTCTCTGATATCCAGGAGGAAGATTCGCTCGTAAAATCGGGCGATCTTCCAGAACTCTTTTTGCCTCGTCTAAGAAGGGACAACGGTGGATGGCGTGATCGCCTTCACACAGTCTGCAGGGAAATTTAACTTTCCCATTCTGTCCTGGAGCTTCACTCCCACTAGTTGACGGTGAGCAGTCGACATGGCTATCAGAGGTCGATGCTCCCGAATTGTGCAAACGGGGGGACCAGTCTCTTAGTATCCGTGGGATACAGGGACAATCTCTATGGAAGTGGTCTCCCCTGCATATGATGCATGGCGATTTAGGCCTTACAAGTGCGGTGTGTGGATTTTTGTTAGATGACATTTGTTTGCCCCCAGTCGCCTTAGGCTCCTTCTTCTTCTTTTCTTTCTTCTTCTTCTCCTTCTTCTCCTTAGGAACCCGATTTTTTGATTGACCAGTTCCGTCAAGCGAAGAGGAAGGAGGGGAGGAAGATGAAGTGGAAGGCTGGGAGGCAACTCTTGTCTGATCTAACTGTTGACTCGACTGTTCAGGAGTGGTGGTATTCTGAACGACATTGGTCGAAAAGAGCCAAACGGGTAGGCCAATTGTCAGTCCTGGAAGCGACAATGTTGCCATGTGGGGTGCACCAACATCTCCCCAAGAGGAGAAGGGACTAGGATTTCCACCCAAGGGAACTCCTTGGTTGGTGTGCTCCATCTTTTCAACCTAAAGATCAACGTAGGATTAAAGGGTGATTGTTCCATTTAAAATAAATTGTTAACGACGATTTTTAGACACAACTTGATTTTTCAGTTTTAAAGAGTCGAGGAAAAGCTAAAGATGACTCTAGTCTCCTTCGATGTTTTAACGAGCCCGAAGTGACAAATGCTCGGATGGACTTTTTCTGTTATAGAGTCTGAAAAAGGCCAAAAGGAACTGCTCTGGAGAACTAGGCAGAGGGTGTGCCAAACTTTTCGCAAAACCACAGAATACGTTTTACGGTACAGGTGGTCGATCTTCGTGAATGTTGTGTTCACTGCATTGCGATCAGTAGGGCGGCCGACACGGCTTCCTAAGGATAAAATATATATGCCTATAGGGGTCTCCCAATATATACGCGACAGTACGTGGGAGCACAATCGGTATCAGCGCCATCGACTCTCAGGAGGAATCACCCACCTTCTTCGAGATCGACAGTCACTATGTTTAACGACGCCGGAACACGTCTCTAGCCTAGACCTCTATGTTGTGCATTATGTTACAAAGCGTTGTTAGGTTCATTCAGTTTATTTTAGGTTGATCTTTTTAAAGTTTGCCTTTCAAGGTTCACCACGAGATGTATGATACAACTTCCTAAATGCAGTCTAAGATGATAAGCAAGCTTTACAATATTTCAACTTTGAAAATCCTATCTACTAAGGGAAAAGAGAGCCACTATCTTTTCTCAAAGAGCAATCAGCACACTCTAATGCACTTTCCCTAAATCCAACATGCAAACTTATCAAATGCAAAATGCACAATGTAGGTGTTTGTTTTCACTTTCTTAGTATAAATGCCTACAAAGAAAGCTTTTTGCACAACTTTGAATTTGCTTTTACATTGATCAAAATAAACAAGTTCACTTTCTTCGAAATCAACAAGGGTAGAAGAGATTACAATCACTTTGCGATTTTCGAAATAAGGACTTGTTTTGATACTTTGACAGAGACAAATTCAAACCAATAAGCAAAAGTAAAACTATAATCAATCTGAACAAACAGCCAATGAACTCTCTTCTAAGATCACTCTCAATCAGATCTGAATCAAAGGCTACAGAAAGACTACTTTACTCATGCAAAGGAAGACTCTAAATGACGCCACAAACACATAAAAACATTCACAATCTTTTTGTACAAAAATTGGGGTGGAATTCAGGCAAAGAAAAGGGTTATCAGACTAGCACCTATGCTGGTTAAAGGCTGCAAAAACAGAGATCAAAACAGGGCAAAAGAGGACAAAGAACCCCAGCTGCACAAGGCCACACTGGTTCAGCGCAGGTCTAACACTGTCAGTTTGACATTCAGCGCAGGTATCCCCTTCGGGACCTGCGTTGAAATGCAGACTGCCTTCACAGTGCCTGCGCTGAAGAGAGAAACTCTCGTTTCTCTTGGTTTCTGGGTCACAAAATGCTCAAAAATCAACTGTTTCAGGCCAAATCAGAAACACAAGCAAGGTATAAACAGAGGGATGCTTTGATAGGGTACTAAAGACTATCACAAGGATCAATCAAATCATTTGTGGATCTAGTTTAGATCATAGACAAGTCCAACATACTGGATCAAAGCAGCAACTTTTACTTTGCATCCGGGAAAGATGCAGTTCAAGAATTGCTGTCAAGTCTATGAAGTAAAAAAATGACGGAAACACAAATGAAATGAATAAACAAGTTCTTCCCCAGCGGAGTCGCCAATTTGTTGTGGGGAAAAATGCCTATTTAGGACGATCCTATCCACCTAAGGTGTGACAGCGCCTTAGCAACAAGCGAATACAGCTATCATGATTTCTTCCTTTATGAAATATGAAAGAGAGGAGATCGGTAGACTTACCGTTGTCTTTCGGTTGTCCCTCAAACTAAATCCTCTTCTCTTTGTGTGCCCACAGCTACTTGCTTCCTCGCTTGATCAAGAGAACAACTACTTGAATCCCACGAGATCACAGGAGAACAGCTACCTGTGACAAGAGAACAGTTACTTGCAACAAGAGAAGAACACAATACAAAGGCAAATATACATATCCATAAATGATTCAGGATTAGAAGTAAATCAAATATACTAATGCAATCATACAAAATACACCAGCATATAGGAAAGAATCAAGATAGCTTTATTGAAAGTAACAGGGTTCAGGAAGAGATACAACCCATAGGGCTCCAACCCAACATCTCCTTCCCAGCAGAATGGAATTCCTTCTTCAGCTCCTTTAAAAGCATAACACACCCAATATTTCTAGCCACAAACCAACAACAATTCTTTGCAAATACCAAATTCCAGCCTCCCTGATCTCATGTAGAAGAGATCTATATATAGGGATATTGGAGAGAGGATGATTCAGCTTGAGACTGGTCTGAGAGTGACTAGTGTCCTCTCCCACTTCAGTTCTTGAGTCCACTTGGAGGTCCTTGCTTCCACTTGGAGATTTGGAACCTCTTACTCATCACCAGTCTAATTCCCTGATCCAAGTGTCATTTTGGAAGCTTCCTGGGCATTGACACCTTGAGGAATGACTCTGCCACTTTTCCAAATTCGCTCAGTGCAGGTAGCCTTCTTTGCAGTTGACATTCAACGCAGGTAGACAGTGGAGCAGTTGACATTCAGCGCAGATGCTCAGTGGAGCAGTTGACATGATCCAGAATTGCCTTGTTTTTGAGTGTTTTCAGGTGGAGAACTTTTGTTAAGTGTTGTGGTTTGCTGGCCTTGTTCCTCTAGGGGTAGGAAAAACATGTTTAGGGACTTTGGATCCCTTGATTATTGACATTTCATGCTCAGTAATGCAAGGCACAAAAATGTCTATAACACCTCCAACAGGGTTTGCAACTTAAAATTCCAATTGGAGTAATTGGAACCATCGAGTTTATTGCTCTCGTTTAGATAGGCCTCTGCCATCTGATTTTTCATCTTGAAAAAAAATGACCTCCAGCAAAAGAAAACCAGATCTATCCCAGATCCAAAGAGCAATCTCAAAATGCAAGTTTGAGATTCAAATTAAAAAATCACGCCCCAATTGAATTTAAAAAAAACGAGAGCCCCTTTGTTTTTTTTTTAAACAAAAAGAAACATCTTTTTAAAAAACCTCTTCCCTTTTTAAATGTATGCAACCAGTATTAATAATCCCAAAACATTTTAAAAAAATGTTACCATACACGGATGCCCTCAGATTTGGCTCACCACACCATTCACTCTCAATTTTTTCAAGCAGATTAGGGTCTTCTCTGTGGCTACAGAAATTGACGACCTCTCATTCAGATTTGGCAGTACACAAACCATATCTCTACGAACTTAGCCTTGGCTTAGGACTCGTTCTATGCCAATCGGACACTACTCAACCTTTGGCCTACTGCTTCGATGTTGCCAATCAGTAGCAACAAAATTATCCAGCCTCCGCTATGCGAGCAATATATCCATGACTCTTTTGCTTGTTGGTTCCTCTGACCACAACAACATTCCATGATTCTTTTGTGAAAAATGTAGAACCACCTCGATTTGTGTCGGACCTCTCTCCACGCAGGTATGCTCCTCCACCGCTCGACCTCCTAGCACACAGCCTCCACATAGCACAGTCTCTCAGCAGTCTACCATGACGCCACTGATTACATGGGTAACTCCAGCTTGACACAAAAATACTCCATCACTCACGACGGGCTCTAGCACCTCACTGACCAATCACTTGCAGATCTCCTCAATCACTTGAAGATCTCAACAGATCTGAACACCACGGGCTGTCGGCGCACATTTATCAAAACTTTCATTTCACAGACCATCGCAATCTTCGCTCTCAGACCCACGATTTTCAGGAGCGATGGATAGAATCACTCTAAGGAAATGAGAAATCATCGCTCTTTTTCCCTTAGAATACGTTATGGTCAGCGCCCTCCTTCCAGCAGGAACAACGATGATGCCTATGAATAAAATAAATAAATAAAATTGTGTTGCTCCACCTCTTCACCTTGCAAGGCTTTCTTCACACCAGCCACTCACTCAGCTATCAAAGCATATTGGATTTGACTCACCAGCCCTGGAGCTCTGGTACCATGTTAAGCATTGAAGAATCAACTTTATTAATAAATTGGACAGCTCACAGGTGAGGAGCACCACCTGGAGACTGCCTCTTGCAGAACGCTCTACATTAATCATCTTACAATAAAAATTATATATAGTTTTCACACATCTAGGGAAGTTAGAACAACTGCTTAAGAAATAGGAACTAATTCCTAATCTAAGGCTCTAATGAAACGAATCTCTCCAGATTTACATATTCTCCATTATCTTCAACAACCTTCATTGCGGTTGGTTGTCATTCATGAGCACCTTGTATGGAGGTGACTGTGACGGCCACCGTATATATGGAGCTGACTGTGGCGTACATGAATTCCACCGTTTGTCATTTACTTGCTATCTAAACTTGCCCACCATCACAGACGATTAAATATTCCACCGATTGTCATTTACTTGCTACCTAAACTTGCCCACCATCACGAATGATTAAATCCCCGCTAACTAATGACTCGCTGCCATATCATATAAACAAGTATGGATGGGTTCGTGATTAATATTCTAATAGTTATTTCAAGGGGCTGTCATATGCTCACTCATCTGAAGGTGATTAAATTAATTAATGCTGACGATGTTTGAAATTGCAACTTACAAGAAAATGCTATGGATGCCTGAAGGTTCGTTATTTTGAAATTACAAGATAGGCCTTAATGTCCTTAAATGTAGTTCCAAGTCTTGTAACCCATGTCCCCACTTTTCCATGTGTTCATGCTTTTAACCATGTCCCCACATTTCCGTGTGTTCATGATTTTTACATGGCGAAATAGAAAAACCCATAAGGAGTTTGACACGTTCATCCCTTCCATCCAATTAATGGGTGAGGAGAGCAGCTGTCACTATCAGGCTTTAAAATTGATGCTCGTATGCACGTTTTTACGTTTTTTACCCGTAAAATACAGTTTATTCTAAAATAAACACATCATTATCAACTTGCCCATAATTTTTAAAAACGTCATAATGACGAGCATATCTTAAAATGACCAGTTTAAATTATGTATAATACATATATATTTTATATATCCGTAACGATCCTATTAAAGATTTGCAGGATGAATTGGCGAGGTGTTCAAGTTTTGCGAGCCAATCAAATCAAAATGATGTGAATGCACAATGGTTAAGAGAAATGGCCTCCGGATATTTGTACTTTGTATGGATTTTGATGGATGAGCATAGTCTGGCTCTAATGAAATGCATTTCTTAGAGAGGAATGGCCTAGACCTCTTTCAATGTGTAATACCAAAATTGCCAAAAAGGATCAGGGGAAAGCTGTTGGTTTCACAAAAATTTAAGGGAAAGTTCAAAATCATTTGTTTCATCACATGCAGCTAAAACCAACAGTGAAAAGTTTGCTTTAATAATGGACAAAATCACAAGATTTAAAGAAGTTTGTTCAAGATTCAAAGTTGGTAACAACGACTATGGTATTCATTCAACTTCTTCACAAAAGTAGGTGTGTCATCTTAGATTCCCTTATTAGAAATGTGGTCATTGCTTGAACAATCATAAAATCTATTCCTAGATTAAAGAGTTATAGTGTGGTTTTATATTTTATTTTCCTAATTGCTCCGTGCTTCTGATAACTAGAGTTTTTTATTTTATTTTGGGAACGATTAGTTTTCTATTGACAGTAAATATGTAGTTGTTACTTTTTTGCTGGCTTATTATGTTGGTTAGAGAAGGCGAAAGCATGAAAATTTTGGGAATGCCTATATCTTCAATTCCATAACTCCTCCTATTTTGAAAATCCATTGATTGTTTTGAGTTTAGAATTGTGATGGTTAAGATACAGTTATAAAATTAAAATACAAAAGTCACGATGTGAAATAGAAACACTAAAGTTTAAAGGAGTAACCCACAACTCCATGTCTTTGACTTGCACACAAAAAACTAAGATTATGGATAGGAGTGTAAGCTTGACTACAATGTCGAACAAGCGTCATCGAGTATGAGTGTCGAATAACTTAACTACTCTTGATTTTTTTTCCCATGACTGTTGTTTTGTTCTCACTCATCATTACCAGAACCAATCTATTTACTACAAACACGTTGGATACATCTCGATATCAATTTTCAATTGAGGTAGAATCTTAAATTTTCATAGGAGCTACTCAACAACCAACCAACACTTTCTCTGCCCTAGTTCAGGTGGTGGTGCTCACTTTGTTACTGCTGCTTGCTCAGAGGTGGGTACCCCTGCTATTGGATATTGAAATGGTGGATATGCAGCCAATTACTCTAATGGAACTTAAAGTGGCTTTCGAACCTTGGGAGATGTTGGGCAATATAGTGGAAAATGAGAAATTTGGTAACCCGCATTTGTGTGCTTGGCTTCTTCACATGTAGATCCATGTATCAATGCAGGGTGATATAAAGCAAGTCACTGAGTAGAGATTCATGATGCTAAATTTGAATCGTAGATCCTTGTAACATTTCAGGATGATAAAAGGGGAATTCATTGACCATAGATTTGAACAATGATTATTAGATTTGAATTTTGAACTGATAATTACTAGATTTGAATTTTGAACAATAAGACAATAGGCTTGACTCTTGAGGACACAAAAAATTATGTCTTACAGGGAAGCCAAAGTAGAATGATTTGATATACTATTAGATTTCACATACGTTGTTAAAATTACATAAAGGAATCTCTATATATTTCATTAATTAGATATGCAATTATATATATACAGCAGTATTGTCTCAAGATAGGAAAACTATCTTGGACATACAATTTGTTGGTTGAGAGAATATCTCAACCACAAACCAAACTAGGGAAACCACTCCTATAGTATAGGAACAAACTCTTTACATAGAAAGTCACACTAGAGACAAGTAGGAATTAATATTCCAACACACCCCCTTAATGAGTACTTGTCTCGATATCAATCTGCAAAGTCTAGTTGTGGTCAAACATAAAAGAATATGTTGATGTCCATATAAAGGAGTAACCATCCAGCAGATTGCATTGGTACTAACCGCTGCAACTGCCAGTCTTGTAAGATGTTCTTTGCATACATGGTTCTTTCAACCATTATAACTGCACACATGTACCTGTACCTATAAATCCCCCTCAAATATCATCATGGGTTTTATCGGATTACCCGTAACCATGCTCTGGTTTTTAACGGATCACCCTCAACCATGCCTCCAAGGGCTCTCAGCCATCAATGCTAAACACAACCATGAAGGCTCAACTCAGCCATGAAGGCTCAACACATCCATGAAGGCTCACCACAGCCACTCTAGGCCACAAATCTGCCACTAGGGCACTCCAACCACTCTGGGCTACAAACCTACCACTAGGGAACTCCAGCCACTAAGGCTCACCAAAGACCTGACTCAATGAGGCCGAGGGTTTTCTCAACTAAACCTAAACCATGCCAATAGAAATCATTGTCCAACTTCACTCTTACATGTGGTTTCTGGCTTATCACAAACCGACACTACAAATACAAAGTGGTTTTTAGATTACCACAAACTGTATGGGGATACACATGCCTTACAAGGCTTACAACAAAACTCCAACTCTTGCAGTTACCAAGTACATACATTACAAAGACCACTACTAAACACCTCAAACTTGCCTACTAATGTATGTGACATATACTATGAGTGCTTTATTTCGACACACAATATTTTACCTTGTTTGTCCATCTAATGCTGCTTCAACCAACTAATATCCACTGCCACAATCAACTTCTTCTAAAATCATATTCAACCTTGGTGTCTTCATCTTGAATCTTTCCAACTTCAATTCGTTGTTGTTAAAAGGATCAATTCTAACAAATAGCATTTACATGTTAAGTTAATCAAGCTCAATATGTTTCAGTTACAAAACCCAAAAATAATTCAAGAAAACAATTCATTTCACCTAGCATACACTAGTGGAAGTTTTAGTTCATGTTCACTTATGTGGGTTGATGGT
This sequence comes from Pinus tabuliformis, assembly GCA_031772625.1. Taxonomy (NCBI): domain Eukaryota; kingdom Viridiplantae; phylum Streptophyta; class Pinopsida; order Pinales; family Pinaceae; genus Pinus; species Pinus tabuliformis. The sequence continues at coordinate 41,834,728 of CM062816.1, read as the reverse complement.
TCCTCTGTTTCTTTACCTCATAAAAGAAAATTGCTAACCATGCAACTTGTCTTATGAGCTTAGATGTAGCACATTGCTGCTCCTCACAGCAACTCCTGAACAGGTTCACGCGCCAAGGAATATCAAGGACATCATCCACAAGCCCAAAGAAAAGCATGAAGAAAATGGATCCCAATGCCACATTATACTTCACAACCCAAATGGAATCTGATGTAAAATTGAAGAGTTGAAACAGTATAACAATCACCAAGTACAAAACTCTGGTTACAAGACCAAGTGACTCTGGAACTTTTATGGAGCCTTGAGGAGAACCCTTCTTATTGATATCATATCCAAACATGTTTTTCCTGAGGACGTACTTGGAAGCCATTGGGATAATAAAAACTGTAGCGAAAAATGCTCCAATGCTCATCACCATGTTGATTAGAATATATTTTTTCAACTCGTCATCTACATTATAATGATAAAACAACATATATAAATATGGGCAAATGCAGAGCAACCTAATAGCCAGTATATGTTTGTATTTGGATTGAATTCATGGACCTCCATCTGAGGATAAATTAGATTTTGTAACCTCTGCAGTGGCGGATTTTGCAGTGGGAGAAATATATCTCTTCCTTAAATCACCCATCCTCTCAGATTCGTCGATTTTGACTTCTTCAGATCTCTGTATATATTGAAATTTAACTCCCTGCGCTTTGCAGAGGATCGTCCCTCTGATCAGCGTAGCCTCCTTCGATAACAATCGAGATATCGTAACCCTCCACAGCCGAGAACAAGGAAAAAAACACAACCGCGTGAATAAGATCTCACACCACGTATTGTAGATGAGCAAAAATTGGAAGGCTGGTTGGCTGGTTGATGGCTGCCCGAACCATTCACCGCACACAACACAAGACAACACTAATCCGCTGCTCTTCTCCATGTTAAGATTTCAAATTTGAAAAAGCTCCACTTGTTGCACACAGTCCACACCTCACCAGCACGCAGTGCAAGTTGACTGCTTTTCGATTTCAAAAAAAAAACCGAAGATCATCAGCACTATATGCCAACAAACTGCCTCCACAGATCCACCAACAGGCCGACATGCGATTGATTCGCGACAACATCATGGTCTCCACTTTCGTTGCTACAACGCTTGGCCTCCCAACAACCTCCACAGCATGGATCCACCACACTGCCACTGCACCACCCAGAGAGCTGGTTACCAACGCCACCTCCACTTTGTAAGATCAATGATGGACAAACTAAAAATCTAAAGCAACACAAATACATTTTTATTTTCCTCAGCCAAGGAGGGGCCAAGCTTCCTCAGCCCAGAATGGGTCAAGCGAAGGAGGGGCAAAGCCCTCTGGAGTTCTGATACCATGTTAAAATTCCATAAAGGAATCTCTATATATTTCATTAATCAGATATGCAATTACATATATACAGGAGTATTGTCTCAAGATAGGAAAACTATCTTGAACTTCTCATTTTTATTTTTCTTTCTTTAAGATTGGAGTGAAAAAAGTACAATTTTGAATACTAATTATTTATCTTTTTGAAAAAACAATGAATATTATTGGTGGGAAATAGAAGGTCACTTCCAATTACCTGTTTTTTATCAATAAAATAAATATAATATGAAATGTAATTTTTTGGTATGTTTGTTTGAAATTTTGAGTAGATTTTTAAAGATGTTAAATGTTAAATTTTAACCTATTGAATTTATAAAGTTATTTTAAATAATCAGAAATTATAATTTTGATTGAAATTATATTTCTTAATTATAGATGATTATTTTATTTATTAATTAAATTAAATTTAAATAATAAAAACATTATAAATAAAATATTAATTATGGAATAAAAACCATAAAATATATTAAAAAATTAATATAAATATTTATTTAATTTTATATCTAAAATTAAAAAATTTAAATATGTTCCCCAGGGAGGGGTGTCAATCGGACAGCTCTAAGCCCTCACCTCGAGATGTGGATGAAGGAATTTATTAGGGGACAAGGGCCAAGTGACACAAGGTGGGTTATCATGGTGCCATGTGAGTGATGAATGTTTGTGAGCGGCCAGGGAAGAAGGCTTTTTTGGGTTCAATCCTTTCATCAAGGCAAAGAGAAATGGAGTTGTCTATAACGCGACTTTTTGAAAGCCTTTCCGACGGATTTGGTCGAAATCCGGCAGGAATTATTGGAATCGCAAGTTTGATAGCTAGTTTCTGCACAATGAAAGCGTCCCAAGGCTGAATTTTTGCAAGAAATCAAGATTTGACCTCAATTTCTTCTTCCGTCACCGGAATCTTCAAAAAGTCGCATTATAGACAACTCCAAGAGAAATATGAAAAGTGAGAGAAGAGACAAGTATGTCTTGAGACAAGGTAATGGAGATTTACAATTACTTGTATTGTAGATTTTTCCATTTACTTTTATTATTATTATTATAAGAAATTTGTATATATAAATTATATTAAAATAAAGTCTTTTGGTATAAATTACATGAAAGAATTTTTTGGCCGACGCGTTTCGAACCAATAAGTGTGGTTCATCATCAGGACCAGATGAAGAGGCAAACCACAACAAAGGCTTAAATGGAGAGCAATGTAGAGACATAATTTCAAATAACGACGATATTTGAACTTCTACTAAGGAAGCATACTGTGACTTCAACCTTTCGGCCTTTAAATACCATATAGAGCTCCCTTAGATTTGTAAAAGACCAAGGGGACCCCAAGAATATGAAGGGTGTTTACGTTATCCCATGCTCTTGTGGGACTCCCTACATTGGTGAGACTGGTTGCTCTATTAATCAAAGGATTCGTGAGCATGTTGCTGACATCAAGCATGGCAGGACTCGCTCCTCTGCTTTGGCAGAGCATGTAGATAAATCTAAGCATCACATTTGCATTGAGGAGGCCCAAGTCGTTGCTAAGGTTAGTCATTTTCATCATCAAAAATTGAGGGAGGCCCTCGAAATTGAAAAAATACCCAATAATTTGAATAGAGATGATGGTTAGAATATTAGTAGAAGTTGGGTCCCTGTCTTGTCTTCTAGTTTATATATATACATACATATATATATATATATATATATATATATATATATAGAGAGAGAGAGAGAGAGAGAGAGAGAGATTGACATTCTTTTTATAGTATTTGTTGTTGATTTATTCTTCATTAGAGTTTATTTTCTTGATTCTTCGTGTTTTTATGTATTTTATCATCATATTCGTTCTTAACTCCTTTAGTATTTTTGTTATTTTTTTAATTGGCCTGAGCCCCATATTTTATTGTTGACCCCGTTTAATTATTGATTATTTTTCTTTGGATCTATATATATATATATATATATATATATATATATCTGTGTGTGTGTGTTTTTGTTTTTAGTTATTTATTTCTTTTTATTTATTTATATATATTTATATAGAAGTTCATCAACCCCACCCTAGAAGATCAAAAGTATCTCTCTATTTTAACTAGCTCAAAGAAGAAAATTAATATAGAAAGATTAGAACGAATTCTCATGAGCTCCATAGTGAAACAGGTTGTTGGGCAGTTCCTAAAACACCATGGATGGAAAGGATCTGCCATATATGTGAGAATAGGAACATCAAGGATGAAAACCACTTCCTCTTAGAGTGCCTCGCGTACAACCACATTAGATCTCAATTTCACAATCTTTGTTACAATACTGACCTTCCTAGCCTTTTACAATGTCAAAATTCTAGTGAGCTCGGGAGGCTTCTCTCCAAGCTTTTTGAGCATAGGAATAAAATCTTAAATCAAAATAAATAATTTGTTTCTTTAGGTCCGATAGACCAATGTTTGGTCTTAGCGGAAGTTAACCATCATCATCATCATCATATTTTTGTTTTATTTTATTTTTTTTTATTTATTTTATTTATTTTATTTATTTATCAAATGATCTCCTTCACTCGTTTTTATAATTTTTGACTCCCCTCCTTTAAATTTCGACTTTGATTATTTATTTATTTTAAAAACAAGCTGTTTAATATTGTAGTTACTTATTAATATTTTTAATAAATTAATAAACTAATATCATTATTTAAATATTATTTTTCAAGAACTAGTAATATTTGGTTTTAATAAATTAATTTAAATATTACTTTTCAAAAACTAGCCATTTAATATAGTCGTTACCTATTAATATTTTTAATAAATTAATGAAATAATATAATTATTTAAATATTTTTTTCAAAAAGTAGCCGTTTAATATAGTCGTTACTTAATAATATTTGTTATAATTTAAACAATATTGTTCAAACGTAGCCGTTACTTGAAATTATCTCTCTACATTGCTCTCTATTTAAGCCTTTGCCATGGTCTGCCTCTTCATCTGGTCCTGATGATGAACCACACTTGCTGGTTCGAAATGCGTCGGCCAAAAAATTCTCTCATGTGATTTCTACCGAAAGACTTTGTTTTATTCATTATGGATCACAGAAGCTTGAATACAGAAATAAATTATATTTAAAAATTTCTTTATATTATTATAAGATTTTTTTACATGCAAATATCTTTAGAACTTTGAATGATTCAAAGTATAAAATAGATACTCTATAGATTTTTTCATTATCAAGAATGAAAGAAGATAATTTATGTTTAATTATTTAAAAAGAAAAATCAGATCAAAACAAATTATTGGAAATATGTTGTTATTAATGGCAAAGGCAAAGCATTGATGGAAAGGGCGAGGAGGATGAAGGCAAAGGAAAAGAAAATGATGGGACAAGTCATCCTAGAGGTTTGACTCTAGAAGGATTCTTAATAGTGCAAAGGAAGAATGACAACGCTTTGGGCCATTGCAATAGTATAGTTGGTAGCGCAGGACCATTGTGAGTAAGATATAGGGCAGTCCCACGAAACACATCATCTTGGAAGGTAAATCCTAGAGGAAAGCAAAGGCACACAAAGGAATGTGGCTGGGATAACAGGCCTTGGAGACAGGAAGGTTACCGACAAGTGATGTTCTTCAAGTAACAAAGAATATTGTGATTGAGGGACTTCGGGTTATAATATATACAAAGGGCCACATTCACGTTTGAAAAGGCTTAGTGTCGTATTCATGAGCGGGTATGCATTTGATTAAATGACCAAGGGCCAATGGAGATCTGCAAAGTTAAATAAAGCGCTTTGGGTCTATATATATATATATATATATATATATAGACACACACACACACACACACACACATATATATCGACAACACTTTGGAGTTAATAGAAAATATGATATATTTGGAAGCATAGCAATAAGCCAGTGGAGATTATAGCACAATTTATTTAATCCTCCGGGCTTTAGGCATGATTGAGTCGACAACTTGAATTTGGAAATTATGCCAAACATAATAGGAGTACTAAAAATCTTGCTAACCACACATGAATGTGTTGGCATTGAAATAGAATCATGAACAAATCTAGTGGTAGAATTGGCATTTTCTCCAAATTTGGAGCTCGCTAAAAATATAAGGGGCACTACTCAATCCTGTAACATATCAATAATAGGAAAATTGAGTAGTCAAGCTTAGTATTTCTCAGAGAGACAATAGATTAGAGCTAGATGACTTGAAGAGCACATTTAGAAGACTCAATTAAAGCAAGAAAAAGAAAAAAAATAGAATATTCATGCAATTAATCAAGTGCAAAAGAACTGAAGATTATATCAAAAGTTCAAATTCCTTTATAAGAAAAATCAATTGAGCAAGATAGTGAGCATTGAGCGTGTAAGAGCGCAACCATGTTGGTTGTGAGTAAGAGTGAGAGGTTGTTGGTACAACTTGATGCATAATGTGAGTATTCATCAAGGTGAATAAGATATCATATTTGATATTTGAAGAGGTGCAATTGGTGATATTGTTTGAATAGGTGTTTTGATGAAGATCCTTTTATGGTGATATTGGAAAATTGCAAAAGATTGATGTTGCTAGTATAGATGGTGATTTATTCAGTAATCAGAGATTGTTGAAGGCGTCTTAATGCTGACTTTTTTGAGTATTTAAGGTAAGAAATTTTATTTGTTTATGAAAGAAAGTGGTCTATTGGTTCTAGTTTAAAAATGAATGAAAGATGAATCAACAGGGCGAACAAGTGCTATCTTGTATTACAGGGGCAAGAGTCCCTTTCAGCAGTGGTCGATAAATGAGAAGGGGCAAGAGTCCCTTTCAGTGAAAGCTGATAAACAAGCAAGGGAGAGAGACCCTTTCAATAGTGGCTGATAAATGAGTAGGGAAAAGAGTCCCTATCAACAATAGCTGATAAACGAGTAGGGGTAGTAGTCCCTTTCAGTGAAAATTGATGAACAAGCATGGATAGAAGTTCCTGTCACTAGAAGCTGATAAACCTAAAAGTAGTAGCTTGCGGGGAAATGATGTAATCAAGTTGAAGCTTGTATTTTCCAAAGTAATAAAAAGAATATTAATGTCTTTTGTATATGTTGTTCATGTGCTTGATGATGATTATGGTGTTATGTTTTACATGATTGAGTTGTGTTGCTGATTACACGAGTAATTGCCAAAGTGATTGAAAAGTATAATTTATAAAGCGCTGTATAATTTGGTCACACTACTAATTCAACCCCCCTCTCAGTAGTGTCTTGTTTTTCATTGTTTCTAACAATTGACATTAGAGCCAAGTTCCTTCAGGATCAATTTAACTGTTGAAAGGAAGATCAGGGATTGTTACATGTCATTTTTTTCGCATCCAATCAAATGGCATGAAAATTGAATCAATCAACATCCTTGAAACCTTGTCATTATCCCTTTGCAAATCCCTAAGAATCACCTCTCCAAAAATTTTGGGTTTTTGGGTCAATCAACTCAAAACCATGTTTTTGGCCCCAATGCACCCTACACTTTAGTTCACCTGCAATTGTTGCAAGTTGCGTAACTGAGAACTTGGACTGATCAGTGTACGTTCCATACTTTGCAAGTGCGATGGTTCTAAAAATTTGGGAAAAACAAAAAATATTTATGAAAATTATCCTTCCAGAAGCTTCTAAGGTAGTTTTAACCATTTACCATTCATAGAGACCTCGAATTCCTACTCTTGAGGTCTTATCTCTCATCCTTAGAGCTTATCCTCCTTCATATGTGGAAGCCTAGATTGGTAAATCCTAAATTACCACTTTTACCATATAAATTCACTACCTCCCATAGAGTATGGGTTCGATTTTGGAGATTACTAAGTGCCCTCATGCTGCTACTTTGAGCTTACGGAATCATCCTCCATTAATGCATTAAGGTTGAATTTGAAGGTTTTCTTTGTGGCAAGGAAGGACAAGACAATTGGGGGGGCATCTACAATGTCGAGTAACTATAAATGGTTGTAACTTTCTCCTTCATTTATTAATACAAAAAGCACTCTGTTTTCCTATACTTGTGTCATGTTGATGCTTATGTTTTCAATGCAATTTGAATCATTGATTAGAGACATTAGTTTATGCTATGTGGGTATTGTAGTTCTCTTTCTTATTCTAGTCATTTTCCAGGATCCATTTATAGTACTCGGAGCTAGAATTGGAGCTTACAAGAAAGGATAAGAGGAGGGATTACTACAAATTCCAGGTAGGTCCCTTTTCCATATTTTGATTTCTCTAAGGAAAACATATATGTTTTTTCCCCTATGGTTTCTAGATCAGGCCACTAGATCTAGGGAGTTCATTTTTGTCCGCAAAAGTGAATTTTCCACGTAACAACTTGGAAACTGCACTGGGGAATGAGATTTACCTTAGTGGTTTCCTTGGCCTAGTCATTTTTAACCTTTTAAAATGACCCGAATTGACTTATTCAGACAATATTTGGACTTAAGAAAATAGAATTCTATGTTTGGTAGGTTTTTTATGTCATACTTTCAACAAAATTATCCCCAACACATTCTCTCCCCTTTGGAAGTGTGATGCTTTTCACTGGTGCCCGTTCTACACATTCAACGGTCTCGTAGAATGTAGAAATTTGCATTCCTTTACCTTGCTCTAAGTTCTTCTTTGATACAAAAGGTTTTATTGAGTCTTTGAATTTGTTTATATCTCTGTAAAGCCATAATTGTGTTTACATTTGATATTTTTGCCTTTGATGAGAGTTTCTTTGATTTTTTCTTTCTTCTTATCAATTAGGTTTTTTTAAACATTTGGCTTGATTGTTGCTTAGCTAAATGAATTTTTGTATTATAGTCCCATTATGTGTGAATTCTTTCATAAATGATCTTGCTTCATTTTATTTTCATCACATTTGAAAATTAAAAAGGAAACATTTTTTTATTGTTATTATTTGCATTGCATATCAGGTTTTGAATTAAATTAGAGTAGTTGCATTGAAAAATCTGATAGGAAGTTTTTGTTTGCTGCATAATTGATTGTTGCAATATTGTTTGTCTCTTCCTTCTCGTAGATCTTCATCGAAAAGTGAAAGATTTCTTCTTATCATGCTAGTTGCATCATAAGGAATCCAGGTGAATTCATACTATGAGCCTTGAAATTGAAACATAATTGAAGATCAACTTTAAAATTGGTTAAATTAACCTAAAGAGAATTTGGAACATTAACGACACACATAGACATCTAGGCTAAAGATTTTTTTTCACATATTTAAATGTAGGAGCTATCATTATTTGTTTGTGTTACATTCTCGGGGTAGTCGATATTCCATGTACGTAAGTATATTAGATCATTCTCCACATACCCTTAGATATATCAGATGACACTTCATGCAATATGTGTTAAGCAGACAAATTTCTTCTTGCAGACAAGAAGGATCTCCCTAGATTTCCATTAAACCCTAGTAAAAAACATCAAAATGATTTCTACCTTTCCTTAACCTATAACTGAAACATGAAACATGTAGTATGTGAAGAATCACTTACCTATTAGCAACGTGCTTTTAGAATTCCTTTCAGTGATTTCCATAGCCAGCATTTCCTCAATGCCTTAGAAGCTTTCCCAATGAGTTCCACAACTTCTCCATGATGCTCCAAAAGAGATCTGCATAGACAAAAACATTCAAAGGGATCAAAGAATCTCACATATAAAATCTTAGGTAAATGGAATCCCTAACTTAACATACAACATATAGTTGAATCAATAATCAATTATAAACCATGCGAGTGATCAAGGAATCTCACAAATAAAATAAAAATAGACGCAATTAGGAAAGACCAACTACTTTGCATTAAATTCAAAAGAGAAAAAGCTTACAATGTAGTTGCCTTGAATTGTCACAAGCCTCTTCCAATGGTGTTCACTCCTTCTCTTGATAAAAAGCTCTTCAAACCCAAAATCAAAAACATAAGTTTACAAATCCAAGTCTCGTTTCTTCCTCTAGTCTTATGCTCAATTTATAAGAAAGAGGAGAAGTTTTCTAGTTCCTCTCTCAAGGTATATGATGCCTAAGAGGAGGAGATTAGTTCCATGAACAAAGGGATGAGGCGCATGCATGTAGTAGTTCGAGTTTTCTAATTTGGATAACATTCCTCCATCAAAGCTTCTAGAACTTAATTTTTTACTTTTACTTGCATGAAGAGGATTGCGCAATTTATAGTGGAAGACAATGCACATAATTGCATAGTCCATAATGGTAAAAACGACACATGTGCAGGTAATGGTTAGGAAAATTGTGTAGATACTCAAAAATGGTTTTTAAGTAGTGCGACCCAAATTTCCTTTTGTCCCTTGTTATAGGTCATTTTTTCACATACGATTAGTGAGCCTCTTAATGGGATTAATCAACATCATATTCCCCCTTGTCACCATCTGTCACAAAGCCCTAAGCATGTTCCCTTCATCCCCTAGAATTTTAGCCATAAACTGCATCATCAGAGCCAGATTGAGGACCAAGACTCCCTGTAAGCCTACTGGGGTGCATTCACCTACAGGTTGCTCCATTGTGGTCTGTGTTGGTCACCAACAGGTTTCTCCCCTTTGCAACTCCATTGGCTCTAGAAATCTGGGAGAATAATCAAGATTCTGGAAGCTTCCCCTTCTAGGAGTTTCCAAAATTTGTTTTAACTACTTACCTTGGATAAAACATTTGGATCCTATACTTCTCTACTTTGTATTTTTAACCACTTCCTTTTATCCTATTCCTCCATCAAATGTGGATATCTTACCCTAGATTGGTAATTGGATAAGAACTCCCAACTTACCCTACTTCTCTATATATACCCAACCTTCTATGTGGTTGGAGGCTGGATTTTGGAGATTGATTATGTCCTTATGCTGCAGGAAAACATGATAGGCATACATAGTGTTGGCATTGCTTAGACATTACTCAGGGGTTGCAACCCCTATAAGTGTGTTCAGACATTTTAAGAATTATTTAAGGTTTGAGAGAATAAATTGGATGGAAAAGAACCCATGGAGAGAGGTAAAAAGGTTTGAAACAGTTGAAATTTCTAGCATATCTATTGAAAGGACCTTGACACCCTCTAATATTAATGTGGAATATAGGTGCAATGGAATTTGGCTAGTTAATTATGATGCTCTTACCAATGATGAGGCTTGTAGCCAAGTTTTTGAAATACCTGGTGATAAAGATGAAAAAGTTGTTATAAACATGTTGAGTCTACCTCAAGGATGTTATCATCTATTAGGTGATGATGATGAACATGGAAATGCTACTTAAGAATATGATGGAGCAATTCAAGAAAAAATAGTAGTTGTTGATCACAAAAACCACATACAAATTTTATAAATGCTAATCAAAATGAAATTGTTGAAATGAATATGATTGAAGGTGGTCGAGTGATGGTAAGAATTAATGAGCAATTTGCATTTCCAAGCCAAGTGACCCTACATGAGTGGTTAGCAGAAGCCATGATGAATATGAATTGAAATGAAATTTACCAAGACTAATGAAGAAATCCTTAACACGCCTTCATTCGTGCTGGGCCATAAGGTGTTCAGGTGGTGGGGACTAGAGTTACATAAATCTTTTATTGTTGATCTATTAAACTCCATCATTCAAGGTAGGAACCATTTGTTGGTTGGGTAAGATACAGTTATTCAGGTAAGAGAAAGGAAGGTTGGTAAGTAAGGGAGACTTGTTTCATTTTCCTACTTGCATAAAGCATGCTTGAAGGGGAGGGACTTTAACACAATGACTCAAAACAGAAGATTTCGTCGTAAGACCACAGGTAAGGTTCATGGGTATGGGATTCCCTCGACTCAAAAACTTCATGACATGGTAGAATGACTTTCATAACTTATATATTTCTTGAAGAACAGAGTGTAATGACCAAATATCATATGGAAGGATGAACTACCTAAACGTTGATGGCTTCAAAACTACCCGGAGAGCGAATGGAAGCGTTTATAGATTGCCCCTGCAAATATAACAACTTCTCCTTACAATGAAGCTGTAAATTTGTAGAAGCAAGAAAGTCCTTTGTCACAATTAGGCTGGCATTTGAGAAATTGGTTTGATATGGAATCAACAAGGTAGTTATGGAAACACTCAAGGAAAGAGAAGTTGAGAGAAAACTAAAACAAAATTTGTGCAAACATTGATCTCTCATAGCTTGACAAAAGTGGTAGAGAAAGGATTAATCTCTCCTACCTTGATAGAACCGGTGGTCAAGATCAATGCATACAAGAACTTTGTGGTGGAATATTATCAAAACTAATAGAAGGATATGCAAGAGTGTACAGTAAGAACCTTGACAAACACGCCCATTGAAACTTGCAACATTGTTTGTAGGAAGAGAAAATTATGTTTCTTTTTTCCAAACATGTATGTTAGTATATTACAATTTAATGAATATGTTTTTCTATTATCACATATGGTTTCATACTTTAACAAAACATTCACCAAGACTTCACAATGTTTTATTATTCAGTGAAAGATTTTCCATGATTTTACAAGATAATATAATCTGGTGAGAGATTTTCCAAAAAAATTATATATACGTATTATATTATTGATAAAATCGCCTTCCATTTTTCCTATGTATCATGGGGATTCGCCCATTTATTATACATATAAATTTAGGGTGGTTCTTAAAATTTTCCTTGAAGTTTACTCTAACTACACAACAAAAATTAATAAAAAAATAATAGCGTATAATTTTTATTTTAACATAGGGTTATTTTTCTTTTTTATTTCATTTAATTTTTACCAAGTTAAATGTTTACAAGAAATTACATTACATTACAACATTTCTACGATACTGGGTTGGAGAGTGCCTCTCGACTGAAGCGAGGTTGGCATAAAGACACCTAGTCTTGGCTCAACCATTGGGGGATAAAGGAGGAGATCATCTTGGAGAATAAAGATAATATTGAAAATACTATTACTTCCGAATTTAAGGATAAGTTGTGGGATGATAGGGATCTATAGGATAAAAGGAAGCTAAGGTATTATAAGGAGGTGAGCAACCTCACTCTTGCTAACTAGAACTATCTTTCTATCTTGACCAGTGTTAAGAAGAAATTGAACATTGCGAAGATAAGAACTCGTTCTCATGAGCTTCGAAGTGAAATTGGGCATTGGTATATTCCTAAAACACCTTGGGATGAAAGAATTTGTCACCTTTGAGATACTAAGTGGGTTGAATATGAAAAACACTTTCTCTTGGATTGCCCGACTTTTAGTCACATTTGTTCTCATTTCCAAAACATTTGCCCCACTACCAACTTTCTTGACTTGTTAAGTCAACAAAACTAAGAATACTTATTTCCCTTTTTTATCATAAAATAAACATATTAAAGAGTTGCAATTAATCTTTTACTTTTTTTAAATTTAATAAACCACATTAGTTTTAGTGGACATTAATCATAATTATTATTATATTTATTTATTTTGATATGTTATCTATATATAAAATTTTGTTTTGAAAAAGTTATTTAAAAAAAAATCAATCTTTTATTTAATACATTTTTACATTTTGTTAAATAAAATTGATGGATAATGAGATTAAATATGTTTCCTTGAGTGCAGGAATCGAGTCATGATTTCTTGATCCAAGATAAATGTCATGATTAGGGAGCTACATTGTCAAAGGGGGAAATGTAAAAATCATTTTTTAACAAAAGTGAAGTCCATTCAAAATTTTATATTTTTCCCAAAATGCGATATTTGAGTTCAACTCCAATCTCTTACAAATATTTTTTTTTTCAAGGCAGAAACCAAAATCCATTTAAGCAACCCTCACTTGTATTGTTTTTAATTCAAAAAATATATGAAATTATGATAAATTCATAATTTTTAAATTCATTTGTGTTATGAAAATGAAATTTTTGACTAAAATGTTGATAGCCCACTCTTATGCAAAGTGTGATATAAAAACTTCAGTAGAGAAAAACATACAAACAATGTTGAAAGATTAGAAATCAAACAAACTCAGAAAGCATTAGCCATTATGAATGTGGGGAGAATGCAACCAAAAAAACAAATTTTAATTATGCAACTAAAATTGTTATGGTTAATTAATATGCTTTTAATGATTCCACTTCCAGGCAAAATATGTATGTAATTCCCATCACATTACTAGATTATTATTCTAAGAAAGATAATAATAAAAAAATTAATATATGAAGCACGTGAAATTAAGAAAGGAAGACCATTAAATTAGCTCTTCAAATCAAGCAAAACAAAATTAAATATAAGGAAATTGAAGTAATTTCAAAATTTTATTGGCGGGACCCTTAATTTTTGATGGAAATTAATGGGATTTGTTGAGGCTCAACAAAATTGTAAAAGGAAATACAAAAGAAAACATATATTAAAACTCATTGAAAGGCTATTAAGTCATCAATCTAGAGGGCTATTCTATTCCAAACAAGGGAGATTATAATTGGACCTGTTCCTTGGGACTAACTCTTTTTGTTGATACTTGAGCATTCAAACCCATCAACGCATGGTGGTCAATAGGATATGTAAAATTATAGGAGTCATAACTTCCTTAGATGAACTTGCAGTAAGGTGATCTTTGTGTTGTTGGAAATATCTCAATTTGTAAAATAACGTCAAGGAGCTATAAAAAAAATCAACAAAATTTTAACCCTGAAATATGTCATTTGATGCCTCAAACATGTTTTAACAAAATTTGGACTCCGAATCAACAAAGCAAGACCTACCCCTAAAATATGGGACCTACAAGATAATAGCTCCTACTTTTCCACCCATAAAGTACCAAAACAAATGACTAATTATATATAGTGATCCTTTTGAACCATTGTGTCAAGTCAACTAAGGGTTTCGATGTGACCCAAAAGATGCAATCAATATAACCAAAAGGATTTCTACTAGGAGGTCCAAAATGTTAGAAAATTATATATAATTACAGAGTAATGGAACACATAGAATATTTCATAAATATAAACACAAAAAATGCATAAAACCAGAGAGACACAGATATACGTGGTTCACCCAGTTTGGGCTACGTCCACCCCGAACAGCAAGTCCTTCCTTTCTATTATCCAGCAAAATGAAGAGATACAACCTACAGCAAATCCGCTGTAACATTCTCTTCGCTCTCAATCTCCTCTCTCTTTCTCACTTAGAATACAGATCTCCATAGATGCAATACAATTCCCTCATATATAGTGAGGGGTTGCCTTCTAGGGCAAAAAACCCTAAATTAAATATAACTTCTACTGTCAGATATCCACTTAATGAACGACCCAGATTGACCCTGGACCCCCCTGCAGCGAATATTTACGGGTGGCGTTGTCGCCCCATTTCAAATTGGGGTCCAATGCGGCGATACCTTTGAATACAGAAGATAAGCAGGCTCCACACCCAACACAAAAAAGTTAGATGAATTGAGAATATGAATGTCCAACTATAAACCAAGGTTGACTGAAGTATCATAGGAGACCAAGGACTTTTTTCTTCCTCTTAAAAGGTAAGATAAGTACAAAAATTCTTGTAATCATCGTACGTTTGGAGCTTAGTTCTCATCCCTCCTTATGTATTGCTTAGGTGTTAAATTATCTTCTTGGAGTAATAATTACATGATTGGTAAGTCCAAAATAGAGTTCAATTTAGGGGTTTTTATTCCTTTCCCATATGTTTGTTCCTTCAAAGCAGTGAGTAGCATTAATGTCATTTTGCAATCCTCAATATAAAAAAATAAATAAAAATTAAAAATTAAAAATTAAAATAAAAAAATAAAATAAAATAAAATAAAATAAAATAAAATAAAATATTACTGAGATACAAACATAGCATTTCCATGTATTGTATGTGGATCAATGGGTGTACATGAGATAATTTAACAAAAAGAACCCGTTATATATTAATAGTCATCCATGCACTCATAGTAACATTGCAAAGTTCATAAATTCATAGTCTAAATGTTCTATATTTTTACTCTTTTTCTAGCATAATTTCTAGATAATTTTGTCCAAAATCCAACAAGGAGTTAATGGAATTATAGGTTTGAGAAATCAAGTCTACACAATTCAAGTGCCCCAAGGGATTTTTAGGATGTTGAATCTATTTATGCATTCATAAGTGCAACTTAAATAACAAAATTGACAATCTCACTAAAAATTGTATCATTGAATTCCAATAAATAAACAAAAACAAAAGGTAGAACAGTTAGACTTTGTCGTTCATAAATATATCTAGGTGTTCATTGAGTTTGATGATAGATCCAATAACAAAGATATTTTTTATGAATGGGAAGGTGTCAAGATGTGTTGTTGTGTATGTAATACGTAGCCTGTCTCTTGATGATGAGTTGTTAATAACTAAAACTTCCATAAACCTCCTTTTACTTGGCAAAGGGGACTCACATTAGGGTTCCCTTTAGGTGTCTTATTGGGGCATTTAAAAAAATAACTAAGTGATATTGTATTTATAATATCTTTTATATAAATGAATTTCTACATGTGATTTGATGGACATAAACTTGAAACTTATGGTCATGCATGTAATAAATATTTCTTTAAATGATGTATATATGTGATATTAACTGCTACATTCAATTATATTAAATTTTGACTATAAGTAATTAGCTTATTATTACGTTTATCTAATACTAGATATTTAAATGAAAATGAGGCCTTATTTGTACTCCTCAAAAATATCACAACGAGAGAGGGATGATAGAAGAAAGGAAGCATACATGGTTGCCACAAGACCTTATTGCATTCCCACTTTCTCTTGGGTCTCCCATTGAAAATGTGTGCATTACAAGATACAAATTCCATGGATGTGATTTTGTTCAATGCATTTGAGTAAGACAAGTTTTAGTGATGATGATCATCTCATCAATACCTTTTTCAAAAACTTCAAAAATGTCACCACCATGTATCTTTTTGCATATGGGTCAAACTGTACCTCTCACAACCCTAGGGGCTCCACACAATTACAAGGTGCTTCGTTGGGTTCACCATGACACCTTGAGTGTGCGGCACCAATGTGTTTCGCAACTGCCTAGTGTAGTACAGTGTTACTTCACCTAGACTATGCCTCACAATAAGCTTAATTATATAATCTCTATATTATGGGTTACTTACTAGAATATCATAACCCTTCAGTATTTTGCAAGTATATCTTATTATCACACTACTTTAGTTATTATTCATTCATGAGCCACATATGCAAGTAAACCACATTGGCAATATCGCAAATACACAATTTTTACGAAACAACCCTCTAGCCTTCTTTATTAATCAATGAAAATATTCTTTACATGAGGTTTTGAGATAATGACTCAGCCCTTAATACAATAAACAAGCTATAGAACCTTACTTTCCCAAAAAACCCTACCACATAGTCCAATTGACCTGACAGTTCATCTTCACCCTACTCATGGTACCCTTTGATATTCTACCTTAGCTTGCTTAGTTCATCTACCCTAGGACACAAGCTCTTGCACCTTTCATTTCATCTCTACTCAACCCATATTTTTCTTTACTCACTTTGCTACTCTTTTATGCAACTTTGCACACCTCTTTGACTTGCGTCTTTGTGTGGTTCATCTTTTCTCCATTGATTTCATTATAATCCTCTTGACTTTACTCAAGTCTACTTATTTGACTCCACACTCTTATTGTGTGGAGTCACAACCCTTCCCACTTGGTTGGGTCAGCTCTACTATCAAACCATTTACGTGTGCCTTCAGTTTAGGCCGACTTCAACTTTCTCATCTCGTCCCATCAATTTTCCCTCATACTATTCTCTCACACCCCACTCAGTCTGCTCCACTGCATTCAATTTTGCCCATATCACACATGATCGATCTATTTTCCCTCCCCCGATTTGTTCGATCCATATTGGTTCAGTCCTTATACCCTCGCTCAGTCTCACTCAATGTACATCCTCTTGATTCATCCTCCATTTGCTCAATTTGCCAGTGCTTTGGTCGACTCATTCCACATGGTCATGGGGGCACACTCCTTGATTGTGTCACATTCTTGTGGCGTTTATGCCACCAATTTCATGTGTTCTCCCTTACATCTCGGTTCCTCCTTCACTTGGGCAAGTTGAGACATTCAATCATGTTGCACCCTTATGGTGCCCATGCCACCAAGTTGTCTCGTGTCAACTTGCATGGAAACCACAAGTTTAATTTTTTGGTTTGATCTAGGTGGATATTTACAAAAAATAAAAATTAATGGTCTTAAATGCTAATGAAAAGGTCCCCACATCGAAGATTTTGTCAAGATATTTCCAACAATGTTTGAATGAGGTCAAACATATGTCATATGAGAAAGTTATGGTCTTCTAAAGTTTTGGTCAAACAAGTAAAAAGTAAAAAGATGTGGAGGACATGACACGTGGCTATACAAACATTGATGTGGTAGTACATATGGTGACATGTGGTAGTACAAATGTTGACATGGCCTGTTGACTAGACTGCACGGATATTAACATGGCATGTTGAGCAAACTATACAAATGCTAACATGGCAAGTTGATGTGGTAGTGTTGACATGATGGCCGAGGTGTTGATGTGACAAATGGTTTAGCAGGTTGACCGTGTAGCTACAATGTGTACCAATTAGGAGTTGTCACATGGTAGTCTTAAAATGGTTTCAATAGGGGTTGGATCGAACCCATAACATTCGTCAACCAAATATAGTAGTTTACCAATATGCCATGGATCAATTGGTAACAAAATTTTGTTAAATTTGTTAGTTAAGGACATGTAATATATTGTTGGTGGAAATTTCAGGTCAGGAAGGTTTAAACCCCAACCTATTCAACGCAAACCAAATGACTTATCATTACACCACTAGCTCGAAGGTTGTAAAAAAGTGGTGGTAAACTATGTTTGTATATAGTGTTATCCAATGGCTTGAAATTGGAAACTCGTAGGTTTGAAACCACAACTCTCCCATCAAGAGTCAAACAACCCAACTAATATGCCAATCACGTTACTTTATTTAGGGGGACATGTAATATTTTATTTAAATTGAAAATATTGCCAAGCTAAAGAAAATCACAACCAACAGGAGTTGACCCCATGACCTCACATTATATAACACAATGGTTTAACCATTGCACCAAGGAACCATTACTTGAAAGAGGAGGTTTAATTAAATAGTATTATTCTTCTATGTCAATTGAACAAATTAGGTTTTTAAGGCTAGTTATTTCCAGCCCAAGAGTGGGTGGTGGTTTGTTGGAGTTCCATGGCCTCTATAACATATCCAAATACAGGATTATTTGCAATTTGGAGACCAAGTTGATGTAATAAGCATTTTTTTACATCTTATAATGGGTCAGATGCTTGTCAGAAGTGAACCCAGATATGTAGCCCAAGATAGGTGAAAATTGTTATCAACCTCTTTGTCTTGTCTCTTTTATTATCTTATGTTCATTTCTTCAATTCAACCTTTTAATTGTTCGCTAAGCTTTAAAATTTAAGCTAAAGTTAATTCACACTTGTAATAATTGCAAATCAAGTCAGTAATTTCATATCAAGTTTGGTATCAAAGCAACTTTGATAGGATCTTCAAGTGTAAATGCTTACTAGATCTAAGCTCAAGAATGGAGAATGACTTCTTAAAGAGTAAAACCTCGAAGTTGGCTTGAGGCCTTCAACTCAAAGACGAAAAATATCATTGCTAAAAGGATGGAAACTTTTTTATTCCAAAGTTAGTTTCCTTGAACCATTCATGACAACGAAAGCTATGGTGGAAGGGTTAATGAGAATGGAAGAAGCCTAAGGAAAATGGTCCTTTTGTAAAATATGAAGGAGAAGGAGTTGGTGATAAACCTCCTAAGACTCCTCCATCCCCATCATCCTCTTCTTCTGATTTTAGCGAAAGTTCTTTTTCAAAGAATTATTTTAAGAAAACCACGTCTAATTTACCTTTATTGAAACTAGATGTTAAGTCTGATTTTCCAATGTATGATGGTGAACCTAATGAAAAGAAGTTGGATAATTGGATCATATAGCTTGAAGCATGAACAAAAATATTGTTGAAGACATTTCAAATATCCAAATAACTATTATTTGGCTAGCAGTTCGAACATTGATTTGGTGGGAGCGTAGAACTCAATATCTCATTCAAATTGGTAAACTAATTTCTTCCTTGTATGAGTTCATAGAATAACTTTATCCATTAGACTACATGCAACAAGCAATAATGGATTGGCAAAAATTAAGGGAAGCTAAAGCACAAAGTATTCAAAGTTATACTCGGGAATTTAAAAAGGGGCACTAACATTGGGCATTCCTCTTTATACACAAGAAACTCTATTAAAGTACATTGGCATGTTCTTTACTGATTTGAAGTGTGTTATTATTATATTTAATCCAACTAAACTTTATGAATTTTGTGTACAAAAAACTCACATTGAATTAGGTAGAAGGAATGTTAATGATAATTTTTCCACAAAATTTGTTTAGTCAAAGGAAGACAAAAACAAAGGAAAGGGAAAACTAAAATGGAAAACTATAGTGAAGAAGGAAGATGAGATTCTTTCGTGTTCCTATTGCAATAAGGAAGGACGTGATGAGGATAGATGTTGTAAACTTCATCCAAAGTTAAAGCCAAAATGGTTTCTGGATCAGAAGGGTATACAAAAGATTGTTGCTACAATCCAACAGGATCTGGGATCAGACTTAGGTGTTGAAACTACTATCACAACTATGACAATAAAAGGTATATCTTCTATTGATAGTTATATTTCATGTGCTCATTCTTCAAAATATGAAGTAATACATGAGGAAATGAAACAAAGTGAATTGTTGAATATTAGGGTCATCCCAAAACACACTCAAAATGATACACTTGTTGATAGTGGATCACAAGTTAATCTTATTTCTGAGGAAATTGTTAATAAATTGAGATGGGAAACTAAGCCTCATCCTCAACCATATCATTTGGGTTGGGTATGTGAAAATTCTCAATTATAGGTGACTGAGTAATGTAAACTAAGATTTGAAATCACATTCAGTTTCATAGATGAGGTAGAGTTAGATGTGGTTCCACTTAACATTTGTGAGATTATATTGGGAATTCCATAATTATATGACAGAAAGACCATTTTTACATGGAGGTGAACAAGAATCATCTTATCAAAGATGGAAATGATTTCATTGTGAGGGCTCATCGAATGAATATGAATTTGTCTCTTGTAAATACATGACAAATGAAAAGGCTAGTAAATGCAAGCAAGAACTTTTCACTTGTGCCTATAAAAGCTAAGGATAACAATAAACCCAAAGAAATTAAACATTGTGAACCTAGAGATGATATAGTTAAGGATGTTTCTAACTATGATAAAATATTTCATGGTTCACAAGAATTACAACACGAGGATTTGTTGCATCCAAGCATCAAGGATCCAAGGTTATAGCCTATGGTTGAGAGTGAAATAGATCCATTGGTTAATGTTTCCTATTAAGAAGGGAAACAATATTCTTAATTCATTATCATTAGAAACTATGTGTTCATTTTTTGGCTACTATGTTGTGTATGATTAGTATTTGTGACAATGAATACATATGATTGTGAAAGTAAGAGAATTATTGATTATGTCAACAATGTTAAGATATTTTTCATCCTTATTGGACTGATTTTGATGAGTCAAATGTTTACTATCCAAGAATGATGGATGGATATGAGACAAGTGAGGAAGTGATACCCTCACTTACTTGTTGAATAAACCAGACTGTTGGTGGTCCAAAATATTTCCAATGGGAAGGATTGATCTAAGTGGATCTTTACAATTGATAAAAAATAATGATCTCAAATGTTGAGGAAAAGGTCTCCCTGTTGAAGGACTCTTTGAGATCTTTCCAACAATACTTGAACAAGATCAAACATAAGTCATATGAGAAATTTATGGCCTTCTAAATTTTTGGTCAAACAGGAAAAAAGATGTGCAGGACTTGCTATGTGGCATCCCAAAGGCTGACATGTGGATGTACTGACATTGGCATCGTAGTATTGATGGTGATAGGTGGTACAAGTGCTAGTGTCATGCTGACAGGACTGCACAGATGCTAACATGGCATTTTGTTTGGATTGTACGAATGTGGATGTGGTAGTGTTTTTGAGGTGGCAAATGGTTTGGTGGGATGACTATGCAGAAGCAACATGGACCAATTAGGAGTTGCCATGTGGCTATCTCAAAGTGGCTTGTGGGGGTTGGGTCTAACCCATAACCTTTGGCAATCAAATACAGTGGTATTTCAATATTTCACAAATCAATTGGTAACAAAATTTTGTTAAAAAAATATTTAAGGACATGTAATATATTGTTGGCTAAAAATTCAGTCCAGACAAGTTTGAACACCAACCTATTCGATACATTCCAAATGACTTACCATTACACCATTGGCCTAGAGGTTGTAAACGGATGGTGGTAAACTATATTTGTAATAATAGTGTTATCCAATGGTTTAAAATTGGAAACACACAAGTTCAACCATGTGACTTCCCCGCTAATAGTAAAACAACCTAACCAACATGCCAATTGCATTGCTTTGTATAGGGGACATGTAATATTTTATTTAAATTGAAAATATTACCAAGCTATGGAAAAACACAACCGATGGGAGTCAACGTCGTAACCTAAAGTTATATAACCCAGTGGTTTAACCAATGCACCAAGGAGTTGTGACTTGAAAGAATTATGAATAGGAGGTTTAATTGAATAGTATTATTCTTCTACATAAGTTGAATAAATTGGGTTTTGAGTCCAGTTCTTGGTAGCCCAAGAGTGGGAGGGGTTTGTTGGAGTGCCACAACCTTTGTAGTATATTCAAAGACAAGATTATTTTCAAGTTGGAGACCAAGTTGATGTAATAAACATTTTTTTCATCTCATAATAGATCACTTGCTCTTTGGAAGCAAATCAAGAGACGTAGCCCAACATGGGTGAAATCCATTATCAACTTTTTTGTCTTGTCTCTTTTATTATTTATTGTTCATTTCTTCAATTCAACCTTTCAATTGTTCATTAAGCTTAAAATATAAGATAAAGTTAATTCACACTTATAATTATTGCAAGTTAAGTCAATAATTTCATATCATCTCCACTTAGCTAGGCACACTTTGTCCACACCTCTCGATAATCTGTTACCTTCTTCGTTTCATCAAAGCCTTGGCCCAATACTCAACCATTGATTGAATCCTTCATAACATTGCATTATTTTTTATATGAATGTCACAAATGGTATGATGGATATGTTGTCCATCATGCATGCATCAGTTAAATGTGCACCCAAATCCAGGCCCTAACATCCCCCCACTCAAAATTATTTTCATCCCAGCAATAGTCCAACCACAACCTCATGGTCATCTCCCACTAGATATCGACATGATGGTGTATATCTTCTTTGGATGTTTTCTTTGACTGCACTACTGGACATATGCCTTTTCTTATGTCATGTCTCCCATAACCTAGGCTTAAATCATCCAAGCTCTTCACACCAATTCCTTTATATTTGTACCACACTAGGTTCCATCACGTCCTTGGTTTGTTGTTAGTAGCAATCCTACTTGCTTAACTTCTCACTTCCATAGTTGATCACCAATCATGTTTCTACTTGACATTTCAAACTCTTCTTCAACACTCAACTTGCACATTGAGCTCCCCAATATTTTAGGTTGACTAAGTAGCTAATCCAACCATTTCTCCCACTCAATGAGAATTTACCTCATCTTGTCAAATTACTCCTCTTTCTTGATTTTGCTTATTGGCTTGTCCCAATACTTTTGTTGCTTTTGGTTTGATTCCTTGACCAGGCACCTATGATTTCAACGTCTCCCCTACTTTTTGTTTTGGAGGAGGCACCGCATACCTCTACTTCTTTTTTTAGTGAGACGGGGCTCAAAATAGTCCTCTAAGGCTCCAAAATATCATTATATTTGAACAGTAGTCCTCATGAAGATAACACCTTATTTCTTCAACTTATGTATCAGTGCATTCCATGCTCTTCAATCTTCCTAGTGTCAACTAGAAGTCACATATTCCCATGGAATACCTACAATATTCTACAGTAGTGGCAAGATTCTTTCTTTCCTCTTCCTTGCTTGCAACATTCTTCCCACTACTAGGTTCTCATTTTTAATGTTGTTTAACATTCATGCTATATATGGCACAAATATGAGAAGGACTTTGACTTCCTTCTTCAAGTCATATCCTCTCTTTTATCACTTTGATATTTATTTTGAATTTAATAAAGAAAGAAAAGTCAAAGGTAACCACAAACCACTTTTGGAGATTAGAACCTAGCCTTCCTAATGCTCAGAGAGGGCTCTCTCTTTATAAATTAACATTGTTTTAGTTAAGATGATTTTAGGCTAGTTATTGTTTGCACTTGGGTTTTGTTTTGAATTGGGTGGTGGGATCACTTTACTTAGATGAATAGAGGTTTGGCTTTTACCATTGGGTTATGGAGTCTAATGTCAGACAAACAAGACTAGATTCAGTTCTAAAAATAGTGTCTACAGGGCAAGATAGATGAGTTACTGCAGATCTCAAAGGCTAAATGGTGGAATGGTTTCAAATTGGATCCAAGGAGAAACTAAGGGTTCCCTAGGCCGGATTTTGGAAGTAATGAAAGAAGTCAACTGGGATGGGAGAGCAATTAAGGGTTCTTAAATCTGGGTATCAGAGGAAAACATGTAAATGACTAACTATGCAAAATAGAGTGTACTTAAACAATTTCTGAGTGATATTTCCAGTTAATTCATTCAAATTTAGAACACATTTAAGATTATCAAACACATAAGAAGGTAACAAAATCGCACAAAGAAGATATCTCATTGCAAATGGCTCATCTCATGAATCCTATAGCGAAATGCTTTTAGTACTTACTCCAGTCTGTTGACTTGAAAGTGGTACAATCATCCGTAGGTTTTCAGATCAAAATAGCTCTACAAATGTAAAATAATCCACCCTAATACTTCAAATTATGAAGTATTTATACGAAATAATTACAAAATATCTCAAACTGCATTGAGAACTAATCTAGGAAAAAAGAAATATCTTCTTGCAAGAAGATAGGGACAGCTATTGAATTGTTGCTTGTTGTCCCTGTTATTAAGGTTTTGTTGGATTTTCTCTTTCATCTTTTTCCCTTTATGCTGATTGGCTATTTGGTACAACACTTTACCTGTTGACATGCCCTTCATGGATGAAGTGATTACCTGTTCTCTGGCCACTTCCCTGATCTTATTGTTGTAATATGCATGTGTCATTAACTTGTCATTTATTACTAAGGGATTAGGTAATCTCTTTTCCTTTAAAAGTTTGAACTTAGCCATGAACCTGGCAACGACTAGTTGCATGTTCTGACACTTATCTTCTAAATTCAACATCAAATTCCTCTTGGTGAGGACTCTTTTGACTTCCAAAATTGTACCTGTCCTGTCAGGTATCTTCAGTTCTTGCAATTCATACTTATTCTTAGAGTTGAGGAAGTGGACGATTCTTGTTGCTTCCTCTGGCATTTCTCCAAGTTCTGCTTAACCCTTTCAATGGCTTATGTATCCTGCTTTATTAAATCAATTTGCTAAAACATGACCTAGATGGATGGCCAAATATCATTGATAGATTCAATTATATTGGCCCATAGTTGCTCTTTAGCCTTATCTATAGGCTCACTCAATGTCAATTCTTTCTCTAGGATTTTTATCCTTTCATTCATCCTTGCAGCCTTTGTTGCTCTTCTTTATGCATGATCTAGGCAAGCTTGCAATCTGTCTCCATGCTGGTGAGTCTCTCTTTAAGTTTGATTATCTCATTGGTCTGAATGAACATTTCTTCCATTACGTTGACCAGCCTGTTTGCTTCATCACTTGTGGAGGTTGTTGCTGTTGATTCTGTTGTTGATGTAGTCTATGCAAATGTTGGTAGTGCAATGGCCATTGGAGCAGTGGGAGCTAATGTTGCTGCCAAAGTAGAAGGTACAGATGTGGTCACTGTTGGAATGACATTTGCAGGAGCATTGTTATAGACATATTTGGGCACATCAACCCCAAACTTATATGTCAATGTATTAGGGCTCATCAACCCCTAAAAGTGTTGTTTCATACCCTAAAGGAACATAGTCATCTAAATACATCATTCCCCAAAAGTTCCATCTGAGAAACCATCCAAAAACTGCCTAAATTGAACCATACTAACTGCTCCAATGGAAAAGTACGATGCATACTGAGTGGTACACTACCAGGGTGTGATGCATACTATTTAGGCCTTCTACAGGGTGTGATGGGCGAGGACGGACAAATGTTTGGGACATTTGTTAGTTGATTACTCATGGAATCTTCCAGAACTTTTCCTATGCCACTTGCCTCTCTGAATTCGCCCAAGGATGAATAAGGGATCTAAGAAAATCCAATCCCTTCTCTTGTGGAACCCATTGTAACAAGTGGAATGACACTAATCAAACCCCATGGATGAATCACACCCTTGCAAACATCTATAAATGGATCCCTCATCCAAGAGATCTAGAGGCTGGAATGTTGTGAATTGCAAGGAAGTGCTGATAGTTTGTAATTGAGGAAGGAGAATTGTATTGTTGGAGTGATCTTGCTATTTCATGAGGTGAAGAAGGATTGAAGCTAGGAGGATGATGCTGGATCAGACAACTAGGTTGTAATTCTCCCTTCTATTAATAAAGCTCTTCAAGTTTTCTTCCATATAATTGGGTAATTGTGAATGCTATCATTTGTTCATTATATATCTGATTCTGTAATTTTTATGTTGTAATAAATCACGATGCTTTGACGGTTCTTTGTTGTTGTACTTGTGCAGGTACTCTCCAAGCATGTTAAGTACAGGGAGGAGTTGCAGGCTCTATCAAAGGGGACAAAGATCAAGCAAGGGATTAAGTGAACAATGTAAACTTTGAAACGGGAACTAATATTGTTACCTGTTTTGTAGAGATAGCAAAAAAGTGACCCGATTTTGAAAAGGGGTGATGCAGAACACACATGTCATTTTTAGAGCATAGTTTTTGACACTTTAAATTTTTTTATGTACATTATGTTTTAGAATGGTAGTGATTTTCATGGTGATTTAAAAAAGTGGTAATTCTGCATTAGGCCATTTTTTTAAAAGACCCATTTTTTGACTTTAAATTTTCTAATGTATGAAATGTAAATAATTATTTTCTAAATTTAATAATTTTTGAAGTGGTCTTCTTCTTAATATATATATATATATATATATATATATATATATATATATGTAGTGAGGTTTTTATTGTTTTTCATATTTAAAGAAGAAGGTCGATATTTTGAATTTTCGATATTCTACATATTTATACATCGTTAATTAATATTTCAATCCAAATGAAATAATTGTCTCTA
Source organism: Pinus tabuliformis (assembly GCA_031772625.1). NCBI lineage: Eukaryota > Viridiplantae > Streptophyta > Pinopsida > Pinales > Pinaceae > Pinus > Pinus tabuliformis. Next base: position 41,807,985 of record CM062816.1, on the reverse strand, counting down.
AAAAAAATAATTTTTAACAATTGACCAAAAAAAACCATTTTTAACATAAATATAACTAAAAACTACATGTTTTGATAATCTTTTGTAATTTTTTTCTAGAGATGACATGTTAGAATCACAATTTTTATAGGAAAATTTTAACTAAAAATGGTTAAATAATAGTTTTTTTTTTTTGAATTTCATGTCAAAAAATAATAATAACCACTGTTTTTTTCAAAAAATAATGATTAACATAAAAATGAATGCGAAAATCACATAATACAAATATTGAACACACAACAACCTTAATTGAGTGCTTATTCTTCTCATAAAATGTCAAATTCAAAACATTACAAGTATAAGTAATTAATAGTTTCCAAAAATGAGCTTGATTTCCAAGCATAACTTAAATTTAATCAACAATGTCACGTAATCCAAACTCTTTGTCCTATGGAATTTCATCATTGTATTCTTCGACAATATTTTCTGCTTCATTTTGTTCATTTTCCTCCTCTAATGGATCTTTGATGTCTGTGAATCTCCCAATGTATTCCTTTCCAATCATTTTGTGTAATGTTGGTTGGGGTTCCTTTGCCCTTTTCGCCGCATGTGATTCACTAAAGTCCCCATTCTTCAACCTAATTTTTTCATTGCATCTGGAAGAAATTGAAGAGAATTAATTCTTTGCTAAATAAAATTGCAATGTATTGGATTTTTTTCAATGGCAATGCAATTTATTCCTTTTTGAAGGCAACATGTTAGTGTTGTACTTAATTATCAAGCACAAAAGAAATAATGAAGTAAATTAGTACAATGACATATAAATTAATAAATAACATATTGAAATTCAATTCCATATAATAAAACTTACCTAAGCCAGAAAATAAATCCAAAACCCAATCTCCTTCATTTGATTGCCGCAAAGACATGGCTAAATCGAGCTCCTAAATAACATTGGGTTACATTGTTCAAGTGTTCAAATGACTCGATTGAGCGCTTAAAAAGGGCTCAATCGAGAAATCATTTTTTCCACCCAAACGTGCCATATTTTGCCGAAAAGTGTAACCCAACTCCATGCTTTCACCCTTATATATTATGAATTTCTAACAATCTATATCCTAATTATTATTATTATCCAATTTTAAAGTCATAGCCAAGCCAGACACCAAATTGGTGTATGAGACCCCCTTGTTTGTGGGACAAGAGACCCACCTCCACGCAACGATTTGATTATTATGTCTACGAAGGCATACCTACTCTAACCCCTTCTGGTTTTTGAACCTGTGACCTCTTAGGAGGAAACACATGCTCTTAACCATTAGGCCTATTCATGCTCTAAAAAAGTGGATTTGATTAGCTAAAGATAGTAATCTAGAAACTCACAATTATAACTCATGATCACAATATATAACACACATGTAACACACCTGTAAGATTACAAATTATGATAATATGTTTGAGAATACAAGAATAGTTATTTCCTTTTATGCATCTCCAATGGAAATGTAATTATGAACTAGAATCTAGCCTAGGATTGGAGGTTGTGTTTTAAAAATTGATGCATTAATAAAGCCTATATGTGTAATCTTAAATGTATAAAATTGTATTTTATGCCATTTCAAAAAAAATGATTTGAATGTTCATTTTGTTAGGTTTAAAGGTTACATAATTCAGCACAAAATTTAACTTTGATTTCCAAGTTATTAATTTGTTTCGGTTTCTAAAATAATTACATAATGCTACAAATTTTTCCACAATTCCCCAAAATAACCATCTAAGTCCAAGAATTTGAAGATACTAAAGTGTCAAAGCTCCATGATTTTTGGTAGTGCAACAAGTTGTTTATTTATTTTATGTTAGTATTGAACCCTAATCTACATTACTTGCTAATTTGTAATGAACAATAACTAAGCATTAATGCCTTTCAAAGCATTTAGTGCTACTAAGTCTTCTTGATGAGCAATGCAATGAACACTTATTAAATTTGGCACAAGTTTTTTTTAATAAAATGATAAATCTTGTTTGGTTAACAACCATAAAATAAGTACCATTCGTGGAAACAAATACCTTTTTTTTAATGTAATATGTTGGCTTCAACTTCTAAACCTTACACTATGGTGGAAATTGCTTTTCCCTTGATATCATCTAGTAATTTTATAAGCTCCACACCTTATGAGACATGCTCCCAAAGTCTTTAAATCCAAAATTGTAACATGAATGTCAATATGTTTTTCTGTTGTATGATCTTTTTATTTTTGTTTAACATAAAAGAGATTAAAGGACTCTAAAGCATATTTCTTAATTGATCTCTTTCGAATATTCAAATTTAAATAATGGATAATCTTATTTTTGGCATATTTGGATACATTAAGAGATGACAAAGGAACAAAGAGGCTTATGAAGGGAAAAAGATAAATCTTGTTGTATTAGCTATAGTATGCCTATTGTGATAGCTAACTTTTGGTTATATCATAACCATGACATTTTCACGGAAGGTTATAGCATATCCTATTGTTTTAATTAAAACTTTCTTTGATATCAGTCAGGATAGGTTTATTTTGCAAAATACATTGTCTTGGCAGAAATTTTTAACTACAATAAGTTGAATGACGAGGATGTGATATATGATGCATCGTATTGTTGGATCTGTAGGCAACAGATCCAATGGACCAGTGGACACATGGTGAACAGTGCAGAAGTCTATCTGTGATGTATTTAAATGATTTGGGAGTGTCAGATGAATGTAGGAAGTTATAATGTCTATGTAAATACATATATCTTTGATATGTAAATGATATGGGGGAGCGAAGATAAGAGCGTCGTATAGAATATCATGAGTTTTTAATTTTGTTTAAAGAGATTTGTTGGTGTATAAATATAATTTTATGAACATCAAAGCCATCGGGACGATTCTGAGAATCGCCCCGATGGCTCTGATGTTTCAAAACCTACCATTGTTTTGAGCCCTTCTTGAATATTCCTGCTTCTGTAGAGTCTGATGGCAGGAGGTTCTGTGCATGCAGTGGCAGTGGGAGTGTCACACGAAAGAGCATAACAATACCATGGCCGAGTAACGCTCTATTGGACTGTTTTAAATTTATAAAAGTATTTCAATGATAAGGTTAGTCCTCCATGGTTCTAGTTCCACCTTTTGTCTATATGTACCCAAGATTGAAATCGCAAATTGGTATATTCGATATAAAGAGATTCGCTGGTGTATAAATATAAACGGGAATAACAAAAAAAAGTTTCCTCGGTTGAAAAAACAACTTTCAAACCACATGAGAATACCAGTTAGCGCATGAATTGCACCGATAAAATATTTATCATCTGCCTTGGGCACTAGGTTGTTTCTAAACCATAACACAATACCGCGTAGTACATGAACTACACGGAAAACTATTTACCATTAGCGTTGTGAAATATGTTGTTTTGTGTATTAGTGGTGTAGTAACAATTGAAGATGGGATGTGCATAATTCCATCAAAATACTCTCAAACATTAACATCATAAACCAGGAGACATACACTGTAAAGTCGACACAACACAAATATTCAATAGTAGCGTAATTATATTAAAAATATAATAAATCAAACCAAAAATATGCGATTACATCATGACTTCTATTTTGGTGGAGACAACGTGATTATTCGTAGGCAACATAACTATATCAATAATGCAATATATGAACTTGCTCCATATATTTCGGTTTAGATGCACACTAATTTTCTGCGATAAATAAATATAATTTTATGAACATCAGAGCCATCGCCCGCCACCCCTGGTGGTAGAATCGCCACCAGGGGTGGCGCGACCAATGGATCTGATGTTTCAAAATCTACCATTGTTTTGAGCGCGCAACCCTATGATTTCCTTGACTTCCTCGACACCTGCTATGACCTGTCTGGCAATGGCCAAGTCCAGATTCTTACTCTAACTTTTCATTTCCAGAACAACGCGGATGTGAGTGTGAGCACCCTCGGGATTTTGGTAACCCTTGCGAGTGAAGGATCCCAGTTGTGCCTGGCATTCGCACCGGAATCGCAAACGAACAGTGTTAACATTATCGGGAACTTCCAACAGCAGCAGATTAAGGTTGCTTTTGACACGACGGGCAGAAGACTTGGCTTCGCCTCTGGTTCCTGCACGACTTAGCACTACTCCAATAATTCCAATAAATTCCCTCTACGTTGCTGGGCTAATTGTAGAATTATATTTCACTGGTTTCTACAAAAGACGACAACCCTAAATCTGCGTGTCAAGCCTAGATTAGATTAGATTGATGAGCACAGTTTTATATCAAAGTAAGGCACACTTTACAATATTGAAAGCTTTTCTCAGTTGTACACAATTTGGCACTTGCTTAGCTATTTCACAGGTTTAGGTTTTATGTAATCGAAGGCATGTTGTATACTGAGTCGTAAAATGTTAAAACCCTATAGTAGTACAGATGGAAAACATTTCATTCAACATCTTGAACACGTCTACCAATAATAACACAAATTGGGCAAAGAGCAATGCCAATAATAAAATTCATAGTGCCTCGTGTGGTTATATGTGCTGATTTGGGATCCCGAGTTTACAGTTTATCTAGCAACAAATTTCTTTATATTTTGATGAAATGTTGAAGTAAAATAATACAGGAAACTTGACTGACTTTTTTCTATGCAACTTGTATTATAGGAAGTTCTTCATTTTTAAAATGCTAACCAGGCTAGTTTCGGCCTTATGGTTACCTAGCTTTTATTAAAGTCCGTCGAGGCCACCGTTTGGGTACTGAAGAATATGGGTTTCTTGGACGACATCGTTCAGCACGAATAATTATTTCTATTTTCAATTGTTTTTCTTGGACTAATAATTAATTCTATTTTAAAATTGATTTTATTGTACTAAATAATCCCTTACTTTATCTGAATTCACTTTTGGGAGACAGAGATAGGTTTATAATCTTTTTATAGATTTAAGAATTCACTTTTGGGAGACAGAGTTGATAATCTTTTTATAGATTTTATAAAGGCAAGTTTATTATTATTTTTTAATTTCTATAAAAATAAGTTTATATTCAGCGTAGCGGTTTCTATAATAATTAGAATATATTGATCTATGACGCATTGCTTTAAAATCTATAAAATAATGTCAACAATGAAAGTGGCAGGCTCGAAAAAATCAAACTTGGAATCTCATACTTTTCCGTAATTTTTTTCCCTAATCATACTTTTCCTTATATGCAGATAAAAGAATGCCGACCAATAACAGAGAATTTTAAAGATAATTGGATTTAGTTGGTCCATGGGACGTGCATCGAATTATAATTATTATATTTACCAAAGTGGTTGGTAATGATAGTATACATCTCATTTAAAGATTCCAAGCCACATCAATGTTCCCAACTAAAATGGCAAAAATATATAATTATTGCCGTAAGCAAATAATTCTCTCTGAAAATTATTTTGCTTTTTCTCTCTGAAAATTATTGCCTTAAGCAAATATCAACCCACACTGGATGGGCATGACGGAATCCCGTCCGGTGGAGTGCGAAAGACGTGACCCCTTCCTGCGCCGGGCAGAGCGCGGGCCACCGGTGGATGAAGGGAAAGATATGAGAGACAGGTAGGATTTCAAGCCGATTCTTATTTTCGACCCTATAACAATATTAATGTTATCTGACATACAAGACATGTGAGCGGAATAACCATCATCATCTGAATGACCGCGGGACCGAAACACTTCAAAAGTCATTCCCGAGGCGGCCGAATGTGTACGTACAACAATGCGAATAAAACAACGCCAGCAAAGAATGCATAGAATCTTGAAAGTATTATAAAACTATCTCTGTACCCCGATAGTGAATTCAGCGTAGTGATTTAAAAATAAGTTTATATTCAGCATAGTGATTTTTGTAGAGATTAAAAAAATAATAATAAACTTGCCTTTATAAAATCTATAAAAAGATTATCAAACTATCTCTGTCCTCCAAAAGTGAATTGTCTGTTATTGGTCGGCATTTTTTTATCTGCATATAAGGAAAAGTATGATTGGGAAAAAATTACGGAAAAGTATGAGATTCCAAGTTTGATTTTTTGGAGCCTGCCACTTTCATTATTGACATTATTTTATAGATTTTAAAGCAATGAGTCGTATCAATATATTCTAATTATTATACGCTAAATATAAACTTATTTTTATAGACATTAAAATAATAATAATAAACTTGCCTTTATAAAATCTATAAAAAGATCCCCAAAGTGAATTCTTAAATCTATAAAAAGATTATAAACTTATCTTTGTCTCCCACAAGTGTATTCAGATAAAGTAAGGGATTATTTAGTACAATAAAATCAATTTTAAAATAGAATTAATTATTAATCCAAGAAAAACAATTGAAAATAGAAATAATTATTCGTGCTGAAAGATGTCGTCCAAAAAACTCATATTCTTCAGTACCAAGCAGTGGCCTCGACAGATTTTAATAAAAGCTAAGTAACTATAAGGTCGAAACCAGCCTGTTAGCATTTTAAAAATGAAAACCTTCCTATGATACAAGTTGCATAGAAAAAAGTCACTCGAGTTTCCTATATTATTTTACTTCAACATTTCATCAGACTATGAAGAAATTTGTTGTTAGACAAACTATAAACTCGGTATCCCAGATCAGCGCATACGACTACACGCGGCGCTATGAATTTTATTATTGGCATTGCTCTTTGCCCAATTTGTGTTATTATTGGCAAACGTGTTCAAGATGATGAATGAAATGTTTTCCATCTGTACTACTATAGCGTTTTAACATTTTACGACTCAATATACAACATGCCTTCGATTACATAAAACCTAAACCTGTGAAATAGCTAAGCAAGTGCCAAATTGTGTACAACTGAGGAAAGCTTTCAATATTGTACAATGTGCCTTACTTTGATATAAAACTGTGCTCATCAATCTAATCTAATCTAGGCTTGACACACAAATTTAGGGCTGCCGTCTTTTGCAGAAACCAGTGAAATATAATTCTACAGTTAGCCCAGCAACGGTACAGGGAATTTATTGGAATTATTGGAGCAATGCTATGTCGCGCAGGAACTAGAGGCGAAGTCAAGTCTTCCACCTGCCGTGTCAAAAGCAACCTTCATCTGCTGCTGTTGGAAGTTCCCGATAATGTTAACACTGTTTGTTTGCGATTCTAGTGCGAATGCCAGGCACACCTTGGATCCGTCGCTCACAAGGGTTACCAAAATCCCGAGGGCGCTCACACTCACTTCCACATTGTTCTGGAAATGAAAAGTTATAATCAGAATCTGGACCTGGTCGTTGCTAGACAGGTCGTAGCAGGTATCGAGGAAATCATAGGGCTGCGCGCTCAAAACAATGGTAGGTTATGAAACATCAGAGCCATTGGGGCAATTCTGAGAATTGCCCTACCACCCCCGGTGGTGAGAATGAGCCATCAAGGCAATTCTGAGAAGCCCCGATTGCTCATTCTCGCCACCAAAATCGCCCCGACGGTTCATTCTCCACCAGGGGTAGTGGGGCGATTATCAGAATCGCCCCGATGGCTCTGATGTTCATAAAATTATATTTATTTATCACAGAAAATTAGTGTGCATCTAAATCGAAATATATGAAGCAAGTTCATATATTGCATTATTGATATAGTTATGTTACCTACGAATAATCATGTTGTCTCCACCAAAATATATTGAGAAGTCATGATGTAATCACATATTTTTTGTTTGATTTATTATATTTTTAATATAATTACGCTACTATTGAATATTTGTGTTGTGTCGACTTTACAATGTATGTCTCCTGGTTTATGATGTTAGTGTTTGAAAGTATTTTGATGACATTATGCACATCCCATTTTCAATTGTTACTACACCACTAGTACACAAAACAATGTATTTCACAAGGTTAGTGGTAAATATTTTAGCCATGTAGTTCATGTACTACGCGGTATTCTGTTATGGTTTAGAAACAACTTAGTTCCCAAGGCAAACGACAAAAGGTGGAACCAGAACCATGGAGGACCGACCTTATCATTGAAATGCTTTTATAAATTTAAAACAGTCCAATAGAGCATTACTCGGCCATGGTATTGTTGTGCTCTTTCGTGTGACACTCCCACTGCCATTGCATGCACAGAACCTCTCGCCATCAGGATCTACAGAAGCAGGAATATTCAAGAAGGGCTCAAAACAATGGTAGGTTTTGAAACATCAGAGCCATTGGCTCTGATGTTCATAAAATTATATTTATGCACCAACAAATCTCTTTAAACAAAATTAAAAACTCATGATATTCTATACAACGCTCTTAGCTTCGCTCCCCCATATCATTTTTTTTTTCCAAGGAAAAAACCAACTTTTCTATTATAAAAATAAAAGAGCTACAAATAGATGAATTAACATCCAGCAGATAGAAGCACTGCCTGAGACAGATATGTTGCCACATGGGCTCGCATTGTTAGTGAGCTAACGTGCACAAAGAATATGAAGGAGAAGAGAAAAAGGAACGAAAAAAAAGGGGAAAAACCTGGCTTCCGGCTCAGGTTTTTTGCCCCTTTTTCTTTTCGACCTTGCGCCATTCTCCCACCGTGGGCTCGGTCGAGACCATGACTAACTGGGTTGTTTCATTTTGTTGTCCAGTTTCTTTATCTGAATCTGATGTATCTGAATGATGCTGCCGTTTGATGCCTCCCATGCTTTGATCCACGCTTGTCATCTGATGCTGGGTCTCTGTCTGGAGTGAAAGTGGCTGTTGCTCCTTGTTGACTACTGTAGTTTCCTGTTGGGTCTCCAGATCAACCTCCTCTATGATTGTATCGTCCTCCTCTTCTTCTGTTTCTGTATCTTCTGATACTGTGGGTACTTTCTTTTCCTCGGCTTTCTTCTTTATGACATTGTCTATGTTTTGCCATCCTTTATGCTTCCTTTGTTGTGGCTTGTTCTTGTTTTGGCTTTTGCATGCATTGAACAAATGACCTGTTTGTTGACATCCCCTGCATCTGAATGTTGTGTTCTCATAGTCCAAAGATTGTTTCCATTGAGTATTGTTGAAGTTCAGTATGATGCTTTCTGGTAATCCCTGGCTGAGATCTACCTCGACGCAAATTCTAGCAAATGTAAAGATCCCTTTTAGATGTCTCTATGCGTCTATCTTTAACATTCTTTCGAGAGCATTTCCTATAACTGCTAGGGAAGAAAAGTGCCAAAAATGCATCGAAAGATTATGTAGCCTTACCCATACCGGCATTTTTGATACCACCATGGAGTTTGGATCAAACTCCGGGAACCAGGGGGTAACAAATAATCCCGCACTGCCCCAGAACCATGGTCCTTCGGTGAGGACTTTATCCCTCTCTTCTTCGACTCGAAAGACTACTATGAAGAAACCTTTCGAGCATAGCTGAATCCGGCAGTTTTTTGTCCATGTCATGTGTATCCATTGGTACAATGCATCCGATCTAGGCCAGAAGCCGTTAAATCTACAAATGATTGCATTTTTTTGTAGATCTGTGAAAATGCCCTTTACCTCTGGGATATCCAGCAGAATGGAGGGGCTCACTGGTGCTTCATCTACGATATACTGCCCTGGGGGGGTATTTACATTTGCATGTTCTTTCCCCTTTTGAGTTCCTGTCCCCTTTGCTGCATCTCTGTAGGATCCTGTAGGTTTTGATGTAGATCCCTTTGATCCACCTCGCAGCCGGAGATTGAGAATAACAGTTGAATCTTTTGCAACCCTGTAATGCTGGAGGGTGTGTTGATCCTGCATGCATAACCCAGAAAATAATAGGTTTTGTGATGCAGCTGGAATGCCCAATCTGACCTGTATCTCTTTTTTTAAATCCAATACTGTCATCCATGCACAGATCTGCACACAAAAGTGCCTCCCGTCTGTTGATCTAACAAAAATTTGTTTCAGATCTGCTATGTCTGCCTTATTCTGGTTCCTTGTTAATATTTGTTGCGCTGCCGACCGTATAGGGACCTCATAGCCCATATCCCAACTCCCCCGCGAGCCTGAATCCCTACTCCACCCCATACTTGTTTCATGGCTTTGATAAGGCCGCCCTAGATCTGCAAAAAGAAGCCCCGGCGGACCAAAACGAGCCTTGAGAGCTGGCATGCTCCTCTTTTCTTCGTATTCCAAAACAGATTTCCCATATCTATGCAGTGTGTTCTTGAATACGGCCGTATCAAACCTGAACAGGATAAGAACTGTGTGATTTGGAAAAATAAACTCCAGACAGAGGGTTTTCGTTGCCGCCGTGAGGTAACCCATCTGCAAAACAGAGTCGGATCGCCCCAGACGCCGCTTGATGAGATTTGTTTCGAAAGAGATCTTCCCATCCGCCGTTCCAGACCAAAAACCTTGTGTGGCATCAATCGCTAGATCTCCCTCGACCATGCATCTAGCCGATCCAAGACGGATCAGGCCGTTTTGGACCTCGACTGCGCATAGTTTTTCCACAAAAACCCTAGCTCCTCGTCGCGCCTCCATTTTCTCAGTTCCCGAATATTTTTCCGCTCCCCCATATCATTTACATATCAAAGATATGTGTATTTACATAGACGTTATAACTTCCTACATTCATCTGGCACTCCCGAATCATTTAAATACATCACAGATAGACTTCTGCACTGTTCACCATGTGTCCACTTGTCCATTGGATCTTTTGCTGACAGATCCAACAATACGATGCATCATATATCACATCCTTATCATTCAACTTATTGTAGTTAAAAATTTATGCCAAGACAACGTATTTTGCAAAATAAACCTGTCTCGACTGATATCAAAGAAAGTTTTAATTAAAACAATAGGATATGCTATAACCTTCCGTGAAAATGTCATGGTTATGCTATAACCAAAAGTTAGCTAGCACAATAGGCATACTATAGCTAACACATCAAGATTTATCTTTTTCCCTTCATAAGCCCTTTTGTTCCTTTGTCATCTCTTAATGTATCCAAATATGCCAAAAATAAGATTATCCATTACTTAAATTTGAATATTTGAAAGAGATCAATTGAGAAATATGCTTTAGAGTCCTTTAATCTCTTTATGTTAAACAAAAATAAAAAGATCATACAATAGAAAAACATATTGATATTCATGTTACATTTTTGGATTTAAAGACTTTGGGAGCATGTCTCATAAGGTGTGGAGCTTATAAAATTACTAGATGATATCAAGGGAAAAACAATTTCCACCATAGTGTAAGGTTTAGAGGTTGAAGCCAACATAAAACATAAAAAAAAGGTATTTGTTTCCATGAATGGTACTTATTTTATGGTTGTTAATCAAACAAGATTTATCATTTTATTAAAAAAAAAAACTTGTGCCAAAGTTAATAAGTGTTCATTGCATTGCTCATCAATAAGACTTAGTAGCACTAAATGCTTTGAAAGGCATTAATGCTTAGTTATTGTTCATTACAAATTAGCAAGTAATGTAGATTAGGGTTCAATACTAAAATAAAATAAATAAACAACTTGTTGCACTACCAGAAATCATGGAGTTTTGACACTTTAATAGCTTCAAATTCTTGGACTTATATGGTTATTTTGGGGAATTGTGGAAAATTTTGTAGCATTATGTAATTTTTTTGGAAACTGAAACAAATTAATAACTTGGAAATCAAAGTTAAATTTTGTGCTAAATTATGTAACCTTTAAACCTAACAAAATGAACTTTCAAATCATTTTTTTTTGAAATAGCATAAAATACATTTTTATACATTTAAGATTGCACATATAGGCTTTATTAATGCGTCAATTTTTAAAACACAACCTCCAAACCTAGGCTAGATTCTAGTTCATAATTACATTCCCATTGGAGATGCATAAAAGGAAATAGTTATGCTTGTATTCTCAAACATATTATCATAATTTGTAATCTTACAGGTGTGTTACATGTGTGTTATATATTGTGATCATGAGTTATAATTGTGAGTTTTTATATTACTATCTTTAGCTAATCAAATCCACTTTCTTAGAGCATGAATAGGCCTAATGGTTAAGAGCATGTGTTTCTCCTAAGAGGTCACAGGTTCAAAAACCAGAAGGGGTTAGAGTAGGTATACCTTCATAGAAATAATAATCAAATCGTTGCGTGGAGGTGGGTTTCTTGTTCCACAAACAAGGGGGTCTCATACACCAATGTGATGTCTAGCTTGGCTATGACGATAGAGATTCTGAAAAGGTTGTTGCCAGAAGGAACAGTGTTGAGATGGAAGTCTGCTGAAACTAGTCATAGATATAGAAGAATTTTGAAACCTGAAATGGTGGGCATGCATGTGGACTCAGATGGGGCACTAGTCGATGAAAGAGAAGAATATGGAACATCTTTGTCTGCATCCAGTCATTCATATGAAGATGTGAATTTTGATGGTGTGCAAGAAAGTATGAGTGATTTTGAATAGTTGTCTAAGACAGTTTATATAAGTGATGTTTGCATCATATCTTGAAATAAAATTTTTGATTTCTGTAAGGTGTTAAATCAGAAGTTATGAGTCATTTTTATGTTGTTTGATTATATGTCTTAATTATGATAATTTTTATTGTTTAGAATATCTACAATGAAACATTAAATTAGAGATATAATGTATGTTTCATTCAATATACAAATAATGATATTTTGATTCATTTAGTCATGTAATTTGTTCATAATGTCATGGTTTTTTAATTTTATTGTTGAAAAAATTCCAATTTCTTTTGTATCTAGCATGTTATGGTTGAAAACATGTTGAATTTATACTTAGGATAGAAAAATGTTATTCTACCAAAAACATTAGTGTGTTTTTTTCCTGATAAACAATTGTTTTTTTTCACAAAAAAAATCGGTTTTACTAGCATTTTTTAAAATGTTGAAAATTGACTCTAGAAAAAATATCGTTGTTCTAATATCGACACTTTTTTGTTTTCAAGGTTTTTTTCCCACAAATTTTTTTTTTTCACTTCCATTTTTAAAACATGTTCAAAATTGACCCTTAAAAAAAAACCATTGTTCTAGTATACACACTTTTAGTTTTTGGCATTGTTTTTGGTGTTTTTTCGGGTTTTTTTGGCGAGAGTTCCCGTTTTGAGTTTATAGTTCCCGTTTCAAAGTTTACATTGTGAATTACAAGGAAATGTTGATAGTTTGTAATTGAAGAAGGAGAATTGTATTGTTCGAGTGATCTTGCTATTTCATGAGGTGAAGAAGGATTGACGCTGGGAGGATGATGCTGGATCAGACAACTGGGTTGTAATTCTCCCTTCTATTAATAAAGCTCTTCAAGTTTTCTTCCATATGATTGTGTAATTGTGAATGTTATCATTTGTGAATGCTATCATTTGTGAATGCTATCATTTGTTCATTATATATCTGATTCTGTAATGTTTATGTTGTAATAGATCATGATGCTTTGACGGTTCTTTGTTGTTGTACTTGTGCAGGTACTCTCCAAGCATGTTAAGTACAGGGAGGAGTTGCAGGCTCTGTTAAAGGGGACAGAGATCAAGCAAGGGATTAAGTGGAAGTTCTAGGTTGGTTCCATTATCTTTCTCTTATCTATTACACATAGAAGAAACCATTGAATTGCTTTAAACTATTGTTTCTAGGGTAGCTGCCAAACCTAGAGGGCTAGCATTCTTTAGGAATACTAGTTTTCCCAGAAACAAATTGGTGACTCCACTGGGGAATGAATAGATGTTTGTTTGTTGTTATTGTTTGTTTTATGTTCAATTTGATAAGCTATAGACAGAGTTTGAAGTTAGCCAGGTAACCTTCAAACTGCTCTTGCTCTGCAATTTCATAGTAGATGAATGCTGCTTCAGTCAATCTCTGGTTTAGTTTATGAATTGAACATTTGACTTGCAAAGCACATATAGATGCCCTTTTTGGTAGCTCAGTAATCTCTTAAGACACTCCATTATACTTTTCTCATCATTGTTCATCAAAACCCACCTTAACTCATTGAAAACAGCTCCGCATTTGAGCCAAAACCCATTTCAGTTGCACTCCCTGGACCATCGCACTGTCTTCCACTATGACTTAGTATGCATCGCACCTCCCGAGTGCAGTAAGCACAATGCATCTCAATTTCTGTGAATCCCAGGTGCGATAATTGACTGATCTCTTTTTCCATCTAGAAATTGGGGGTTTTTGACCTTGTTTTTAGTTTTGTTTGGTTGTTTTGCTGCAAATGAATAGTGCCTCCTTACTAAAACTTACTTGCATCACTTAGATCAGCCTCAATTACATTAGGATTAGTGAATGTTTTTTGTGTGTTTTTTCATCATTTACGATCCTTTGTTGAAAAGTTGTTTAAATCGATTTGACACTTTGGTACAAAAAGTGTCGTAATTGTCATTTTGTGTCGAAAATAGAAGTGTCGTAAATTCTTCCTTCCCTTGATAATCAATTGAACTTTTATTCATGTATTTGGTTTGATTTGTTTATATTCAAAGTGTCGAAAGCATTTTTTTTCAAAATTTAAAGTGTCGTTTAGAGTCTTCCTTTCTCTTTTGAAGAAGAAATTGTCTAAAATGTCATTTTGAGTGAAATATTTCAGATTTTTGCTGCATTTAGTTTACCTTTTTTTGCATTTTTCACATTAAGGAAAGCGAAAAAAAAAATACATGCATTTGAATTTAGCATTTTCTGGTTTATGTGCGAAAACATGATTTAGGGAATGCACTAGTGTGTGCTCTTTGCTCTTGCTTAAAAGCATTGTCATCTTCTTTCCCTAATAGCTAGGATTTTCATTGCTCAAATAAACAAAGATTGTTTATCATTGTAGATTGCATCTTAGGAATTTCATATCATCATCATGCGGTGAACCATTGAAAGGTAAAATCTAAAAAAGATTAACTTTAAAATGAATTTCAATGAACCTAAGAACGCTTTGGAACTTAACGCAACATATTTAGAGGTCTAGGCTAGTGACGTGTTCCAGTGTCTTTAAAACTAGTGGCTATCGTTTTCATTGAAGGTTGGGTGATTCCTCCTCCTTGATACGACAAGTGCTAGCACGGACTTGTGCTCCCTGCACCGTCGCGTATATATTGGGAGACCACAATAGGCTTAAATCCTTTATCCATAGGACACTGAGTCTTCCACCTTATCGATCGCAATGCACTAAACACAACATTCGGGAAGATTGATTGCCATACATAAGTCCTTGGTAATTTCTTTTTAATTTATCACCAAGGTGTATATTTCAGTTTTGCAATTGGTTTGGTAATCCCTCTGTCTAGATTTTCTAGAGTAGTCACTTTCGTTCCTTTTCGACTCTTTAAAAGAAAAGGTCCATCTGAGCACTTGTCCTTTCAGGCTCATTAAAAATCGAAGGAGACTAGAGTCATCTTTAGCTTTTTATCGACTCTTAAAAACTGAAAAAGCAAAGTTGCGTCCAAGTGTCATTAAAATTAATTGAATTCGTAATAACATCATTTTCCCCCTTAATTTTGAGTTTATCAAATAATCCACAATCGTGGAAGAAATTCAATCAAAACCCTGTCGTTCGTGGAGACTAGTGAGTCAACCGTCTTTAACTCAGGAAGACAAGCCAATCTGGATAAAGCGATCTCGTTTAACTAAGTCCAATTCATCTGGTTTATTTGAAACTTTGGTTTCAACATCGTCAGAGACTACAGTTACTCCGATTATTTCTAGTACATCTGCCTTCAAAGAAGAAGTTCCGCAGTTACAAGAGGACATTAGAATTGATCCTAGTGTAACGGTAGACACTTCTGTACATGAAACAACTCCATCTAGAGTTGATCCAGAACCCCTCTCAGTTTGAACCGAGGCTACATTTGAACCAGTAGTTGTTCAAGAACCTCCCTTCGAGACTGAAGTTCATTTACCTGAACATCTGGAAGTTGAGTTTCAGTTTTTAGAAGGTGTCACCCCTCCAGTATCTGTCACTGCAGAATCTATACCTTCTTTCGCCCCAGAAATCTTTTACCGACCTAGCGGTCTACCTCTTCCACCTGGTCTGATTGCTATAGAGGAGATAGTAGAGGATCCCCCATCTAGTACCCCGTTTCATTTTGGAACTGGGATTCATTTGTATCCTTCTACTCCTAAGTTTGGTTCTTTTGATCCCCATTCATCGCAAGTTCCTATTGAATCACTTGGAGAGCTCTTGGATAGACTAGACATGTCTGAACAACCATCAACATCTAGGAATGTGTCATCTGATGGAGCTGCAACGGAACCTCCTGCTGTTATTCCTATAATGTTTTATGGTACACCATCTGTTCCAGCTGGTTATCAATCACTAGCTGGAGTCCACTAAGGGGCTGCTTCAGCGCCATGGTCTGCTCCTATTTATTCATCTGGAGTCCCATCTGGTCCTTCTTATGTTAAATCAACAATTTGATCATGCATGCCAGTATCAATTTGGGCAAACCAGTTTTCAAAGATTGATATATCCTTTAAACACTGGACTTCCGCCATATGGAGAGCAATATGCTTTTTCACTGTTTCTTCATGGGGAACAACCATATGAGCGTTGCCAACAATATTTAGGTCAAACTGGAATTACATCTAATGGTTGGATACCAATACTGCGAGAACAACAAAGGGTTGTATATCCAACGCAACCGATCCAACCTATGTCGAATATTCCCACTACACCTGCTATTACGACTGTGTCACAAGCACAAGCATAGCCTGTTGTGTCTCTACCTCAACCTGCTCCTTCTTCCTCGCAACCTCAAGTTTTGAGGCAGAAGACTCAAGTCTCTTAGGTTGTGATACAATAGCCACTTGTCTCTACAGCTCAACCGCAACCTCAGGTTAGTGCCTCTTTATCTGCAATGACTTAGACACAAATGGGTATGGTCAATTCGCATCTTGGTCAATCTTCCAGTATTGGGCAACAGCAAATGGTCCAACAACCGTGGCTGCCCCAATACCAACAACCGCAATTCCAGCAAACCCAACCTCAGTTTGGGCTTGGTTTACAAGCTCAGACTGGATTTGGTCAATATCAAGCCTACCAAGGACCTAGGCAACAAGGCTTTGTAGGTTATGGACAGCCGCATTTTCAAACCAATTATCAACAACCACACTATACTGGTTATGTCCAACAACCTTATCAAAGTTACCAACAACAGATACATTATGTTGGTATGCAAAGACCTACTGCTCAGGCGATTCCATCTTATCCTAGGTATGCTCCACCCAACCTGAATCAGTAGTTGTCTTTCGTAGCAACTCTAGAATTACCAGATTTTAACCGGCTGATGAATGATCCAATTGCATACACCCCTTGGTGGCCAACGATTCCTCATAAACTCCCCTCCGATATTCCTAAGTCCAATGGAAATCTAGGAGAAGATCCATCAAATCACGTAATGACTTTTCATTTGTGGTGCTCATCTAACACTCTGAATGATGATTCGATTAGACTTCACCTTTTTCAGAGAACACTTATTGGTCTAGCGGCAAAATGGTATATTTAATTGCCTAGAGCTTCATTTGATAACTTCACCATCCTTGCCACTACTTTTCTAACCCACTTTCAATTACCCATCAAGTACGAAACCGGAACAGAACTCCTTACCAATTTTAAATAGACCACGTCCACTCACATATTTGATCATATTCATGAGTGGCCACGTCGTTGTTGAATGGTAAAGACGTATGTTCCTGATCAGCTTCTAGTTGAGTGGTTTATTAAGTCCTTATTTCCATATATCATTGAGGACATGGCAAAAGGTGGAGTTGTCACTGAAGAGCAAGTCATTGCTCATGCCCAATATTTAGATTTGATCTATACTCAATCTGGCACACTCCACACAAAATTCCTGACGCTCTTGGACCAGCTTTTTCCGTTCCACCTCCTAAATCGAGTAGGGACTCTCATGCCAGTGATGGTGTGATCGGTGTCTCAAGCACGCAAACTGCAAGAGGTCCATCTGGTCAAGTTCTTGTTGTTTCTAGTCAAAATGAAAATGACAATTCTCTTGCCTCAAAGATTAATGTCATGTCATATGACAAGGGCAAAAATCCAAAGCAACCAGGGGGCAAGAAGAAATGGAAAAATAATAAGAAGAAACAGGAGAATTCCACTCTTAAAAAGTCATCTGAAAACCCTACTACGGCAGGGAAACCTCCTCGTTATCCATGTTTGATCTGTAACAAGGAGCATTTCATGAGAGATTGTCCACATCGATTTGAGGTTTCAAAACTTTTGAAGGCTTCGAATACCTCAGCGTGTTGACTGATCCATTTCCAAACCCAAAAACTAATATGGTTGCTACCAATAATGCTTTCGCATCCCAAGAGCTAATGCTATCCATCGCAAACAAGCAAAATGATGCTTTGGTATCAACAAGGAGTAAATATTATGGGAATCCATCATCGTTGAACAAACAAGCTACTGATCAACCTAGTGCTTCAACAATGACTTTTCCAGAAGTTGGTCCACCCATTATTCCTGAATTAACCATTAAGCCGCCACAGGGAGTCATACATAATTTGAAATTCAATCCTCATGCTCGAGCTGCTCAGAATTATAATATAGTGGAGGATCTGGCTCAATTTCCATCCACCATGTTGACACTTGAGGTATTGCAAAATTGTCCCTCCCAGAAGCAGGATTTGTTATCAACAATAGGTGGGATCGATCCAGCGGATTCCAATCTTGTGGCCTTTAATCATACTAGATATATACCACAGTTACCGGCCCAACTCGCTTTCTTAATACAGGTAAAATCCCTCAATAAAAAATTTCATCGAACCATCATTGATGAGGGGACATCTACCTGTATTATGTAAATGAGTTTTTGGAAAACTCTTGGTTCACCACCCTTGTCACGATCACCAACAACATGAAAAGCATTCGATAGAAGAATGTACACTCTGTATGGGATTTTAAGTAGCTTGCAAGTTGAACTGGGGGGGGGAAATAGTAGATATTGAAGTCGAGGTCATTGACGGACTCCTTGACTACAATATTTTACTAGGAAGACCCTGGGTTTATTCTATGGTTGCCGTTGTGTCTACATATTTTAGAAAGATTGCATTTCCCTTCCAAGTTGGAATCATAATCGTTGAACAACTAGCCTTTTTTGCTAACGGTTCACAAGCTACTGGAAGCATTCCATTGATCCATGGAAGTTCACAATTGCTTCAAAATGTTGGAGTATGTCTCCTAAAAGACCCTTCCTTAATGGGTACTTTTGCCCTCCCATATCCATCTAGTTTCGTGGAAGTGGCCACAATGGAAACCTGTCATATGATCTCTTCTACATCATCTGAGTTTAAGAAGAGTTCTGACTATTTTGATAGTGAGGATCATCACAAGGAGTTGCCGCCAAGCCCCATCGAATCTTTGTAGCAATCAATTTTTTGGGCTCATGCGGCAAATCTGAGTCTACACTCAACAAGTGTTTGGGTAGATAGGTCTTCAGAATATGGTACCTCTTCTGATCCTTGGTCTCGTATACATTGTATGAGACGAAGGAATCATCCAATCAATGATGATAAGAGAGAAGTCGTGAGAAGATTATCATCATCATTCCCACCTTCAAGATGACAAAGAAGATTATTTGAACGACCTCAATTACCCCTCAATTGTTGATTTTTTATTAAATTATGTAGATACAGTAGATTCTGAGTGAAATCTGTCCAATATTGAAGAAACAATCACTATTAATATTTTGACCAAACCTAATATTGTAGAGAATATTCACGTTGGCAAATCTTGTTCTCCATCAGAACTAGATAGCTACTGTGCTCTTTTTCGCGAATTCAGAGATGTATTTGCATGGTCATATGAAGAAATGCCAGGCATTGACTCGAGAATTTTTGAACATGAAATCAAGATGTATCTAGATGTCAAACCAATACGACAATGGTTTCGACCTGTTCATCTGAAGAAAGCCGCTGCCATTAAAAGTAGAGGTTGAAAGACTTTTGCATGTTGGCTTCATTTACCCTGTACCTCTCACTAATTGGGTATCAAGTATTGTTCCTTTGATGAAAAAACAAGGAATGATAAGAGTGTGCGTTGATTATAGGGATGTAAATCAAGCATGTCTGAAGGACAACTATCCTACGCCCTTTATCGACCAGATTATTGATGAATGTGCTGGATGCGAAATCTTTTCATTCATGGATGGATTTTTGGGCTATAATCAAATCAATATCCGCCCATAGGACCAGTCAAAGACTGCATTTATATGTCTGTGGGGCACATTCGCACATCATAAATTACCTTTCGATTTGAAGAACGCAGGGGTGACATTTCAAAGGGCAATGAATTATGCCTTCCATGACATCAAAAACATCGTTCAACCATATCTTGACGATCTGCCTACTCATTCGCGAAAACGAACTAATCAACCACAACATTTGAGAGCCATATTTTTACGTTGCCGACACTACAAGATACGAATCAATCTACACAAATGCATGTTTTGTGTTGGTTCTGGTCGACTACTTGGTTTTGTAGTTTCAAAGGACGAAATTTGACTTGACCCATTTAAGGTTCAGGAAATTCTTGACATGCCTGCACCTTCAAATTTGCTTCAGATTCAGAGACTCCAAGGGAAAGCTAACTTTCTGAGGAGGTTCATTCCAAGTTATGCTGAGCTCACGAAAGGTTATACACATCTTTTGAAGAAAGGGGTACCCTTCCACTGGGATCAGGTTGTGCAAGCTTCCTTTGATGCTCTAAAAGATTCCCTGATAAAAGCATCATTAATGTATACCCCGGACTATCAAAAAGACTTCAACCTATATCTCGCCACAGAAGATACAACCATCGCTATGGTTTTAGTGCAAGAAGATGAAGGAATTGAACATCCTATATATTATTTAAGTCGTAATCTTAATGATATAGAAAGCCAATACTCTTATGTTGAAAAGTTGGCTTTAGCAGCCGTTCAAGCAGTACAGAGATTTCGACACTATGTACTCCTTCGCAAAACTACCATTGTGTTAGATTGCAACCCTATGACATACATTTTGTCACGTCAATTGCTAGGGGGAAATTATTCCAAATGGATAGTCATTTTGCAGGAATTTGATTTGAAATTCGTCAAATCCAAATCAAATAAGTCTCTCGTCTTTGCAGAGTTACTTTACGACTTTCCATCATCCTCTAACGAATTAACATCAAAAGCATCAATCGTGGATGAGACTCTGTTTCTGATATCGTCAAGTGATCCGTGGTACTGGGATATACTGGTCTATCTCCAAACCCAAACTTTTAGGCCTAACACCTCTCGCTCTGAACAGTGATGTACTCGATACCAAGCCAAAGATTATTTTATCGTTGGTGATACACTTTACCGCCGTGGTGTCATTACAGTTTTACGAAGGTGCTTGTGGGGGGCATCTATCTGGTTAAGCTACTAGACAAAAGATCTTACGAGCTAGTTACTTCTGGCCCACCATATTCAAAGATTACATAATTGCAGTCAGAAGTTGCCATGCTTGTCAAATTTTTTATCGCAAAACCAGATTACGACCTGCACCACTGCATCCAGTTGTTGTTGTTGGCCCATTCGCTAAATGGGGCATTGATTTCATGACATGTAACCCCACCTCGGCCGAGGGGCATGGGTATATTATAGTCGTTGTCGACTATTTTACAAAATGGGCCGAGGCAATGCCTACATTGAACAACAGCGGCGAAACGACTGCACTCTTTTTTTTCAATCATGTAGTTTCTAGATTCGGTGTTCCACAGGCTATAGTCACAGATCATGGGTCACATTTTCACAATCACATAATGATCAAATTAACTAAAAAATTAGGACTGTCCCATGATAGTTATACTCCATATTATCCGCAGGCTAACGGACAAGTTGAGGCAATCAACAAAGTCCTTAAGCACATGCTGCAGAGAATGATTGGAGTCCATAAACGGAATTGGCATTTAATCATGTACTCAGCTCTATGGGCATATAGGACTTCGGTGAGAAATGTGACCGGATTTACGCCGTTTCAGTTGGTGTATGGTCTGGAACCAGTCTTACCAATTCGGTGCGAAATCTCATCCCTCAAGCTCGTAATCGATCTACTTCTCAAAACTTCTGAAGAAGAGGCTCGTTTCATGGAATTAATCCATATGGATGAAACCCATCGTGATGCCGCATTGGCTAACGAAGCACACAAGAAACACATCAAGACTCAATATGACCAAAATGTTAAGTCTCATGTCTTCTCAGAAGGTGACCTGGTCTTGCTTTACGATCAAGATTCTGACAAATTAGGAGAAGGTAAATTTGAACCATTATGGATGGACCCTTGCATTGTTAAACGCATATTGAAAAAAGGAGCCTATAAGCTTGTCGATTATGATGGGATTCCACTATCGCAGCCCTGAAACAGGTTGTATCTTAAACGTTACTATGCTTGATTAAGTGTGGTAAACTCATTATATATATGCTTTTATTGCATTTTTTAGTGTTTTCTTTTAGAGTCGTCATTTTTATTAGGTAATCCACTTCACATTTATTGCAGATGTCAGACTTTTTGGAACCATTTGTTGGGTATGCCGACGGAGCTAGTCGTAGTACGCAGAAATTATCTTTTGCGGCTTGGGCCATCTTCGCTCCAAGCGGCGAGTTATTGAGCTTCAGGGGGATATGTATTGGTCGATCAACGAACAACATCGCTGAGTATAGCACGTTGATTGAAATTCTCTCTGATGCCATTTCACATGGCATACGCCGACTCATTGTCAGGCAAGATTCATAACTCGTCATTCTACAGCTTACTGGCCTTTGTTCAGAACCCAGCTATTTATCGCATGTTCCTAAGAGTTAGGATTTTGGAAAGACATTTTGATTCCATTCAATATCAACACATTTCCAGAAACTTAAACACATTAATTGATTCATTAGAAAACTATGTGTTAAATAGACATTTGCAGCATTTGTAAAGAAAGCATTTCACATCAACATTTGCATTAGGATTTCATCACTTAGCCAAAATAAAACTCCAAAAATAAAAAATAGATAGCTGTTTATAGTTTTCACAAATGTTTTGTGTCTAAGACAAAATCGGTCATCTGACCAAGAAACTCAAAAATGAATGCAGAAAAACATCCTAGACTAGTGATGTTGGTGATGTCACCGCCTGTTCTATCATGCGTAGGAGCCTAGTCCAACGACTCGGTACACCAGTAGCATGGCGCTGTAACATCAAAGGTAACTCATTGGTCCTGACATCCTGAATACCGAGAGTGAGGCCCTCAATCTGATCCTACAACATTGCCAGGGTCTCTGATATGTCCAAATCCCGAAGGATGGCCCTCCCTACAACCTCTCCTACTGGAGTGTCATCTGCCTCCCGTGGGCATGCCACCGGTCGCACTAGTCCAATATCTGCACACACATACGAGTTTATTTAGTCTTGATAACATCAAAAACACATAAAATTTATAAAACTGAGAAAACAAAGATGTGGTCGAATCATTTTACCTATAGCACTCCACTGCTCACCAGCTAGTAAAGCCAAATCCAGATCGCCTCGAAAATCCATCCCGACATATGGATACTCCACAAACACCATCTCCCGGCGGTTGAACCACTCGAAAAAGGCATCTGAGAAGGAGATCTGTGATTGGCCGGCATGTCTAGCCATAAGATCCACCTATCTCTGCATCTGTGGTTCCCTCGGTGCTGGCAATCCCAGTGAAATCGATACTAGCTAGGTGCGATGATTGAGGAACGAAATCTTTAAACCCCAGGGGCCCTGAAAAGTGAAAAAACTTGCTCAGAATCAAGAAAAGATGGAATGAAAATGAAAAGCTAAAGGATATCTCCTACCTGGTCCTAACGGTGCGGAGAATGGTCCACCGGATCTCCCGGAATCAACTGGGGAAATTTGCGGGGAAAAACCGCTTCAGAGCTCCAAATCCCAAATTTGAAATGAAATGACGAAAATGAAATATTGAAACTACTTTTTATGTTTACTATTCATGTACTTCAAAATGAAATGTTAGTTTTAGTTCATTTTTCGTCCATATATATGTATTTCTAGTCAATTTGATGGAGTTTTGAGTAGGATGAACGACTGATGAAAGAATCTGATGTGCTAAACAGTGAATTAAACATCTTTGAATCCAAGCATAGTTTTTCCGTTTCAAGCTTGTGTAAAAAGAAACTAAATCCAAGCATAGTTCCCTATAGTTCAAGCTTGTCTAAAAATGAACCCATTTTCAAACCCTTGTGATTGCCATTCTATCAGACTTTTGAGCCTTGGTTGTTTTCATCTCATCACCACCATCTCTTCGGCCGATCATGCGCTTTCACTTGGTTGTGTTACCTTTTTGAGGGAGTTGCAATGAGTAGTCTTATTAGCCAGCCTCTTCACATAAATCAACATGTTTCGAGAAGTTCCAACATCGCCGGAACGAGTTGCTACCCTAGACACCATTCGTTCCTCAAAGTAGAGTCCTCTTTAAACCCTTTTCAGACTCGTTAAATATGAAAAGATTGTCGATCACTTGTATTTTCCAGCTCATTAAGGTATTGGAAATGTCATCCCTCCTGTATTATTTTATCCTTTTTCGGACCTGAGGGATTACTTTACGAAAAAGAGCTTATCGAGTTTTCTTTTCATCCCTTTTCAAACTCTCTAAACATGAAAAGGACCAAGTTATCATTGTCATTAAACTTGTTAAAACAATAGCGAAAAACTTGTCCATCTAGATGAGACCGAGTTTCACTATCGCTAAACTCGTTAAAACATTAAATAGCGACAGGTTTTCCCAAAGGGTGTGTTAGCGCTCAAATTTGCCTCAGGCTGAGGAAGGCGAAACTCAAGGCAACATCAAACCAAGCTCACCCTCGTAGCTAGCCCTACGAGGATAGGAGAGGGCTCTCTCCGGGTCTATCTCGGCAAAAGGTCTTCAAAGGGGCTGAGATGACCGATATGAATACTGATTTTAGGCTAGTAAATTGATAAGATAGTTTGATTTAAGATTTTTAGGGTTTTGTTGGAAAACAGGGAAAGGCAATTTTGGGTGCGGGGATGTGACACAGTTTTTGCAGAGGTCTTTTTGGGGCAAGGTAGGCAATCGTCCTGATGTCTTTAAAGGAATTGAATGGATAAAAATGACTGGTGAGGAGCTAAGGAGAGCGAAAAACCTTCAGGAGTTCTCCTTAAACAGATGAAAACATAGATATTAAACAAACTTAAAGGCAGAGCATACAAGATTATGAATTCTACCTTAACACTTCATTTGTTTAATTTGCAGAAGAGAATAGTAGGAAAATGATACACATAACAAACTTACAAGTACATGAGAGAAACACACCATCAACACAAATAACCACAGGAATCCCAAAAAGTGCTGCAAAACCCTGGTCTTTCCTGTGCCAAAATTGCAGAGATACAATGTGTAATACAGTCTAAGCTTATCCCCCAAGAGTCCAACCTTGAAAATGACTAAGAAAATACATAATATAGGCAAGCTAACACATTCCCTTGCCTCTAGGGGTCGAGCTCATCATCCTAGGAGCTGTTTCAACCAATTCTAAACAAGGAACTGAATCCCTCTCTCCTTCTCTCTCCCCCCCCTCCATTTATATGTACAACTAACCCCTATATGCTAGGAAACTGATTCATTCATTAAATTTTTGTTATTTTGTGAATGAATCATCTAGAATAGGTAAATAAGTACCAAATTTACATCATGTACATTAAATTACATCAAGACAAACCAAAAATTACATCAAGAGGTGAAACTGGTCATAACTGGTCGAATTCCTGAGCTGGAGGATGAAAACTGGATCAAAAATCTCTATGCGCAGCGCCCTGATCTCTATGCGCAACGCACTTTTCAGGCTAATTTTGAGGCACTTCCCAACATCCAAATTGAGCTCAAAATAGATCGTTGGAAAGTTCTTTGAGTCTACTTTCCAACTCAAGTGGAATGTTTCAATTTGGAGCTCACTTTCCCCCTCAAAATTGCATTCTCCTAGAGGTACTTCCTGCTGTGGCAAAAGGTGGCAGCAAGGTGGTTTTCCTGGTGTTTTTGGGCCTTTTGACCATCTAGAACTTGATGAAATGCCTTGGCAATAGCTGAGCAGGTATATTTCATCATGAAAAATCCAAAAATACAAACCATTTGTGATTTGGACCTCCCAATCTTATGGGTAGCGCGCTGCGCGTTGAGCTAAAAAACCTGTTTTTAGAGCCAAAAAATTCAAAATTGACAAAATTTTCTCCAAATTCCTTGAAATTTGGGCTGGGGGTCCCCAATCAAGTACCATTCTTAGCCAAAGAGGCTTCGGCCAAAAATCGAAGTGGATCCGACTTCTTTCACCGTTTTAGTGCTTGGCTCAACCTCTTTTTCAAAATCTTCACTTTTGCTTTGTTGACATGCATGCGAGCCCAATAATGATGTTTCATGTGTCGGAGCATATATTTATCTCTATTAGCCTTTGCCAAAAGCTTCTTTAAGTGAATTTTGACCCTCTCGAGTCAAGTCTCCCAGTCAGCTTCTATGTCCTGCTCAATGGGTGTCATCTCATGTATATGTCTTCGGGTAGCTTGTCGGTCTTCACGGATTTGTCGCAGCTCCATAAGTGTGTGTTGAAATCAAAACTTCAATGCATACTCAAAACCCAAATATGTTTACCAAAGCATCATGAAAACCAAGCCATAATGGTAATGCTCCATTTCAATGAATTGGCATAAAACAGTCACTGTTTGACAAATGGACAAAAATATAATGTGTACCCTTTGCAACGTTGACTAGAGTTTACAAATGAGTATGGGACTATTGTTCATCAATAGAGGATGGAAAATCTTCACAAAACCACCCACATGTCCTTTAAAAAACCCTTAAGGAGTGATTTTTACATGGACATAGGGTTTCGATTTTCAAGAGCCAATACAACAAATTTCCCATCTTGAAACACACTTCAAACATTATAACATTGACTGAGCAGCAAGGAAATACCTACTTGCAAGTTTTGGAGTGGATTTGGTATGATCTGGTTGCATGGACAGAGTTTTCTTGTTGCTATAACCCAATGCACAGCGCGCAAAACCAACCCGCAGCGAACCCCTCTATGCGCAGCGCCCTTGTTAATTTACACTGGCCAATGAGGCCCAATGCGCAGCGCACCTCTCTATGTGCAGCGCACACTTTCTATGCACAGTGCATTTTGTAGGAGGATTTTGGAGGCCTTCCCGGTGTCCAAATCGGGTGCAGGATAGCTTGTTGGAAAGGTCTTTGAGTGTAATTTCCAAATCAATTAGAATTTTTTAATTTTGAGTTCATTTTCCTTGTCAAAAATTAAATCTCCCAAGACTGGTCAAAATGTGCCAAATGAGGCTGCCTCAAGGCAGAGTGTTGTTGCAGTCAACTTTTGAATGCCTTCCTCAACTCCAAATTGAGCTCATGATAGTTCATTGGAAACATATTTTTGTCTAGTTATCCTTTGACTCATCAAGAAAGTTATTTGGCCAACCAAGCTAGGAGAAAACTTGATTTTCCCAAGGTCACTTCAGAGGTGCATCAATTCTCCCGAGGCGATTGTATTTTTGACATTTATCCAAAACCATTATACCTGTGTAAAACGTGAAGGAAATTTTTCTTCCTTGGCCTGTTGTGGACAAAAACCTCTCTCATTTTTCCCAAATTCATCTCTGATTGCTCAGAAACATCATTTTAGTAAAACCTATCACAATGTGTGAAACAAGGGATTTTGTTGAAATGAAGCGAAATGAAGGGGATAAGGGGCTTCTAAATTCTTGGGGAAATTTTTGGAAGTAGGGAGGGATGTTAGGAAGCAAGGGAAAGTGGAATCTCGGAAATTGAGTGAGGGGAAGGGGTCCAAAAGGGTAAAACACAGGCTCAACCTAGAAAATTGCCAGGTTGTAGCAAGAAACTAGGGTTTGTGGAAAAATGAGGAATTTGGGGGATCTCAGTGATGGGAAGTGTTTGATAAGGTACTTTAAGGATAGGGGAAGGTGTATGAAGATCCGGATACAAGTTTTGCTAATGATTTTACCATCCAAGAGAAATTAGCTTCAAAACCCTAGGAGAGGGAAATGAACCTTGCCTAGGCGCAACTGAAGCATGAACAAGGTGTGAAATGACCCAATGGAACCTGACATGATGATGACAACCCTATGAATGATTATAGACTCAGCTGAATAGTGACATAGACTGACATTTGGGCAACTTTGAAAGGAGTGAAATCAAACCCTAGACCTAATGCCTAGTGACCAAATTTTGCTTGAAGACTCACCGAAACGACAAAATTTGACCTTGACACTCTGAGACCACTTTGTAAGAGCATATTTGATCACTGGAGGAAGGTTGGAAAGACTGACATTAACATTGGCTCCAATGGGGATGGTAGCTCCTTGGAGGTGCCAAGAACTGCAGATCTCTGGAAGAGCTAGATAGTGCCTTCATCCATTGGGCAATGGAGTCAAAATTCAAGCTAAAATGCATGACTGAAAACCAAGACAAACTAACTTATCAACAAGACTAAAAATTGATTCACAAATGACTCATGACTCAGCTAAAAACTGACGCCATACTTAAACACAACAGACAAACTGAAAATGATGCTCAAAGTGGAGCTTATTCATCAAAACCTACTCTAACAGTTTCATTCATCACCTGATCAAGTGAAATGAAACAACCAATGCAACCAAGTAAGTATCCCGTCTGTTGTTTGAATTCTCCGCAAGTGCTCGCTTATGAACAACAAGAGAGAACTACTAAAAGGCAACTCCCATCATAACTTAGAAACAGATCTGTTGAATGATATGAATTCTCTATCCGCCTCCAAAAACACTACATAAGGATCTTGAAATTCAAGCACACTGGAACTTAGCTCATCCAATGGATTACTTCTCTTTTCCTCATACCATGAATGCAAACTTTGATCTGAGCCTTGTGACGAGACCTCTGCTGAAAATGACAAAGAAACCGGCTGTCGGATCAAGTTTGTATCAATACACGTTTCAAGCTCACATATAGTCAATGGAGAAAGACTTTGACTACAAACCTCATCCAAAACATCAGCTATTGGATCATGAAAAACTTGAAAAGACTGCTGCAACCCATTTTCTATTGGTTCCAATGTGATTACCTGATTGCCTACATGCTGCTCATTCTTCACTGAAGATGTACTATGCAAATTTCCCTTCAAAAACTGAAATGATTCAAAATAGAAAGGTAAGGAACCTTCTTGTATCATCTGATCGTATGTGTCAGCTTCCATGTCTTCATCTGCAACTTGACAATCAATGGCATTCGGGGGCTGCAATTCTGGATATGACAAGTCTTGAACAAAGTTTTCATTGCTCTCAAGATGGTCCAAATCAAAACTTGTTGACAACTGATTTCTGATTGCATGGAAGTTGTCTCTGATGAACTGACATGAATCAAAACAAAAAGGCAAAGATCCTTCACTTATTTCAAAATTTGCTGCACTTTCCTCGTCATTGTCATAGCTGATATGCATCGGTTGATCACTGTATTCGAGCTGCTGAAAATGAACTTCTTCTGCCCACAAACGAGCTGCTGATTTGTTTGCAAGATTAGCTTCTGTTTGGAGAACATAATCATCATCATACTGATCAAACTGAGGCAAATCATCAGTATAAAAGACACACTCAAGCATACATGTCATATCAACAGATCTCTCTTCTCCAAGATGATTAATAAGACAATCATTATCAGATCTATAACAATTAGGATAAGAAACAAAATGTTTTGGATCAGCAACTTGTTCTTCTTCAATCAGCGAGCCATGAGCTTGAACATCATAATCATTCCTTGCGTTGATCTTGTCCATCATCTTTTCCACTGCACTTACCAAAATGTCAAGCTTCACCTCTAGAGATGTTGATTCAGGCGGATCTATGTTTTTCATCTCTTCTTCTTTCAACCTTGCCCGTCGGATCAACAGATGAGCCTCTACATTCACTGCACTGTTTTGCATCTCGTGAAGTGTTGCAATATCCCTTTCTCTCAGCTGAAACTCCATCTCCGGATCAAAGGCACCCAGATAGTGCAAGAGAGCAGATCTAGAAGTAGGCCTTATCTCAATTGGCATTGAATAATAAACTTGATTAAATCTGGCCGAAAACTATTGTACTGTCTCCCCTGGTAGTCTTTTCAGCTGGTTATACTCTTCTACAATCAAGAAAAGGTTCTGCCCGATCATCCACCTGTCGAGAAAAACTTTGACAAACTGCCAGAAATCTGAGATGCTCACATCAGGCAGGGTTTTGAACCAACTCTTCACTTTTCCTTGTAAAGAAAGAGCAAAAAGCCTTATACTGAAATCTTCTTCATCAACTTCAAAAAGATCTAGAAAAGACTCAAAATTCTGCACATGTTGCTCAGCGTTGGCATTCTTACTTTCACCATCAAACCTCGGCAAGTATAGATCATAGTTTTTGGGGAAAGCATGGAGAACAGAAGGTAAAACAAGAGGTTTATACCGATCTGGAATTTTACAAGGTGTAGGCATATGTACAGCAGGTATAGAACCAGTCTTGGTCTCTTGAGGTTCATCAATTTGAAGATGGTCATCACAAAATTCGGAAAAAGGATCCTGATCAAGCTCAAAGGCATGCAAATCTTTGGTATTCACAATCTTCAAAGGGAAAGACTCAACTGCAGGCCGAGGATCTCTTCTCAAATACAATATACTTTTCAAAGCCTTCTTGACATTCTTGGGAAAAGAGAAGAAATAATCTATGACAAAGAACAAAATGTCTTGGATGAAATTGCAACTTGAATACCTAATCTGTCCATGTTGTCCTTTCATGTTTTGCTGGTCGGGATCATCCTCCATTGGAGTCTTTGGATCTGATCTCGAAACTGATTTAGAGTTGCCAGGTGAATGATTTCAGCCTTGCCAGTGTCTGATCGTTTTTCACCATCAACAATCAGATCTGAACTTGATACATGTACTGGGGAAATTAACAATTTAAATGTCACATTTACAAGCTAGACCGGAGATTGACTGAAGCAACGTTTATCTACTTCCGCTAATTCAAAGCAAAAGCATTTTGAAGGCTACTTGGCATAACTTCAGGCTCCGTCTGTAGCTATAAAAAAAATGACATCAACAAGAAAACCATTTTCTTCCCCAGTATGGTCGCCACTATGTTAGCGCTCAAATTTGCCTCAGGCTGAGGAAGGCGAAACTCAAGGCAACATCAAACCAAGCTCAGCCTCGTAGCTAGCCCTACGAGGACAGGAGAGGGCTCTCTCCGGGTCTATCTCGGCAAAAGGTCTTCAAAGGGGATGAGATGACCGATATGAATACTGATTTTAGGCTAGTAAATTGATAAGATAGTTTGATTTAAGATTTTTAGGGTTTTGTTGGAAAACAGGGAGAGGCAATTTTGGGTGCGGGGATGTGACACAGTTTTTGCAGAGGTATTTTTGGGGCAAGGTAGGCAATCGTCCTGATGTCTTTAAAGGAATTGAATGGATAGAAATGACTGGTGAGGAGCTAAGGAGAGCGAGAAACCTTCAGGAGTTCTCCTTAAACAGATGAAAACATAGATATTAAACAAACTTAAAGGCAGAGCATACAAGATTATGAATTCTACCTTAACACTTCATTTGTTTAATTTGCAGAAGAGAATAGTAGGAAAATGATACACATAAAAAACTTACAAGTACATGAGAGAAACACACCATCAACACAAATAACCACAGGAATCCCAAAAAGTGCTGCAAAACCCTGGTCTTTCCTTTGCCAAAATTGCAGAGATACAATGTGTAATACAGTATAAGCTTATCCCCCAAGAGTCAAACCTTGAAAATGACTAAGAAAATACATAATATAGGCAAGCTAACACATTCCCTTGCCTCTAGGGGTCGAGCTCATCATCCTAGGAGCTGTTTCAACCAATTCTAAACAAGGAACTAAAAACTAGGTAGTCAAACAACTAACCCCTATATGCTAGGAAACTGATTCATTCATTAAATTTTTGCTGTTTTGTGAATGAATCATCTAGAATAGGTAAATAAGTACCAAATTTACATCATGTACATTAATTTACATCAAGACAAACCAAAAATTACATCAAGAGGTGAAACTAGTCATAACTGGTCGAATTCCTGAGCTGGAGGATGAAAACTGGATCAAAAATCTCTATGCGCAGCGCACTTTTCAGGCTAATTTTGAGGCACTTCCCGACATCAAAATTGAGCTCATTGGTTGAGGGGAAAGTACCCCTAGGGTCCTTTGGGTTAAGACTCTACCAGACTGAAAATTGCTTATTCAAAGAAACACACACACAGCCATTATCTTTACTGTAAGCAAATTCTAATGTTGAGGGTACGTACCTAAGGTCCTACGTTCGAGAAGGCCTTTAGGGTCCAAACCCTTCTTGGAGTTCCCTTCTTCTCCTTTGACCTGTAAAACAAACAAATCAAAGAACACAGCAGTACATGGACAAGTACTTATACATAAACCATCTTCATGCTATAAAGTTAGTTATAAAAATATTTAAGTAACTACTTGCATAAGAATTCAAAACAAAAATCTCATAAGCACAAAGAAAGATTGTTTCGGGAACCAAGACATCTTTCTTTATATAAAGGCAAGTAAAGTACATATAATGGAAAGATTTCACCTGAAACACCTTCAGTAGGCTCCAAGCAAAGCTTCCTCCCGGATTCGTTCCAGCCTCAAGCCTCCAACAAGAGCTCCTTCCAAGTCTTACTCAATGGTAATATAAAAAATGAATGATCACCAATACACATGGAAACAAGGGTTTCCTATGCAAAATGGGGGAAGTGCAGAAGGCACCAAGGACTTCAGACCTGGTCTAAGGGGAAAATCTCAGCATAATAATCTTTCTCTCTTTTTTCTCTCCCTTAGGCCTTCCCTTTGATGTCTTTTTATACCATCTCCAAAGTAGTTTTTTAGTTAGGAGTTGGTTGGGAACAGTTGGGCCACGGGCACTAACAGGTGATCAGCAGGTAAAACCCGCGATCTCCGCCCGAAAATAAGGAATTATTTATTTTTTTAAGTGTTTTAATACATACACGCGGGTTGGGTATACACAGACCCGCGTGTACACACGTTTAACTCAGGGCAATGTCACGTATAAGGGATAAAACACTGTTTTTTAAATTTTAGGACCAGGTCTGGAAGGAGGGGTTGCCCTAGGCCATGAGTGTAGCATCACAAACCATAAGAGTGAGATTTGGAGCTATAACAGATGCCCCCAAATATATGAGGTCAGAAGGGGAACATGATGGCCGAAATATATTATGTAAGTACATGGAAAGGAAGTCTGTCGAGAAACCGAGGAGGACTTCACCAGAATTCAGCCTGCCAAGCCACCAAAAGGAGATCAGAAAGCAATACTATCTGAGGCGGGCATACCCATGCTCAGAAAAAGTAAAGCATGTCCGCATATCAAGTACAAGCGGATCCACTAAGTATACAAGTATAAATGACTGGAAGATACATAATGGATCAGCAGGTAAAACCCGCGATCTCCGCCCGAAAATAAGGAATTATTTATTTTTTTAAGTGTTTTAATACATACACGTGGTTGGATATACACAGACCCGCGTGTACACGCATTTAACTCAGGGAAATGTCACGTATAAGGGATAAAACCCTGTTTTTTAAATTTTAGGACCAGGTCTGGAAGGAGGGGTTGCCCTAGGCCATGAGTGCAGCATCACAAACCATAAGAGTGAGATTTGGAGCTATAACACTCACGATATCTCGTTGGAAAGGTCTTTGAGTCTACTTTACAACTCAAGTGGAATTTTTCAGTTTGGAGCTCATTTTCCCCCTAAAAATTGCATTCTACCAGAGGTACTTCCTGCTGTGGCAAAAGGTGGCAGCAAGGTGGTTTTCCTGGTGTTTTTGGGCCTTTTGACCATTTAGAACTTGATGAAATTCCTTGGCAATAGCTGAGCAGGTATATTTCATCATGAAAAATCCAAAAATGCAAACCATTTTTGATTTGGACCTTCCAATCTTATGGGTAGCGCGCTGCGCGTTGAGCTAAAAAACCTGTTTTTAGAGCCAAAAAATTCAAAATTGACAAAATTTTCTCCAAATTCCTTGAAATTTGGGCTGGGGGTCCCCAATCAAGTACCATGCTCAGCCAAAGAGGCTTCAGCCAAAACTCGAAGTGGATCTGACTTCTTTCGCCGTTTTAGTGCTTGGCTCAACCTCTTTTTCAAAATCTTCACTTTTGCTTTGTTGACATGCATGCGAGCCCAATAATGATGTTTCATGTGTCGGAGCATATATTTATCTCTATCAGCCTTTGACAACAACTTCTTTAAGTGAATTTTGACCCTCTCGAGTCAAGTCTCCCAGTCAGCTTCTATCTCCTGCTCAATGGGTGTCATCTCATGTATATGTCTTCGGGTAGCTTGTCGGTCTTCACGGATTTGTCGCAGCTCCATAAGTGTGTGTTGAAATCAAAACTTCAATGCATACTCAAAACCCAAATATGTTTACCAAAGCATCATGAAAACCAAGCCATAATGTTAATGCTCCATTTCAATGAATTGGCATAAAACAGTCACTGTTTGACAAATGGACAAAAATATAATGTGTACCCTTTGCAACGTTGACTAGAGTTTACAAATGAGTATGGGACTGTTGTTCATCAATAGAGGATGGAAAATCTTCACAAAACCACCCGCATGTCCTTTAAAAAACCCTTAAGGAGTGATTTTGACATGGACATAGGGTTTCGGTTTTCAAGAGCCAATACAACAAATTTCCCATCTTGAAACACACTTCAAACATTATAACATTGACTGAGCAGCAAGGAAATACCTACTTGCAAGTTTTGGGGTGGATTTGGTATGATCTGGTTGCATGGACAAAGTTTTCTTGTTGCTGTAACCCAATGCGCAGCGCACAAAACCAACGCGTAGCGAACCCCTCTATGCGCAGCGCCCTTTTTAATTTACACTGGCCGGTGAGGCCCAATGCGCAGCGCACCTCTCTATGCGCAGCACACACTTTCTATGCGCAGCGCATTTTGTAGGAGGATTTTGGAGAACCTTCCCAGTGTCCAAATCAGGTGCAGGATAGCTTGTTGGAAATTTCTTTGAGTCTACTTTCCATCTCAATAGGAATTTTTGAATTTGGAGTTCATTTGCCTTGTCAAAAATCAAATCTCCGAAGACTGGTCAAAATGTGCCAAATGAGGTTGCCTCAAGGCAGAGTGCTGTTGCAGTCAACTTTTGAATGCCTTCCTCAACTCCAAATTGAGCTCATGATAGTTCATTGGAAATATATTTTTGTCTAGTTATCCTTTGACTCATCAAGAAAGTTATTTGGCCAACCAAGCTAGGAGAAAACTTGATTTTCCCAAGGTCACTTCAGAGGTGCATCAATTCTCCCGAGGCGATTGTATTTTTGACATTTATCCAAAACCATTATATCTGTGTAAAACGTGAAGGAGGTTTTTCTTCCTTGTCCTGTTGTGGACAAAAACCTCTCTCATGTTTCCCAAATTCATCTCTGATTGCTCAGAAACATCATTTTAGTAAAACCTATCCCGATGTGTGAAACAAGGGATTTTGTCGAAATGAAGCGAAATGAAGGGGATAAGGGGCTTCTAAATTCTTGGGGAAATTTTTGGAAGTAGGGAGGGATGTTAGGAAGCAGGGGAAAGTGGAATCTTGGAAATCGAGTGAGGGGAAGGGGTCCAAAAGGGCAAAACACAGGCTCAACCTAGAAAATTGCCAGGTTGTAGCAAGAAACTAGGGTTTGTGGAAAAATGAGGAATTTGGGGGATCTCAGTGATGGGAAGTGTTTGATAAGGTACTTTAAGGATAGGGGAAGGTGTATGAAGATATATATACAAGTTTTGCTAATGATTTGACCATCCAAGAGAAATTAGCTTCAAAACCCTAGGAGAGGGAAATGAACCTTGCCTAGGCGCAACTGAAGCATGAACAAGGTGTGAAATGACCCAATGGAACCTGACATGATGATGACAACCCTATGAATGATTATAGACTCAGCTGAATAGTGACATAGACTGACATTTGGGCAACTTTGAAAGGAGTGAAATCAAACCCTAGACCTAATGCCTAGTGACCAAATTTTGCTTGAAGACTCACCGAAACGACAAAATTTGACCTTGACACTCTGAGACCACTTTGTAAGAGCATAATAGATCACTAGAGGAAGGCTGGAAAGATTGAAATTAACAGGGTGAATTATAGAACAAGCATATGTTATCCTCCTCGAGCTTGACAAAAATAAAGAGGTACTGGTCAGCAATGACTAGGGAAAAAGGGAAAAAAACTTAAAGAATTTATGGTAGCAAGTCGCTCTTGAACATGACACTTTCACTTCATCTCCATTATTGAGTTGGGTTGGGTTATTCCGTTCACCGGTCATCTCACCATTGGTATTTCATACCATCCATCTTTTGGGATTAACGCTACCAATTCATCTCAGTGTCGCTGGCATGCTCAAGAGAAGTCATTCAGTTGAGAAAACACCATCGAGTTAATGCCTCATCCACTGCAATACCTCCAACCTTCATTTTTTCATGACCGCCATTCCTGAACCTTGTGTTGTCAATTCATTTTTTCACCTCCAGAAATCGTTTGCTTCGTTTCAAGTCGTAGATGTGGGATACATCAAGGCCCTCCTACGATGAGTCGCTTCTTGTCGACACCAGCTCATTATCCAAGAAGTTGACTTAGAAACAACCATTTCAGTGCTTTGGAGCTTGCATACATCAATGGCAAGTTTCTCACTTCCAGCGACAGGTGGACATCAATGGCCTTCAAACGAAAGATTTTGCATGGTGTTCGACATCGAATCATGTATTCACACCATGTGAATTGTATTGTAGTACCTTGAGGGTCATTATCATTATTGGTGATTCCTCTTGCGTCTCTTAACAGCTCACATCATTGGCTGGTAATCAGGCAACGTCTTTCCATGTTCGACTTCAGAACATCTCTTCACATGGATTGACCTGTACATCGAGCAAAGATTGAATGAGTTTGAAGACCCCGGATCTAGTTTCATCCATTCAGGCTGTGATATATTTAGGGATATAAAACATCAAATGTACAAAGACTCTACACAGATGGTCATCCTAACCATGGATTGCGACTCTACATTTGTAGAATCACAAATCTGTATCTGCAGACAACTACTTGATCTATGTACATGAAATGAAATTTATAAAGCTGAGCATGGGAATGCCTCCCTCAGCTAGATCATGAAATATTATAATATGATGATGTATTGTATTATAACTTATTGCAAGTCACCTTCCAGTTCGAAACTTCGGATCCTCATGATAAAGCATTTCACCCGACATGGATATTTATGACCTCAAACTTTAGGGGGAAACTGTTATAGACATATTTGGGCACATCAACCCCAAACTTATATGTCGATGTATTAGGACTCATCAACCCCTAAAAGAGTTGTTTCATACCCTAAAGGAACATAGTCATCTAAATATATCATTCCCCAAAAGTTCCATCTGAGAAACCATCTAGAAACTGCCTAAATTGAACCATACTGACTGCTCCACTAGAAAAGTGCCATGCATACTGAGTGGTACACTTCCAGGGTATGATGCATACTATTTAGGCCTTCTATAGGGTACGATGGGCAAGGATGGACAAATGTCCAGGACATTTGTCAGTTGATTGCTCATGGAATCTTCCAGAACTTTCTCCTATGCCACTTGCCTCTCTGAATTTGCCCAAGGATGAATAAGGGATCTAAGAAAATCCAATCCCTTCTCTTGTGGAACCCATTGTAACAAGTGGAATGACACTAATCAAACCCCATGGATGACTCACACCCTTGGAAACATCTATAAATGGATCCCTTATCCAAGGGATCTAGAGGTTGGAATGTTGTGAATTGCAAGGAAGTGCTGATAATTTGTAATTGAGGAAGGAGCATTGTATTGTTGGAGTGATCTTTCTATTTCATGAGGTGAAGAAGGATTGAAGTTGGGAGGATGATGCTGGATTAGACAACTGGGTTGTAATTCTCGCTTCTATTAATAAAGCTCTTCAAGTTTTCCCCCATATGATTGTGCAATTGTGAATGTTAACATTTGTGAATGTTATCATTTGTTCATTATATATCTGATTCTGTAATGTTTATGTTGTAATAGATCATGATGCTTTGACGGTTCTTTGTTGCTGTATTTGTGCAGGTACTCTCCAAGTGTGTTAAGTACGGGGAGGAGTTGAGGCTATGTCAAAGGGGAGAGAAATCAAGCAAGGGATTAAGCGGAAGTTCCAGGTTGGTTCCATTATCTTTCTCTTATTTGTTACACATAGAAGAAACCATTTAATTGCTTTAAACTGTTCTTTCTAGGGTAGCTATTAAACCTAGAGGGTTAGCATTCTTTAGGAATACTAGTTTTCCTAGAAACAAGCATTATCAATGCTAGCTTGTTTTAGCTTAATCAAGCTATCTAGATCCTTCTCCATGGTGGGGTATGAATTTTCATCCTCAAATTGCCCATCAATTATTATAACCTTAAATGGGCTAGCACTGGTCTATCTCATCATCTCAAAATGACCCTGGAGATGAAAATTTACAATTTCTATCATCATCACTTCACATTATCTCATTAATGATCCTTTTCTAAATATTATATGCATGAATTTATGGAAGGCCATACCCTCTACCTATCCTATGATTGATTGTGACAACAAGTGAATAAAGGACAATTTATAGATCTTTGTTGACAAGATCCCCTACTTATAAATTGTACTTTATGCACCTGTTCTCGCAATCAATCATAGGCTAGTTAGAGGGGATGGTTTGCCAGAAATTCATGCATATAATTTGTAGAAGGGGTCATCTATCATACAGTGTGAAGTGATGATGACAGACATGGTAAATTTTCATTTGTCGGGACATTTTGAGATGGTGATGATAGACCAGTGCTAGCCCATTCAAGTTTATAATCATTGATGGGCAATGTGCAGAGGACAATTCATACATCCCATCATGGACATTACACTCATGTGTACTTAGATTTTCATCATAATCATAAACTATTGTGAATTAACAACTAGTATATGTTAGAATTTTGTTAGAATAATATAGATTATAAAATGCAACCAAAATATAGATTAGTTGCAATAAATATAGTAGAAATTAATATAGCAACCATTCCAACAGTTTTGACTAGTCTATATTGAGACTAACCTTGATGCTTCATGCGATGGTGTATCAACCTGTTTCATGCTTTATCCCAATAATCATTGAATGTCATAATATTTCTATGAGGTTTTATTCAAATTTTGGAAATTTATAAGACTTGTAGCCTTCCACTATTTGCATAGATATCTAGCTTCAAGTGGTACACTAAGTCTATTTTAATTATTATATGTTTAAGGAAGGTAGTTTATTGTCCTCAATCCATATTCAGAATATCTTGCAAACATTATGTCATAAGTATGACCTCCTGTAAGTTATTCATATTCTTTATTTTCTTAGTTTGATCAATATTAGAAGTCTCATGCTCATAACACACACACATACACATATGTCAATATTTATCCAATATTAATCATTAAGATCTATGCATCAAACATATCTCTTGGCA
The DNA here is from genome assembly GCA_031772625.1 of Pinus tabuliformis. NCBI lineage: Eukaryota > Viridiplantae > Streptophyta > Pinopsida > Pinales > Pinaceae > Pinus > Pinus tabuliformis. The sequence continues at coordinate 41,768,445 of CM062816.1, read as the reverse complement.
TCTATACTCTTGTTTAGAATTCAGATCTTATATATATATATATATATATATATATATATATATATATATATATATATATATATATATATATATATATATATATATCTGCAAGATTGCTTTGTCCAATTCAAGTATGGTGACTATAGTTTTCGGACTAGGTATGATATTTTAACAATGTTTTTTCAAACTTAATTCAGATACCCTATTCAGAAAGTCAATTTCAGTATTTAATCGTGTTAAGTTATGGTATGTCCTATACTTAGAGAAGTTTACTTCTTTTTATTATTATTATTATCCATAGATTAGCAATCACATGCACAATAAGTAAAGTGCATATAGAACATTAAACGATCGATAGAAAACAAGCCAAGAAAAGAGACACAAGATGTGGCGGCTAGTCAGGGACAAACCCCAATATGGGGAAACCCTTTGATCAAATCTTCCTTTATCTTCAATAATTCAGCAGAGAGAAATAGTACATAAATCTGATTTACATCAGCAGTAGTAAACCCTAGATTAGCCCTAAACTAGGGCAGACAATATCTTGCAAACCGACCGTCAGATCGGCTTGATTCCTTCACCAAAAAATGTGGCCTTTTGAGGAGAGTTAGTTCCACCTACAACAAAGTTCTGAGAGAGAGTCTGATGGTCAACACTATTCAAACTTCTGATCTGCAGTTGCAACCCTAAATTTTGTGTCCTTCCTTCCACACGTGTGACAGAAGAGTCCCTTTCTGCGCATTAGGAGAAGAGCCTCTTTTCTGCGCAGGAGAGAGAGAGAGAGATGTGATGAGATGTGTGTGTCCAAATGAGGAAAACACATCCTGTATTTATATACAAATGTTGATGATGAATAGATGCGACTGTTGGGCTTCTGAGCCTACGTGAGTTGCTGGTCGGCTTGATAATTATTCCATAATCAAAATAAATTCATATCTCCATAAATACTTATCAGAATCAGATGATCTTTAGATCAATCCTACACCTCTCGATGAGAGGAATCTAGGAAAAATATTATCAACCATGAATAAGGTGACCCACATGGAGTTCGGCCCTAGTTGCCAATTTTAACACAACCTCTCAACTAGGGAGAACTTCATCAGCAATTCGTCTGTCTGTCGCTACTATTCATCCATCAAATGCACTGCCCTGTACATCTTGACCCCTGCTCTGCTCTGCTCTGTTTTGCCTTGTGCTGCTTTGCTCTGCTCTACTCGAGTTATGAATAATAAGAAGTGATTGAGGATGTATCATATCATCCTCCACTGACTCAAAGTCAGTCTCAAAGTGTGTACCACTGGTCCCAGACCAGTCCTCAACCGACCTGAAGTTAGTGTCATAGTGGGTACAACTCCTACTACTGGTCCCAGACCAGTATCATTGATCCCAGTTCAAAGAAGATCATCCTAGCATAGGGAGTACGATAGATACAACGATGCATCCATCAATACTACTATGGTCCCTATCCTCATTTCCCAGCTCATTGATTAGATGAGAGGTACTTCCCATGAGTCCCAGACTGCATGGGTAGGATGCCTCGACACGAGAACTAATCATCCTATCCACAGGAGAGCGAATCATCCTGTCCAGTAGATGCCACGGAGAACTAATCATCTTGGCCCACAGGAAAGCGAATCATCTTGTTCCACAATCGCCATGGAGAACACATCATCCAAGCCTCACAGGAAAACTAATCATCCTGCTACACAATTGTCATGGAGAACACATCATCCAGACCTCATAGGAGAACTAATCATTCTGTTACATAGTTGCCATGGGGTGTCAAAGGGAAAGTTTTGATTCTTTTACCTTGTACACGTACACCACCAGGGGATGGTGAGTCATCCTGTGGTCATATGTCGCTCTAAGAAGTACCCCGTGCCCCCACAGAGCTCCAAGAGCTCCATACATCATACAGGACCCTCATCAGAGGGTTTCTAAATGACACCAAGTCGTTCTCGGAGAATAAAAAATTTGACCTTTCCTAGGGGCTTTGTCAGAATGTCGGTGACCTATTCATCTTTACTGATATGTTGGAGCCTTATAGCTCCTCGCTGCACCACATCTCGAATATAGTGGTACCTGATATTGATATGCTTGGAGCGATCATGACATACGGGATTCTCTGATAAACGAATCCCACTCTAGTTATCACACAAGATCACAATGGTATCCAATGTAAATCCAAACAGCTCATTGAAGAGCTTTCGTAACCATACTGCCTCACAGTTGGCCATGCTAGCAACGATATACTCTACCTCGGCAGTGCTCAAAGCCACCGACTTCTGCTTTCTGCTCATGTAGGAAAATGAAGTAGATCCCAAGGAGAAAAAACACCCGGAAGTGCTCTTATGATCCACCACACTGCCTGCCCAATCAGCATCAATGTATCCAAGTAGTCTCACATCTACGACAGTGTATCTTAACCCATAAGTAATTGCACCACGAAGATAATTCAACAGATTCTTGGCACCAATCCAATGTATGTGGTGAGGTTCAACTATATGTTGACTCAACGTGTTGAATGCGAAGCATATATCTGGACGGGAGTTCACTAAGAACATTAATGCTCCAACGAGTTGACGATACTCGGTGGCATTTCATAAAACAGGTCCAACAGCGCTACTGCTTAACTTCTTAAAGTCAAGCTCCATCGGGGTAGTTACAGGTTTGCAGTCCACCATACCGAATCTTTCCAATATCTTCACCACATATTTTCCTTGAGATAGGAAAATTTCCCTTGGCTTCTGCCAAACTTCAAGTCCTAGGAAATAGTGCATCAGTCCTAGGTCCTTCATTTCAAATTCAGAAGCCAACTCCCTCTTACATTTGTGAATGAGAGGGTCTGCACTTGTTAGAAAGAGGTCATCCACATATAACACCAGTATGAGAGGTTTGTCATCTTCAACCTTGAAGTAAAGGTTAGGATCGGCTTTACTCCTAGTGAATCCCAGCTTCATCAAGTAGCTATCGATCCTCTCATACCATGCTCGGGGTGCTTGCTTCAGCCCATAGAGAGCCTTCTTCAACCTGCATACATGAGATTTTCGATCATAAATCTCAAATCCTTCGGGTTGCTCCACGTAGACCTCTTCTTGATCAAACCATGCAAGAAAACGGTCTTGACATCCATCTGATGTAGGTTCCATCCTTGTGAAACCGCAAGGGCTATGATTGAGTGAATGGTGGTATATCTGGAAACAGGTGCAAATATCTTGTCATAGTCTATACCTCCCTTTTGGGAGAAACCACGAGTGAGAAAACGAGCCTTATACTTTTCCATACTTCCATCTGCGGCATGCTTTATCGTGTAAAGCCATTTAGAATTGTCTTGTCTAAGGGTTTGGGAACTACTTCTCAGACATCATTCTTCATAATAGACTCATATTCTTTGGTCATAGCATCCTTCCATACTTGATGCTTCACGACATCTAAGAATGATGAAGGCTCATTTTGTATGATCGTGTTCATGATGGCCAGGTATCCCTAATACTTGTTAGGTTTCTTACTTTCACAGAAGGTTCCTCGGGGTGTAGTATGTCCTTCAACATCATTGAGTAGCCCCCTAAGCCAAGAGGGCCTCTTCCTAGAAGAGGAAGGCTCAGGTGGATCAATAAGATCCATGGGTTCATCCACATCGGGCATTGTTACATAATCTTTTTCTTTTGGTTCCCTGGTGTCAGCTTCTTGAGAGCTCCTTAAAGTAGGAATATTGTTCACCTTGTTGAGAGCCATATCTTCGTCAAAGGTGACATCATGACTAATCACGACTTCCCTTTGACTGGCTACATAGATTCTATAGCCCTTAGTATTTTCACCATAGCCCATGAAGATTCCTTTCTTTCCAGATGCACCCAATTTATTCCTTTTCTTTTTCGGCACATGAAAATATACAAGGCTTCCAAATATTATAAAATGAGATATGATAGATTTCTTACCGGTGAACATTTCTTCAGGAGTCTTGGAACCCAATGCTTAATGAGGGCATCATTTTTGTACATATACGACGGTGTTTGCAACTTCAACCCATAGAAACTTCAGAAGTCTTTGATCATGGAGCATGGCATGGACAGCTTCCACAATCATACGGTTCTTCCTTTCCACCGCACCATTCTGTTCAGGAGTATATGGTGTAGTAGTCTCCCTCTTAATGCCAGCCTCTTTACAAAAGTCATGAAACTCGTTAGATTCATATTCAGTCCCATTATCAGTCCTAAAGATCTTGATATTCTTTTCAGTTTAATTCTCGATCAAGGCTTTGAAGTGTCAAAACCAAGAGAACACTTCATCCTTCTTTTTCAAGAAGTATATCCAAGTCTTTCGAGAATAGTCATATGTAAAAGTAATGTAATATGAATATCCGCCCAAGGAGTTCACAAGCATCATACCAGATATGTTAAGTGAATCAACTGTAATATATTAGAGGTCTTGCTTTGGCTTGAGGGGAGTGGTCCCCTTTTGAGCTTTCCTTCGACACATCCTAAACATACACCTTCTTTCTCTACTCAGAATTTGGGCATCCCTGTCGCCATTTGTCTTACATTGGGTAGAGCTTTATAATGAAGGTGGGAAAACCTTCGATGCCAAAGTTTAGACTGAAGAGATGTGTCACAAGACATGACACCTAGCGGACTTCCACCAACCTGATATAATGAATCAACTCAAAACCCAAGAGTAAAGGAATCTTTAACATTTTTTTTCCATACACGTACCTTGTCATCCCTGAAGGTCACCTTGTAGCCTTTGTCTTCCATTTCCTGAGATGGAGACCAGGTTCTTTTTTAGGTTAGGTACATATATTACATCCTGTAAGTGGATCGTATTACCTTGATTCAATTTAAGAGAGACATTGCCTACACCTTTCACAGGATATTTCATATTATCTCCAAGGACAATTTCTAGGTTAGTTTCTTTCTCTATCAGATTATGGAGAACTTCTTTGTAACCAGTGAAGTGCCTTGAGGCACCACTATCAATAAGCCAATTTCCCAGCGAGTCCGGAGGAGCAGAGGTAGATAGAGCAGCTGGTAGATAATATTCATCATGTTTATTGTCAACAATGTTAGATTCATACTTGGAATTTCTAGCCTTCTTGAATGGTTGTCCTCTTCCTTGATTTCCAGCACTCCTTTTACCTCTGCTATTAGATTTTCCATTCCTTTGATTGCCATGAGAGGGATTTTGATCATCGTCCTGGTGAGAGTTCCTTCTATTAGGGCATTCCCTTGCATAGTGACCTGCTTTATCGCAAATGTAACATCGTCCTTTTCATCCACCCTTAGATCCAACCTTTCTTTTTTATTTAGTCCCAGAATTATTTCTTTTCTTAGCATGAGAAGAAATGGCAGTAGGAGGAACTTTAGGCATGGGCATTTCTTGCTATTTTATCCTTGTTTCTTCTTGAATGCATCTTTCCATTAATTCCTCGAATCTAGGAATTATGTTATTGTTGAGAAGAGTAGTCATGAACACATACCATTCGGATGGTAATCCTCCAAGAGTTGTGAGTGCCATTTCCCTATCAATAATAATCTCCCCAATAGATAGGAGATCGTTCTTGATCTTGGTGATTCTTAAGAAGTATGCTTGCATACTCTCATCTTTTCCATTCTTAATTTCCTTCAGCTTATTTCTAAGAAACAAGACTTGATTTGCATCATTCACTTTAAATAAACTCACCAGTCTATAGTAGATTTCCTTGGAGGTGTTCAAGTCGGAGTGTTGGGTCCCTATAATACTAATGATTACCCCATTACTATTGTAGTTGTACCCCTTATTAATATTGTTGTGCCCCTATTGTCCCCATATTGTTATTATTGTGCCCCATAGAATCCCTCTATTGTTTTTTTGTGGCTTTATATTATTATTGTTAGGTCAGCTGGGTTATATTGTGACTCCTTAGACTCCTATATTCATTGTTCATTTATGTAATGTAAAGGAGGTTTCCCCCTCGAAGAGGCTAAATTCTAAGGTGTTGATCTATCTTTTCTATCTTTTTCTTGAGCTGGTTTCATAACATTTGGTATCAGAGCTTTGGATTCTAGGGTTTTGCTGCTCCAAACAGGTCATCGTGGAATTTTCACTATAATTTTTTTTCTGCGATGTTTCAGATGCTACAAAAAACCCATTTGAGGAGAAATTGCGCTGAATCTCAGGTCCAAATTTCAAAGCTTTTTGTGCTATATTTACGGAGATATGATCTAAGGAAGTTGGTCTTTTTGCAAACTCTTGAATTACATTCCAAACATGTGACCTGAGAAAAATCGTCATAACTTTCTCTCTGAGCATCAGATTGAAATGTCGTAAGAAGGTACAGAAAGAGGATGGACTGTAGTTTCTTTTATATATTTTTCAGAGCTAAAGGTCGAAACAGTGACTCGTGGCACGTCATACAAGTTCGCTCTACTGAACTAGTCTATAATCAGGTCACTGTGGGAGATTTCGCATAACTCTTCCTTGGAGAATCCAATTTGTATCACACTGGTGGCATTGGAAAGAGGACACAGAGGGATACTACAGTTCGCAATTTTAGAACTGGACGATCTGAAAGTACAGAGATACATCAGAGGCAATATCGAGCTCCTACAAAGTGAAAAAAGGTGTGTAGATTTTTTAAATTTTTTTCTTAAGCTTGGTTTGAAAATTTATTTTGAAGGAATTAAAAGGGCATAGTAGAGCATTATTATTGGTAACTGATGCCCCTAGGAAAGAAAATGAAAACACCTAGTAAGCAACCTGAAAGCTCTAGCATGACTCATGAAGAAGAGGAAGAAATGCTACATGATATATCAAAATTACAAGATCAAGTGCAACAAATGTCACTCTCACAAAAGCTAATAGAAGCTAAGATAAAGGGCGTGGAAGCTAAGATGGACGATTTGAAGATAGATTTGAAGAGATACATGGCATATTTGAAGACACATTTGACAAATTTTCTACAAGAAATACTTACTAATGGTGAAAAGGTAGTAAAGGAAACACATGATGCGAACAAAAGAATTTTTAATCATGATTTCATAGACTCTAATGTGGGATCGAAGACCCACCATATTCCAAAAATCGATATGAGGAAGTTTGATGGCAAGGATCCCGCAACATGGATATTACAGATGGAGCAATTTTTCGATCTCAATAATGTGCGAAACACACAAAAGGTACGTATTGCAACTTTATATTTGGAACCAAATCAGTTTGTATGGTATCAATGGCTTTTCTCTCGTAAACAAATTATCACTAGGGCAGTTTTTACGGAAGAATTGACAGCACATTATGAGGATACAAAAAGAAACACTTTTTTTAGCCAATTGATAAATCTCAAACAAAAGGGTTCAATAATGGAGCACATTGAGGAGTTCCAAAAATTGAACATACGGGTAAAAAATATTCCAGAGGAGCATAGGATTGATGTGTTCATAGGGACTTTAAAGGATAATATCCAACATGATATTTGCCTTTGGGACCCTGATTCATTAGAGAAGGCATTCAGGTTAGCAATAAAAATGGAAAGCAAAATTATGGCAACCAAGAAGCATACCACTCACAACTATAAATATGGAAGTGTTGTTGCCCCTAGTCTTCCACAACCTATAAGGTTGACACCACAACAATTGGAAGAAAAAAGAACAAAATGGCTTTATTACTGTTGTGATAGCAAATACACTAAAGGTCATAAGTGTGATGAGAAGAAATTATTCTACATAGATTGTGAAGAGGAAGAAGAAAAGGAGCAAGAAAGGTCAAAAGAAGAGGATATACTCTAGGAACAAAGCCTAGATAAAAAAGAAATGAATTCAATCATATCTTGTAATGCATTGGTGGGAATTACCACTCCTCAAACCATCAAGATAGAAGGACAAATCAAGAAGAAAAAGGTAATAGTGTTGATCGATTCAAGAAGTACCCACAATTTTATTCATTGTATGGTAGCAAAAAGATTGAATTGCTTCTTATATCCAGCACCAGAGTGTCAAGTGATGGTTGCAAATGGAGGAACAATAAACTGCTCCGGAAAGTGCCATAATATCAATCTATCCATGGGAGAATATGTATTGACTAGCCCAATGCTTTCCATTCCAATGGGAGGTGTTGATGTTGTACTAGGAGTCCAATGGCTACAATCCTTAGGTACAATAGCTTTTAATTTTCAAGAACTTTTCATGAAATTGGGAAGGAAAGGAAGCTGAATTAAGGGGTATTGCAGGCAAATCGGGAAAGATAATCAGCTCTAACGGTATGACAAAGCTTCTAAAAAAGGAACAAAGAGGTGTAATTGCACAATTATGTTCGCTATATGTTTCCACATTGGAATCATCTATTTCTCCAGATCTCCAAAATGTCTTGGACAATCATTCCAAGGTATTTGAGACTCCCAAAGGTCTCCCACCTATTCGTGATCATGATCATGCTATTCATCTGATTCCAGGAAGTGTTCCTCCAAACATCAGGCCGTACAAATATCCCTATGCCCAAAAGAGTGAAATTGAACGTATGGTTGCAGAAATGCTAGAGGCTGGTATAATTCAACTGAGTCAAAGTTCTTTCTCTGCTCCAGTAGTATTGATGCACAAGAAGGATGGATCATGGCGCATGTGTCTGGATTATAGGGAGCTCAACAAGCTCACTATTAAAGATAAGTTTCCCATTCCTGTCATTGATGAATTATTGGATGAATTGCATGGATCAATTTACTTCACCAAGTTGGATCTTCATTCAAGATATCATCAAATCAGAATGAAGACTGAAGACATTCCAAAAACAACATTTAGAACTCATGAGGGTCATTATGAATTTTTGGTCATGCCTTTTGGCCTTACCAATGCACCTTCAACATTTCAAGGTTTGACAAATTCCATTTTCAAACCATTCCTTAGAAAATTTGTGTTAGTATTTTTTGATGATATACTAATCTACAGCAAGTCTTGGGAGGATCATGTTGAACATGTTGAACAACTATTGGAGGAGAAACAATTATATGCAAAAAGATGTAAATGTTTCTTTGGAGTACAAGAGGTGGAATATCTGGATCATATTGTATCTCATGAAGTAGTTAAGGTAGACCCTAGAAAAATTAAAGCCATTAAGGAATGGAAAATCCCCACATCCATAAAGCATCTACGAGGATTTTTTGGGTTGACACGGTATTATCGCAAGTTTGTTAAGAATTATGGGAGAATAGCAGTACCTCTAACAACATTATTGAAGAAAGATGCATTTTCATGGACTCCAGAAGCAACAAAGGCCTTCGAACATCTTAAAGAGGCAATGTGCCAAGCACCGATCTTAGCTACACCGGACTTCACAAAAACCTTTATTGTGGAATGTGATGCTTCAGGAAATGGAATTGGTGTTGTTTTAATGCAAGATGAAAGACCCATTGCTTTTGAAAGTTGTCCAATCAAGGGAAAGCTTTTACACAAAGCTATTTATGAGAAGGAAATGTTGGCAATACTCCATGCACTTAAGAAATGGTGACCCTACCTAATAGGAAGACACTTCAAGGTAAAAACGGATCATGATAGCCTTAAATACTTTTTAGAACAAAGATTGTCTTCTGAAGAGCAACAAAAGTGGGTCACAAAGATGTTGGGTTATGACTTTGAAATCATCTACAAAAAAGGGAAGCAAAATGTGGTGGCAGATGCACTCTCAAGAAAGGATGAGGATGTGGAAGCATTGTTGTGCGCCATTTCTATTATCCAACCAGATCTGATAGATTTAGCTGGAAAAATGATTCGTTATGGTACAAAGATCGCTTATAGCTTTGTAAGAATTCCCAGCTAAAACAAAAGATTCCTATGGAATTGCACACTTCTCCCTTAGGAGGGCACTCAGGATTTTTAAAAACTTACCACAGGGTTAAGAAGGAATTTTTTTGGGATGGCCTTAAATCAGATATTCAAAAGTTTGTGGCGGAACGTTTGGTTGCCAACAAAATATAGTTGAAACAATTAAGACACCGGGTCTATTACAACCTTTATCCATTCCAAGCCAACGTTGGGAGGAGGTTTCAATGGACTTTATCACAGGTTTACCCAAGTCTGAGGGAAAGAGTGTCATCATGATGGTAGTTGATAGACTTACCAAGTATGAACACTTTTGTGCATTATCACATCCATTTAAAGCGAGTACAATTTCTACAGCATTTATGGAAACAATTCAAAAGCTACATGGAAACTCAAAGATTATTGTAAGCGATAGAGATCCCATTTTCACTGGAAATTTTTGGACAGAATTATTTTCTTGTCTTGGTACTCAGTTAGCTCATTGCTCATCTTATCATCCTCAATTTGATGGGTAAACTGAGATAGTAAACAAATGTTTGGAAGGATATCTTCATTGCTTTGTATCTGATAAACATACACAATGGGTCAAATGGTTGCCTTTGGCTGAATGGTGGTATAACACTTCCTTCCATACAACAACAAAAATGACCCCATTTATGGCACTTTATGGATATCAGCCACCATCCATCACATCATATTTAAGAGAAAATTCTAAGGTTCAACCAGTGGAACATCACATCGAACATCAACAACAAGTCCTCCAACTCTTAAAGGATAACCTCGTGTTGGCACAGAATAGAATGAAACAACAGGTAGATCAACATCGCAACGAAAGAAGTTTTGATGTAGGTGATTAGGTATTCCTATGGCTACAACCATATAAGAAAATGTCCCTCAAGCAAGCTAAGAAAGATAATAAATTATAACCAAAGTATTATGGTCCGTACAAGGTGTTGCAAAAGATTGGTACTATGGCATACAAATTGGAGCTTCCTGCAGCTTCTCAATTACACCCAGTTTTCAATGTTTCATGTTTAAAGAAGGTTATAGGCAGCAAGCTCCCAGTTCAAACAATATTACCAGAACTTGACGAGGAAGGAAAAATTATATTGGAACCGGAAGCAGTGTTGGGTGTGGAGCCTGATTATCTTCTATATTCAAAGTTATCGCCACATAGGACCCCAGTTCGAAATGGGGGCGGCAACGCCACCCGTAAAATATTCGTTGCAGGGGGGTCTAGGGGGGGCGGCTGTGACCTTTGGGAGCCCCCCCCTGGCGGGGGGTTTCGGGGCAAACGCCCCCAAAGCTAAAAACAACTGTAAAATTGCCTTGTAAAAGTATAGTAATTTCTAGTCAATCCGGGCCGTTCATTAGGCGGATGATCTGACAGTAGAACTTATGTTTAGTTTATGGTTTTTTGCCCTAGAAGGCAACCCCTCTCTTTGTATGAGGGTATTGTATTTGAGGCTGTGTGATAGATGTGTATTCTGTGAGCGAGAAACAGAGAGGTGAGACTGTGAGAGAAAACAGAGGATATTACAGCGGATTTTCTGTAGGTTGTGTCTCTTCATTTTGCTGGATAATAGAAAGGAAGGACTGGCTGTTCTGGGTGGACGTAGCCCAAACTGGGTGAACCACGTATATCTGTGTCTCTCTTGTTTTGTGCGTTTTCTATTTTTATATTTCTGCAATATTTTATGTGTTCCATTGCTCCGTAATATATAATTTTCTAACAAGCAGTCACAGAAAAAAGAACTAGACAACTACAAAATCGATCAATTTCGAAGTATCTTATCAAGTGGAAGAACTTATCCGCTGAAGATTTCACATGGGAGGATGAGAATTTTATACAGAAGCATCCAGAACTACTCAAGCATTGAGGACAACACTTTTTTGAAGGAGAGGGGCATGTTGGGTCCCTATAATACTAGTGATTACCCCATTACTATTGTAGTTGTATCCCTTATTAATATTGTTGTGCCCCTATTGTCCCCATATTGTTATTACTGTGCCCCATAGAATCCCTCTATTGTTATTTTTGTGGCTTTATATTATTATTGTTAGGTTGACTGGGTTATATTGTGACTCCTTAGACTGCTATATATAGAAAGGAGGTTTTGTCATTTGAATCATCCAAGAATTGTTCATTTATGTAATGTAAAGGAGGTTTCCCCTTCAAAGAGACTGAATTCTAAGGCGTTGATCTATCTTTTCTATATTTTTCTTGAGCTGGTTTCATAACACGGAGATGTAGGCCACCAAGCGCTTGTTGATAGAGTCTTGGATGATCTTCTTTGTTTTGACTTCACCAGTTTTCCATTTGTTCCTTGTAGCAGCGGGTGCATTTGATGGAGGCTCAACAATATTGCCTCTCACATGGTGTAACACTCCTTGATCTTCTAAGGTTAGATCGAGATACATCTTCCATCCATGATAGTCAAACTTCTCACAGAGCTTGTCTTCGGCAGGGAAGAGTGTTGAGGACCCCATAGTTCTTTTAGGATATCCTTGTCAATCTTCTCTTCGGTGATTGCTCTTGCTCTTGCTCAGGCTTTTTCTTCAACTCAGGTCCGATTCCATGTTAAGTTATGGTATGTTCTATGCTTAGAGTAGTTTACTTCTTTGTATTATTATTATCTACAAATTAGCAATCACATGTACAGTAAGTAAAGTGAAAATAGAACATTAAACTATCGATAGAAAACAAGCCAAGACAAGAGACACAAGATGTGGCGGCTAGCCAGGGACAAAGCCCAATATGGGAAAACACTTTGATCAAATCTTCCTTTATCTTCAATAATTCAGCAGAGAGAAATAGTACATAAATCTGATTTACATAAGTAGCAGCAAACCCTAGATCAACCCTAAACTAGGGTAGACAATATCTTGCAAATCAACCGTCGGATCAGCTTGATTCCTTCACCAAAAAATGTGGCCTTCTAAGGAGAGTCAATTCCACCTAGAGTGCAGTTCTAAGAGAGAGTTTGATGGTCAACACTGGTCAAACTTTTGATCTGCAGTTGCAACCCTAAATTATATGTCCTTCCTTCCACAAGTGTGAGAGAAGAGTCCCTTTCTGCGCAGTAGGAGAAGAGCCTCTTTTCCGTGCAGGAGAGAGAGAGATGTCATGAGATGTGTGTGTCCAAATGAGGAAAAGGCCTCTTGTATTTATATACAAATGTTGATGATGAATAGATGTGACTATTGGGCTTCTGAGCCTACATGAGTTGCTTGTTGGCTTGATAATTATTCCATAATCGAAATAAATTCACATCTCCATAAATACTTATCGGAATCGGATGATCTTTAAATCAATCCTACACCTATCGACAAGAGGAATCTAGGAAAAATATTATCATCCATGAATAAGTTGACCCACATAGAGTTTGGCCCTAGTTGCCAATTTTAACAAATCGCAATCAATACTTGTTTCTAGATTTTTAAAATGGTTCAACAAGTCAAATATCTAGTTTCAAAAATAATGTGCATGCATGTCGTTTGGATGAGACCTAATCTATTGAAAGATAATTGTGTAATTATTAATTTTCCAATGCTATTAAATTTCTCATTTTAAGCATCTAAAAACATCATCGAATACACTCTTCCCTAAATATTTTATACAAACGCCTCTTATCTATTCCCCTAAACCCCTAAGTATTTTGTTTCTATTATTAATGAATGAATGAATGCTATATGTTAATGAATACTTTTTATATGTTTCTTTATGTACATGACATTGTTTCATATAATGTAAACATATTTTTATGATAAAATTTATTGAGATGAAATATTTTGTGGATTTACAAATGAATGAATGTTTGCTATTTGTTTTTTTATGTATCTTAATGTCTTGCTTTCAACTATTTCATATATAGTAGATAGATTGGGTACTGGGGAATTGAGAATGATGTGTGTTGGGGGGGGGGGGGTGCATTAGAGCTTCTATCTTCACATGGTTGGCCCTGTTCAATAGAGAGTAAATTAGGATTTGGATAATCTTGGAGCAAAACACCCTCAACCCAACAGATCAACAATTAATTCAATGTTGACTTCGTTGTTGCTTCGTCGAGTGAAAGGAGGTTTGCTCGACCAAGATTAAACTACTCCAACATTTTATTCTCAAAACCAAGAGGAGCTCATTTAGGTATTCATATTATCTATATTATAATCTCCATATTAGAATAATTTTGTTTCATGTTGTCCATATTAGAATCTCCATATTTCCTTTGTTGTCCTCTTGGAAAATACAACTTTCAGCCATTATAGCATCTCCACAATCCATTAGTGATTCATGTTAAAAACAAAATGGCAGATGTTAACAAAACCTAGAGCTCATCTTCAAAACTTTAAAAAAGGAAACAATGGCCTAAATATCAAAATGGAAAAGTACAATTCTGCAGATACTTCTCAAACAAAGCGTCAACATATATCAAGACAGCCAATATTGCATCTCGTCTTCACTAGTAATGTTTGTGTTAATTTTATTTATGTTCTATTCTTAGAGCAAATTTACTTCAATTTTCCATATTAGCTCAATATCAATTACAGATTAGCAATCACATTTAGTGTGATAGTAAAATGTAGATAGAACATAAACATAAATCGCAAAAAACAAGCCAAGACAAGAGGACACAAGTTGTGATGCCAGCCAAGGACAAACCCCAATGTGGGGAAACCCTTGATCAACTCTTCTTATGTTCTTGAATAATTCAACAGAGAGAGAGATACTACATATACATCAGAAGTCAACATTTTGACTTGTCAAAATAAGAGCAGAGATCTTCTCTAAGAAGATGACACATGAGGTAGCAGATATGAACCATGCTATACCCATCATTGTGCTGCACCCATCATTGTACCATGTCCATAATCACTATGTTGCACCATGTTGCATCCATCATCACCATGTTGCACCCAACAGTGTGATTCATCAACCATGCTGCACCCAACAATGTGTTGCATCAACCATGCTGCGCCCAACAGTGTATTGCATCAACCATGATGCATCCAACAGTGTGTTGCATTCATTATCACCATGCTGCACTCAACAATTTGTTGCATTCATTATCACCATGTTGCACTCAACATCACCATGATGCACCCAACAGTGTGTTGCATCTATTATCACCATGCTGCACTAAACAGTGTGTTGCATTCATTATCACCATGCTGCACTCAATAGTGTGTTGCATTCATTATCACCATGTTGCACTCAACATCACCATGCCACACCCAACAGTGTGTTGAATATATTATCACCATGTTTCGCTCATGATAGGTTTTATCTCATGGTTCGTACCTTGCTACGGGAGCCCAAAGTACATAGTAGCGGGAGGAATCAGTGGGATTGATGTAGTCAAAGATCAAAGTGACAGAGGCTAGAGCAGTCAGATACTAAAGAGCGCAGAGAAGGATTGACAATAGTGTAGAAAGGCTGAGTCAACAAAAGCGCAGAGTTTT
The DNA here is from genome assembly GCA_031772625.1 of Pinus tabuliformis. Lineage (NCBI taxonomy): Eukaryota > Viridiplantae > Streptophyta > Pinopsida > Pinales > Pinaceae > Pinus > Pinus tabuliformis. The sequence goes on along the minus strand of CM062816.1, from coordinate 41,753,203 downwards.
CAGTCGACAAAGGCAATAGTAGTCAGAGACTTTGATGATAGAGGCATCATTCTGATTCAAGTTATATGTTTTTTTGTTTCTGGAGGTGTTGGAGCAACAACACTAGAGAGAAGTGTTGCATGCAGAACACTCCAAAGGTTCAGGATCGGGATCGAGTTGAATTCCTTTCTTGTTGAGAGCGAGTGTTAAAAATAGAAACAAGAAATGATAAAAATATAATCTAGTATATTCCAATTTTAATTTTTCCTTGAATTAAAATTCAAATTTAGTCTCACGGGCTGCTTGAAAAATAATTAATTAATTCATCTTGGATTAATTAGTTGGAGAAATTCAAGCTAGAAGTCTTTTTGAATTCATGCAACAGTTATCCCTTAAATTAAGGAGATTATCCCTTAATTAAGGAGATAAGGATGAGTTATAATTGAGTTGTAATTAGTTAGCTCAGTTAACTGAGTTACATCCAGTTAAATTAGTTCCAAACAGTTTGAGGAACTAATTGTGAGTTTAATCAGTTAATGCATGCATGCATCAAACTAGTGTACTCGATAACTGAAGATTCTCTCATAAATAACTCATGCATGTCTATTCAGAGAAAGACCCATTTGAGATTAAAGACAGGGATAGGTTACTGTCAGTTGCATGAGTCTTCCTATAAAGTAAACTCATCCATGCATAAGGAACAATGTTCCTTGAGGATTGTGCAGTTTTACAGGGTGTGAGATCAGTGTGAGTGATCAGTGTTACACTTGGTAACAGTAGGATCACCCAGGAGAAACAGTGCAAGGAAATAGGAGGCTTGGAGGGCAAAGGAGAAGGTTTGTGAGAAGCTTTGTTTGCTTGTGATCATCCAAGAGGATTGTATTGAGAGTTGGCTAGCTGTGATTTCCACGTTGTATGATAATACAGATAGTGGGATTTTTAGTTGATTCTTTCCCTTGAGTATTCTTCTGTGTTTCATGTGCATTGATTCTTCTTCTGGTTATATGTGTTCCGCTTGATCTTGCTCAAATCTATTAAGCTTCTGCAAGTTTGATTGTAGAAGTAGATTAAAGTATTTTTCTTTAGTTATATTGCAATATCAGGTTAATCTACAGTGAGAATTTCTACAATGCACTCAACAGTGCGCTGCATTAATTATCACCATGTTGCACTTATCATTATGCTGCACCCAACATACTTATGCTGCACTTCATTACACCATGCTACACTTAACATTATTCTACACTATGTTACACCCATCATTCTACACTTACATCATGCTGCATACATCATCATAATGTCACCTACATCATCACTATATGCATACTGCAATACATCCCATAGTCCATCTGGCCTTCATACAATCCTTCAATGAACGCAATATTATAAGACTGCTTAATACACTAGCTGTCTGACTTGATAATGCAGCCCTTAGACAACCCTTGAAAACCTTTGATGCTAGCTATGGCCTGTGGCCTAGCTCAACGACAAGATAAGCATATGGACAACGAACATAATTATCATTACCTGTCAGTACTTATTGATTTACATATGCTATTTAGCTTTTCAACATATAACAGTGGCTCCATTACTTGACCAAAGAATACAATATACGACCCATTTCTTGTTGTTGCATCTAAGGTGATAAACATCAGCTAGGGAAACTTTGTAGCTACAGATTGGCCTTCTTTTACTGTGTCAACCTCGTTAAAAAATGAAACAGGTTCTTATGAGTATGGTTCTTTCATTGTGTCAACCTTGTTAAAAAATGGAACAAGTGCATGAGGATAGTTCTTTTATTGACAACGTCATTAAAAAATGAAACAGTTCCTTATGAGGATGGTTCTTTTCCTATGTCAACCTTGTTAAAAAATGAAATAGGTCTCATGAGCATAATTCTTTTCTCTGTGTCAAGCTCATTAAAAAATGAAACAAATCTTCCCCTAATTCAGTCAATCTTTTCATCTGATCTTGTAAATGAATTTTGGGGGGAATGTACCCTTGCAGTCATGCTGGGGGCATGAAAATTTATTTCAAGCACAATTTTCTCTGTTTCAAACTTGTGTAAAAATGAAACCTCTTTCAAGCACAATTTTCTATGTTTCAATCTTGTGTAAAAATGAAACCACTCTCAAGCATAGTTTTTCTTTGTTTCAAGCTTGTGTAAAAATGAAACCACTCTCAAGCATAGTTTTTTTTTGTTCTTTTTTCAAGCTTGTATAAAAATGAAACCTACCTCGAGTCTATTTCAGTTATTATTTTCAAGACTCGTTAAACTCATGAAAATATCGAGCTTCTTTTGCTATCTTTTCCTGCTCATAAAACGTACATGAAACACTGATTTCTTTCCCTCTTTTCGTGCTCATTAATTAAATTGAAATTCAGTAAGATGAGTATGCTTTTATCACTTTTTTGAACTCGTTAAAACTTATGAAAAGGTGAAACCATGGAATTCTCTTTACGCGCTTTTCAGACTCCTTAAAATAAAAAGATCGTCGAGTACTTGATTGTTTGAACTCATAAAAGTAAATGAACAACCGTCTATTCAGTATAAGTTTACCCCTTTTATGGAGTGAACCAGACTACTTACGAAAAAGGTATACATTGACTTATTATGGTCAATAGAGTTATCTCATCCATTCTTTTATCCTTTTTCAGGCTTGAGGGACTAAATTTACGAAAATGAACACTCTGGAGTTTACTTATGTTTTTCTCCTAACTCCCTAAAACTGAAAAACATTGAGCTTTACTTCCTCAGGGCTCGCTAAAATTTTACAGTTAAAGAACTGAATGTGTTTTCTTTTTTTGTATGTTTCAAACTATTTAAACACGAAAATAACATCGAGCTACCCCTTTATAGTGCGGTTCATTAAAAATACTAGGATGGACTCATTCAAAGGATGAGCTTACAGGACAAACACATGTTATCCTCCTCAAGATTGTAAAAAATAAAGAGGTAATTGCTAGTAATGGTGGGGGGAAGTTGAGAAGAAAATTTTGTTTCTTATATTTCAGGTAGTATGTCTCTCTCGAACACGATCTTAGTCACATATTTGTTCGGGTTGGGGAATCCATTTGAATCACAATCAATCGAACCTTATTGAAAGTCTTCAGTTGGTTTTGGGTATCATCATTGAGTCAAATGTTGCCAAGTAATTTTGTTGTGTCACCAATATGTTCAAGATAAGTCTAAACCTCAGTTTAAATTACCTTCCAATTTGTAGCCTTCAATCTCGTTGGCCATCCCTAAGTCAATCCTTGCAAACTATTCTTCAAAACTCGACATAAGTTTTGTGTCGTAGGCCCTCATGTGATGGATCACTTCCTATCGACTTTAGGTCATTATCTAGGAAGTTGATCTAGAAACCTTCAGTACCTTGAGGCTTGCATGCCTTAATGGCAGGTTTCTCACCTTCAATGACAGGTTCTCATCATTGGCCTTCTACAAGTGTTCGACTTCATATCACCTATTCACACTTCATAGATTGTACTGGGAGTACCTTGAGAGCCATTGTCATTATTGGTGTTTTCTTTCACACTTGTTAATGGTTCACATCATTAACCTGTAATCAAGTGGTTTATGTGATGTTTGACTTCAAGACATTTAGTCACATGGTTATATTCGTACTATGGATCGAGAGATGGAGATGACGACCCTGGATCTAGTTTCATCCATCTAGGTTGTGAGGAGTTTTGTATTCATGATTATACAGAGAGTTTTATTTGTGATGGCTCCGTCCATCCTATATCTACTATGACATGATGTATTTCTCCATTGTGCTTTAAGAATTTTATGTTCTGAGTATGGGAATGCCTACCTCAGTAATGATTATTATATTGCATTGTAATCCTTGATTGGTTGTTTTAGGTTTCCAACCATGATCTCTTATCCAATCCTTAATATGATAAAGTACTTTAGTCCTCAAACTTTTCTGACTTTGCACTTTAGGGAGCAATCTGTTACACATCCTTTTGTCACCATGACAAATAATCATCAAAATGGGATCTCTCACCATCCATCCAAGTGTCAAGAAGCACTCCCTTATAAGCCAACAAATTATATACCTTGAATAAAGTGGAATTTCTGGATCTCATGGTACAAAACCCTATTTTTGAGCATTTGCGGAGTTTTTCTAAACAGAATCCGCACATGTGCAAATTCTTCCACTATAAAATATGCAAATATACGCATTGTCTTCCACTATGAACTGTGCAGGTAAATCAATAAAAAGTAAAAATCAAAAGTGAGATCTAGAAGCATTTTTAGGCAAATAATTCCCAACAAAAATCCTCAAACTCATGTTTATTCGAGACTAACCTCATTTTTTATGGAACTGATTCCCATTCTTCAAGGAGATCTATCCCTCTTTTAGTACATCTCATCCTTTGACTAAGGATCTAAAACTACTTCCTTTTGGCCTATTAATCAAGCAATAGGTGGGGGAATTAGGGGAGGCTTCTAAGAGTAAGTTTATACCGAGGGAATTAGGTTGGAGAGCTTATCATTCTTGGAGAGTATTGAGATCAATGGGAGGAGCTTCACAACATCAAGGCACAGGTTTTGTAGCTCCTTTATGTTTTTGAAATTAATACAAACAAGAATTTCTTCTCGTTGCATTATTTAATGGATTAATTAATGAATTTCATGGATGGTTTATGTTATCTATATTTGTCCACTGGAATGATGTTTGTTACTAGTCTTCTTGATCACTATTTTGAATTATTGAATCATTTATGTTGTGTATTCCTTTGATCCTTTGTTATTTCCATGTGTGCAGGTCTATATTCAAGCATGTAGGAGTTGCACTAAAGCACAAAGGGGGATCTTCATCAAGCATGTCATAATAAGGTATGAATTTCCTTTTCCCACCTTGTTAGCTTCTAATTCAAGAAAATATAGATTCAGGGAAGGAATAGCTTGATTGTTTGTTTGTTTCTAGTTTCCTATAGGATCTAGGAAGATCTCTCTTGTCTTCAAGAGGGATTTATCCACCTAACAATTTGGCATCTCAATTATGGTTGGAAAACAAGTTCTAGGGGTTTATTTATAGGAATTTATACCCTTTGATTTGTTCTCTTTTAAATTTAAATCAAGTTAGGTTTTTTCATCATTGGTTAGTGATAAGTATCTCTCATCTCACATTTAACACTATTTCAATGTAGTTAATCTTTATGTGCCTCTAATTTATCATCTATAATGTTGGAAATTTGTAATGGAGTTAAGGGATTAAGATTTCAATTCAAATTACACTATAGCAAGAGACTTTAACACCACACTTCATCACTATGAGTAAAGTGGGGGGAGGTGAGGGCTTTTGGGATCCAATCATATAGATAATGAAGAACCCCATTTCATTGCTTGATTTAGTGAATATCTTGGTCGAAAAAGGGAAACTTACATGGACTAATAGATGTCTTAGTCCTAGACACATTAAGCTAGATCAATTATTGGTACATAGTTCCTTTGCAGAAAGTAACATCTCTTTTTCTTCTCAAATTATATCTTATGATGGATTAGATCACTAAAACTGTTATAGCTCCAAATCTCACTCTTATGGTTTGTGATGCTGCACTCATGGCCTAGGGCAACCCCTCCTTCCAAACCTGGTCCTAAAATTTAAAAAATAGTGTTTTATCCCTTATACGCGACATTACCCTGAGTTAAACGCGTGTACACGCGGGTCTGTGTATACCCAACCCGCGTGTATGTATTAAAACACTTAAAAAAATAAATAATTCCTTATTTTCGGGTGGAGATCGCGGGTTTTACCTGCTGATCACCTGTTAGTGCCCGTGGCCCAACTGTTCCCAACCAACTCCTAACTAAAAAACTACTTTGGAGATGGTATAAAAAGACATCAAAGGGAAGGCCTAAGAGAGAGAGAAAAGAGAGCAAGATTATTATGTTGAGATTTTCCCCTTAGACCAGGTCTGAAGTCCTTGGTGCCTTCTGCACTTCCCCCATTTTGCATAGGAAACCCTTTTTTCCATGTGTATTGGTGATCATTCATCCTTTATATCACCATTGAGTAAGACTTGGAAGGAGCTCTTGTTGGAGGCTTGAGGCTAGAACGAATCTGAGAGGAAGCTTTGCTTGGAGCCTGTTGAAGGTGTTTCAGGTGAAATCTTTCCGTTATATGTACTTTACTTGCCTTTATATAAAGAAACACGTCTTGGTTCAAGAAACAATCTTTCTTTGTGCTTATGAGATTCTTGTTTTGAATTCTTATGCAAGTAGTTACTTAAAGATTTTTATAACTAACTTTATAGCATGAAGATGGTTTATGTATAAGTATTTGTCCATGTACTGTTGTGTTCTTTGATTTGTTTGTTTTACAGGTCAAAGGAGAAGAAGGGAACTCCAAGAAGGGTTTGGACCCTAAAGGCCTTCTCGAACATAGGACCTTAGGTACGTACCCTAAACATTAGAATTTGCTTACAGTAAAGATAATGGCTATGTGTGTGTTTCTTTGAATAAGCAATTTTCAGTCTGGTAGAGTCTTAACCCAAAGGACCCTAGGGGTACTTTCCCCTTAACCAGAATTGGCGACTCCGCTGGGGACAACACTCTTGTTGTTCCTAGTTTGGGTAGTCTTCAAGCCAATCAAGGCTCAGCCCCTATGTTTGTTGGCTCTGACTGTCTGATCTGTTCTTGAACTCTAAGCTTTTCCAGTTTTTTCAGTCTGTGTTTTTTATTTTTCTTGAAAATCTTCAAATACGTTGTTTTTCTGGATTACAGGAGCGTATATACGCAAGTTGAACTAAGTGAACTCGCGTATACGCAGGTTTCCTCAGTTACAGTCGCGTGTACATGCATTCTGCACATCACTGCAGGCGCGTATATTACATAATTTTCAAGATTTATAAATTTTCTTTTTGCTGAATGTTTGTCTGGTGGTTTGGGTCAGTTTGAAGCAGTCATTTTCCAGTAACAGTCCTCTGTTTAACAGGGGGCATCTTGTTCTAAACTCTCTCTAGTTATAAGGAGTATTAGTCTTGTTTTCGTTGATTGCAAGCGTCATTGTTTTTTGACATACAAGATTTCTGGTTAAGAATCTTGACTGCTCTGTTTTGGCAGAGTAGGAAGATTGGATTCAATCTTTGTGTTCATTTTGTTTCGGTGACCCTTCTTGTTTGCTTAACGAAACCATTTTTGTGACCATTTGCTCCTTAGTTTCGGGAAATTTGTTTGTTACCATTTTCTTGAAACTTGTCTTTTGATCTTTTGGACTTTCATTGCTGCTTTTGATTGTCAAGAGCGATTTCAAACGCATTTATTTTTGTTGGGTTTTCATCATTTGAAAGGTGTCAATTCGCAAAAGTGTTTGGTTGCCTATTCTTCAATCATTAGTGTCAGTATTTTTGAGAGCATTCTTTGAAAAAGACTTCTTTGCTTGTTGTTTGAAAGAAAATCTTTTGAAAGTTTTAAGTTTCGCTTTCTTAAACTTGCTTTTCATCTGATTTCCTTTTTTGCGAAGTGAAAGTGCTTTATGTTTATCTTAGAACTTGTTTTTATTGTTTGGACGAAATGATTGGTAGCACATCATATTCTATCTAAGCATTTTAGTGGCAAGACAAATTTCATAAGTGAGCAACTTTCCTTCTTTGTTTGCAGAGTAGTCTTAAAATCTTGCATTCACATATAGTTGTTGCATTAGGATAGATTTGCATCCCTTTTTATGCATACATAGCTTTGTTAGCTTTTGTGAGTGTGGAGTTTGAAAAGAAAGCAAAAAACTTTGTTTTATTAGAAGTTCCTCTAAACCCCGCCGAGATTACTTTTCATCAAAAAACGAAAAAGTGCATATGCATGTAGCTAAGTTTTATTAATTTCTTTTTGCGTCAAAAAACACCACTAGTTTCACTTCCCTTACCTTGTGACTTAAAGAACAGCCTAATAAAATCAAGCGCTAACTAAAATTCACTAGAAATTTTTGTTTTAGTCAGTTACACCAACAAGTTTAGGATTTTAGGGCCTTGGATTAGGTGAGTGGAGAGTTAACTCTCCAAGGCCACATAAAACGTCAAACATAGGAGTCTGAATAACGAGAGAAAATCCAATAGCGTTAGGAAGACCAGGAAAGCTCCGGATCTGGGAGTTAAGCACGAGGGTCTGTGAAGACAGGGAAGAGAGATACCCCCTCTCCTACTTGTCCGAACTTACCTCACGACTGTTTCACCTGGCTTCTGCGACGAGTTGGTGCCCATAGTTGCCTCTCCTAGGGATCTACACAGGTGGCTGCGGAGGGGAATCCCGTGGCACCTGAGGTCGACGTTGCATCACTCTCGACAGTACTACTAGAGGGCACCCTTGCGAAGCTTTGGGGCTTGCACCGGTGCAGGCTGTTGTTAGGAGGTCATCGTAACTTCCTTTGATACCTTCGTTGATAGGACTGGGCCGTCATTATCCCAGACTATCTTTGGAAGGCCCCTGACTCCACTTTCTTGTATTTTGGTGTCCGGTCCTCACCACCCGGAGCGAAAATACTTGGAAGTTGTTTGACTGGCTGTATCTTTAGGGACTTTCTAGTGTGTGCTCTTTGTTCCTTGTATATAGTTGGCTTTAGGTATTTTTGTCTAGTCACGTTTGGACTTTGTGTTCTGAGTGACTGGCTTACCACTCTACCAATCTTGAAAGGCTTTTGGTCGTTCTTTCAGAAGTTGTGGAGTTGCCTCCTCAAGGGCAAAGGTTTTGGTTGCTTATTCATATTCCTTGAAGAGTTATTTCTATATTCCCGTAGGGGAAGTGTAGGAATTTACAGGGTAAGTTCCTCAGAAAGAACACCAAAAGGACACCGCTCACAACCAGATCACAGATCAATACACCAGTATTTTTGACGTGGTTAAAACCCTCAAAGAGGGAAACATTCCACGGCCTGCGCCAACGTGGCTACTACAGGCAATTTATTAATCAAAGAATGAAAATTTACATAAGCTTCTCTCATGCATGGATTACCCGAACAATGACCCTCCATGCGCTTTAAATAGAACTCATGGACCAATCGGGTGTCAAGCCACGGATCAAGTGTCGGTAATACCGAGGAGAGAGTGAACCGTCGGATCACTACATATCGTGACCGTCGGATTGTAAGTTACAAAATGTACAACGGTAAAGAAACACACTTTACCTAACTCTATACCTAATTCTATACTAGACCAAGTTGAACTTAACTATTTCCTATGTGTCGGAATATCCTAACATCCCCCCTTAAGAACAACTTGGGATATGATTGAAGGATTTACAAATATGACACAATAGGAGAAGGAAGGAGGCACTAGAGCCTATCCCCCCTTAGTGACAACTTCCTGAACTCCAAGCATATATCGAAGTTTAGTGAACTTCGCCTCTGTGAGAGCCTTTGTGAAGATGTCTGCAACCTGATCATCTGTTGAACAATATTGCACTTCAAGAACATGGTCATGAATGAGCTTTCTGATGAAGTGCATGTGTAGTTCAATGTGTTTACTGCGCTGATGCTGGACTGGATCTTTGCATAGCTGAATGGTACTTTGATTATCACACCAAAGTTTGGTTGGATGCTGCTGCTCAAAGCCAAACTCTGATAGGATCTGACGAAGCCACAAGGCTTCCTTACTAGCTTCCACGGCACCACGATACTCTGCTTCTGCTAACGAAAGAGAAATGGCATCCTGTTTCTTGCAAGCCCATGTAATAGGTCCTGAACCAAGAGTGAAGACATAACCGGCAGTAGACTTCCGATCATCAGGGTCACCAGCCCAATCAGAATCAGTGAAACCAACTAATAGAGGAGCTGCTTTGGCACTGTAATGAATCCCAAACTGTACTGTACCTCGAACATAACGAAGTATTCTTTTGGCTGCTTTCCAATGAATTTCACGGGGGTTTTGCATAAAACGAGCAACAAGGCCAACAACAAAGGAAAGATCAGGACGAGTATGGGTTAAATACAAGAGTTTTCCTACAAGTTGACGGTATAAGGTAGCATCAACTTCAGGAGAAGTACAAGAGACTGAAAGTTTGACTCCAGACTGAAAGGGAGAAGGGGCTGGCTTACAGTCTTCCATGTGAAAATGACGAAGAATATCACAAGCATACTTGGACTGGGAAAGGGAAATACCCTCCTTGGATTGCAAGACTTGAAGACCGAGAAAATAGTGTAAGTGTCCTAAGTCTGTCATTTCAAATTTCTTTTTAAGGCTGGACTTCACATGGTTGATAAGGTTGGGATCACTACCAGTAAGAATAAGATCATCAACATAAAGGACAAGGATGATAAGAGAGTTTCCCACTTTCTTGGTGTAGACAGTATTGTCAGAATAACACTGAGAAAAGCCAGATTCTAAAAGAAATCTATCCATTTTGGCATACCAAGCCCGAGGAGCTTGCTTGAGACCATAGAGAGATTTCTTAGGTCGACATACAAGGCTGGAGTCTGTTTGGATGAAGCCAATAGGTTGTTCCATATAGATTTCTTCATGCAAGTCCCCATGCAAGAAGGCAGATTTAACATCCATCTGATGGACTTCCCATTTTAAAGAGGCAGCAAGGGAAAGAACAAGGCGGATAGAGTTCATTTTGGCAACAGGGGAGAAGGTTTCAGTGTAGTCAATGCCTTCAACCTGTGAAAAACCCTTAGCAACAAGACGAGCTTTATGTTTATCAACTTTCCCATCTGGTCCATACTTGGTTCTGTAAACCCATTTACATCTAACAAGTTTGCGTCCCTTTGGTAGAGGAACAAGATCCCATGTATCATTTGTCAACAATGAATGATATTCTTCATTCATAGCTGCTTCCCAATGTGGATGGCCTGAAGCTTCTACAAAAGTGTCAGGATCATGATTTACTGGAGCTTGAGCCAGTAAAGAAGAGGCTCTTTCAAACTGAGAACGTGTACGTCGCTGATCTGTAGGATCACCGGCAAGATCACCTGCTGCATCCCGAGTAGCACGGACCCATCTTGGAAGTTGAGGATCCTGAGAAGGTGGGGGAGGATTATCATCCTCACTTTCATCATCTGAAGAAGAAATGTTTTCAAAAGTAGAAGAGATAGGAAGAGGTGGCACATCCGTCGGACTAGGCTCGCAGGCCGATTTATTTTCATCAAATTTTACATCTCTTCTAATGATAACATTTTTGGACTTAAATGGAATAAGTCTATAACCTTTTACATCCTCAGAATATCCAACAAAAGTACATTTCTCACTCTTAGGTTCTAAAGCTTTATGCTTTTCATCTGGAATATGGGCCCATGCTTCGCTTCCAAAAACACGAAAGTGACTTACATCTGGTTTAATGGAACTCCAAGCTTCTTCTGGAGTGATATTCTTTAGAACCTTAGTAGGAGTGCGATTGAATATATAATTTGCACAATTAATTGCTTCGGCCCAAAAACTAAGATTGAGTCCTTTAGATTGCAGCATACAATTAGCCATTTCCTTTAAGGTGCGATTTTTCCTTTCAGCTACACCATTTTGTTGTGGAGTGTATGGAACAGTATGTTGCATTTGAATTCCATTTTCGGTGCAAAAGTTGATGAATGTGTTTTTAACATATTCTCCACCATTATCAGTTCTTAGCTTAAGAATTTGATGTCCAGATTGTTTTTCAACAAAGGCTTTGAAGGCCAAAAATGTGTTAAATACTTCGCTCTTGAGTTTTAAGAAGTATACCCAAGTGCGTCTGGAGAAATCATCAATGAAAGTTAAGAAATACTTGCAGCCAGAGAATGAAGCAACAGGAAGTGGACCACATAAATCACTGTGCACAAGCTGTAAAGGGGCTGAGGCGTGCCAAGAGGCACGTTTGTCAAAACTGTCCCGATGATGTTTTCCGAGTACACATCCGGAACAAACACCATCTCTGCAAGATACCATAGGAAGACCTGTCACCATATTTTCTTTACATAGATGCTGAAGGGAGCGATAGTTTAAGTGACCAAATCGCTCATGCCAAAGTTTGCTCACTTCATCATTATGAGCAACAAATACTGATGGAAGATTTGATGACCCAAAGTTGTGAAACTTATACAACCTTGTGGAATCATCAGCAATACCAGTAGCTAGAATCTGTTTAGGATATCTTAGATCCTTGATTACAACATCATGAGGTGAAAATTCAACAATTTTACCTCACCTGAATGAGTTATCTGATATACAGATAGAAGGTTGCAGGATAAGGTTGAAACACATAATACATCATTAAACTGACCATTGTCTAGATGAACAGTTCCAGTCCCTACAACATTAAGAGATCTATCATCACCAACATATATATTTTTGGTGTTACAATCATTTAAAGAAGAAAACATGGCTTGGTTTTTGGCCATGTGATAAGAGGCTCCAGAATCAATGAGCCACTCATGAGAAGGAGAAGAAGAAGATACATTTAATGCATAACCAGACTGAGATGATTGACAACGACATGTAGAAAGTGCCATTCTGGAAGTTGAAGTTGAAGTATGCTCCACATGGATGTTATGTTTCTTCATTGCGGCTTCCAAGGCTTCCATCTTCTTAAAGCATTTAGATTCTAAGTGGCCATCTCGATTACAAAAGTTACAATGTCTATCAGTCTTCTTCCATTTGTTTTTATTGGTCTTATCATTTTGCTGAAATTATCTTTCATTTTGAGGCTGAGTTTGCTTAGGACCCTTGTTTTGAGGATATGACTTCTTAGGATTCTTTGAATTTGGTTGCTGCTGGGCGGCTAACGCTTTCGTGGAAGAGTTTCCAAGATTAAGAAGACCAAGGTGTAAGAGTTTTTCTTGTTCTCTTATTAAAGAATCACAAAAAGAGTCAAAGGAAGGGGCCTTGTAGTCTTTTCCTTGACAAATGAAAGCTTCCCTTGTAGAATGGAAAGTGGAAACAAATACAGAGTAGGCTGGTCCCAACTTAGTAAGGATGGAATAAATAAGGTTACCATCTTCTTTCTTAACCTTAACACCTTCCAAGAGATATATAAGGGTCTTGAATTTGGACAAGAAATCTTCAATGCAAGAAAAATTATTAGGATCCAAAGTAAGCAACTCATTTTCAAGTTGATGGGCTCTAATTTCATTTTTAATCCCAAAAACTTTAGCGATTTTTTCCAATGCTTCATGAGGAGTCTCAAGTTCTGCAATATGGAATCTAAGATCAGGAGAAATAGACATCCCTATCAAACCACGTGCTTGATCTTGTCTATTTTCCCATTTTGCAGCCTTGTCTTCATCTTTTGGTTTCTTCTCTTGGTCTGTGGCTATTCTGTAGAGACCTTTACTTCTAAGTAAATCTTCCATGTAGGCTATCCATTGGAAGTAGTTAGTGCTGTCAAGAATGACTTGGCATGGACTTTCCATTTTTTTTTAAACTGAAGCTGAAGATGCTGAAAGTAAGTGTTCCAATGGATAGATCTCAAAAAATTAGGCTGTTTTAAAAAAAACGGCTCTGAAAAAGGCTTCCGGATGAAGAAGTTATGGCTTTTTGAAAAAAATTTGTTGAAGTTGTCGGCAAAGTACGCGAATGTGCGGGAATGAAAAAATCCGCCCCCACAAAATGGAGACTTGAACCCAAGACCTCTACTCTCTTAAAATAGCTTTGAACCAATTGATCTATACAAAAAATTTGAGAGAGAGAGAGAGAGAGAGAGAGAGAGAGAGAGAGGGAGAGGGAGAGGGAGAGGGGGGGGGGGGGCCTTGGTTTGCGTGCTTGCCTTGAGAAAGCTCTTTTTCCCTCCCGATCTGAAAAATGACGCAGCTAGGGCTACCGGAAACCTTTTCGCATGAAACGAAAGGGGTTCCTCACTGGAACAGATGCTCCGAACGCAACAGAGCAGTCCTCTCGGCCCGAAAGCAGTCAAAAACAACAGATCTAGGAAACGATAGCCGCATGCAGTTCTACCGGCTTCAGATTTGGATCATCAACGGATGCGGCCCTCAAATAGCTCTGATACCATGTAGGAATTTACAGGGTAAGTTCCTCAGAAAGAACACCAAAAGGACACCGCTGACAACCAGATCACAGATCAATACACCAGTATTTTTGACGTGGTTAAAACCCTCAAAGAGGGAAACAGTCCACGACCTGCGCCAACGTGGCTACTACAGGCAATTTATTAATCAAAGAATGAAAATTTACATAAGCTTCTCTCATGCACGGATTACCCGAACAATGACCCTCCATGCGGTTTAAATAGAACTCATGGACCAATCGGGTGTCAAGCCACGGATCAAGTGTCGGTAATACCGAGGAGAGAGTGAACTGTCGGATCACTACATATCGTGACCGTCGGATTGTAAGCTACAAAATGTACAACGGTAAAGAAACACACTTTACCTAACTCTATACCTAATTCTATACTAGACCAAGTTGAACTTAACTATTTCCTATGTGTCGGAATATCCTAACAGGAAGGGTCTTTGGATCAATTTAATATGGCTAATATTCCTGTGGAAACCAACCAAGGTACCCTTCCAAAAGGGGATCCTTGTGCTTTTCCTTTCTTTGGAAACGTTGGTACTCCCTTGATGGCCACTTTGAATATTCCTGGGTTGAATGTTGGACTACCCGTTTGGCTGTGGTCCACTCCGAATATTCCGAATGCTCTTGAAGCTTCTCAGTTGAATGCTTTATTTCAAGGGCATCACATGGGTGCTAATTGTTCATCTTCTTTCAAAGAGAAATTTGGGGTTCCTTCTTCTCCTCCTTCTTGTCACAAGAAATCTAAAAAGAGGAGAAAGAGGAAGTCAAAGAAGAAGAATAAGTCTATCCTTTCATCTTCAACCTCTGCGAGTCATGTTGAAGATGATTCTTCAGCCACTGCTAGTCATGTTGGGGGCATAAGCCTAGTCACTGCGAGTCACACTAGCATTTCATCCTCAACCTCTGCCAATCATGTTGGAGATGAGCCTTCAGCCACTGCTAGTCATGTTGGGGGCACAAGTCTAGTCACTGCAAGTCACACTAGCACTTCATCCTCAACCTCTGCCAGTCATGTTGGAGATGAGCCTTTAGCCACTGCTAGTCATGCTGGGGGCACAAGTCTAGTCACTGCAAGTCACACTAGCACTTCATCCTCAACCTCTGCCAGTCATGTTGGAGATGAGTCTTCAGCCGCTGCAAGTCATGCTGGGGGCATGAGTCTAGTCACTGCAAGTCACACTAGCACTTCATCTTCAACCTCTGTGAGTCATGTGGGAGATGAGTCTTCAGTCGCTGCAAGTCATGCTGGGGGCATGAGTCTAGTCACTGCGAGTCATACTAGCAAAGAGTCACCGACCTCTGCAAGTCATGTTCAGGACTCTCCGCAAACCACTGCTATTCATGTTGGCAGAATGGAGGTTGATAAGAAACCTGGACGTAGAAGTTTTAAACCTAAGTTCCCTTGTAAGATATGCAAGGGAGACCATCTTACTCATTTATGCCCTGGTATTCCAGAGGTTCAAAGGGTTTGGTCCGAGTCTGAAAGTACTTCTACTCCTGAACTTGATATGGTTTCTCATCAATCCCATCAACCATCGGTTGAAAATGTGGTAGAGCCAGTGCAATCGCTGGCCGATTACACTCCTCTTTTGGGGGGTGAAGGGCCTAACAAAAGAGTTTGTTTGATCTCTAGTACAAAGTCTTCTAGTATAGGGGGCATTCCGGTTTCTTCGAATGTTCCCCCTCCAAGTTCTAAGGGTGTTTCCTTTGATTGGGATAGTCTTGTTGAGCCTCGTCTTCCTTCCGCTGCACCTTTCCAAATAAAGGTCAGAGTTAATTCCACAAATGTCTATCGATGTATGGTGGATGAAGGATCCTCTGCAAGTATTATATCCTCTTTGACTTGGAAAGCTTTGGGTTCCCCAAAATTGTTGACAGCTCAGAGTCAGTTGTTAGCCTATGATAGAAGGCCTGGTGAATCTATGGGTGTTCTTCCTCAAGTGCCTATCACTTTAGGTGGGAAGACTGTCTTAATCGATATGATGGTGGTTGATAGCCCTTTAGACTTTAATATGCTACTTGGGCGTGATTATGTCTATGCTATGAATGTTGTGGTGTCTTCACTCTTTCGAGTAATGTGCTTTCCTCATAACGGGAATATTGTCACTATTGATCAGCTTGCATCTGATAATCACCACCCTAATTCGACTTTACTGCAGAATGCCCCTTGGTTTGTTCCAAGTGTTCAAGTAGACTCTATCCCGCCACGGGTGAATTATGTGGCATTGAGTCCTCAATGTTCAATTGCTTCTGAGAAGGATCCTTTGACTTATTATTCTCCTTCTTGGGACTTGGTCCCGGCAGTTGACCGAGAGATTCATCCTGTAGGGACATGGGACCCTTTAATTCACTCTTTTGATCCTTGTAGTTCTCATGATTTCTTAGAACTTGTTTTGCCTTCACAGGAGGAACTCTTTGAAGCCATGAATTATGACTACCAAAGGAGTCCTTGGTCCGATCCCTGCAAGGGGTTTGTCCAAAAGAACTATTATGCGTAAGCTGCAAGGCTGCGTGGTTCCCTGTACCATATTGTATATATGAGGTACGCATTTTCAAGTTTTGTATTCTATAACACAAGATCTTATATGAAGTTTATATGTGGGATGTATTAACTTCGTGTCTAGTGTTCCTATTTATGTTTACAGAACTTGGAAGATTTCTCCTTTGGAAGTTTATGGTTGGTCCGTTCTGACAGGTATTGGTTCTCGAAACTGGCATATAGGTTAGGTTTTTCCACCTGCATTGTGCATTTATCAGTTTCCTTTCCCATTTTGCCTTAGGATCGACCCCACCAAGTTATGGTGCGGAACCTTCTCATTGCTTAGAAGTATCATGACTTGTGTGGTAGAGCCTACCTTATCATGGGTGCCCTAGTTAGTACCTTTTTGTCGCTTGGCACTCATGCTGATTTTTCATCCCTAGGCTCGGGAGTCCTCTTTAGTCCTGCCATGACTTATGCGTTGAAGACTCATTCCTCTTAGCTTCCCCGCTTTGTTCTGGCCTTATACCCTAGAGGCTCCTATGTGTGTCGAGTTGTACTTCTGCATTGCATGTTGACCATTTTCACCTTTTGGCCTAGAGCCGGCTTCACTTAGACTCGTGTTTAAGCCAACTTTTGACCATGACATCTGCAAAATCAACCTTGCATACCTTTGACTTCTGCAGCTTGACATACCCAGATCCGTGGAAAGAACATACCTCTAAGTGTCACTGACCAGTTTTCACCTCCCTGCATTGAGCATAGGAACGTTCCCTTCCCAGGAACTAGATCATCTGTTTCACCGACACTCGTTCTTTCCACTATACCATAGCATTCTTTTATTCTTTTTCTGGCTTAACAGAAAAAGACAAAAAAATTAAATATTCCAAAAAAGAGCGGGAATAGGGACATTATTTCCATTTATTGTTGCCAGCTAGAGTCAGTCATGTCGCCCTTGAACAAAGCACTCAAAACAAAGTCTCCTCCGCGTGGGTGGGATTTAGTTTGACTTAGGTATGCCATAACCTTGTTATTGAGTCAGTTCTCCCCCGATTGGTTATCTCTTCCAATCATATGGAGGGTTCGTTCGTGCCTCCTGCATGGCGAACCTATACAGAGTCATCATATGCTGCCACATAGTCACATTGAGTCGTGCTTTTGTTCAAGGGAATTTAGCCTGAGTCGGCCTCTCTGCAGTGTCTCTTGGCTCATTTTTCAGTCGGCCATCCCTGGTTGTCAGTATCATGTCTATCATCACATCAGCTATATTGGTCCTTTACTCGTGCCGGTTTGAGAAGGTCCCCATTGACTTCTTGCTGGCGGGTCTTGTCCTTATCGACGACGACACCTTGCTCTGAGGACAAGCCTAGAGCCGCACCCTGGCCCTATTTTCATTATTGATAGGTCACCTTGTGCTCAGCATCGATCAGTATCATGGGTCTTTAACTGAGTGGTTTCCCTTGTGTTCGACATCAGCATACATTATCACACATTGAGATTCGTGCAGTACCTTGGTTTCCATTTGACCCTATTGGTGGATACCTCGCCTCTATGTCAGCTTTCATTATTGGTTGGTTTAGAGGGTTTCTGCCGTGCGCTAGCCACATCTTGTGTACGCTGGAAACGTACTTCGGTTGGGTTACTACATCCTTTTCATCCGATTCCTTCCACATTATTGGCCTACGGGTTACACTCCCGCTAGATTGATGGAGGATGCCTTAATGCCTTCCTTCTAGCGGATCTTTCCCTATCGACTCCGACTCATTGCTCTGGGGCAAAGATCTAGAGTCCATTTGGTAGTACCTTGGGGTTTGCAGTCATTAGTGGCAGATCCTTCGCTATCGACAGAGGGAAACCATCATTGTCTCCTGATTGATAGATTCTTACAGGTGTTCGACTTCAGCTCATCTATTCACACTTGTTAGATTGTACTGGGTACCTTGACGCTCATTATCATTATCGGTGAGTAGTCTCGCATTTGTTAACGGTATACATCAATGACCGGTAATCAAACAATTTCTCACATGGTCAACTTCAGATCATTTATTCCCATGGTGTAGAAATGTACCACGGCGGTTGGTGAAGACCTCAGGTTGTATCAGCATTCATTGGTTCACTTGACAGTTGCTCCTGTTGCTGCTAGTTGATACCACTCCACTTTATATGTTGCAGTCAGTCATGGCGACATTCTATATGCTGGCACCTGAGTTTGCAGTGTAGTATAATCCTATTCCATCATGTTCAGTTGGTACCTTTTTGGGATTAGTCTTTGATATCAATGATCTGTTGCATCTTTCAGCATCATTGACAGTCTTATATGTGATATTCAGACATGTACTTGCTCCTTATGATCAGATGATCCATTATGTATCTTCCAGTCATTTATACTTGTATACTTAGTGGATCCGCTTGTACTTGATATGCGGACATGCTTTACTTTTTCTGAGCATGGGTATGCCCACCTCAGACAGTGTTTCTTTCTGATCTCCTTTTGGTGGCTTGGCAGGTTGAATTCTAGTGAAGTCCTCCTCGGTCTCTCGACAGACTTCCTTTCCATGTACTTACATAATATATTTCGGCCATCATGTTCCCCTTCTGACCTCATATATTAGGGGGCATATGTTATAGCTCCATATCTCACTCTTATGGTTTGTGATGCTGCACTCATGGCCTAGGGCAACCCCTCCTTCCAGACCTGGTCCTAAAATTTAAAAAATAGTGTTTTATCCCTTATACGCGACATTTCCCTGAGTTAAACGCGTGTACACGCGAGTCTGTGTATACCCAACCCGCGTGTATGTATTAAAACACTTAAAAAAATAAATAATTCCTTATTTTCGAGCGGAGATCGCGGGTTTTACCTGCTGATCACCTGTTAGTGCTCGTGGCCCAACTGTTCCCAACAAACTCCTAACTAAAAAACTACTTTGGAGATGGTATAAAAAGACATCAAAGGGAAGGCCTAAGAGAGAGAGAAAAGAGAGCAAGATTATTATGCTGAGATTTTCCCCTTAGACCAGGTCTAAAGTCCTTGGTGCCTTCTGCACTTCCCCCATTTTGCATAGGAAACCCTTGTTTCCATGTGTATTGGTGATCATTCATCCTTTATATCACCATTGAGTAAGACTTGGAAGGAGCTCTTGTTGGAGGCTTGAGGCTGGAACGAATCCGGGAGGAAGCTTTGCTTGGAGCCTGCTGAAGGTGTTTCAGGTGAAATCTTTCCATTATATGTACTTTACTTGCCTTTATATAAATAAACACGTCTTGGTTCCCGAAACAATCTTTCTTTGTGCTTATGAGATTCTTGTTTTGAATTCTTATGCAAGTAGTTACTTAAAGATTTTTATAACTAACTTTATAGCATGAAGATGGTTTATGTATAAGTATCTGTCCATGTACTGTTGTGTTCTTTGATTTGTTTGTTTTACAGGTCAAAGGAGAAGAAGGGAACTCCAAGAAGGGTTTGGACCCTAAAGGCCTTCTCGAATGTAGGACCTTAGGTACGTACCCTAAACATTAGAATTTGCTTACAGTAAAGATAATGGCTATGTGTGTGTTTCTTTGAATAAGCAATTTTCAGTCTGGTAGAGTCTTAACCCAAAGGACCCTAGGGGTACTTTCCCCTCAACCAAAAACAACACCTTTTCTATGATTAAACAAGATGATTATGGTCCTCTCTTTTTTTCATTTCAATAATTTTTGGCTCTAATACCCCTCCTTCTTCACCTTGTTTCTTGAGTTTGGAGCAAGTGGGTGGTTGGTTCATCATTGCACATCTAGGAACAAAATATTAAAAATAGAAGCTCGCTCTAAAGGTTGGGATGAGGGATTGATATTAATTAGTTAGTGAAGAGATCAACTACCTCAAATATAAACTATGGGGAACTTAAAGTCACTTGGAGTAGTAGTAAGTCACTCCTTTAATGATTGAAGAAAAATAAACCTTCTAGTGCTACAAATCTACAATGAGGGAAAAGGAATAAAATGAAGGTAAAATTCCAAGAGGTTGTGGCTCTAATTAAAAGATATAAACACTAATTTTTTTCACAAACAAGCTATTGTACAACATTAGTGTAACAATGTCAAGGAAATCGCCACCAATGAAGGAGAGATTGTTACACAGTATTTTGTCACACCTCTTGCACTTCCCTGTGACATACCCCGAAGTTCCCGAAACATAACCATCATGCAATGTACTCATTCATATATGCAGCTTAGATCCTCCCTTAGACATTGATTGGAAAATTCCTTGAGCTTTCCCTGAAGAAAATAGCTCTAAAACCCTAATTTGAGGATCATCGCTCTTATGAGGCCAAAAATAGTGATGATCGCCTATTGCAGTGTACTTGACCCATGATGGTATCGCTCTATTCACTTGTATAATAGCGATGATCCCAAAAGGAAATTTTCCCAAAGAGAATGAGAAGCTCTGTGATCTAGAAGATTCCAGAGCAGCGAGTTGGAGGTTCTTTGGCATAATTGAGGTTGAATTCTACAACCTTGGCCTCTTGGTCTTATCCCTATGAGCTACCTCCTTGAGATAAGGGCCTAATCCTATCTTTGGAGAGGTCCTAACTCTCTTTCCTAGCCTATATATTCATCCTCTACCATTCCCAAAGGGTTGGTCTATGTCTATTTGCACCCTTATGCTAAGATTATGCCTATATGCTACTCATTTTGCTTGGAGAAGAAGTTCTTAGAGAGCTTAGCTTGGACTTGGATATTCATTCAAGGAGAGCCTATCAACATCAAGGCTTGGTTGTATGCTTCCCATTATTTTCTATTAATATACAACTACTGGCTCATTTTCCATAAATGTGTATGCTCATGTATCATTTAGCTTAACATTCCTTGATCAGTTTAGTAAGTTTCTTTCAAATATGCTATTTGTATTTGCATGCATTGGTGTGTCTTGATCTCTTGTGCAGATGCATAAACACTGAGAGTAGTAGGAACAAGCCTTGGCATGAGTGATTCAAGGTCTTCAACAAAGGAGATCGATATTGCATTAGAACAAGGTAGGCCATCTTCTTCATCTCTCTTTTCAATTGCAACTTAGGAAAGTGTCTAGTAGTTTATCACTTTGATTGCTAGACCCACTCATTAGGATAGAGGGATTGTCTCTGTCCGTAGAGAGGATTTACCTAGAAAATAAAATGGTGACTCAAATGGGGAGCCTATGATCCTTTCCATCCAATCCTTCAACTTGTTTTTGTGATGAGTTTGACCAACCTTCCATTCCCAGAATTGTTTGCTTGTCTGTAACTATTTTTAGTTTCTAGTAATTCCTTGAAGGTTCTTGATTTGTACCGCTCTTGAATATTTTTTGTTTTTTATTTATCTTTCTTGACCATCGTGGTTTTTTCCCTGACATTCGCGATGACATCACGGATATTTTGATTACAGTAGTGATGATCATTGATTTTCTTTTAACAGGTGTGATGATATGAGAGGTTAAAGCAAATTAAGGTTTGTCTTCTTGTTTTCAGGTTTTTGTTTCCTTCTGTTAGTGGCTTACCAGTGTGATTTTAGTGTTCTTGTGTTGCTTGACATGTTTGTCTAATTACAATTGCCTCTTGATCTAGTTTAAGTGTGTTTGAAGCTTGATTTTCCTTCTAGGGTTTCTAGGACTTCTAGGTCATCCTTCATTCACTCATTAGTCTTCTCTTCAGAGATTAATTACCCTTGTTTAGAGAGTTTTTTTTGTCTTTGGACGTCTTTTTCAAATCACTTTTGGTTCTTGGGTATTAAGTTGTTTTCATTAGTGTCGAATTGAGTAGATGCTTTGAAAGTCACTTTATTTCCATTTGGCAAGCAATATATTACAAAATTGTTTGTTTCGATTGAACTGAAAGGAAGTATTTTCTTTGAATTTTTTGTTTCGAAAAGCGAAAGCGGAAGTGTTTATATTTTAAGTAGTTTTCGAAGCATTTGTTTCATTCAAAATCATTAATGTGAAAGAGATTTTCATGATTATTGAGTTGTTTGCATTCCTTTTTCTCTTTTTCTCTAGATTACATTAATTGCATTAAAGTGAAAAGGAAATCATCATTATATCGTAAGGTAGATCACTTTAAGTTTTTATTTTGGTATTGTATTTTCTTATGAAATGAAAGATTAGATTTTATGTTTTGCATTTAGCATTGAAAAAATTGTATTGATGCTTTTGGATTGTTTGATGCATTGATCGGTTGTTTCTCTTCCTTTGGTAGGTAGCCTTCATCGAATGATAGGATTTCAATTTCATCATTTAGCTGCATTTTAGGAACATGTGACATCATTAAGGCCTTGAAATCGAAACATAATTCCAAGATTAACTTTAAAATATATCAATTAATCTAAGGATAATTTGAAATATTAACGCTCATACTTAGTGGTCTAGGCTAGAGACGTGTTTCGACGTCTATAAAACTCAACAGCTGCCATTCACCATTGCATTAGGCAATGCTAGCTTGGACTTGTGCTCCACATACCGTCGAGTATATAAAGGGAGACCCTCATAGGTTGAAAACCTTTATCCGTAGGAAGTCACGTTTGTCGCCCTGTAAATGTGATACACCAAACACAGCATTTGGGGAGATTTCCTAGACATACATCAAGTCCTTAGTAAATTTATTTGCTAAGGTGTATATTGTAGTTCACAGTTACTTGGTAATACCTTTTTGCTATAGTATCCTAAGTAGTCGTTTCTATCTTTTTTGACTCCTTAAACTTGAAAATATTATTGAGTACTTGTCCTTTCAAGCTCTCTAAACCAACAAAAGTGACTAGAGTCACCTTTTCTCCCTTTTCTCGACTCTTAAAACATGAAAAGGAAAAGCTTGTGCTTCAAATTCTAAAGTTAATTGACCACAGAACAATATCCTTCCTGTGGAAATACTCCTTAGTAGATCTTAGTTTGATACAAATGGCAACATTTCCCGAGTCTACCAGTCAAGGGAACCCCTCTGATGGGAATCCTAGTCCTTTTCCTTCTTTTGGAAATACTAGTGCTCCCTATATAACGATGTTTTCCCTTCTTGGATTGACCATTGGTCTTCCAGTTTGGTTATTTTTTACGTAGGTGGTTCCAAGCTTCAAAACTGATTTTCAACCAAGTTCTTCTCCACCTGAACAACATCAACCTCATGTTGATCCTAAAGTTGACCCCTTTCCTTCTTCGCCTATTTCTTCAGCCTGTTCTTCCTCTTCGCCTCGTGAAAGTCTGGATTCTAGTAATCAAGAAGCTAAGAATAAGAAGAAGAGGTCAAAGAAGAAGAAGCAAAATAAGTAAGGGGGCAACTAAGCAGCCATTGGTGCAGATGCAACTAATGAAGAAAATTTTCCAACGAACCCCAGAAAGTAAAATTCCCTTGCATGTTATGTAAGGGTGACCACCTTCTTTGAAATTGTCCTAGTATTCCCAAGGTACTATAAGTGTGGTCCATAGGTTCACATCGACCTTTGTCATCAACCTTTGGAGATCATGCTAGTGACAAAACTTCAACTAGTGGTAGTACAACCTATGGAAAAAAGGGAAAAGTCAAATTTCCTTGTAAGTTGTGTGAAGGTAATCATCCCATTCACCTTTGTCCTTTAATTGATGAAGCTCCCAAAGAGTTGGAAAACCTTACTACTTCCCAACCTCATCTTCCGACTGGATATCAAAACCTTTCCTGTGATCCTTCACTACTTGATCCAGTGATTGATCAAGAGACATCTTTGGTCAACCCCACTCTCTCTAAAAGCGAGTCTCGTAAGTTTTTTCTCGACCAACATTAGCCGATAAAATGGTAGATTTGGTTCTACCTTTAGTTAACCGTACCTTTCAAGTAGAGAGTGAACCCCATACCTCTCAAGTTCTTCGCGTTTCTTCAGTTTTTAATGAACTAGAGGGAAATCCTCCCTTTCCTGCGGTGCATGAGAGTAGTTCTCTTGTTCGCATAGAGAAAGAGGATAGTTCTCACATTCCTACAGCACCCCCTCCGAGTAGTTTAGTCACTTCTTTTGATTGGATTCAACTGACAGGATATCGCCTTCCGTCTTATGTGCCTTTCCAGATTATAGTATAGGCTTACCATATGGCCGTACCTAGCATAGTCATAGACGAGGGTGAATATGTTATCATTCTTTCCTCAAGTTCTTTGAAAGCTTTAGGTTATCCTCAGCTTGTCCTCATCACCCAGAATTTGTTATCTTTTAACAGATGAAACAGTCAACCGTTAGGGATCCTTCCTAAGTTACCTATTGCTTGGGAGGAAATATTGTCTATATAGATGTGATGGTTCTCCAAGGCCCATTGGATTTTAATCTACTCCTTGGCTGTTATTATGTTTATGCCATGGGATCTCTTGTTTCCTCCCTCTTTCGAGTGATGTGTTTCCCACATGAAGGAAGCATTATGATCATTGATCAGCTTACATTCATTGGTCTTGAATCAACTCCCCATCAACCTCGATCCCTAAATGGTTCCTATGTACAAGCAGTATCACCCTCACCATAGGTTAATTACGTGGCCACCTGTTCCATGCCCACATCTACATATGATCTAGTAGGTGATGTAGTAAGCCATGTATTGGGGGCATTGGAGCCCAATTTTTCCATTGGATCCCTGGACATGTATCCCTTCTAGAGTGTCATTCTACCATCTGATGAGAAACTCTTGGAAGCCATGTCTTGTTTTGGTCTGTGATCAAGGGATATGGAGCAGAGTTCCTTGTCTTGTGTCAAGCTGCTTAAAAAATGAAACAAAGGCCATGAGGATAGTTCTTTTACTATGTCAACCTCACTAAAAAATGAAATAGGTCCCCATGGGGATAGTTCTTTTACTATGTCAACCTCGTTAAAAAAAGAAATAGGTCTCCATGAGCATAGTTCCTTTACTTGTGTCAAGATTGGTAAAAATGAAACAAAATGTCATGAGCATGGTTCTTTTCATGTGTCAAGCTCATTCAAAAATGAAACAAATCCCCGTCCAAATCGAGTCTTTCATTAGATCTCGTAAAATCTGAGTCGATTCTTTCACTTGATCTCACAGGTGAACCATCATTCCATCCACCTCTTAGTAACCAGTAGTCTACTTAGGTGAATGAAATTAAGCTTGGGGGGTGGGGGGGGGCATGTACCTTGAATTGAGTCATTATGTTGGGAGCATGCAAACTCATCTCAAGCATAGTTTATCTTTGTTTTAATCTTGTGTATAGATGAAACCAAATCCAAGCATAGTTTTTCTCATGTTTAAAGCTTGTGAAAAATGAACCCATCCTCAACTATACTCAATCATAGTTTCTCATGTTTCAATCTTGTGTGAAAATGAAACCATTCTCACTTTACATCTCATGATTACCATTTTTATTAGCTTATTTGTTTCAGATGAGCCTTGGTTTTTTCATTCCATCATCTCTTTGGCTGATCATATGCTTTCACTTGGTTGTTTAAGCCTTGCCTGAGGAACATCTGCGATGAGTGGTCTTATTAGCCAGCCTCTTGACCTTTACATGTTTTGAGCAGTTCCATCATCACCGGAACTAGTTGCTATCCTTTTATACCACTCGTTCCTCTAGGAGGAGTCATCTTTCAGCGCTTTTCAAACTCCAAAAATATGAAAATATTTCCAAGTACTTGTCTTTTCGAACTCGTAAAAGTAAATGAAGTGACGTCATCTCAGTATAAGTTTACCCCTTTTTTAGGATAAGATTGACTATATATGAAAAAGGTACACCTTGGTTGACATGGTCAAGAGGTTCTCTCGAATATTGTTTTCTACCTTTTCAGGTTCGAGAGACAAATTACGAAAAGGGACATGATGGAGTTTTCTTTTTCATCTCTTTTTCAAACTCTCTAAATATGAAAAAGACACTGAGTTATTCTTACGTCAGACTCATTAAAATTTTATGACGAAAGACTCGTCACCATGATGAGACCGAGTTTCTCCTTCCTAGGACTCGTAAAACTTACTAGGATGGATTCATTTGAAGAATGAACTTACATGACAAGCATATGCTATCCCCTTCAAGCTTGTGATAAAAATGATTAGGGTACTCACTAGAAATAGTGGGGGAAAATGAAGATGAAACATCATTTGCATAGATAGCATGTCGCTCTTGAACATGACACTCTTCTACTTTCATGTCAGGTTTGGAATATCCTCACTCAGTCACTTTTCCTCCTGAGTTTGGGTGATCCATTTTTTCCTCGCATTTGACTATTCCATTTTTTTATCATGACCTTTAGTCCTATGTTGAGTCAAATGTTGCCACACTCCATAGGCATGTCACGAGTGTTCAAGAGAAGTCCTATATGCAATTATTTATCTATACATTGGTTGACCCATTGTTATAGTATTGGATCTTATTCATTTCATACCACTTTACTCCTTGTTTCGTGTCGATAATGGGGGACTCATCATTTCCCTTCTTCGATGTGTCGCTTCCTGTCGACTTCAACTCATTATCCATGAAGATGAATTAGAAACTCCCTTTCAATACCTTAGAGCTTGCATGCCCTAATGGAAATTTCTTCGCATCCAACGACAGGTCTTCATCATTAGCCTTCAATTGGATGATTCCACAAGTTTTCAACTTCAGTTTCATTATCACATTCACGGATTGTATTGTCGTACCTTGAGAGCCGTTGTCATTATTGATGGTTTTTGTTGTACCTGTTAACGGTCCACATCATTGGCCAGTAATCATGTGGTTTTCTCGCATGTTCGACTTCAACACATTTATTCGCATGTTAGAATTCCATAGCAACGAGCTAGAGGTTATTTGACATAGATGAGGTCGAATTCTCCCAACTTGGCCTCTTGGTGTTATCCCTATGAACTACCTCCTTGAGATAAGGGCGTAATCCCATCTTTGGAGAGGTCCTAACTCCCTTTCCCAGCATATATATTCATCCTCTCCCATTCTCAAAGGGTTGTTCTATTTCTACTTTCACCCTTATGCTAAGATTGTGCCTATATGCTACTCATTTTTCTTGGAGAAGGAGTGCTTGGAGATCTTAGCTTGGACTTGGATATTCATTCAAGGAGAACCTATCAAAATCAAGGCTTGGTTGTCTGCTTCCCCTTATTTTCTATTAATATACAACTGATGGTTCATTTTCCCTAAATGTGTATGCTCATGTATCATTTAGCTTAACATTCCTTGATTAGTTAAGTAGTTTTCTTTTGAATATGTTATGTGTATTTGCATGCATTGTTGTGTCTTGATCTCTTGTGCAGGTGCATAAACACTGAGAATAGCAGGAACGACCCCGTGGTGCAGTTGATTCAAGGTCTTCAACAAAGGAGATCTATATAACATTGGAATGAGGTAGTCCATCTTCTTCGTCTCTCTTTTCAATTGCAACTTAGGAAAGTGTCTAGTAGATAGTCACTTCGGTTGCTAGACCTACTCATTGGGCTATAGGGATCGTATATGTCTGCAGAGAGGATTTACCTAGACAATAAAATGGTGACTCCATTGGGGAGCCTATGATCCTTTCCATCCAATCCTTCACCTTGTTTTTGTGATGAGTTTGACCAACCGTCCATTCCCAGACTTGTTTGTTTGTCTGTAACTATTTTCACTTTCTGATAATTGCTTGAAGGTTCTTGATTTGTGCTGCTCTTGAATATTTTTTGTTTTTTCTTCATCTTTCTTGACCATCACAGTTTTGTCCCTGACAGATGCGATGACATCGCGGATATGTTGATTACAGTAGCGATGATCGATGCTTTTATTTTAACAGGTGAGATGATATGAGAGGTTAAAGAAAATTAGGGTTTATCTTCTTGTTTTTAGTTTTTTGCCTTCTGTCAGTGGCCTACCAGTGTGATGTTAGTGTCCTTATCTTGTTTGAAATGTTTATTTGATTACAATTTCCTCTTGATCTGTTTTAAGTGTGTTTGGAGCTTGATTTTCCTTCTAGGATTTCTAGGACTTCTAGGCCATCCCTCATTCACTCATTGGTCTTCTCTTCAGAGATCAGTTACCCTTGTTTAGATATTATTTTTGTGTTTGGACGTATTTTGCAAATCACTTTTGGTTCTTGGGTATTAAGTTGTTTTCATTAGTGTCGAATTGAGTAGATGCTTTGAAAGTCACTTTAGTTCCATTTGGCAAGCAATAGATTACAAAATTTTTTGTTTCGATTGAACTGAAAGGAAGTATTTGCTTTGAATTTTGTGTTTCAAAAAGTGAAAGTGAAATGTTTTATCTTTTAAGTAGTTTTCGAAGCATTTGTTGCATTCAAAATCATTAATGTGAAAGAGATTTTCATGATTATTGAGTTTTTTGCATTCTCTTTTTCTCTTTTTCACTAGATTACATTGATTGCATTAAAGTGAAAAGGAAATCATCATTATATCTTAAGGTTGATCACTTTAAGATTTTATTTTGGTGTTGCATTTTCTTATGAAATGAAAGATTAGATTTTATGTTTTTCATTTAGCATTGAAAAAAGTGTATTGATGCTTGTGGATTGTTTAATGCATTAATTGGTTGTTTCTCTTCCTTTGGTAGTAGCCTTCATTGAATGAAAGGATTTCAATTTCATCATTTAGCTGCATTTTAGGAACAAGTGACATCGTTAAGGCCTTGAAATAGAAACATAATTCCAAGATTAACTTTAAAATCTATCAATTAATATAAGGAGAATTTGAAACATTAACGCTTATACTTAGTGGTATAGGCTAGAGAAGTGCTCCAGCGTTTATAAAACTCAGCAGTTGGGGAGACCCTCATAGGTTGCAAACCCTTATCCATAGGAAGCCGAGTCTGCCGCCTTGTAAATGTGATACACCGAACACAACATTTGGGGATATTACCTGCACGTATGTCAAATCCTTAGTAAATTTATTTTCTAAGGTGTATATTACATTTCACAGTTACTTGGTAATCCCTTTTGCCTAGAGTATCCTGAGTAGTCATTTCAATCTTTTTTTATTTCTTAAATTTGAAAAGATCATCGAGTACTTGTCCTTTCAAGCTCGCTAAACCAATGAAATCGACTAGAGTCACCTTTTTTCCCTTTTCTTGACTCTTAAAACATGAAAAGGAATAGTTTGTGTTTCAAATTGCAAAATTAATTAACTGTGGAACAACATCTTTCATGTGTAAATACTCCTTAGTAGATCTTAGTTTGATACCAATGGAAACATTTCCTGAGTCTACCAGTTAAGGAAACCCCTCTGATGGGAATCCTAGTCATTTTCCTTCTTTTGGAAATACTGGTGCTCCCTATATGGTGATGTTGTCCCTTCCTGGAATGAACATTGGTCTGCCAGTTTAGTTATTTTCGACCTAGGTGGTTCTGAGTGTACAAACTTCTTTTCAACCAAGTTCTTATCCACTTGAACAACATCAACCTCATGTTGATCCTAAATTTGAACCCTTTCCTTCTTTTCCTATTTCTTCACCCCGTTCTTCCCCTTCGCCTAGTGAAAGTCTTGATTCTAGTACTCAAGAAGCTAAGAAGAAGAAGAAGAAGAGGTCGAGAAGAAGAAGCAAAATAAGAAAGGGGGAAACCAAGAAGCCATTGCTACGGATGAAACTAATGAAGAAAAATCTTCCAACGAGCCTCAGAAAGTAAAATTCCCTTGCATGTTATGTAAGGGTGACCACCTTCTCTGGAATTGTCCTGGTATTCGCAAGGTCTTAGAAGTGTGGTCCACAGGTTCACATCAACCTTTGTCATCAGCCTTTGGCAATCATGCTGGTGACAAACCTTCAACTAATGGCAATACATCCTATGGGAAAAAGGGAAAAGTCAAATTTCCTTGTAGGTTGTGTGAAGGTAATCATCCCATTCACCTTTGTCCTTTAATGGTTGAAGCTTCCAAAGAGTTCGAAAACCCTACTGCTTTCTAGCCTCATCTTCCAGCTAGATATCTAAAGTTTTCCCCTGATCCTTCACTAGTTGATCTAGTGATTAATCAAAAGCCATATTTTGTCAACCCTGCTCTCTCTAAAAGTGAGTCTTGTGAGTTCATTCTCAACCAATCATTGGTCCAGAAAATGGTAGACTTGGTTCTGCCTTTAGTTAACTATACCTTTCAGGTAGAGAGTGAAACCCATACTGCTTAAGTTCTTCTGGTTTCTTTAGTTTTGAATGAAATGGAGGGAAATCCTCCCATTCCCGTTGTGCATGAGAGTAGTTCCCCTGATCCCATAGAGAAAGAGGGCAGTTCTCATGTTCTTACAGCACCCCATCTGAGTATTTTAGTCACTTCTTTTGATTGTAGTCAACTCACAGGATATCGCCTTCTGTCTTATGTACCTTTCCAGATTACAATACAGGCTTACCATATGGTCGTACCTAGCACAGTCATAAACGACGGTTCATTTGTTAGAATTTTGTCCTTAGCTTCTTGGCAAGATTTGGGCTATGCTCAGCTTGTCCTCATCACCCAGAATCTGCTAGATTTTAACAGAGGAACCAATCAACTGTTAGGGATCCTTCCTAAGTTTCCTATTACTTTGGGAGGAAAGAATATCTATATAGATGTGATGGTTGTCCAAGGCCCATTGGATTTTAATCTACTCCTTAACCGTGATTATGTTTATGTCATGGGAGCTCTTGTTTCCTCCCTCTTTCGAGTGATGTGTCTCCCCCATGAAGGAAGCATTGTGATCATTGATCAGCTTACATTCAGTGGTCCCCAATCAACTCCCCATTAACCATCATCCCTAAATGGTTCTTATGTACAAGTGGTATCACCCTCGCCACAGGTTAATTACCTGACCACCGATTCCATACCCACATCTACAATGATCTAGTAGGTGATTTAGTATGCCATGTACTAGGGGCATTGGAGACCAATTTTTCCATTGGATCCCTCAACATGTATCCCTTCTAAAGTGTTGTTCTTCCATCTGATGAGAAAGTCTTGGAAGCCATGGCCTCTTTTGGTCTATGATCAAGGGATATGGAGCAGAGTCCCTTGTCTTGTGTCAATCTCCTTAAAAAATGAAACAAAGGCCATGAGGATAGTTCTTTTACTATGCCAACCTCACTAAAAAATGAAATAGGTCCCCGTGGGGATAGTTCTTTTACTATGTCAACCTTGTTAAAAAATGAAATAGGTCTCCATGAGCATAGTTCCTTTACTTGTGTCAAGCTCGGTAAAAAATGAAACAAAATGTCATGAGCATGGTTTTTTCGTTGTGTCAAGCTCATTAAAAAATGAAACAAATCCCCTTCCAATTCGAGTCTTTCATTAGATCTCGTAAAATCTGAGTTGAGTCTTTCACTTGATCTCATAAGTGAACCTTCATTCCATCCACCTGTTAGTAACCAGTAGTCTACTTAGGTGAATGAAATGAAGCTTGGGGGGGCATGTACCTTGAATTGAGTCATTATGCTAGGGGCATGCAAACTCATCTCAAGCATAGTTTATCTTTGTTTTAATCTTGCGTAAAAATGAAACCAAATCCAAGCATAGTATTTCTCATGTTTTAAGCTTGTCAAAAATGAAACCATACTCAACTATACTCAAGTATGGTTTCTCATGTTTCAATCTTGTGTAAAATGAAACCATTCTAACTTTATATCTCGTGATTTCCATTTTTATCAGCCATTTTTTTTCCAAATGAGCCTTGGTTTTTTCATTCCATCGTTACCATCTCTTTGGACGATCATATGCTTTCACTTGGTTGTTTAACCCTTGCCTGAGGAACATCTATGATGAGTGGTATTATTAGCCAGCCTCTTGACCTTTACATGCTTTAAATAGTTCCATCATCACCAGAACCAGTTTCTATCCTTTAATACCACTCATTCCTCCAAGAGTAATCTTTCAGCTCTTTTCAGACTCCAAAAATATGAAAAGATTGTCGAGTACTTGTCTTTTCAAACTCATAAAGTAAATGAAATGATGTCATCTTAGTATACATTTACCCCTTTTTTGGGCTGAGATTGACTATTTACGAAAAAGGTACACCTTGGTCGATATGGTCAAGAAGTTCTCTTGAATATTGTTTCTTACCTTTTCGGGTTAGAGAGAAAAATTATGACAAGGGACATGATGGATTTTTTTTTTCGTCTCTTTTTCAAACTCTCTAAATATGAAAAAGATACCAAGTTATTCTTACGTCGGACTCGCTAAAATTTTACGACGAAATAATCGTCACCATGATGAGACTGAGTTTCTCCTTCCTAGGACTCGTAAAACTTACTACAATGGATTCATTCGAATAATAAACTTACATGACAAGCATATGCATCCCCTTCAAGCTTGTGATAAAAAAAATTTGGGTACTCGCTAGAAATAGTGGGGGGGAAATGAAGATGAAACATCCTTTGTATAGATAGCATGTCACTCTTGAACATGACACTCTTCTTCTTTCATGTTGGGTTTTGGATATCTTCACTCAGTCACTTGTCCTCTCGAGTTTGGGTGATCCATTTTTGCCTCTCATTTGAATATTCCATTTTGTCATCATGACCTTTAATCCTATGTTGACTCAAAAGTTGCCACACTTCGGAGTCCTGTCGCCAGTGTTCAAGAGAAGTCCTATCTGCAGTTATTTACCTATACATTTTTTGACTCATTGTTATAGTCTTGGATCTTATTCATTCCATTCCAATTTACTCCTTGTTTCGTGTCGATGATGGGGGACTCATCATTGCCCTTATTCGATGTTTCGTTTCATGTCTACTTTAGCTCATTATCCAAGAAGATGGCTTAGAAGCTCCCTTGCAGTACCTTAGAGCTTTCATTCCGTAATCGAAAGTTCTTCACGTCTGATGACATGTCTTCATTATTGGCCTTTGATTGGATGATTCCATGAGTGTTCAACTTCAGTTTCATTATCACATTCACGGATTGTACTATCGTAACTTGAGATCCATTGTCATTATTGGTGGTTTGTCTCGTACATGTTAACAGTCCACATCATTCGCTGATAATCAGGTGGTTTTCTTGCATGTTCGACTTCAACACATTTATTCTCATGTTAGAATTCATACTTTGATCAGGTCAGGATGGAGTGCATGACCCTGAGTCTTGTCCAATATGACTTAGGTTGCGTGGAGTTATGTGGTATTCATGATTGTACACATTTTTTTGTATTGCATGGTTGTGTCCATACCTCGGATCTTAGATTTGCAAATGATCCTTCTCATTTGGATGGTTGCGCTCATACCATGGGTCTTTCCATATATTCCTTATCATCCAGATGGTTTCTTCCATATCATCGATTCATGATATCATATATGTATATGTATATGCGTCCTTGATTTGCAGGTCTGCTAACAATGAGTGTCCTCGTCCATGTAAAATCTCGTAAAGCATCTCAGCCATCACTCCTCATTTTGCCTTCATGCTTTAGGGGGCATCTGTTACACAATATTTTTTCACACCTCCCGAAACATGACCATAATGTAATGTAGCCATTCATATATGTAGCTCAGATCCTCCCTTAAACATTGATTGGAAAGTGCCTTGAGCTTTCCCTAAATAAAATAGCTCTAAAACCCTAATTTGAGGATCATCGCTCTTATGAGGCCAAAAATAATGATGATCGCTTGTTGCACTGTACTTGACCTACGATGGCATCACTTTGTTCACTTGTATACCCGTGATGATCCCAAAAAGGCAATTTTCACAGAGAGGATGAGAAGCTCCGTGATCTAGAAGCTTCCAGAGCAACGAACTGGAGGTTGTTTGGCATAGATAAGGTTGAATTCTCCCAACTTGACCTCTTGGTCTTATCCCTATGAGCTACCTCCTTAAGATAAGGGCCTAATCCTATCTTTGGAGAGGTCCTAACTCCCTTTCCCAACCTATATATTCATCCTCTCCCATTCCCAAAGGGTTGGTCTATGTCTATTTGCACCCTTGTGCTAAGATTGTGCCTATATGCTACTCATTTGGCTTGGAGAGCTTAGCTTGGACTTGGATATTGATTCAAGGAGAGCCTATCAACATCAAGGCTTGGTTGTATGCTTCCCCTTACACTCTACTATCTACGATGTATATGAAATAATCATATGCGAATCCATTGTAATTTACAAATATTACAATTGCTCAATAATAATATTCATTAAATGCCAACAACATGTTATGCCCAATAAGCCAAGTAAGATAGAAAATGAGAGAGATATCATGGTGCATCTAGAGAAGTTGTGAATTGGACCTGAGAACAAGTTACAAGTCAGGCCTAAGAGCAATATGAATTAAAAAATATATATTAAAAAGCATACAAAGTAGTGAGCATACAATGTTATGATAGGGAGACTTGAGTGATAATGTTATAATAGTGGAAACATTATAGCGGACTATAGCGTTAGAGTTATGGTAATGGTAGCATTAGTGTTATGACAGTGGCATGTTACATAACTTTCATTACGTAATTCAAAGTAGCTACAAGTATGATCCCTTGCCAATTCATAGGATGCCAAAGTTGTGTATCTAGTGTCTATTGTGCACGGATGCCAGACCTGAGATAGAGTGATTTCAGAGGCCATACCTTTTACATTCCAGAGAAGCTACAATTCCAGACCTCTTACATGTGAAATGCATTACAGTTTCAGACCTACGAGTAGTTAGAATATGCCAAAGAAGAGGATGCTAAAGGATGTCAAAGGAACCAAGTTAGAGGATAATAGACAAAAAATCATTTCACAATAACCTTTTGTTATTATTTTCTCTGGAAAAACATATGTGAGATTGGAGAAAAAATGCATGTTTTTTTTAGATCAAGATCACAAAGTTACAATCACAGGCTACTAAGCTCAGAAACAAAATTGAACTAGTGATACATAGACATATCATTGAGTAGACTAGATGTCTTGATGACTAAAATAGACATAGAAGACATATATCATCTTCAAATTTAGTAAGGAGCTCATTACAACTTATAAGAAATAAAAACCTGGAGAGTTTGAATCATCGCGAGGTTGAGAATACTAGGAGAAAGATAGAAGACCTATGCTCAAATTAAAAGGTCTTGTAACATATTTCAAGATCCGAAAATCATAAGGTTATGTGCAATTCCATGAAGGTGATCAAGTTACTAGTTAAATTCAACTTTGGTGAACTAGAGGTATTCATAATAGGCGCAAGGAAACTAATTTTAAGAAGGAACAATACTTAAATGTATAGAGGCATTGTAGGCTCATTTGGAAGGTCCAATCCAAATCTCAGTCACCCTAAAGGACCACAATTATCTTGAAAAATTATTAGATTTATATGTCTTTCCAAATAGAAACCTCTCACTACATCAAGTTGTGACACTTTGAAGGAAGATAAATTTTGCATCATTTTGGGATTTGAAATCCCTAAAGGGACAAACTTGCAATAGAGTGCTACATATATCTCAAGGGGATAGACCTGTTGTTAAAGGTAGAAAAAGGAGAAATGATATGTAAGTGTTGAGCAACTACATAAATCTTACCCAAACTCAAAAAGAGGATCAATCTATCACCTTGAGTAGAGCTTATTAACTTAGCACCTTGGAAGCTTTTAATGCAAACAATATTATAAGAAGTATTAAACTTGCAAAAGAAGATATCATCATCATCAGAAGGGAAATAATCATCCACCGTAAGGCGATGTTTGAAAGGCATATTATGGATATATTGAAAGGACAAGTGCATAGATATAGTTCTATGTTCGAGTTAGAATAAGACACATAGGAGAGGATTTAAGACAACTTGAAAAAAGTACCTTATAGGACTATTCTATAATGATATATTAACCCCAAGCTAACGGGTCTAGATTGAGGAGCCTTGCTACTAGATATTTTGATTGGACTTGAGAAGATCGATAAAACTCATATATCATAGCTCAGAGCCTTACCTTAGATATTTTCCTATCAAACTAGGATTGGCATCAGATCAGGACCGACTAGCCTCATGACTTGCCATATGAGAAGGAAGGACAATTACCACCAATACATTTTTTTATTTTTGTGTTTAAAATGCATAATTAACCCCAGTGCAGTAAATTATTTCACCCCTTCCTATTCATTATCAATTGCTTGAGGGCATGGCAGGTGGTCTTGCTTCTTGTTGGATCGGATGAGACGAGGGGGTGAGGTATGAACCCACTAGCCAATGAAAATGAGGAGACCTAATCATAGGGAAGGATATTGATATTAACACTTGGATTAAAAAAAAATGCAAAAATAAGTATGCTTACTCTTCATTATTTGACTAATATTAAACCCTTGAACAATTTTTTATCATGCACAATAAAAAATTTCATTACAAGTTTCATTTTAAAAGATGTGACCATACTTTATGGTGCAAATGGTTTCAGTCTTACCACCATACTAACATTAAACCCTTAAAAAAATAGTTACCATGAACAATAAAAAATTTCATTACAGGTTTTGTTTTAAAAGATGTGGCCATACTTTATGGTGCAAATGGTTTCGAGCTTTCCACCATATTTTTTCCCATGCACTTGTGGACTTAATGTTGCACCGCCTACTCACACCTGCTCGAATTCCCTCGTTCCCACTTATCAAATGCCCTCGTTCCCTACTTGAATTCCCTTGTGCCCACTCATCAAATTCGCTCAGGCCTTCTCGGATACCCTCGTGCCCACTTATCAAATGCCCTTGTGCCTACCTATTGAACACCCTCATGCCCACTTAACGAACGCCCTTGTGCCCACTTAACGATTTCCCTCAGCCCTGCTTAAATGCCATTGTCACTCTTTGTTAGCCTGACCTTTTTTATTCTTAATGTTATAATATTACTCCACCACTGCATTATATAACCTATTATAATATATATATATATATATATAGATATATATATAATATGTATTATATATTATATATTATATATAAAATATATATTATATGATTAGGTGATTAGGTGATATTGTTATAGAGTTATAGGATAGTGTGAGGAGTTGCACCACTAGGTTGGGGATGATGAAGGTGAGTAAATATATCAAGCATCCCTAAAGATAAGGAAATGCAATATGGTACTACCCCAACATAGTGTCAATGGGAGATTACTAGGATGTGAATATTATTTCAAAAGTTGGAACCTTGCTTAGAGAATATGAGGATTTTTCCATGGAGTTTATAGACTCTAGAGATGAATGGAATCAAAAGAGAGTTAGGGGAAAGGAAAATCAAGTTGAACCAAATGTCAAACTTCTCAAGAAGTGGTCCTACAAGATGTATTCTCAAGTGAGGAAGAACTCAAAGGACGAAATAGAGATGTTATTTATGGAAATATATTTTTTCTAGAAGATTAAGAGTGCATGACACTTTCTAATCACACTTTCTTGTCCATGAAACTTTCTTAATCACATTCAATGTTTAGGTGTTTGACCATGTTGTAGGAAGGAAACAAAGACAACTTTTTCTATAAAATGGGTTTAGACAATGTCATGCATTTTGGGCTTAAGTATGCCCCTACAATGTTTTCTAAGATGGTCATTGTATCATTCAAATAATACATTTGCAAGTATGTTGAGGTCTATATAGAATCTTGGACAATGTACAACATACTCAAAGACCATGTAGCCATTGGGGCTTATGATTGAGAAATATTCATTGTCACATATTTCTTTCAATTTGAGTGCATATTTTTTGCAAGTATTTGGAGGTCCATATAGAAGCTTGGACAATGTACAACATACTCAAAGACCATGTAGCCATTGGGGCTTATGTTTAAGAAATATTCATTGTCACATATTTCTTTCAATTTGAGTGCATATTTTGGATTCCTTTTAGCACATTATCAGGGTGTATTGTATGTATAGATGGTGATCTCATTCCTACTACTGAAATAGTTGTTTATGCGAACCTATTAGCTTCTACTAACATTCTTACAATGTGGTCCACACTAGGCCATATATACTGAGTGTTGGGTATATAAAACCCACCTTACTTTAAATGAATGTAAATTTGGTTAAATTAACATAGAAAGAGGGATCATGATTGACTATGTCCAACAATTCCTCATTTAATGATCGAGGTTCATTTTATCAACCTATCCTTTGCCTATAAGTAAGGATTATGCATTAGTGAAATACATTCATTTATTCATTCATCATCATTATCTATATATCATTTGTAAAGAAGGAACATGAACTTGTGATAAAAGAACGAAGCACCATGGGTTGAAAAAGTTTTTTTGATTAACAAGATCAGCCTTATAGTGTTTCTATGGTGAGTTTTCCTCCCAAATTGACACGTTTATTATTTATAGCTATTTAATTGATTATATTTATTCTTACATTTGTATATCAATTATAAGGGTATATTAATAATTTATGTTTATGAATGGATATGATTTATTAAATCAGTTATATTAGGCTTGGAATAAGCCTCGAGGAACCATTCCTAAGCATATAATAAATCTGAAAATAATTTATGATAATATATTTATTACAATGGTAAATTTATCCCATTAGATTTTATATGTTTATTAAATCACATGAAAAAATATGCGTTTGTGCATAACAAATCTTAGAAGCTACTCAATCATGAAGACAATGTAAGTAGAAAATCAAATATGAAAGTACACATAATTTAGACAACAAAAACATTTCATATATATGTATGTGTTATGAAACCAGCGCACAAAAAGATAGAAAAGGTAGATCAACGCCTTAGAATTTAGCCTCTTCAAGGGGGCAACCTCCTTTACATTACACAAATGAATGATTATTTGATGATTCAAATGACAAAACCTCCTTTCTATATATAAGAGTCTAAGGAGTCACAATATAACCCAACCGACCTAACAATAATAATATAAAGGCACAAAAATAACAATAGAGGGATTCTATGGGGCACAGTAATAACAATATGGGGACAATAGGGGCACAACAATATTAATAAGGGATACAACTACAATCGTAATGGAGTAATCACTAGTATTATAGGGACCTAACATGCCCTTCTCCTTCAAAAAAGTGTTGTCCTCAATGCTTGAGTAGTTCTGGATGCTTCTATATAAAATTCTCATCCTCCCATGTGGAATCTTCAGCGGATAAGTTCTTCCACTTGATGAGATACTCTAAAATTGATCGATTTCGTAGCTATCGAGTTCTTGTTTCTGTGACTGCTTCCGGTTCCAATATAATTTTTCCTTCCTCGTCAATTTTTGGAAATATTGTTTGAACTAGGAGCTTGTCGCATATAACCTTCTTTAAATATGAAACATGGAAAACTTGGTGCACTTGACAAGCTGCAGGAAGCTCTAATTTGTATGCCACAGTACCAATCTTTTGCAACACCTTGTATGGACCATAATACTTTGGTGATAATTTATTATCCTTCTTAGCTTGCTTGAGGGACATTTGTTTATATGGTTGTAGCCATAGGAATACCCAATCACCTACATCAAAACTTCTTTTGCTATAATTTTGATCTGCCTGTTGTTTCATTCTATTATGCGCCAACACGAGGTTATCCTTTAAGAGTTGGAGGACTTCTTGTTGATGCTCAATGTGATGTTCCACTGCTTGAACCTTAGAATTTTCTCTTAAATATGATGTGATGTATGGTGGCTAATATCCATAAAGTGCCATAAATGGGTCATTTTTGTTGCTATATGGAAGGAAGTGTTATACCACCATTCAGCAGAGGCAACCATTTGACCCATTGTGTCTATTTATCAGATACAAAGCAACGAAGGTATCCTTCCAAACATTTGTTTACTATCTCAGTTTGCCCATCAGATTGAGGGTGATAAGATGATCTATGAGCTAACTAAGTACCAAGACAAGAAAATAATTCTGTCCAAAAATTTCCAGTGAAAATGGGATCTATGTCACTTACAATAATCTTTGGGTTTCCATGTAGCTTTTGAATTGTTTCCATAAATGCAGTAGCAACTGTACTAGCTTTAAATGGAGGTGATAATGCACAAAAATGTGCATACTTGGTAAGTCTGTCAACTACCACCATGATGACACTCTTTCCCTCAAACTTGGGTAAACCTGTGATAAAATCCATTGAAACCTCCTCCCAACATTGGCTTGGAATGGATAAAGGTTGTAATAGACCCGAGGTCTTAATTGTTTCAACTTTATTTTGTTAGAAAACCAAACATTTTGCCACAAAATTTTGAATATCCGATTTAAGGCCATCCCAAAAAAATTCCTTCTTAACCCTGTGGTAAGTTTTTAAAAATCATGAGTGCCCTCCTAAGGGAGAAGTGTGCAATTACACAAGAATCTTTTGTTTGAGTTGGGAATTCTTATAGAGGTATAAGTGATCTTTGTACCATAGCGAATCATTTTTCCAGCTAAATGTATCAGATGTACTGGAATCTTGTTGTAACTTTTGAATAAGTGCCCACACTTCTTCATCATTCTTCCATTCCTCCCTTGTTTCATTTATCCAATCTGGCTGGATAATAGAAATGGCACACAACAATGCTTCCACATCCTCATCCTTTCTTGAGAGTGCATTTTCCACCACATTTTGCTTCCCTTTTTTGTAGATTATTTCAAAGTCATAACCCAACATCTTTGTGACCCACTTTTGTTGCTCTTCAGAGGATAATCTTTGTTCTAAAAAGTATTTAAGGCTACCATGATCCGTTTTTACCTTGAAGTGTCTTCCCATTAGGTAGGGTCGCCATTTCTTAAGTGCATGTAGTATTGCCAACGTTTCCTTCTCATAAATAGCTTTGTGTAAAAACTTTCCCTTGATTGGACAACTTTAAAAAGCAATGGGTCTTTCATCTTGCATTAAAACAGCACCAATTCCATTTCCTGAAGCATCACATTCCACAATAAAGGTTTTTGTGAAGTCCGGTGTAGCTAAGACGGTGCTTGGCACATTGCCTCTTTAATATGTTCAAAGGCCTTTGTTGCTTCTAGATTCCATGAAAATGCATCTTTCTTCAATAATGTTGTTAGATGTGCTACTATTCTCCCATAATTCTTAACAAACTTGCGATAATACCCTGTCAACCCGAGAAATCCTCGCACATGCTTTATGGATGTGGGGATTTTCCATTCCTTAATGGATTTAATTTTGCTAGGGTCTACCTTAACTCCTTCATGAGATACAATATGACCCAGATATTCCACCTCTTGTACTCCAAAGAAACATTTGGATCTTTTTGCATATAATTGTTTCTCCTCCAATTGTTGTAGCACCCTGTCAACATGTTCAACATGATCCTTCCAAGACTTGTTGTAGATTAGTATATCATCAAAAAATACTAACACAAATTTTCTAAGGAAGGGTTTGAAAATGGAATTCATCAAACCTTGAAATGTAGAAGGTGCATTGGTAAGGCCAAAAGGCATGACCAAAAATTGATAATGACCCTCATGAGTTCTAAATGTTGTTTTCGGAATGTCTTCAGTCTTCATTCTGATTTAATGATATCCTAAACGAAGATCCAACTTGGTGAAGTAAATTGATCCATGCAATTCATCCAATAATTCATCAATGACAGGAATGGGAAACTTATCTTTAATAGTGAGCTTGTTGAGCTCCCTATAATCCGAACACATGCGCCATGATCCATCCTTCTTGTGCACCAATACTACTAGAGCAAAGAAAGAACTTTGACTAGGTTGAATTATACCAGCCTCTAGCATTTCTACAACCATACATTCAATTTCACTCTTTTTGGCATAGGGATATCTGTATGGCCTGATGTTTGGAGGAACACTTCCTGGAATCAGATGAATAGCATGATCATGATCACGAATACGTGGGAGACCTTTGGGAGTCTCAAATACCTAGGAATGATTGTCCAAGACTTTTTGGAGATCTGGAGAAATAGATGATTTCGATATGGAAACATCTAGCGAACATAATTGTGCAATTACACCTCTTCGTTCTTTTTTAGAATCTTTGTCATACTGTTAGAGCTGATTATCTTTCTCGGTTTCCCTGCAATACCCGTTAATTCAACTTCCTTTCCTTCCATAGAAAATTTCATGAAAAGTTCTTGAAAATTAAAAGCTATTGTACCCAGGGATTGTAGCCATTGGACTCCTAGTACAACATCAACACCTCCCATTGGAATGGAAAGCATTGGGCTAGTCAATACATATTCTCCCATGGATAGCTTGATATTATGACACTTTCCAGAGAAATTTATCGTTCCTCCATTTGCAACCATCACTTGACACTCTGGTGCTGGATATAGGAAGCAATTCAATTCTTTTGCTATCTTAAAATGAATAAAATTGTGGGTACTTCCTGAATCAATCAACATTATTACCTTTTTCTTCTTGATTTGTCCTTCTATCTTGATGGTTTGAGGAGTGGTAAGTCCAGCCAATGCATTATAATATATGGTCAGATTC
Organism: Pinus tabuliformis; assembly: GCA_031772625.1. Taxonomy (NCBI): domain Eukaryota; kingdom Viridiplantae; phylum Streptophyta; class Pinopsida; order Pinales; family Pinaceae; genus Pinus; species Pinus tabuliformis. The sequence continues at coordinate 41,710,580 of CM062816.1, read as the reverse complement.
ATTTCTTCTTTATCTAGGCTTTGTTCCTGGATTATATCCTCTTCTTTAGACCTTTCTTGCTCATTTTCTTCTTCCTCTTATGTAGAATAATTTCTTCTCAGCACACTTATGACATTTAGTGTATTTTCTATCACAACTATAACAAAGCCCTTTTGCTCTTTTTTCTTCCAATTGTTCTGGTGTCAACCTTATAGGTTGTGGAAGGCTAGGGGCAACAACACTTCCATCTTTATAGTTGTGAGTGGTATGCTTCTTGGTTGCCATAATTTTGCTTTCCATTTTTCTTGCTAACCTGAATGCCTTCTCTAATGAATCAGGTTCCCAAAGGCAAACATCGTGTTGGATATTATCCTTTAAAGTCCCTATGAACACATCAATCCTAGGCTCCTCTGGAATATTTTTTACCCTTATGGTCAATTTTTGGAACTCCTCAATGTGCTCCATTATTGAACCCTTTTGTTTGAGACTTATCAATTGGCTAAAAAAAGTGTTGCTTTTTGTATCCTCATAATGTGCTGTCAATTCTTTCGTAAAAATTGCCCAAGTGATAATTTGTTTACGAGAGAAAAGCCATTGATACCATACAAACTGATTTGGTTCCAAATATAAAGTTGTAATACGTACCTTTTGTGTGTTTTTCACATTATTGAGATCAAAAATTGCTCCATCTGTAATATCCATGTTGCGGGATCCTTGCCATCAAACTTCCTCATATAGATTTTTGGAATATGGTGGGTCTTCGATCCAACATTAGAGTCTATGAAATCATGATTAACATTTCTTTTGTTCTTATCATGAGTTTCCTTTACTACCCTTTCACCATTAGTAAGCTTTTCTTGTAGAAACTTTGTCAAATCTAACTTCAAATCTTCTATGTCTATCTTCAAATCTTCCATGTCTGCCTTCAAATCTATCTTCAAATCGTCCATCTTAGCTTCCACGTCATTCATCTTAGCTTCTACGCCTTTCTTTAAACAATCCATCTTAGCTTCTACGCCTTTCTTTAAACCATCCATCTTAGCTTCTACATCTTTCTTTAAACCATCCATCATAGGTTATGTTACTTTTTGTGCAAGTGACACTTGTTGCACTTGGTCTCGTAATTTTGATATATCATGTTGCATTTCTTCCTCTTCTTCATGAGTCATGCTAGAGCTTTCAACTTGCTTACTAGGTGTTTGCATTTTCTTTCCTTGGGGCATCAATTACTGATAATAATTCTTTACTATTCCCTTTGAATTCCTTCGAACTAATTTTTCAAACCAAGCTTATGCAAAAATTAAAAAAAAAAAACTACACACCTTTTTTTCACTTTGTAGGAGCTTGATATTGAATCTGATGTATCTCTGTAATTTCGGATTATCCAATTTTGAAATTTCAACCTACAGTAGCCCTGTGCGTCCTCTTTCTAATGCCACCAGTCTAATCCAAATTGGATTATCTAGGGAAGAGTTATGCCAAATCTCCCGCAGTGACCTGATTATAGACTAGTTCAGTAGAGCGAACTTGTACGACATGCCACGTGTCATTGTTTCGACCTTTGGCTTTGAAAAATATATACAATAAACTAAAATCTATCCTCTTTCTGTATCTTCCTATGAAATTTCAATCCGATGCTCAGAGAGAAATTTATGACGATTTTCCCCAGGTCACCTGTTTGGAATGTAATTTAGGAGCCTGCCAAAAGACCAACTTCCTCAGATCATATCTCCACAAATATAGCGCGAAAAGCTCTGAAATTTGGACCCGAGGTTCAGTGAAATTTCTTCTCAAATGGGTTTTTTTTCGCTTCTGAAACATCGCAGAAAAAAAGTTATAGCGAAAATGCCACGATGACCTATTTGGAGCAGCGAAACCCTAGAATCCAAAGCTCTGATACCAAATGTTATGAAACCAGCTCACAAAAAGATAGAAAAGATAGATCAACGCCTTAGAATTCATCCTCTTCGAGGGGGAAACCTCCTTTACATTACACAAATAAATGATTCTTAGATGATTCAAATGACAAAACCTCATTTCTATATATAGGAGTCTAAGGAGTCACAATATAACCCAGCCGACCTAACAATAATAATATAAAGGCACAAAAATAACAATAGAGGGATTCTATGGGGCACAGTAATAACAATATGGGGACAATAGGGGCACAACAATATTAATAAGGGATACAACTACAATAGTAATGAGGTAATCACTATTATTATAGGGACCTAACAATATGTAATGTATATTTATGTATGTGATGAAGTAAAAGTACATAACATAATGTAATACAAGTTGATACAAGTATTTCTCTCCAAATCCTACTTAGGGGAACCATCAAAAACCCTATCACCAACTCCTCCTAGCTAGGAATCACTCTCAACCAAAGCTAGTTACTCCATTGAAGATCCTTAGCAAGCTAGCATAAACATAGGTAAGTCCTTTGTCACACCTTCACTTGCATCACAAAAGTGTACAAGATAATCTCCCACTATCTTATCCACATCAAGCACTCTAGTGCTTAAGACAAAGAGAGTAAATACAATAAATAAGAAGTACAAAGAGACTATATTTATTTAGAATCTCTAAAAGAATGAATTAATGAAAATACCCTCTCCTCCATTTATATATATGAAATGTGAGGGAAGCCAAGAGAAACAAAGTGGACCTTGTCCATAACAAGAAACCTAAGTAAACAATAGATAGCCCCACATGTGAGGTGCTTCAACTCCATGTGACACATGTCAAGCTCCAATATACATGTCCAAAAAAGGGTTCCAAAAAATAGTCCACAAGATGTGTCCAATGCTCCTCCTCCAAAGGGATCTAATTCTCCAACATTCCCTCCTAAGCCATGTGTACCTATGGGTCCAACGCACCCACATCATCACTCCTCAACCCAAGAGCCTTCAAGTCAATCACAAGCTCCATGTAAACAACCAAGTGGCCCCATGTTACCTAGGTCTCCATGCACTGCCCAAGATTCCCAATGGTTGCACTCCAAATGGATCATCCTCTGAAGAAACCAACCAAACCCTCCAAGTGCCCACCATGAAGAAAATCACCATTCCACATAGGTCTCCAACCTCAAAAGGAAGAGTGCCACAAAATCATCAAGTCAACATTTAGCAATACATGAGTAAGCTATTTCTAATGTGTATGCCCGTCATGATCCAAACAAGGGTAATTAACACACTATGCACCCACATCACATGAAGCACCCTGTAGCATGTTTTAAACACTTTCAAAGTAACTCAAAAAACTAACACACACTAGAAACTACTCAATCATGAAGATTACATAAGTTGAACATTAACTATGCAAGTACACAAGGGTGAATACATGAAAATGGGTTACACTTTTTGATAAGCACACAGGCTGGGAGGGAGAAAAAAAATAATTCAATCAAGTAATAGCTTAGCCCTTGATCAAGATATTTGACGACCTAAAAATAAGCCCTTGATTGAGCTCTTATGTAACCCACAATTACATAGGAGCTCGATCAAGCCACATGTTCGAGCTATTTTTTAAAAATTCTCACTAAAAACACAATTGTGAGTTTATGGTTCGAAGGGCTTGATCAAGCCCTTGTTTAACCATGTCAATTTCTTGATTTAGGGTTTGTTAAACCCTCTATTGAGTTGTTGAGGGCCTAAAAAATAGGGTTTTAGCTCCCCTTCTACAGATTTCTTTGAAACACCATTTTGTACCCTAGCGGACTTCAGGCATAATTTGTCCTTAGGTGGCGGAGTTGATCATGTCAGATTCGTGAAGGAATCCTCTTTCCAATGGCATATGGGTCTGACATTTTCAAATTCATCTGATATTTTTCATCTACTGTCTTGTAAACATAATGCTTGAAACATTTTTGTACAGTTTCAAAAGGGCTGAGTAAAAAATCAATAGCAAAAAATATACAAAATGAAAATTTTTCAAAAAATACAAACATATTTGTTTACAAGTCCTCTTCAAAAGGGTACTCTTGGTTTTTGAATTTATTTAAATAGTAGAAAAAATATTACGTGAACACATGTATTTGCAAAATGAAATTAAAATATTACTTCGCTAACTTCAAAAAATAATAAGAATCATACTTTTTCATAAAAAATAAAAAATAAAATTATAATATGCATAACTTAGTTCTCTCTGTGTAAATCAGGCTTATGTGTATATATATAGATATTAAAAATTACGTATTTTAGACTAAGTTGTGCTACGTGAACACATTACGTATTTTAGACTAAGTTGTGCTATGTGAACACACACATACATCTTAAGATGTGCTAAAAATTGGCAAGGACAAACATTTCATTTAATGGAAAATTGACAGATTACACGACACTAAAGTTTTTTACAAAAGTTATCATTAGGACAACAACATAATTCTCCACATTTTATTTTTACTCTAAATCAAAATTCATAACACTTATATTAATTTTGAGGGCTTCAATTCGATAAAAGGGTAAAATTTTGAAATTTCATTGCCACATTTGGCCCAAAAGTGTTACCCATCTTCATGAATTCACCCATAAAGTTTGGACAATAAAAACACTTTATATATGAGATGAAATATTAGTAAATACCATAACTTAATACAAGTTGGTAAAAAGTCATGTTCTCCACAACCAAACTAGGGAAACCATAAGAAAACCATACCCACTAACTCCTCCTTCCTAGGAATCACTCCCAACCAAAGTTAATCACTCCACCAAAGACCCTCAACAAGCTAGCGTAAACATTGTGAAGTCTTCCTTGGCACCTTCACTTGCATAACAAAAGTGTACAAGGTAATCTCCCTCTATCTTCTCCATATCAAGCACTCTAAGTAGTACTAAGGTTTGCAACCCCTAGTCTTCTTCTCTCAAAATAATGACGAGACCAAGTGTTCCTTTTCTCCTTTAGGATTTCTTCCAAACCCTATTATACCCTTGTATTCTTAGAGCAAAACCCTAAACCTAGCTTTCTCTTGAATCCCTCAACAACCCAAGAGATGAAGACAAAAGGCGAAAATACAGGTGACTATGAGAAAATGGAGTTAGCGGGTGATTGTCTAAACCATTTTCTCACTTACCCTTCCAAAGATTGAATAAATAGTCTTGTATATACATCATTTGCTTATATATCCAAATTATTAGCAAATTTAAGGCAATTTGCCAAATGATATTATGTTGTGACTTCTTTTTCTCCATTGAAACAAGGTAAATGCTTCAAATAACCTTGTGGAAAATAATGAAAATTTTAAGGAAATTGCAGTGGAGCATACCTAGAAGCGACTGGAGCATTGACATTTCCTGGCATCTTTTGTTGCTATGAATCTTCTTGTATCATAGCTTGTTAAATTTCAGGTCTAAGAGGATTAATATAAAATTTTACTTCTTTGTTCTCTTGAGGAATAATGGGGATTCTATTAGAAAATAGTGAAAATGGGGCTCAAGTATGAGGGGCAAATGTTTTATCATCAAAATGAGAGAATGGTGAATTTTATAAAGCTTAAGGTTGTTCAATAAGGATAGTAGTTTGTAGGGAAACACCTTTCTTAAGAAGATCAATAACTTTTGAAGAAAACTCAGAGGCTTAAGAATAAGGTCACTTTTGTAGAAATGGATGAATATTCAAGAGGAATAATTTATGGAGCAATAATTGAAGCAGCAGTTTGATACTTATCTCTTATACTCCTCTGAGTAACCTTCTTCTCAGGATCTAAAAGTATTGGTACTTTCCCATGATTAGGATTACTCCTTGCATGCCTTGGAAATAAAGTGTAAATGACCTCAGTGCAAACTTTGTCTAATATATTCAAGAGAAAAACTTCATGTAGGAAGGAAGATTGGTAGATCATAAGGAGGCAACTTAAAACCATATATTCTAATTTTTGGATTATCTTTGAACAAAATTCAATCCCCAACTCTAGTATCAAGACTTAGTTGTAAAATATTTTTTATTTGCGAGAGGATTCTAGGAATGGATTCTTCATATATTACTAAATAAGAAACTGGCATGAACTTGTTGATGAATTATAAAAAAACTTCCATTCAGTGCTTTATTTCTGACAATAGGAGTCCAATAAATAATAGACTATCGCTCCCCATTTTCATCTTTGAGTTGTGAATGAATATGAGAAAATTTCACAGCTTGAAAGTACACAATCTTGTAGACTAAAATCGATTGATATTTGAAATAACTACACATGCTATACTAAGACAACTGGAAATTGATGGAATTAGAAAGAGATTGGCTAAAGTGAAACCTAACAAAATATTTTTTAACAGGGGAAAGGGAAGACAAAAATCCCAAAATATTTCATCAACAGTTTGGTCATTGGCATATCCCAACAAACAACAAACCATTGACACCACATATCTTGATAGTTCTGGAAAGATATTAGCAGGGTATGGTGGTGGATTTTCAAGTAATGGGGTGTCTATGGCTAAGAATGCTTGCAATAAGGTTCTCTTTTCTTCTATAGTTAAATCCATGTAATAGAGAATAAAGATATTTTCATCATGGAGAGATGGAGTTGTCAGAGACTTGTGGATCTAGATTTGTGTGTGCAAAGGATTGCAAAGGATCTGTTGCTATTGAGATGCTTTTGTTGTAGATTTAGGGAGATAGGCTTTCGTTTTCTTTCTCAATGGCGTGGTTTGTACATTTTACTCTTACATGTCATGAGGAGGGGGCTCACTATGGTGTTTCTGTAAATATTTGATATGGTGAGGGCCATCTTATCCCCTCTTTGTTCAGTCGTGCTCTTTGCCAAAAAACTAGGGTTGCTTTTTGTTGGGTTTCCAAGGTTTTTATGTCATTTTGATTCATGATTTCGTTGGCTTTGGTAGGGTTTTCTTACTTTTTTTGTAGATATGGAGTTGGGCAAAGGATCCCTTGGTGCGTTGGTTGAGACAAACGATGCTAGGGAGTTTTCTATTGTTTATCTTCATGTTTTAGCCCCTCGCCATGATATTTGCCTCCTAAATGTGCATCATTCCCCTCAAATTGAAGCAGATCTAAAAGAAAGGCCCCCTTTTTCTTTTTAGTTGGGGCCATTGAGAAGTTTAGAAGACGTGAACCCTGTGGAAGGGTTTTAGGTTTTTTTTAAGACACTCAGAGGGAAATCGATCCAAATTTGTGTCACTACATTTGATAAAGTGGCATCCCTAAAGCAACTCTTGGAGAACCGCACAAAGATTCTTGTAGCCAAGCAACATCTAATTTGTGAAGAGAAACATATGTAAGATTTCTTACATTTTCATAAATATATTATTTCTAGGAACTCCACCATCAACATGTTTCTGACGCTGCGTGGGGGTGTAATGGGATGAAACAATCTAGCTTATTCAGCTTCATACAAATATGTGGCATGGGGTAAGGGCCCATTTCAATGGATCAACCTTCATAGGCTTACAGGGCCATATATTTTTGAAAACTGGATCAAATGCTAGCATTGGATGTCAATAATAAAGAGGTAAATCATCTCTTCTATTTTCTCAATTCAAGTGTTGCTATTTGTAGATTTAATAGATTTTGGCCAAGATCCAAAACACTATATCAATTGGTTTTTATAGCCTAGACCAAAAATAGTAACATTTATTTTTGTTCAAAAGGCTTTTTTCTTGTACAGTTTAACTACCAGGAATATTTAGAGAAATTCTTGAAGGAAGGGCCTTGGTTTTAAGGAAGAGCATGGCTCTTCATGGCTCCTTAGTTTCCATACTTTGAATCTTCAACAATGGTAGTAACAAAGATGTTAGTCTGGGTAAGGTTTCCAAATTTATTGCTCTTTATCGCTACTTGGTTTCCAGAGTTTGAATCTTCAACAATGTTAGTAACGAAGATGTTATTCTGGGTAAGTTTGCGAAATTTCTTCTTCCTTTTTGGCATCACAAGGTACTAGAGGACATTGGAAATACCTTGGGCACATTAAAAAATGGATGTTGGAAGAACAGAGAAAGGTTTATTTAACTTTTTTCATATTTGTGTAGAAATAAACCCAAGCAAAGGTCTACCTAACTGTATATTGTTGAAACATGGATATTATCAATGGATCCAAACCTTGGATTATGAAACAAAAACATTCATATGTCATACATGTTTCCAAACATACTTACGATATTCTTGTCCACAAGCCAAAAAGCCCCCAAAAAAGAAAAAGGAGAAGGTATGTAAAACAAAAAGTTGGCAACCTTTTGATCCCATTTTTTCAGGGGATGAAGAAGAGAAAATCAAGGAGGACCCTCCCAAAAACAATGATATGAGCACTCAGAATCCTGAAAAACCCGCACATCCCATGCAAAATGTTATAGAAACAAAAATGATCCTTAAATCTGATCATCCTGGAGTTGTGGAACGCAAAGAGGATGGGTTGGTGGATTTGAAAAGAGTCCATGTTTCAGAAAGTTCATATTCTGATAAACAACACTCTGTTATGGTGGTTGTGACTATGTTAGAAATTGTACCTGTTGATACACCTTCAAGGGGATGGAAAAAGGTCCAAAGAAATAAAGGAAAGAAAGAGAAGTTAAGAGGCTATTATAACACTTAATTTCTCTTTTGTTTTTGTTTTTATTTTTGTTTTTATTTTAGAGTCAACATACTATCAATCTGCTCTCACAAGACTACATTATTGCACATATTGAATTCTTCTAGCATCTACAAAATGTAATATTGCTCCTTTCTAAGTTGTAATGAAGTTAATATTTTTTTCCAAGGATTAAAAGAAGAAGAAGGTATTTTCATCAAGAGGTTGGGTTTCCACATGTTGAAATATGTAACTAGGTTCAGTCTTCATAATGACATATGCAATCATGATTTTATGTATTTAATGTAATGAGAAAAATAAATTTGTTATTGTTTTCTTGAGGCATGGGTTTCATGCTCAAGAGGAATTTATTTTATAGGTTAAGCTCTCATTGAGAGCTTCTAGGGATTATGAGTCATTGTTACATAATGTAAAAATAATTTATTTGAGTCAAATAGGCCTCTGATACCAAGTAATTATGCAATATTCACGTTGGCATACACTCATGAACAAGTCATCCTAAAAGGAGCAATTCAACCCAATGAGAAGCCTATATAAAGGAGAAATCGACTTCACTTGGAGGATTCACTTCACTTCACACAAGTTCGATCACAAGAAAGAAAAAGAGTGTGAAGAAGAAGAGGACAAAGGAGGAAGAGAAAATTGAGTTTTTGGGATCGTTTCTAAGTTACTTCTCTCCACACGTGCGAAAGAATTAAGGGTTCATGCTACTGTAATAAAGTCAAGCTGCAAAAGTGAAGTTAGGTCATCAAGAAGAGTTATTTTGGAAACCAAATTCTATAGGAGAGAGAATCTACCCAAGCGAAGGAGAAAGAAACAATATCACACCATCATTTCTCACACGTGCAAGAATTAGGGTTTCTGCAAAATATTTTTCTGGGTAGGTCGAAGTTGCAAAAGAATCTATCAAGGAGGTCGAAATTGCAAAAGAAGCAGCTAGAAGTCTGAATTGTAGAAAAAAAAAGCTAGAAGCAAGATTTGACGTGGTCTTGGAGGGTCTTGGTCAAGGGTCAAAGGTCTTGGAAATTTCAATTGAAGGTCTGTAAGAATAGAATGAATTCTGGTGGGTTTTCCTCTCAATTTGGAGAGGTTTTGGCCTTGGCTAATCACCTACATCTTGTGTCCTATTGTCTCGTTGTTCTTTATGTTTTTGGTAGTTGTTTGATGATAAAGAACACTAATTATAATAAAGGAAAGAATAATTAAATCAAGAAAAGTAAAAATACATCATAAGAAGTTATCAAAGAAAGAGAAATCATCCTATGTTGTTTCCCCTAGATTTCTCAACATGGTATTAGAGCTAAGGCGACAAGTCAAAGAAGGGCAGCTTAAATAAAGACACCCAAGGATCGAATCACTAGAAGATCATCAAGAGCATGAATCATCAAGAAGGACCCCTCATCTCAAAGGAATCACAAGGACAAGGATTACATCATCATCTTGAAGAAGGAAGTTAATAAAAACCCTAGTTCATTCAAAGAAGGACTCTACACTTGAATCATTCTTGGGAACCCCACACTATCATCACCTCAAGAAAAATAAAGACCTAAAAAACCCTTTGAAGCATCTTGAAGTTTACACATCCAATGCAAGAAAGAGAAGGTGATGTTATCATCATCAAGGAACCAAGGTGATCTCCCCCTATTTGAAGGATCACTATTAAGGAAGACATCTTCTATCAATATCATCATCATCAAAATCAAGAAGGGAGAAAGTTGAAGATATTTTCATCAAGGAGTATCTTCACAAGCAAGTATCTTTATGTCCACATCTGAATCTATGAAAATTACTTCATTTTGCAAGGAAAACAACAAATTGGTTGGGTCATCAAACTTTATTGCATGGAAGAAGAGGACTGATATGATCCTCATAGAAAATGAAGTCGTTAATCATGTTAAGGTTTCAATTACTAAACCTCCAAAGGAATAACCTTAAGCTCCTGCAAAGTATATGAAAGGGGAAATAAGGGCTCAAATGATTCTTATAGAATCCATCAAAGATCCCCTCATTCAATATGTATCAAAGTTGGAGACATCAAAAGAGATATATGAGAAGTTAGTAGAACTATTCTTTGTAAGTATTGTTAGAGAAGTGATATCGTTAAGACAAGAACTCTAGAAGATGAAGATATCAAAGGAAGATGGAATAGCCTCATACTTTATGAGGGTATCTGAAATAAGAGATCAACTACAAGAATTGGGAGAAATAATGTCTGATAAGGAAATGCTCACCATAGTGCTCAATGCACTACCAGAGGAATGGAGCAACTTTACATCTAACATCTATGGAAAGAAGGAAGCTGCCCCATTCAATGAACTTTGTTCATTGTGAAAAATTCAAGAAACAAGGATGAAGGAAAAAAGCGACGTAGGATCAAACGAGCAAGCACAAGCATTTGTTGCCATGGCTAAGAGAAAAGGGAAGTTTGGTCCTCAAAAAAAGAAGAATATGGCCAAGGTCCAATGTTATGGTTGTCAATAATATGGGCACTGCAAGAGAGATTGTCCCAAACTCAAGAAGGACAACAAAAAAATAGGAAGGGAAGAAACCCATATCACTGAATAAGTGGAAGAAGCTGAAAAGAAGAAATCAAAGAAGGAGGAAGTAAAAGACCTCTACTATGATTGAGATAGTCTTTTCCACCAAGTTCTTTTTCATTTTTTGTAAAGTATAGCTATCAGAGTAGAAAACATTAGAAGAATGATAGGATGCATCAGTTTAGGAGATGGGATCATAATAGCATACGATTGAAGCAAGAGATCATGACATCATCAAAAGAAGCTTGAAAAATAGTTGAAGTGGAAGTCTATGGCAATCATCATTAGAATGAAGTAGCTCTTGGAAACCTCATTGAACGCATAAGTAGTACTTATGGGTAAAAGAAAGTCATCTAGTATAGAAATCATCATACATCGTTCGAAAGAAGCATTTTCAAGATGATGATAATCAAGATCCTTTGTTGGAATCTTAATTCAAAGGTTCATCTCTTGGAAGAAGCAAGTGTCTCGCTGAGAATTCCACCTTGGATGGGATTCATTGTTTGGAAGAAACATGGTATGATGACAAAGGAATGCACCATATCGAGATGGTTAAAGCACTTTTATTCAAGGGAAAGAATTTGTTGAAGGAAGTATAGATTAACAAAAGGAGAAAGTATGTATGTATGCATATGTTTGATAGATTAATTAATGTCATCATATAGTTGTAGATAGTATGGATAGATTCTCTACCTCATGAGTATGATCCAAGGAAAGGGTTATCTTCTATTGGAGAGATGCATTAAGGCATCATTCACACACTTACTAGATGAAATCAACATAATATGTCCTCATATGGAATATGAGGTGGTTTAAAAAGATGAAGGAACTATGTACGAAAGTTCCTAGAGAGAAATATGTGAAGAAAGAAAGGAAATTATCATGAAAGATGAAACTATGAGCACAAGAAAATCAACATCCAATGACTAAGAGAATTGACCATGACATCTCCATGGAAAAGGTATGAAGACTCTGATGAAGTATGGAAAGAAAGGAGACTCTTGACATTGAATATTTTGGAGAAGTGTCAATATGTATGAAGGATGTTGATATTTCTACAAGAAGATGTCATGAGGAAGTGCCATCACAAACAGTAACTTTGATTTAATGTTCATTTTGATTTTTGAACAACGTCTGGATGGGTTAATATAGGGCTACCAAAAGAAACTTGTAGATGTACCCTACAACTAGCACTCATGTGGTTGGATAAAATATCCTAAAGGAAACATGACTTGGAAGAGGCAATTGTATGAAGAAAAAGCCAGATGTGGATTCTAAGACCACTTTCTAATGAAGAAAAGGATGACATGACTGACATTGTTCATGAAGAAAAGTGATGGATGATCGATGCCCTACAAAGAAGTCCCAAAAGTTGAAGTCTCCATAATATTAATTCATGACATCGAATGGAGGAGCTCTACAAGTAGCATAAGGTCCCACGATCTCCACCTTATTGGAAGCAAGTCCCTGATTAAGAGGGAGCTTGGGTACATTTATTTTATAGGAATGGTTACATTCCTTTATGGGAATGGGTATATCCTCCTTAGTTAAAAGGGAGAGATAGATACCTCATTCTTGTCTTCACTTTGGAAGAAAGAATGGAGGATTGGGTAAGCATATGGCATCTAATACTCTTTAAGGATGAGATAGGGCATCCAAGATAAGAGTAGTCGTAGAGGACTGATATTCTTTGAGCACTGGGAATCAAAGATAAGAATAGTCTTGGAGGGACATACCCGTGAACACCCGGGTGGGGTATGTGCCTTGAGAGACAATGATGATGGTGTCTATAATTAATTAGTCTCGCCAGCATTCTTCTTTGATCTTGTGGAGAGATAGATTTGTTAGTCAAGGCCTTGCTATGTCACAATGTTGGTTGATATGATGCTATACATATGGGTTACCAATCTAACTCTTCTTATGAAAATTCTTCAAATTGAGAATGTCCAAGTACCTTATATGGATTATGAATACCTCCCTAGTTAAGAGGAAGTGTTGAAATATGTAACTAGGTTCGGTCTTCATAATAAAATATGTAATCATGATTTTATGTATTAAATGTAATGAGAAAAATAAAGTTGTTATCGTTTTCTTGAGGCATGGGTTTCATGCTCAAGAGGAATTTATTTTATAGGTTAAGCTCTCATTGAGATATTATAGGGCTTATGAGTCATTGTCATGTATGAAAGACCCATTTGGGCATGTTACATAATGTAAAAAGAATTTATTTGAGTCAAAGTCAACTCAAAGAAGCCTCCAAGACCAAGTCATAATGCGATATTCAAGTTGGCCTACACTCATGAACAAGTCGGCCTAAAAGGCACAATTCGACCCAATGAGAAGCCTATATAAAGGAGACATAATCGAGTTTTTGGGATTGTTTCTCGACTACTTCTCTCCACTAGTGTTTTAAAAACAGGTCGATCTAAACTGGTAACCGATCAAATCGGCCGGTTAGCAAGCCCACCGGGTCAAACCGGCAGAAAACCCCGGTTTAACCAATCATTTCACTAAAAAAATTGACCTAATCGGCCGGTTTAGGAGAGAACGGCTGGTTTTTGGTCAAATCGGTCGGTTTTGTCCTAAACAGGTCAGTTAGCTTCCATGGTCATGAAGGACCCATGCAGCGCCTTTTCCCCAGTGTTTAGGGTGTTTTGGAGGGAAATTAAGGGTTCTTTCCCTCCAAAAACACCCTCTCCAAGCCTTTAAAAGGCCCTTCTCCCTCTCATTTGTCTCACACATCTCATTTGGAGTATTTGTGAGTTTGAATGGGAGCTTGGAGAGTGTTGAGTTTTTGTTGGAGTAGTCATATTGGAGGCTTGGAGTTGGAGTTGGAGCTATTTTGGAGATAGTTTGGAGTTTTCAGTGGAGTTGGCATCTTCAAGAGGAGGCTAAGGAAGCTAGTTTGCATTTCTAAGTAAGGATTTTCACTTGAAAATTCATCATTTCACTGTTGTCCATGTATTAAATTTTGATATGTGTTATAAACTTCTAAATTCTCTCATCTATGCTATCAAATCTCTAGTTATCTGCTATCAAATTTTGTAGGCTACATGTGCATTTGTTTTCCTAAATTTAGCTTTGGTTTTCCATGTTTCTTAACTACAATTTTTTTTTAAATGGCAGATTTCTTTGAAAATTTTAATTATTTCAAGCAAACATGGCTCCAAAAGGCAAGGACAGTGCATGGGCTCATTTTGATGTTATTGATAGAAAAATGATATGCAAATTATGTCATAAACATATTGGAGGTGGGGGTATTCTTAGATTGAAACAACATTTGGTTGGGGTAAGAGGCCAAGTAAAGCAATGTGATGCACCAAATGAAGTGTTAGGTCCTATTAGGGCATAATACCTTTCCAAGCGTGAAAAATTTCATGAGGATAAGCCTAGGGAGAAGGCCATCCAAGATGACATCGCAAGGAAGAGGGAATTATTAGAAGCCATGAAAGACAGTGGGTATGATGATTATGAGATTCAAGAATACTCTCCTATCCCTTCAACCAGTGACCCCTTTCACTATGTTCATCCTTATTTTGGCCAACTATCAAAAGGAACAAAGAGAACAAACATCCAAAGTTATTTCTCATCCTCTGCCAACATTGCCTCTTCTAATCCCACTTCCTCCCAGCCAAATCGTCAACCCACTTTGGACCAAAATTAGAAAAAACTACGGAAAGACACTTCTCATTAATACATTGTTAGATGGTGGTATGATTCAGATATCCCATTTAATGTTGCTCGCTCACCTTATTACCAAGCTATGTGGGACTCTATTATAGTTGTAGGAAAGGGCTTCAAAGGCCCTAGTATGCATGACTTGAGGGGAGCTCTTTTGCAAAAAGAGATTTCTTCCATTGATGAGTATTTGGCTGAGTATAAAGATTCATGGCTCAAAACAGGTTGTTCCATCATGTCAGATGGATGGACCGATGGAAAGAACCACACTATCATTAATTTCCTTATTTCTTGCCCTCAAGGAACCATGTTTTTTAGATCAATTGATGCATCTGATAAGGTGAAGGATGCAGCCCTTCTATTTGAGCTTTTGGATGACATTGTTCAGGAAGTTGGGGAGCAGAATGTTGTGCAGGTCATCATCGATAATGCCTCAAACTATGTTCTTGCTAGAAAGATACTTGAGTCCAAATATAGGACCATATTTTGGACTCCATGTGTGCACATTGCAAAGTGGAGTGGGTAAAAAACATTGTAGAGCATGCCAAGTGCATTACAAAATACATTTACAACCACTTATGGGTATTGAACCTAATGAGGAAAAACATTGGGGGGAAAGAGCTTGTTAGACCTGCAATTACGAGATTTGCAACTCACTTCCTCACGTTGCAATGTCTCAATGGTCAACATAAAAACCTGCAGAAAATGCTTTCTTCTGATGATTGGACTAGATATCGGTGAGCTCGTAGACAAGATGGAAAAGACACCAAAAATAAAGTGTTTGACAATTATTTTTGGAAAAGGTCTGTAGAGCTTGTGAAAATTACCGAGCCCCTTGTTAAGGTGCTAGGGATGGTGGATGGGGAAAAATTGGTCATCAGTTAGATTTATGAGGCTATGGATCAGGCAAAGGAGAAGATACGAGCAGCTTACAAGGACAGGTTAGCTAAATATGGTCGTATATGGGAGATCATTGATAATAGATGGAACAATCAACTCCATCATCCTATACATGTAGCTGGGTATTTTTTGAACCCAAAGTATCATTATAAAGCTCGGCTAGGAGATCTGCAGGATGGGGAGGTCAAAGCTGGATTGATTGCTTGCTTAGAGTGCATGGTCCCTAGCCATGCAGACCAATTCAAAATACATAGACAACGTACTGTTTTTAGTATGGCAACTTGTACCTTTGGAATGAACTTGGCAAAGATGGCAAGATATGTGGATCAACCAAGTAAGCAATTCCAATTTCCAAATTGTTTTTCTTTTCAAGTTAAATTATTTACAAATTTACAATTCAAATTATCCAGAAATACTTGTAATTTCTAAATAAGTAATGAAATGAACTAAGTTACTAATTAATTTATTTTTCTTTGCAACACATTGGTGGGAGTCATTTGGCAACCGGTGTCCTCAATTGCAAAATTTTGCAATTAGAGTCCTCAGCCAAACTTGCAATGCTTCAGGTTGTGAGCGCAATTGGTCTATTTTTTAGCGCATACACACGAAGAAGAGAAACCGTTTGGAAAAAAAATGGTTAAATGATCTTGTCTTCGTGCAATACAACCTTCGACTAAGGAGGAACCAAATGATGAAAAAAATGACTGATCTAGATGCCATTGTGTTGGACGATATTGATCCAACATCAAAATGGGTGGAGGATACTGAAGATCATGTGTTTGATGTTGATTTCGATATCGACATGCCATTAGCAGGGGATGAAGCAGATTTGGTGGTGCCATCAAAACTAGGATCAGTAGTGGCATCAAGGAAAGGCAAACAACCAACGGAAGGCACTAGTCATGCAGCTCGACAAACTCGTGCTTCCATTAGGTCCACTTCTATTGTTATTGGTGGCATTGCTAATGAGGTTGCATATCAGGGTGAGGCATCCTCAGACTCTAAACCAGATGATGTTTATGTAGCTCCTGATGATGATCCTATGTCTAGTAGTGGTGATGAATTTGATGATTGATCATGTGTACATTGTAGACTTGTAGTAGGCCAATGTCCTCGTGTCGTTCAACATTGTTTTTGGACTTTATATGCCATTTAGAGCCTCATTACTTATGTATTTTGTCGATGATATGTATTGCACTCAATGCCATTTTGATATATTCACCTTTACATGGTATATAAATGAGAAAACTTTGCATATTTTGTCTCTATTGGCTTGGAATCATGGTTTTAAATCTTAAAAATAGTTTTTTTCATTAAAAAATATTTATTTAATGTACTTTTTTTAAAACCAGTTTGTTTAGACCTGACAAGTGTTATGAACATAAATTATGTAAAAATAAATAAAAATAGATAATAAATAATAATCATAATAATATAAATATAATAATAAATAAAAGTAAATTAACTAATGGTTAGTTAGTTAATAATGAAAAGGAATGTCTTAGAGACATGCCTGTTTATGAAAGGGTACTTACCTGACTATATATACAGGACCCTCATTATAATTTGTACTCATCCTACGTCAATTCTTTTATTCAATATACAATTACAATTACTATCCTACGATGCATGTCTTTGTTTACGAAGTATTTTAATATTTCCGCTGTGTATACGACTTTTGATCGTTGCATTGGTATCATAGTTTTTCAATCCTCTGGTCGCTCAATCGTTGCACAGAGGTCTGTTCTCCGATCCAGGTCTTTGACCGTCAAATTCATCAACATTGTTGTCGTTGAAGCGTTTCGCTAGAATTTGGAGTTTCTCCATTTCACTATCAAGCATTTGGTCATTCAAAAAAAAAAATTAATATATATGGAGAGAAAATAAAAGTAAAAAAAAAAAAAAAAAGATTAAAAAAATATAGAAAAAAAAAAATCAAATTCAAAAAAATAAAATAAAGAAAATAAACTAAGTACATATAAAGACTAAAAAAAAGATTTAAAAATAAATAAATAAATATAGTCCGATGTAAATTTCAAAGGAGAACATTCATATATATAAAAAAGGTTCTACATTATTGATAAAAAAAGTGCATAATAAAGATAAGAGGTAATCTTTCCAAATATGTTTAAAACTATACGTAAGAGAAGGAAGAGTAGATAATATTATTTTGATTCTTCATTAAGTGATTTACAAACCCGTGGTTTTAGAAACCAATGCTAATTGCCTGTGGTATTTTAAAAGTAAAAGAAAAACAAAAGGAATACAAAATCTCTTTATATGAATGGTAAGTTTTACTATTTACGTGGAGAACATTAACAGACTCAAAAGTACATAAGTGAACATATATTTTATATTATACACCAAAGGTGAATAGCCACGTTTCACTAGGTTGTAACTTTTCAAAAAGAAAAAAATATATATTATAAATAAAAATTATATAAAGAGAAGTATTATATTATAAAGGGGTATTTAAAGAAAAGTTCAAATCATAAAATTATTGAAAATATATATAAGTACAAAGTGGTATTATTATAAAAGGTTACATAAGGAGAAAATATCAGTTAAGAGTTTACGTTAAAGTGAAGTCGAATTAAAGTTTAACGAGTTATATGAAATTTAAAAAATAAATAAAAAGGACAATAAGATATTTAAAAGAAGCCAATTGAAACAATATTTAAATATTCTTTCTAAAATACAAAAGGAAATAAAACGTAAGTAGAATTATATAAAAAGAATACAAGGGAGTTTTGAAATATTAAGTATAATAGGAATTTGGATTAAAAGAGTTTTGACGAATTATATATATATATATTAAAAAGGCACTTTTAAAGGAGGTTTGAAGTACAAAGTCCAAAGAAACTTTAAATATAATATCTTAAGTCATCTCGACAAGACAAATGGGATCAATCATTGAAAAAAATGATGGAGCTCATTCTAAAATGACAAAGGAAGAAAAGTTTTCCTATAATAGTCTTTTAGTTATAGATCATAGAGTAATTACATTAAAAGGAAGTATCCAAGGAAGAGAAGTTAATATCGCCATCAACCCACGCAATGATAAAAATTATGTCAACATCAACTTGGCAAATCAACTATTAACTATAGAGCTAAGCATTGGTGTAAAACAAAATATTTTTTACAAAATGAGTATAAAATTAGTGATCTACAAGTGACGATAGGTCATTATGACTACATATCTCAAATTCATGTTGTAAGGATAGAGAAAAACACTGACATCATACTCGGTCAACCCTTGTTTAAGGATTTGGGTACATTCATGTTAAACATAAAGAAACAAGTTTTGACATTTCCTTATAAAGGGAAGATCGCCATGTTTCGAGACATAACAAGTAAATCAAAATCAATAAAATCTTCATTAAAAGACCTTAACGATATCTCAGACTTGATGTTTCAAGATAACAAAAAAATGATATCAAAGAAGCAAAAAGAGCTTGAAAAAGTCATTTGCAACAAAGACAAAGAAATTTCGCGCCTCAAAGTTCACCAAGCAAAACTACTTGAACAAGTCAAGAAATCTCAAGCATCAAAGAAGGAACTCAAGGAGAATTTATTAGAACAAGAAGAAGAAAATTTATGTTTAAAGAACCTTAACCAAACATTAGTAGAACAAATCAAGTGTTTAAAATATGAGAAGCATGAAGGCCAAAATAAAGTTGACTCGGAGAATGAGGAATGATTATGTCTCAAAAATCATAATCAAAATCAGCTCAAACATATTAAAAAACTTAAGGACGAAAAGAAATCATTGACGAGTAGGTTCAAAGAACTCGTTGCAAAGGAAGCATCAAAATCTCCAGATGTAGCAATCCAAACTGAAGAAATAAAGATAAAGACCACTAATCTCGCAGTTCAGGCAAATCCAAACCCTATTGAAGTAAAAATATACTCAGAGGTTGTCGTTCAAACAGAGGACACCCCAAATAAAGATTCAGTAGTTAAGTCAACAACAACAATGCCTGATGGAAATCAGGAAACTGCCATAAAAACGTTTAAGTTCAAACAAGAAAAATTCCTTGTCTACATTCGAATCACAAGAGTAGGCACCTTAATCAATCTACAAATCTATATCATGCAGAACATAAACAAACGTATGTTTTGAAGAATATTGAAGTGAGCTCAATATGGTCATACGATAACTATTCACCACACATCTCCAAGGATCAAAAGATTCACCAGAAGATTAATCTAGGATGGTCCGATCCGTTTTCAGTACGACAATTTTGTCTATCGCTCAAAACATCATATCGTCTTGTATCAACAAAGAAAATCTCAGAACAAGAATATATTCTAATCAATAGAAGATATCTGATTCTTCATCAGTAAGCTTTGAGGAGAAATCTTTTTGAAGGAGGCGGCAATGTTATGAACATAAATTATGTATAAATAAATAAAAATAGATAATAAATAATAATCATAATAATATAAATATAATAGTAAATAAAAGTAAATTAACTAATGGTTAGTTAGTTAATAATGAAAAGGCATGTCTTAGAGACATGCCTTTCTGTGAAAGGGTACTTACTTGGCTATATATACAGGACCCTCTTTCTAATTTGTACTCATCCTACATCAATTCTTTTATTCAATATACAATTACAATTATTGTCCTACGATGCATGTCTTTGATTACGAAGTATTTTAATGTTTTTGTAGCATATATGACTTTTGGTCGTTACAATGAGTCTCAATTCGACCAGTTCCGGTTCAAAACATAGTTCATTAGGTGGACCGATCTGGTCACCGGTTCTGCTTTTTAAAACATTGCTCTCGACATGTGCAAAAGAATTAAGGGTTCAGGCTACTGCAGTAAAGCTAAGTTGCAGAAGTGAAGTTATGTCATCAATAAGATTTGTTTTGGAAGTTGAATTATGTAGGAGAGAGAATCTACCCAAACGAAGGAGAAAGGAGCAAGATCACACCATCATTTCTCACACGTGCAAGGGTTACCGTTTCTGCAGAAGATTTTTTTGGGCAGGTTGAAGTTGCAGAAGAATCTGCTGGGGAGGTCGAAATAAAAGAGGCAGCTGGGAGTCTGAATTGCAAAAACAAAACAAAAAACAAAAACAAAATTGACTTGGCCTTGGAGGTTCTTGTTCAAGGGTCAAAGGACTTGGAATTCGTCAATTGAAGGTCTATCAGAAGTGAAAGAATTCTGGTGGGTTTTCCTTTCAAGTTGGAGAGGTTTTTGCCCTAGTTGATTGCCTAAATATTGTGTCATATTGTCTCATTCTTCTTTATGTTTTTGATAGTTGTTTGATGATAAAGAACACTAATTATAATAAAGGAAAGAAGAAGTAAACCAATAAAAGAAAAAATGCATCACAAATAGTTATCAAAGCAAGAGAAATCATCTTATGTTGTTTCCCCTAGATTTCTCAAAACGACAAGCATAGCTACCCTAACATTTCCTAAATGGACTGAGGGGTTATGAAAAATAAAATGACTCCATGTTACAATTTTTTGGCACACCATGTTACAAATTTGATAAAATGGATGGTTTGGGGAAGAATGACCATATATTGCTGAAAATTGGATCAAATGCTAGCATTGGATGTCAATAATAAAGAGGTAAATCATCTCTTCTATGTTCTCTAGTCAAGTGTTTCCATTTGTAGATTTAATGGATTTTGGCCAAGATCTGAAGCACTGCATAAATGACTTTTTATAGCCTGGATCAAAAACTATGAAATTTATCTTTGTTCAAAAGGATTTTTTATAGTACAGTTTGACTCCCAAGAATATTTAGAGAAAGTCTTGAAGGAAGGGCCATAGTTTTAGAGAACATCATTCCTCTTCATCGCTCCTTGGTTTCCAGAGTTTGAATCTTCAACAATGGTAATAACAAAGATGCTAGTTTGGGTAAGGTTGCGAAATTTTCCTCTTCCTTTTTGCAATCACAAGGTACTATAGGACATTGGCAATACCTTGGGCACTTTAAAAAAATGGATGTTGAAAGAATAGAGAGAGGTTTATTTACCTTTGAACGTATCTGTGTAGAAATAGACCTAAGAAAAGGTCTACCCAAACGTATATTATTGAAACATAGATCCTATCAATGGATCCAAACATTGGATTATGAAAAAACAACATTCAGATGTCGTACATGTTCCCAAACATGACAGTTACGAGATTCTTGTCCACAATCCAAAAAGCCCCCAAAAAAGAAAAAGGTGCAGGTATGTAAAACAAAAGGTTAGCAACCTTTTGATCCCAACTTTTACAGGATGAAGAAGAGAAAAACAAGGGGGACCCTCCCAAAACAATGAGATGAGCACTCAAAATACTAACAAACCCGCACAACACATGCAGAATGTTGTAGAAACTAAAAGATCCTTGAATCTGATCATCATGGAGTTGTGGCGCACAAAGAGGATGGATTGGTGGATTCGAAAAAGGGCCATGTTTCAGAAAGTTCGGATTCTGATAAACAACACCCCATTATGGTGGTTGTGACTAAGTTAGCAATTGTACATGTTGGTCCACCTTCAAGGGGACGGAAAAAGGTCCAAACAAAGAAAGAAAAGAAAGATAATTTAAGTGATTATTATAACACTTAATTCCTCCTTTGTTTTTGCTTTTATTTTTGTTTTGTTTTAGAGTAGAGAGAATTTCAATCCATGCTCACAAGACTACAATGTTGCTCATATTGAATGCTTCTAGCATATACAAAATGTAATTTTTCTCCTTCCTAAGTTGCAATGAAATTACGATTTTTATCAAGGGAAAAAATAAGAAGGTATTTTCATCAAGAAGTTTGGTTTCAACATGCATAACTACCCTAACATTTCCTAAATGGAGTGAGGGTTATGAAAAATAAAATGACTCCATGTTACAAATTTTCGGCACACCATATTACAAATTCAAGAAAATGGAAGGTTTGGGGAAGAGTTGTTAATTTTTACAACTAGGGTCAAATTCCACGTTTGACATCTCAGATGACTGAGATGATGCTTGCATTAAATTCCTCTTTTGGAGAGGACCAAAATCGACCTAAATATCACCCAATTTGGTTAATAGGAAGTTGAGTTTTGAATTATTTTATTCATACATGTATTATGGAATGGGTCGGCCCTCAACCCCAAGTGGACCCTTAGGAAAGCCTATAAATAAAAGTGACCTCTAACTCATTTCAACAAATTGTTCAAGCCATTTTTTAGTCTTCTATGTTTTCTTGGTTCGCACGGGTCTAACGGAAGGAGTTCGCGCAAGGGTCTGAAATCACGGGATCGAAGCTCGCTCTAATCTAGGGTTTTCTTATTCTTGGACATTGGCATAGAACTGGGCATTTTAGTTTGTAGGTGTTAGCATACAGTGGTAAAGAAAGCGTCCAGAGAGCCCTATATGTTGGCACATAAGCTTAAGGGAGCGTCCAGGCTTTAAGAGGCAGATCTGAAGGTGACGACCCCCAGACGCTCACACAGAGTAGTCCTAAGAGCCGCTAGGTCGTACCAGACGCACGCATAGCAACTGGAAGGGAGCATCCAATGGTTTTGAAGCAAATCTGGTGGTTTTGACCCTGGACGCACACACAGGGTATTCCTGAGAGCGTCCGAGCAGTTACAGGTGCCCTCACACAATGGCCGAGAGAGCATCCAGGGTGTTTCAGATGTACGCATTCAATTTTGCTGAGAGCATCCAGGGTTTTGACTTTGTATTTGACAGTTGGCTTCAATTGGCCTTAGTGATATGGTAGATCTAGGTTTCTCTTTGTTGTTATATTGATTTGTAGATCCTAGTCTCCAGAAAATGCTTCTGCTTCCCTCAAGAACAGGCACAAGAAAGGTGAGTCCAAAGCAAAGTAAATTATAGATGATGGTTTACAAGTTCATTTACTTGCATATGCTGGGAATTTAAGAAAGTGTAAACAGATGTATGACAAGATCATTATGGGAATTTTGAGGTCTAAAATGGGCCTCCTAAGAAAAATGTACAACCAAAATAAACTTTATAAGAACCAATACGATTCAAGATGATGATGTCAACCATGGGGGATGATGACTCACCATTTTTGGAGTAAAAAAATAAAAATATTAAAAACAAATAAAATAATAAAACTACTTTTTCAACTCGTATTTTCAACTTATCTTCCTAAGGTTTTACTCAAATTTCGAGCAGGAGTACTCATTAGATGCAAAATTTAATTCCTCATCCAAGAGTACCCATCTTGCATACTTTCGATGGACCTTGCTACACGAAAAATGAGAAATACATGAAAAAACGTTATTGCAATCTTGTTTTTCATGTTTTTCTCATTTTTCTTGTAGTAGGGTCCATCAAAAGTATGGAACATGTGTACTTCTTGGATGAGGAATCAAATTTAAATTTGAGTAAACCCGTAGAGAGATAAATTGAAAATATGAGTTGAAAAAATATTTTTTCTTTTTACCCTCTAAAATTTGATGATGTAATATAATCTTATTTTATTATTTCCACTATTATTTTATAATTTCCCTAAGAGGCCCATTTTAGACCTCAAAATTCCCCTAATGAATTAGCATGTATGAAATCAACAACTTGAATGAGATCATCACCTTGAAATATCAACTCAAGGAAACGAAGATGAAGAAAGGAGAAGTTGTTCAATCCTATATTATGAGAAACTCTCACCTTAGAGATCAATTGCAGAGAGTTGGAGAAAATGTGTCTGACATGGAACTAGTAGTTGTGACTCTTAGAGATCTCCCTCCCATTTGGGAAACCTTCATTACCACAATTAGAAACAGCAATGTCATTCCGTCTTTTGATGAAAATTTTGGGAATCTTACTCAAGAAGAATCGAGGATGATAGCAAGAGGAAGGATTCTAAAACATGAAGAGGGAGAGCCTACTGCATATATCACAAACGACAAAAGGAAGAAGGCAAAAGGAGGTCCATCAAGGAAGCCTCCTTCTCAAAATACAAAAGGAAGGAATGGCATATCGTTATCTCATACAGAATGCTACAATTGCCACAAGAAAGGTCATTATGCTCAAGATTATCCTGAGAAGAGAAAGAGGCCAGGTTACAACACTAGAATCAATAACAATAACAAAAGAAGAAAATACAATCAAAGGAATAATCGTGATAGAAGATATGAAAGAAGAAGAAGAGACTCCTCAAGTGACCGTGAAGAAGATCATCCTCCTCAAAATAAGTCAAGGGCTCCCATGTATGAAAGTAATGTTGTAAATAAATTTGAGTACATTCTTATTTCTACCCTTACTAGTTCTTCTCCACTAGATTCGGGGATAGTTGTTTGGTTGATAATGGGGCCACTCATCATTTCTCTGGATACAAGGAAGTCCTCTCTAATTTGGTAGAGAGGGAGACTAAGTTGAAGATCATTCTTGGAGACAACTTCACTCATCCTGTGGAAGGCTTTGGGTCCGTCAAATTTCAGTTGAATTCTGGGGAATCGATTCTGTTGCATAATTTTATGTATGCATCGGAATTAATGAAGAATCTAGTATCTATATCTGCATTGTAAGATAAATGGATGAGGGTTGCCTTCATCAAAGGAAAATTTTTGACTTGGCCTGTTGATTCACCTATGAGAGATGCATTCACATTAGGATCGAGATTTTAAAGACTCAATAGAGTCACTAGAAGGCCACTTCTAGCATTGGTTCATAATACTAATCATTTGAGTGAGTTATGGAACCACAGGCTGGCTCATCTACACTATGATTCACTTCCGAAGTTGAAGAAATTGGTCTTAGGTATCCTCGAAGTCCAAGCTCATCATGATGGAGTTTGTCCAGGTTGTGTGAGTGGAAAGAAAACGAGGGGACCATTCCCCTCTAGTAAGAAAAAGACAAATGACATCCACCATCTCATTCATTCTGATATATGTGGTCCGATGTTGGTACATTCTATTGGTGGTCATCTATACTACATCACCTTCATTAACAACTTCTCAAGAAAGACATGGATATATTACCTTAAGCACAAATATGAAACCTTTGAAATGTTCAAGGAATTCAAAGCCTTGATCGAAAGTCAAACAGGAAAGCGAATCAAAGTCTTCAGGTTCAACAATGGAGAAGAATACATGTCAAATAAATTCATATCATTTTGCAAGAAAGAATGGATCAAGAAGGAAATGATTGTGCCATATACTCCTGAATGGAATGGTTTAGCTAGAAGGAAGAACATGTCTATAGTGGAAGTCGTTCATGCCATGGTCCATGATCAAAAGGTGCCAAAGTTCCTTTGGGCTAAACCACATCTATTGTTGTATATGTCCAAAACAGGGTGGCTCATCAAGCGTTAGAAACAAGACCCTCAAGGAAATATTCATAGGAGTCAAGCTTGATATTAACCATCTTCATGTATTTGGATGCCGTATATATTTTCATGTGCCGAAAGATAAAAAGGAACAAATTGGAAGCTAGAGGAAGAAAAGGTACGTTTGTGGGTTATTGTGAAAATTCTAAAGCATATAGAATATATATTTATGGTCAAAGGAAGCTCAAAATTAGCAGGGACGTTACTTTCGATGAATATGCAGCGCTTGGAAAAGCAAGAGATCTTCCTCTGCCTCATCCTCCCAAGGAAGAGAATGATGACTAGGATATTCTAGATAGTCCTTCCTTGCCTAAATCTAATATGGTTGATGATCCCATGGAGCCTATGGAACTGTTAGATCCTCCTCCACGTGATCCTCCTACTAGGAAGAGACCACTTTGGCTCCATGGTACTCTACAGAACGTTGAAAGAAATGTTTTGATTCGTAGATCATTTAGAGAAAGGAAGTAACCATGGAGGTATCAGGGATATGTTGCAGCCATGAGCGCTATGATTCAAGCCGAACCATCCTCATTCGAAGAAGAAATCAAAGCACAAGTTTGGAAGGATGCTATGGCTGAGGAATATGAATCGATTGCGAAAAATGATGTATGGGATGTTGTGCCAAGACCAAATGGGAAATATGTTGTGACTTCAAAGTGGTTATTCAAGATCAAACATGGAATTGATGGTAGTATTGAGAAATACAAAGCAAGGTTTGTAGCTCGAGGATTCTCTCAGAAAGAGGGAGAATACTATGATGACATATTTTCTCTGATGGCTTGATATACAATCATTCATTTGATAGTTTCCCTTGTTGCTAGTCAAGGTTGGACTCTTCATCAGATGGATGTAATGATTGTTTTCCTGCATGGCATGTTACAGGGAGAATTATATGTTGAACAACCACAGGGATTTGAAGTGGAAGATCGAAAAACACATGTTTGTAGGTTGAAGAAGGCATTGTATGGTTTGAAACAAGCTCCCCGAGTGTGGTATGCATGCATTGACAGTTACTTAATGAAGCTGGGATTCACAAGAAGCATTGTTAATCCAAAACTCTACTTCAATGTAGTCCAAGGTATGCCATTGATTTTGGTTTTATATGTTGAAGATCTATTCTTGATAGGTAGTGAGCCTCTAATGATCGAGTGTAAGAGGGAGCTAGCCTTTGAATTCGAAATGAAGGACCTTGGTCTCATGCACTAATTTCTAGGCCTTGAGGTGTGGCAAAGGCCTGGTGAGATTTTCCTTTCACAAGGAAAATACGTTGTAAAGTTGCTGGAAATATTTGGAATGACTGAATGCAAATCCATGGCTACACTGATGGAAATGAACTTCAAGAAGTTATGTGGAGAAGTTGCAGGACCCGATTTGGCAAATCCATCCGAGTATAGACAACTGATTAGGGCTTTGATGTTCCTTGTGAACACCCATCCAGATATATGCTATGCAGTAAACACATTAATTCAATTCATGATTGAGTCCCTTCATGCACATTGGATAGCTGTTAAACACATATTGAGATATTTTCATGGGTCGATCACACTTGGCCTGAGATATTCTGTTGGAGATGTTCAACTTCATGGATACACTGATGTTGACTGGGCAGGAAATGTTATTGACAAAAAGAGTACATATGGATGTTGTTTTAGTCTTGGATCTGCCATGATATCCTCAATGAGCAGGAAACAAAATTTTGTAGCATTGAGCACCACCGAAGCAGAATACATAGCCACTAGAATGGCTAGCTACTAAGTAGTTTGGTTGAGGAAGCTCTTTGGAGAGCTATTTGAGCAGGTCCTAGACACTACAGTGATATACTGCGACAATAAGAGTGGGATCTGTTGGAAAATAATCACGTATTCCGTGACAATTCCAAGCACATTGAGATTCAATATCTCTTTATTCGTTACATGGTGCAGAGAGGAGTTGTTAGGCTCCATCACATATCGACAGATGAACAGATTGCAGATATTCTCAGCAAGGCATTACCGAAAGGAAAATTCTTGGTCTTCAAAGAGCAGCTTGGACTGAAAAATGTGGCCCCTCCGATAAGGGGCAGCACTGTTCGAGGACACTAAGTCAACTCTTCCTACCCTGTTTGAGCTCCCAGGGTGAGGAATTGAGATAGAGGGCTCCTGGGGTTGAGCGATCTTTGGATAATGCGGTACTCCCCTATATGTTACCCATAAGGTTGAAGATGTTTCTCCCCTATCTTAATAGGGTCAGAGAATGTTGCTCCCCTATCTGGTCTTTGCAAAGTATACCCCAGTGGGCATCATACCCACAAACAGGGCTTGTTGGGAATATCACTCCTTGTTTACCCAACGAGTTGAGAGTGTACTTGAGGTGTACAACCCAAGTCGATTATGATGCAGGTGTTATACCACATGACTAT
Organism: Pinus tabuliformis; assembly: GCA_031772625.1. Lineage (NCBI taxonomy): Eukaryota > Viridiplantae > Streptophyta > Pinopsida > Pinales > Pinaceae > Pinus > Pinus tabuliformis. Next base: position 41,682,258 of record CM062816.1, on the reverse strand, counting down.
TGAGAGTCATTGATGGGAAGATCGGTAGGCAATAGGATTGGGTTGACATGGTGCTCCCCTTTTGAGATTCCAGGTTGAGGATGAGCTCCGTGATGAGATTCCAGGGTCGAAGATGTGCTCCTTTGTATGATGACTTATCTTATTGCTCGATACGGGTGGAATTTATTGCTCCCTGATTCTTGTTCTTCTAGATCCAAGAAAGTTTCAGCATATATAGTTGAGCAGGGACATCCACAACATGACAAGATGATGTGAAGATCAACTGACAGATATTGGCAGGTGGAATTCTTCCTAGATGAGAGGGAGTGTTATTTTCTAAAACTAGGGTCAAATTCCACATTTGACAGCTCAGATGATATAGATGATGCTTGCATTAAATTCCTCTTTTCGAGAGGATCAAAATAGACCTAAAGATCACCCAATTTGGTCAAGCGGAAGTTGAGTTTTGAATTATTTTATTCATACATGTATGAAATGTGTCGGCCCTAAGCACATGTGAAATTGGTTAGGTCAGCCTCAACCCCAAGTGAACCCTTAGGAAAGCCTATAAATAGAAGTGACCTCAAGATCATTTCAACACATTGTTCAAGTCACCTTCTATTCTTCTCTTTTGTTTTGGTTCACACGGGTCTAATGGAAGGAGTTTGCGCAAGGGTCTGAAATCACAAGAACGAAGCTCGTTCTGATCTAGGGCTCTCTGATTCGTAGATGTTGGCACATGACTAGGAATTTTAGTCCCTAGATGTTGGCACACAGTGGTCAAGACAGCATCTAGAGAGCCCCAAACTTTGGCACAGAAGCTTAAGGGAGTGTCCTGGGTTTCAGAGGTAGATCTTGTTATGAAACTAGCTCACAAAAAGATACAAAAGATAGATGAACGCCTGAGAAATAAGCCTCTTTGAGGGGGAAACCTCCTTTACATTACACAAATGAAAAATTCTTGGATGATACAAATGACAAGACTTCCTTTCTATATATAGGAGTCTAAGGGGTCATAATATAATCAGAGCTAACATAGCAATAATAATGTAAGGGCACAATAATAACAATAGTGGGCTTCTATGGGGCACAATAGTAACAATATGGGGACTACATGCGTACAACAATATAATAAGGGGGTTTTACTAATAAAAATAAGGGGTTACACTAGTAGTATAGGGGCCTAACATGCCCCTCTCCTTCAAAAAGTGTTTTCCTCAATGCTTGAGTAGTTCTTGATGCTTCTGTATAAAATTCTTGTCCTCCCATGTGGAATCTTCAGCGGGTAAGTTCTTCCACTTGATGAGATACTCTGAAATTGATCGATTTTGTAGCTGTCAGGTTCTTGTTTTCGTGACTACTCCAAGTTCCAATATTATTTTTCCTTCCTCTTCAAGTTCTGGCATATTGTTTGAATTGGGATCTTCTGCAACTTTTGAATGAGTGGCCACACTTCTTCGTCCTTCTCCCATTCATCCCTTGCTTCGTTTATCCAAACTGGTTGGATAATAGAAATAACACAAAACAATGCTTCCACATCCTCATCCTTTCTTGAGAGTGCATCTGCAACAAAATTTTGCTTCCCTTTTCTATAGATGATGCCAAAGTCTAACCCAACATATTTGTGACCCATTTTTTCTGTTCTTCTAAAGATAATATTTGTTCTAAAAAGTATTTAAGACTATCATGATCCATTTTTACCTTGAAGTGTCTTCCCATTGGGTAAGGTTTCCATTTCTTAAGTGTATGTAGTATTGCCAACATTTCCCTCTCAAAAATAGCTTGCTTGAGATGTAGCCGTAAAAATACACAATCACCTACATCAAAACATTTTTCACTGCGATGTTGATCTACATGTTGTTTCATTCGATTTTGCGCCAAAGTGGCGTTATCCTTTAAAAGTTGGATAACTTTTTGTTGATGCTCGATGTGATCTTTCACTGCTTTAACCTTTTTCTTCTTGATATGTCCTTTTATCTTTAGAGTTTGAGGAGTGGTAATTTCTTCCAATGCTTTGCAATATATGCTCGGATTCATTTCTTGATGTTCAATGTGGTCTTTCACTTCTTGAACATTTTTCTTCTTGATATGTCCTTCTATCTTGATAGTTTGAGGAGTGGTAATTCCAGCCAATGCATTACAAGATATTGTTGGATTCATTTCTTCTTTATCGATGTGATCTTTCACTTCTTGAACTCTTTCCTTCTTGATATGTCCTTCTATCTTGAGAATTTGAGGAGTGGTAATTCTTGCCAATGCCTTAAAAGATATGGTCGGATTCATTTCTTCTTTCTCTGGGGTTAGTTCCTGGTGTATATTCTCTTCCTTTGATGTTTCTTGATCCTTTTCTTCCTCCTCATAATCTATGTAAAATAATTTCTTCTCAACACACTTATGACCTTAAGTGCATTTGCTATCACAATTGTAACAAAGCCCTTTATCTATTTTTTCTTCCAATTGTTGTGGTGTCACCCTTGTAGGTTGTGGAAGGCTAGGAGAAACAACACTTCCATGTTTATAGTTGTGAGGAGTAGAATTCCTCGTTTCCATAATTTTTCTTTCCACTTTTCTTGCCAATCTGGATGCCTTCTCCAATGAATGAGGTTCCCAAAGATGAACCTCATGTGAATGTTATCCATTAAAGTCCCTATGGAGACATCAATCCTCTGCTTCTCTAGAATATCATTTTCCCTTATATTCAATTTTTGAAAGTCCTCAATGTGTTCTTCCATTAAACACTTTGGTTTCAGATTTATCAATTGGCTAAAGAAGGTGTTTCTCTTTGTATCCTCATAATGTGCTATTATTTCCTCCGTGAAAATTGACCACGTGACAAGTGGTTTACGAGAACAAAGCCCTTTATACCATAAAAATTTATTTGGTTCTAAATAATTAGATGCAATACATACCTTCTGTAACAGTGGTACACCATGTAGATCAAAATATTTCTCCATCTGTAGTATCCAATTTATCGGATCCTTGCCATCAAACTTTCTCATCTCATTTTTTCTTGATTTTAGGATCTCAATATTGAAATAACTATAACTCTGTAATTTCAGATCTTTCAGTTCTAAAATCATGATCTGCAGTAGTCCTCTATGTCCTCTTTCCAATGCCACTAGTTTGATCGAAATTAGATTCTCCAAGAAAGCGTTATGCACAATCTCCCAAGATGACCTAATTATACACCTTTTCATAATAGTGAACTTGTATGATGTGCCGCATGTCACTGTTTTGACCTTCTGATATGAAAAATACACACAAAAGACTACCATCCATCCTCTTTTTGTAACTTCTCACTAAATTTCAATCTGATGCTCATAGAGAAAGTTATGACGATTTTCCCAAGGTCACTTGTTTAAGATGTAATTTGGGAGTCTGCAAAACTCCTAACTTCCTCAGATCATATACCTGAAAATATAGCGAGACAAGATCTAAAATTCGGACCCAAGGTTCAAACCGATTTCTTCTCAAATGGGTTTGTATTTTAGCTTCTGAAAGTTTGTAGCGAAAATGTTATAGCGAAAATACGACGATGACCTGTTTTAAATGAAATTTTGGAGCTTGCAAACACTATAACTTCCTCAGATCATATCTCCAAAAATATAGCGAGACAAGCTCTGAAATTCAGACCCAATGTTCAGCGAGATTTCGTCTCAAATGGGTTTTATTTTTAGCTTCTGAAATGTCGCAAAAATAAAGTTATAGTGGCAATTCCACGATGACCTGTTTGGAGCATCGAAACCGTAGAATCCAAACCTCTGATACCAAATGTTATGAAACCAGCTCACAAAAAGATAGATGAACGCCTTAGAAATAAGCCTCTTCGAGGGGGAAACCTCCTTTACATTACACAAATGAACAATTCTTGGATGATACAAATGGCAAGACCTCCTTTCCATATATAGGAGTCTAAGGGGTCATAATATAATCAGAGCTGACATAACAATAATAATGTAAGGGCACAATAATAACAATAGTGGGCTTCTATGGGGCACAATAGTAACAATATGGGGACTACATCCATACAACAATATAGTAAGGGGGTTGTACTAATAACAATAAGGGGTTACACTAGTAGTATAGGGGCCTAACAGATCTAAAGGTGTCAGTCCCTGGACGCTCGCACAGAGTAGTCCTGAGAGTGTCTAGGTCGTATCGGATGCACGCATAGAAACTGAAATGGAGTGTTTAAGAGTTTTGGAGCAGATCTGGTGGGTTTGACCCTGGACGCATGCACAGGGTCTTCCTGAGAGCATCCAAGCAGTTACAGACGCCCTCACACTATGGTCGAGAGAGCGTCCAAGATGTTTCGGACACAAACAATTAGTTTTGTTGAGAGCATCCAAGGTTTTGACATTGGATTTGACAGTTGGCTTCAGTGATCTGGTAAATCTCGATTTCTCTCTACTGTTATATAGATCTGTAGATTTGTAGATCTGATTTGTATATCTCCGTTGCAAACATGTGTATTGGACTCATTATACTCTCTGCTGAAAACGTTTTATGGCGATCTATTAAAGAAGAATATTTGAAAGGGTTTCGCCCTTGTGGGGTTTTTCCCTGGTCTTGGACCAATCTGTTGTCTCTTATCATTCTGTTGTTATCTTCGTTACTGCATATATTTTTCTTTCTTCAATTACGTTTATGATTGGTTATACTACTAATAATTAGATGCATTGTTAATGAAGAAGTATATTGGGTTAAAGTAACTGATACAACATAGAACAATCTGAAAAATTAACAAGAATGACCATATATTGTTGAAACTTCGATCAAATTCTAGCATTGGATGTCAATAATAAAGAGGTAAATCATCTCTTCTATGTTCTCTAGTCAAGTGTTGTCATTTGTAGATTTATTGGATTTTAGCCAAGATCTGAAAAATTGCATCAATGGGTTTTTATAGCCTGGACCAAAAATTGTGACATTGAACTTTGTTCAAAAGGATTTTTTATTGTACAGTTTGACTCCCACGACGACTTAGAGAAAGTCTTGAAGGAAGGGCCTTCATTTTAGTGAAGAACATGGCTCTTCACTGCTCCTTGGTTTCCAGAGTTTAAGTCTTCAACAATGGTAGTAACAAATATGATAGTCTAGGTAAGGTTGCCAAATTTTCCTCTTCCTTTTTAGCATCACAAGGTACCAGAGGACATTGGCAATACCTTGCGCACTTTAAAAAATTGGACGTTGAAATAATAAAGAGGTTTATTTATGTTTGCTCGTATCTATGTAAAATTAAACCTAAGCAAAGGCCCACCTGACCTTATATTGTTGAAACATAGATCCTATTAATGGATCTAAACCTTGGATTATGAAAAAACAACATTCAAATGTCGTACATGTTTCCAAACATGACACTTACGAGATTCTTGTCCACAATACAAAAAGCCCCCAAAAAAAGAAAAAGGAGCAAGTTTGTAAAACAAAAGGTTAGCAGCATTTTGATTCCATTTTTTCGGAGGATGAAGAAGATAAAATCAAGGAGGACCCTCCCCAAAACAATGATATGCGCACTGAGAATCTTGACAAACCCGCGTAACCCATGCAGAATGTTATAGAAACAAAAAATATCCTTAAATCAGATCATCCTAGAGCTATGGCACACAAAGAGGATGGGTTGGTGGATTTGAAAAGAGTCCATGCTTCAGAATGTTTATATTCTAATAAACAACACCCCGTTGTGGTGGTTGTGTCTAAGTTAGCAGTTGTACCTGTTGATCCACCTTCAAGGGGATGGCAAAAGGTCCAAAGAAAGAAAGGAAAGAAAGAGAAGTTAAGTGGCTATTATAACACTTAATTTCTCTCTTCTTTTTTTTAGAGTCGAGAGACTGTCAATATACTCTCACAAGACTACAGTGTTGCTCATATTGAATGCTTTTGGCATCTACAAAATGTAATTTTGATCCTTTCTAAGTTGCAATGAAATTACGACTTTTTTCCAAGGAAAAAAAGGAGGAGGTATTTTCGTCAAGAGGTTGGGTTTCAACAAGCATAACTACCCTAACATTTCCTAAATGGACTGAGGGGTTATGAAAAATAAAATGACTCCATGTTACAAATTTTCGGCACACCATGTTCCAAATTCGAGAAAATGGATGGTTTGGGGAACAATGACCATATATTGTTGAAAATTGGACCAAATGCTAGCATTGTATGTCAATAATAAAGAGTAAATCATCTCTTATATGTTCTCCAATCAAGTGTCACCATTTATAGATTTAAAGGATTTTGGCCAAGATCTAAAGCATTGCATCAATGGGTTTTTATAGCCTGGATAGAAAAACTGTGACATTTATCTTTTTTCAAAAGCCTTTTTTATTGTACAGTTTGACTCCCAAGAAGATTTAGAGAAAGTCTTGAAGGAACAACCTTGGTTTTAGGGAAGATCATGGCTCTTCATCACTCCTTGCTTTCAAAAGTTTGAATCTTCAAGAATGGTAGTAACAAAGATGTTAGTCTGGGTAAGGTTCCCAAATCTGTCAGGCCAGGGTAACTCTAGAATGAGCGGAGGAAAGAACTGACGATTTATTCATTAGCTAACATATTATTTATATACATACATATGATGGATCAGTTCATCTTCTAGATGACTGTCCAGTTCACCCATCCGTTTCGGATTAGGTGTCAACATTCCCCCCCTTAATTTGAAGGGATGTTGGTGAGTCCAAGCATCATTCTGAATCTTTCAAGCTTTTCTCTTCCAAGTGCTTTGGTGAATATGTCTGCAATTTGCTCGTTTGTGGAACAATGACGGAGATGGATTGTTTTGGCCTCAACATGATGTCGGATTAGATGATATTTAGTATTTATGTGCTTAGTACGATCATGGAACTTTGGGTTCTTGGCCAACTTTATTGCAGATGTGTTATCAATCATGAGTGGAGTTGATTGTATTTGTTTTACCTGCAAATCTTAAAGAATTTTCCTGAGCCACACAATTTCTTTCGTTGCTTCAGCTGCTGCCACATATTTTGCTTCTGTTGTGGAATCTGCTGGTACTGATTGTTTGCGTGATCTCCAGGAGACAGCTCCCGATCCAAGACTCGTAGCATATCCTGAAGTAGATACCCCAGTTTCTTTGTCTCCATCGAAGTCTGAATCAGAGTATCCAATCAAGTTGAAGTCGTCCACCCGTGTATACTTGATTCCAAGGTCTTGAGTTCCCTTCAAGTACCTTAGAACTCTTTTTGCAGCAGACCAATGTCCCTCACAAGGCTGTTGCATAAACCTGGAGAGGATTCCAACAGCAAATGAAATGTCTGGTCTGGTAGTAGTGAGGTAGATGAGACTTCCTACAAGCTGTCTATACTTTGTTGCATCCTCAAATTCCTTTCCTTCAATAGATGTGAGCTTCAAGTTTTGTTCCATTGGAGTACAAAGGGGATTGCACTCTGTCATTCCAAATCTGTTTAACAAATCTCCAATGTATTTCTTTTGAGAAAGAAATATGGACTTTGGATGTTGGGTTACTTCAATGCCAAGATAGTAATGAACATATCCCAAATCAGTCATTTCAAAAAAATTTCCTAATTCTTTCTTTATGGATGCAATATAGCTTTCATTGTTCCCTGTCATTAAAAGATCATCTACATATACCACTAGATATACAACTGTTTTGCCAACTTTCTTGACAAATAAAGTTGCATCATCAAGATCAAAATGATTGAAGTTGAGTTTCAAAAGATGCTCAGTTAGTTTTTCATACCAGGCTCATGGTGCTTGTTTGAGGCCATACAAGGACTTCACAAGTTTGCATACTTTGTGTTCATGTCCTTTCATAGAAAATCCTTCAGGCTAGGACATAAAAACATTCTCTTTTAGATCTCCATTCAAGAATGCAGTTTTTACATCCATTTGATGAACTTTCCAACCGTTCTGAGCAGCTAGTGCAAAGAGTGTCCGGATGGTTGCCCATTTTGCTGTGGGGGCAAAAGTTTCCTCATAATCGACCCCTTCCTTCTGTGCAAAACCTTTTGCCACAAGCCTAGCTTTGTGCTTGTCAAGTGAGCCATCAGCTTTGTACTTGTTCTTGTAGACCCACTTGCAGCCAATTGGTTTGGTTCCAAATGGAGGATCAACCAGCTTCCAAGTGCCATTCTTTATGAGGGCATCATACTCCTTCTGCATCACTTCTTTCCATTCATCATGAGAAGCAGCTCTTTGAAGGAAGTTGGTTCAAAATCTATAGACAAGTTCAATTCACAATCATAAGTAACATCCATATCAACAGGTGAATTAGAATTATCTACATCACCTCCATCTTGTCGGTTTGTATTTCTGGTTCCTGTTTTTCCAATTTCATCAGGATGAACACTTTCAAGTGTCTTTGTCAGCCACTTTGGGGGACCTTTCTGAGATGGTCTAGGCTGTTCTGTTGATTGAGTTGGGACTGAATCAAGATTAAGTCTCCCAATTCTATCAATTACATCACTTAAAGCATCATCCGTTGTTGGAGTGTCATGCAGTGGAGATTGTTCTTCAGAAGGAGATTCCACATGTTGATATAGTATAGGAATCCCCCCTTCAAGATGTGGAATCTGATTATCAAACTCTTGGAATGATTTCGGTTTTGTGAATCTATCCAAGCGATCAAGTTGCCGCTCAACAACACTGTCAGATTTGGATGATTCAAGAAAAATGACATCTCTAGATAAAACAAACTTTTTATTTACTTCATCATAGAGGCGGTATGCTTTAGATGTGTTTGAATACCCCAGGAAGATACACTTACGACTTCTAGCACCAAGTTTGTTTCTATGTACCTTTGGTATTAAAGCATAACAGGTGGAACCAAATATCCTGAGATGTTTTACCGAAGGAACATGTCCATACCACAATTCATAAGGAGTCTTGTTTCTTATAACACTAGATGGACATCTATTCTTTATATATGCAGCACATAGAACGGCATCAGCCCAAAACATTGTCTTTACATTTTTGAAGAAAAGCATGGATCGTACCATATTCAAAATTGTTCTGTTCATTCTTTCAGCTACACCATTCTGTTGAGGATTATAAGGCACAGTTGTTTGATGTTTAATCCCATGTTGGCGAAGATAGTGTTCAAATTCATTTGATGTATATTCTTTTCCATTATTAGTGCGAATAGACCCAATATGAGATTGTGCATCATTTTCAATCCACTTATGAAAATTCTTGGATGTTTGAAAAGCATTAGATTTATTCTTCAATAAGTAAACCCAAAACATTCTGGTGTAATCATCAATAAATGTCATGATATATTTATTTCCATTTGAAGAAGGAACAGGCATTGGACCACATAAATCTGAATGAATAAGTTCAAGCTTCCTATGTGCTCTTGAATGTGAATCATGAAAAGACTGTTTGCTATGCTTTCCTAGAATGCAAGCATCACATTTCTTATGTTTTCTAGGAATTGTAGGCAAACCAGCAACACCATTTTTCTTCAACAAGCGAAGACTATCATAGTTTAAATGTCCAAATCTAGCATGCCATAATAAACTTGATGGAAGTGTACCTTCTTCATGATGAGAAATATATGAAAAATGTTGTGCATGAGCAGAGGTTCCTTGCAATTTAAGAAGTCTTTCTTCTTCTATACCCCTCATGACAAGTGAATGGTCAGATGCCTTTCTTACCTCAAGCTTTCCATCAAACATATGAATGGAGTGACCTTGCTGGCAGATGTGGACCAAGGACAGCAAGTTTCTCTTGAGTTGTGGGAGATATAGAACATGATCCAGAAGAAAGTCTGGAAGACCAGGCAGTTTAAGCCTGATTGTGCCAAGCCCTGATGGCTTGATTTTTGACTGATCTGCAAAGTATACTGCTCCATCAACATTGTCAGTGAAATCTTCAAAAAATTCTTTCCTATGAGTCATATGACAGGTTTCTCCTGAATCAAGCAACCAGTCATTTTTCGAAGAAGTAAGTGAAGCATTAAACAAGTCTTCATTTACTCCAATGTTACATTGTGCCTCAATATAGTGAGAGGATTCAGGTGCTTTACCTTTGTCTGTGTCATCAATTTTACCTTTTTGCTGGTTTCTTCTCTGCTCAACCTTGTCCCATGGTAGCTTGCATGTAGAAGCATCATGTGATCCATTTCGTTTGCAGCGAATGCAATGCAGATCTGCCTTTTCTGCTTGAGGATGTCTGCCCCCCCTGCCTCTGAAGTATCTTCCTCTTCCTCTTCGTCCACCTCTTCCCCTTGTAGAATCTTGAGCAGGATGCTTTTCTTTATGAGCAATGCAAACAGTCTCTTCAGAAGATTCAGGGACTGTTTTCTTTCCAAAGGCTTTCTCTCTTTCAGCAAACTTTTTCACAAGAGAGTCAAAGGTTATATCTTTAAGATTTCCATTTGCTTGTAATGACTGAAGATAATTGGAGTAGGTAGGATAGAGTGCTTTGAGAAAGGCAATAAGAGAGATATCCAGCTCAACCTTAGTGGATTTAATATCATGCATTATAGACTTTATTTCAGATGCAAGAGCAAGAGGATCATTATTTTTCAGTTCAAGAGTGAAGAGTTTAATCATGAGCTGAACAACTTCAAGTGCAGAATTTGTATCATAGAGTTCTTTCAGCTTTTGTAAAGCTTCAAAGGCAATGGAAAAGGATGAAATATGAAGACTTACTTCTTCATTTACAGATGCTGCGATCAATGCATAGGCTTTGTTGTTCTTGTTTTCCCAAATGGCGAGTTCTTTGTTTGATGTAGGCTGCACAGGGTCTTTGTCTTCTTCTCCGACACACACTCCTTTCCACAACTCATTGTAGATGAGGGTGTGTTTTACCATCCGAGACCATTCAGAATAGTTCTCCTTGCCAGTGAGAACTATTCCGACCATAGAGATGATTGAATGCATTCTATAAAAAAATACTTCTTCTGAAAAGAAAAACTTTTGCTGATAAAAGGAACTTCTGATGAAAAGAGAAACTTTTGCTGATAAAAGGAACTTCTGATGAAAAGAGAAACTTTTGCTGATAAAAGGAACTTCTGATGAAAAAAAAACTAAAAGTTTTGTTGCAAGCTTTCCTAGCCTATTCCTTCTGCCACAGATTCCAAAAAAATATCAATCTTTAGATGTTTAAGACACTCGTTCCTTTATAGCCAAAAACTGTCACATGCTACAGAGTAATTCTATGCATTTTACTTGTTCTCGGCGCATTGCAGTATTCTATGTATCTACCTTTAGCATTTCGGTTTTGGCTCGACATCGGTCTCAATACAGTTTATATAATGCCTCGGCATCGGTCTCAATACAGTATTCTATGGCTTGGCATCGGTCTCAATACATTTTATATAATGCCTCTCCAACCTTTCACTGTAATTGCTGACGGCTGCTGGCCGAGCAGGTCTTCAGAGCATCTCCCCAACGCTCCCCATCGTGCTGATAACGATTGATTTCACTGTGGAACTGCTTTCGTATTATAAAGAGAACCCGGTAATGCTCAATGTCGAGAATCTGTGGAGGTTGAAGGAACGGCAGAAGCTGAGTGAAAAGGTTCCGGAAAAATGCGAGGAGGAATTACGGAATACACAGAGGGAAATTTCACGGATTCGGCGTGCACAATTAGGTGGCGGATCATCAGAAGAAGAATTGGAAATCCAGATATTTAAATGAGTTCTTGAGACCATACGGGACCTGCAACTTTGTCTTGTGGCAAAGAGACAGGAGGTGATAGACTACATGCTCGTCAGTCATAGATATTAACTATTTGAAAATGTAGATTTTTTTTATGGTTTCTAAGAACATTGGTAGTTTAGTGACGGTGAAAGGGATGCTGCGTCCGATTCAACATAAAAACCCTGCAATAATCTCACTTGTGGGGCGTGATGGCATCAAAAGGTGCAAAGACGAGGATGTAAGTCTACAGGAGAGGGCTCCATTCCATCAACAATAAGAGATTCGAAATCAAGAAGTGGAATGCCAGTCAAACGTTCATAAAACAATGCGCAAATTTCTGTATAGTTTTACCAAAAAAAATGGGATAGAAGAATATCAAATAACACAGGCATTCAGGCAAACGTTCATAAAAACAGTGTGCAGACTCCAGGACAGAAGCACAGATGCGCAGAGAAAACGGATGCGCAGTCTCTCAGGACAGAGGCACGGATGCGTAGAGAAAACGGATGCGCAGTCTCTCAGGACAGAGGTTTCATGAGGCAGCAGAAACCTGGCAGAGGCAGGAGTTACAGCTATTTCTGGGACCTGTGCTCTGATACCATGTCAGGCCAGGGTAACTCCAGAATGAGCGGAGGAAAGAACTGATGATTTATTCATTAGCTAACATATTATTTATATACATACATATGATGGATCAGTTCATCTTCTAGATGACTGTCCAGTTCACCCATCCGTTTCGGATTAGGTGTCAACAAAATCTTCCTCTTCCTTTTTGGCATCACAAGGTACTAAAGGACATTGGTGTTACCTTGGGCACTTCAAAAAAAGGATGTTGAAAGAACAGAGAAAGGTTTATTTACCTTTGCTCGTATATGTGCAGATCCTATCAATGAATCTAACCCTTGGATTATGAAAAAACAACATTCAGATGTCGTACATGTTTCCAAACATGACACTTACGAGATTGTTGTCCACAAGCCAAAAATCCCCCAAAAAAGAAAAAGGAGCAAGTTTGTAAAACAAAAGGTTGGCAGCCTTTTGATCCCATTTTTTCGGACAATGAAGAAGAGAAAATCAAGGACTACCCTCCCAAAAACAATGATATGAGCACTCAAATCCTGACAAACCCGTACAACTCATGCAGAATGTTATAGAAACAAAAATAATCCCTAAATCTGATCATTTTGGAGTTATGGCACGCAAGGATGATGAGTTGGAGGATTCAAAAAGAGTCTATGTTTTAGAAAGTTCAGATTCTGATAAACAACACCTCGTTGTGGTAGTTGTGACTAAGTTAGAAATTGTACCTCTTGATCCACCTTCAAGGGCATGGAAAAAGGTCCCAAGAAAGAAAGGAAAGAAAGAGAAGTTAAGTGACTATAATAACACTTAATTTCTCTTTTGTTTTTGTTTTGGTTTTGGTTTTAGAGTCAACACACTGTCAATCTACGCTCACAAAGCTATAGTGTTGTTCATATTGAATGCTTCTAGCATCTAGAAAATGTAATTTGGCTCCTTTCTAAGTTGCAATGAGATTACGGTTTTTTTCCAAGGAAAAAAAGAATAAGGCATTTTCATCAAGAGTTTAGGTTTCCACAGGCATAACTAACCTAACATTTCTTAAATGCACTGAGGGGTTATAAAAAATAAAATGACTTCTTTACGAGAAATAATAGCTTTCTTGCTGGGGATGTAATTTTCAGCATACCATGTTAAAAATTTGAGAAAATGGAACGTTTAGGGAATGATGAACTAAGCTAAGTAGAATTACCACAACAATGAGGTATCTGTAAACTCTTAAAGCGTTGGAATGCTTCATCTCTTAGTTTAAAAAGGCCAAATTGGCAATGGGTATCACACATGTCTAGAAACTAATAGGTTGAGAGGTTTAAGCACTCTTGGGGTTAGACATTTTGACCTTCATTCTAAAATCAATTTAGCAAAAAATTCGAAAGTACTCTGAATAATTTGAACAAACTGATCATGACCTTTAAAGGGAAGAGCTTCAATCCCCCCAACTAGTAGTCATTTGGTCGGTTTTTGCTTTTCACAAACTCACATATTACAAAAAATCCATCCTTATTATTATATAACTAACCCATTTAATGTCGAACACGCGACACTCCTTGATTTGCTAGTGACATATGAAAACCTTTACTTTTGCGCTTTGGATTTCTGTACATATTGACATCATGTCTAGGTGGGTCCACGTGGACCAATACTTGATTACCACGTGCTTCGATTCTTGACTTGGATGTCTTGTTCGATTTGTCTCGTTGACTACGAGGCCCACCGCTATCCCATCAACTTCTTAGAGTGGTTTTTGAGGGGGTCAGAGTGTTTTTGACATTAGGGGATCCTGAAATGCATGTACACTTGCTACGTAAGTTAGCAATAAATCGCTTGGAAACTATTTGGTCCCCTGCTACCCCAATCCTATTAATCCTATTAATTTTAATTTTAATTTCAATCCTAAAGAACATTGTGCACAAGAAAAGTTGAAAAAAAAAAAGCTACAACAAGTCTATCAACAATGTCAATGTCCACCCTATCACACTTCCATGTCAATTATTGACTAGGAACTCAAGTCAACCTCTTTGAATCCACAATGATTGAAACCTCAACAATGCAATGAACTACCAAGAGTAGCCTACAACTAAAAGCCCTCACTCTATCACAACTCAACCCTCCTATCCATCAAGATCCCAAACACCATACTCAATTCCCTACAAAAGGAAAACTTCCATACAATGTGCTAGAAGCACCTAGGCTCATTCCTTGGTCTCATCAAAGTTACCTCAATTTCCCTTTCCATTAGGATGGCATTCTCTACATGTTGACAAAATTGTTTTAGATTTAAGGCATGGGAGCTACTCAAATACTTTATAAGAACATTTAATAATTAACAAATATGCAAATTTTGATTTTAGAATATTAATAAATGCATATCAATTTATTTGTTCATAGTAACAAATGAATATGAACTATATATATATATATATATATATATTGTTGGCATTATGATACAGGTGTTGTCCTTAATGGAAACTCACTCAAATGAAAGATCACAGTGCAGTAGGTCAACAACAAAAAATTACATATCAGACTCCAATGAATGAAGAAAGAGAGGTATATGCAGGTTCACCTTATCCAAGTTGCGTATACATGCAGGTTTACAAAACAAAAGGAGCGTATACGTAAAAACACACTTTCACAGAAGGAAAAGCACGTATATCTTGGAAAACCAAAAGTTTTGGTCCAAGATATTTGATTGGTCCGAAATATTTGGTCCAAGGTATTGGTCCTAAGTAGTTCTGGTCCATGGTATTGAGAAAGGCATAAAACTATATAAGGAGGAGAAGATCATTAGGCCAGGGGTGTGCAAGGATTTGAATATCTTATGAAGCATTGGATCATATTTGCAAGTTAATGAGCTTTTGATGGTTTGCTTGATCTGATCTAAGGATGTACCTAAATGGCTGATGAAGGTTGATGGACCGGGATCATAAAGGCTCAAGAGTATTATCATTATGTGGTTTGATCTTGAACAGTCTAGATCTGAATACTGACGCATGTTTTATTTTGTAAATATGATGATCTGGGTATGATTGAAGTTTGGAATAGTTGTGATGTTTTAAGTTAGCATTTACATATCTGTACGTAGGTTAGCTTTCGTAAAAGAGCGTATACACGTTGGTTCAACATATCAAAGTAACATATACATCATAAATTTGAATTTGCATATCTGTACGCTGGTTCCCCTTGGTAAAAGTGTGTATACACATTGGTTCGACACATGGAAGTAGCATATACTTTATGAAGTATGATGTTTAAAGTTTCCGTTGTTTCTGTTTGTTGTTGCAGAGTTCTGGGTTTTGCTTTGTGTTTTGGTAACTGTATTCTGGTGACAATGTTCTGAATGATCAGATTGATTGATTGTGATTTGCTTCAGTGATGATGGGTTGTCAAGTGATTGATTGATTCAGTGGTGGTTGATTCAGAAAGTGATGACTGAGTTTCAGTAATTAGGTGATGCAGATATATTTGATGGTTGTATTGCAGTTATGATTTTCTAAGTTTCAATGTTGTTGATGGGTCTAGTATGAAAATTGGATGAAACGTGGTCTTCAGATTATGGTGTTGTGTTCTATGAGTATCCAGTCCGAAAATTCATGAAACGTGGTCTCTAGTGGAAGAGTGGAGTTTTCTGTAAGCTGACACCTATGTACTAGTAAACATATTGGCTAGTACAAGAGCTAGGGGGTTGTAACTCCCTTCTAGTAGTAGCTGGAGAACAAGAGAAGGTTGTAGCCTTTTGCAGGTGAGTGCCTGCATACTGATATGAGTCTGCACCAATACAAGATAGTAAACAGATTTTCTTATTATTAAAAAGAAGACAGACGATAGCAGCAGGTGGTTTTTACCCACATTGGGTTTCCACATTATATCCCAGTGTTCATGTGTGTTGCTTATGTGTGATGCTTTATTCTGCTTTTACTGCACTGTCTAATAAATCTTTGATATACTGGTTTAAGCTCAATACATGATAAATTGTCTAAATCAAAAGTTCTCTGCATATACGCTGGTTGCTTTAAGTACAGTCGCATGTACACGCTAGTTCACTTCACTGAAGTAGCGTATATAAATCTGTTTGGGAAATAAAATTATAGATCTGATAATACTAATTCACCCCCCCTCTCAGTATTATTTGCAAAAATTGGTATCGGAGCAGGTCCTTCAGAAGAAGCTTGATCGCTTGAAGGGAGATCCATCATCATGAGTAATCAAGAAAGCGTGGGATCCATCAGACCGCCAATCTTTGATGGGAGCAATTTTGTTTATTGGAAAATAAGAACCACAACCTATCTACAATCACTTGGAACAGATGTCTGGGAAATTGTGGAAGGAGGATATACATTTCCAACAACAATTCCTACAGATACGACAGGTAAAAAGCAATATGAAACCAATGCCAGAGTTGTCAATACTTTATTGGGAAGTTTGTCACAATCAGAGTTTGTCAAAGTCATGCAGCTCAAATCAGCGAAAGAAATATGGGACAAAATCATTCTGAGCTACGAAGGAGACTCAAGTAAAACATGCTAAGCTTCAAACTCTCAGAATTCAGTATGAAACTCTCAAGATGCACAGTGATGAAAGTATAGCTAGTTACCTCTTACGTATAGATGGGGTTGTTAATTGTATGAAGAGTCTGGATGAAGAAATAAAGGAAGTTACCTTAGTTGAGAAAGTTTTGAGATCCTTGTCTGCTAAATTTGAATCAAGTGTGTCTGCCATAGAAGAAAAACAAGATCTGCAAGCTATCACTATGACACAGCTTCAAGTAATTTTAACTACCTTTGAGATGAGAAAAGGAGGACCATCAGATATGAGAGAAGTCGCATTTAAAGTTTCAGCAAAAGGAAAGGAAAAACACAATGAATCAGCACATATTTCAGAATAAGAAGATGAGGTAGACTTTGTCCAGAAGCTTCAACAGGGTTCCGAAAGATTTAGAGGTAAGCTACCCTTCAAATGCTTTGCCTGTGGCAGAGTCGGTCATTATGCCACCAAATGTCCTCATAAAGATAAATATGAAAAAGGGAAAGAATATGCAAAATGGAATAGAAAACAAGTTGTAAATAAAAGGAGTTACTACACTCATGAAAATAGCGATGGTTTATCAAATAGTGATGAAGATGAAAATAGTAATGATTATAGACTTCTAATGGCTTATGATGATGATAATTTTGGGATGCTTTAGAAGACGATGACCTTCATGAAGAAATCTCTAAACTCAAAATCTGTTTACAAGAAAAGAATATGATTATAGATACCTTGACATAGCAACTTGCTGAAAAAGAAAAACACAATGAAAAACTAGAATGTGAAATTGTGGGTTTAAGAAAGGATCTTGAGAAAACGAAATCTCTCAATCTTAGATTTGCTAAAGGGTCAGAAACTTTAAATGAAATTATCAAAGTGCAGTGTTCTTCTCTGATAAAGACAGGTCTTGGATATACTGAAAAAGCATCTCAATCACAGAAGCCGTCAACCTCCACCAAAAGCTATCTTGATGTAGAAAAGACCAGTGAACAGTATGACAATCGTCAGCAAAGGCATAAAGAAAATCACCAAGTAAATCAAACTCAATTTACTCCAAGGATGAATAGAAGCCACAACCAACCTCAGATAAATCATACTCAATTTGCTCCAAAGATGAATATAGAAACTACAATCCCCAGGTTAATAGAGTCGATAGTCGCAGGAACTTCTTTAATGGGCAATGTTTTTCATGTCATAATTTTGGACACAAAGCTGCTCAATGTGTTGCTTACAAAACCATCATGGCTAGAGAAGCACGAAATCAAAGGAATGTAACAGAGATCAAGAAAATTTCCTATAATAACTTTTCTCTTCTTGAAAATGAAATAGAATGCTCAATCTGTAACAACTTTGGTCATAGAGAATCTAAATGTAGGAGAAAATTTCGGCAAACATCTCAAAATGAGCAAACTCCATTAAATCCCAAGATATGGAGAACGAAAGAATCTCAAACAAAAAGATGTGGTATAGCCTTGTATGCAGAAGGACAAGAAAATCAGTGGTACATCGACAGTGGATGCTCAAAACACATGACAGGTGACAAAGAAAAACTTCACTCATATAATGCCTTAGAAAAGGAAAATAATGCCTCATTTGGAAACGACACTCCTGCTGTCATAATAGGTAAAGGCTCTGTTTTCTTGAAAGAAAAAGTTAAAGCTGGAAATGTTATGTATGTAAGCGGTTTAAAGCATAACATGTTGAGTGTCAGTGAAATGTGTGATCAAGGAAATGAAATGGTGTTTCGATCAAACGAATGTATTTTTCGTGAGCTTGATACAAGAGAGACCATGATCAAAGGTACAAGAACTCCAAACAACTTATACATACTCAAGGGAGGACAACAACAGTGTTATCTAAGCAAAAATGATAAAAATTGGCTATGGCATAGAAGATTGGGACATCTAAACTTTTCTCAAATAAGAAAAACATGCAGATTCAAGGTTGTTTGTGATCTTCTGGATATTAGCATCCCTGAAAATACAATATGCAAACCATGTCAAATCGGTAAGCAAACCAGAGCTCACTTCATTGAAAAAGAAGGGTCAGCTAGTAAGCCTCTTGAACTTGTCCATACTGATTTATGTGGACCATCAAGTAAAAAGTCACCTCGTGGAAAAGAATACTTTATTTTGTTCATTGATGATTTTTCCAGAATGTGTTGGATAGGTCTTCTAAAGCATAAAGATGAAGTATTTGAAAAGTTCCAAGCCTTCAAAGCTTTGGTTGAAAATGAATCAGATCGAAAAATCAAATGCCTCAGATCTGATCGAGGAGGAGAATTTACCTCGGATGAATTATTTGACTTTTGTGAACAACATGGAATAAAAAGGCAATTCTCCACCGCAAAGACTCCTCAGCAAAATGGAGTGGTAGAAAGAATGAACAGAATTGTTCAACAAATGGCTCGAGCTATGCTAGATGAATCTGGAACTCCTGCAACCTTCTGGGGTGAAGCTGCATTCGCCGTCGTAACTATTCTCAACCAAGCAAATGTTCGGGTAAATAGCACTCAAGCTCCACATGAACTTTGGTATGGTAAGACTCCTACTGTAAAATATTGTAAAGTTTTTTGAAGCAAATGTTATATCAAAAGGACTGATGAAAAACTTGGTAAGTTTGAGCCCAGAGCAGATGAAGATATTCTTATTGGTTACTCTTCCCGAAGTAAAGGATATAAATGTTATAATAAAAGACTTGGGAAAATTGTTGAAAGTATTGATGTTGTAGTTGATGAAGCATGCAAAAATCCAAATTAGATAAAAGTAAAAGATTATAACAATGAGAAAATGGAGATTATTTTCCCACATCAAATCACAATGATATTGAAGAAGAAACCAATGAAGCACCAGAAGAAGAGATAACGGTAGAAGAAAAGACTCCATCCAGGTATGCTCAGAAAAATCATCCAGAAACTCAAATTTTAGGGGAAAAAAGAGGCAAGAATACAGACAAGAAGAACTATTACAGAAACCTCAAGCTATCTAGCATTACCATCCTCCATCGAACCTCAAAATGTAAATGAAGCATGCAAAGATGAATGTTGGGTCAAGGCCATGAATGAAGAACTTGAGCAAATTGAAAAGAATAATATTTGGGAATTAGTTCTTAGACCTCATGATAAAAATATTATAGGAACTAAATGGATATTCAAAAACAAGCTGAATGAAAATGGAGAAGTCATTAGAAACAAGGCCAGACTTGTTTGTAAAGGGTATGCTCAACAAGAAAGTATAGATTTTGAAGAAACTTTTGCACCTGTTGCTAGACTTGAATCCATAAGGATGTTTCTTGCTCTTTCTAGCGTTCAGAAATTCAAAGTGTACCAAATGGATGTAAAATCTGCTTTCCTTAATGGAGATTTAGAAGAAGAAGTTTATGTTGAACAACTAGAATGATTCATTCTTGGAAATGATGCAAAACTTGTATGTAGACTCAAAAAATCTCTCTATGGTCTGAAACAGGCTCCAAGGGCCTAGTATTACCGCCTTGACAAATATCTACACCAACAAGGTTTTACAAAAGGTTTAGCAGATAGCAATCTATATACAAAGATTGAAACTCATAAATTACTATTTATTATTGTTTATGTTGATGATATCATTTTTGGTAGCAATGAAGAATTCATGAGTCAAAATTTTGCTTCAGTGATGCAGTAAGAATTTGAAATGTCCTTGCTTGGTGAACTTACCTATTTTCTTGGTCTGCAAGTTCAACAAAATAAAGATAGTATTTTCCTTTCACAAACCAAATATCTCAAACAAATCTTGAAAAGGTATGGCATGGAAGATTCTAAACTTGTATGTGCCCCAATGGTAACATGATGCAGTATCAGCTCAAATGATGAATCAGCGGTAGTACATCAACCAATTTACTGATCCATGATTGGCAGTCTGCTTTATCTAATAGGTACCCGACTTGACATCATGCATGCAGTAGAAATCGTTGGAAGATTCCAACCAAATCCAAAGGAATCACACCTTTAGGGAGTCAAAAGAATTTTCAA
The DNA here is from genome assembly GCA_031772625.1 of Pinus tabuliformis. Taxonomy (NCBI): domain Eukaryota; kingdom Viridiplantae; phylum Streptophyta; class Pinopsida; order Pinales; family Pinaceae; genus Pinus; species Pinus tabuliformis. The sequence continues at coordinate 41,661,552 of CM062816.1, read as the reverse complement.
ATATCTTCAAGGAATTCAGAACTTTGGTTGATGGTATCCTAGAGATATAGATCTTACTCTTCATGCATATACAGATGCAGATTGGGCAGGAAGTGTTGATGACAGAAAAAACACTAGTGGTGGTGCATTCTATATGGGTTCCAGGTTAGTGTCTTGGTTCAGCAAAAAACAAAAGTCAATTGTTTTATCTACAACTGAAGCTGAATATGTGGCTAATGCATCTTGCTTCACACAACTACTTTGGATGATGCAAACCTTGCAAGACATTCAAATCACATGTACTCCACCTATCTTCATTTTATGTGATAATACAAGTGCCACCAGTGTTTCAAAGAATCCAGTCATGCACTCCAAGACCAAGCACATACCCATCAAATACCATTTTCTACATGAACAAGTGCTTGAACAAAAGGTCAAATTGGAGTATGTTCCCTCCAAGGATAGGTCGCTGATATATTCACTAAACCATTGCCCAGAGAGACATTTGAATATCTCAAACAGAAGCTGGGAGTAGTTACTACATCCTGCTGTTAAATCCAATTTTTCAGAGAGAGGTTATTATACGTGTGTTTCATGAAGTATAGTCGCGTACACACACGGGTTTCTATGGGTCAAGGAGCGTATATGTTTTTCAGACAAGAAAAACAGTGGGGCATGCTCTGATATGGGTGCTCTGACTAATATTGATGTCTATCGATATGCTTTGTTCATTAATTTTTATCTAACTGACAAAGATGCCTTGATCATTGACCTGTTAACAATGCACAAGTAACATAGGTTCAGGGGAAGCATTAGCCTTCACGTACATTCAGCATTGTTGGCATTATGGTTGTTGAGTCAGCTATGGCTTCAAATATTTATACCATTTGTTGCTTAAGTCATGTAAAAGTCTAGGGTGTGATATGTCTTCTCATACATTTGAATGAGTCCTCTTGGACAATAATGTAATTTGTATCCCCACTTTACATGGGATGGATGATGTAATATTTATTGTCTCTGTCATGTATAAACAATTGGTATATCCCCACTTGGTTGGGTGAATGAGTCAAATTTGGTATATCCCCACTTACTTGGGAGATGGATGTATGTATGAGTCATTGGTGACAGGAAAGTCATGCTCACATAGTTGAGTTATAGTCATGTTATTCTTTTAGAAAATATTTTTTGCAGACTCTGCTTGTGCTCAAGGGGAGCATGGACGGTTTCGGTGCATCTCAGCATGTACAAAAAAGGAGAGCTCAATCAGAGAATTCAGCGTGTACTCAAGGGGAGCATGAACATCATAATGTATGTCAAAGGGAGAAAATATCTTGGTCCACCCTTTGCCCTTGATGTCAAAGGGGAAGAGTGACTTGGTGTTGTTGTTGCCATCAAGTCCAAAGGGGGAGATTTTTGGCATTATGATACAAGTGTTGTCTTTGATGGCAACTCACTCAGATAAAAGATCACAGTGAAACAGGGCAATAACAGAGAATTACAGATCAGACTCCAAAGAATGAAGAAAGAAAGGTATATGCAGGTTCACCTTGTCCAAAATGCATATACATGCAGGTTTACTGAACAAAAGGAGCGTTATACGTACACACGCACTTTCACAGAGGGAAAAGTGTGTATATCTTGGAAAATCAAAAGTTTTTGGTCCAATATATTTCTTGGTCCGAGGTATTTGGTCCAAGATATTGGTCCTAAGTAGTTTTGGTCCATGGTATTGAGAAAGGCCTGAAACTATATAAGGAGGAGAAGATCATTAGACCAAGGGTGTGCAAGGATTTGAATATCTTATGAAGTGTTGGATCATATTTGCAGGTTAATGAGCTTCTGATGGTTTGCTTGATCTGATCTAAGGATGTACCTATATGGCTAATGAAGGTTGATGGACCGAGATCATAAAGGCTCAAGAGTATTATCATTATGTGGTTTGATCTTGAACAGTCTAGATCTGAATACTGACGCATGTTTTATTCTTTAAATATGATGATCTGGTATAATTGAAGTCTGGAATAGTCATGATGTTTTAAGTTAACATTTACAGATCTGTACGTAAGTTTGTTTTAGTAAAAGAGCGTATACAGGGTAGTTCAGCATATCAAAGTAGTGTATACATCATAAATTAGAATTTGCAAATCTGTACGCTGGTTCCCCTTGGTAAAAACACGCAGGTTCGGCACATGGAAGTAGCGTATACCTTATGAAGTATGTTGTTTAAAGTTTCAATTGTTTTTGTTTGTTGTTGCAGAGTTCTGGGTTCTGCTTTGTGTTCTGGCGACTGTATTCTAGTGACAGTGTTCTGAATGATCAGATTGATTGATTGTGATTTGTTTCAGTGATGATGGGTTGTCAAGTGATTGATTGATTCAGTTGTGGTTGATTCAGAAAGTGATGATTGAGTTTCAGTGATTGGATGATGCAAATATATTTGATAGTTGTATTGCAGTTATGATTTTCTAAGTTTCAATGTTGTTGATGGATCCAGTATGAAAATTGGATGAAACAAGGCCTTCAGATTGTGGTGTTGTGTTCCAGGGGTATCCAGTCTAAAAAATCATGAAACATGGTCCATGGTGGAGGAGTGGAGTTTTCTGTAGCTTGGCACCTATGTACTAGTAAACATATTGGTTAGTACAAGAGCTAGAGGGTTGTAGCTCCCTTCCAATAGTAGCTGGAGAACGAAAGAAAGTTGTTGTCTTTTGCAAGTTGGTGCCAGCGCACTGGTATGAGTCTGCACCAATACAAGATTGTAAACAGATTTTCTTATTATTAAAAAAAAGACAAAGACGACAACAACAGGTGGTTTTTACCCACATTGGGTTTCCACTTTATATCCTGGTGTTCATGTGTGTTGCTAATGTGTGATGCTTTATTCTTTTACTGCACTGTCTAATAAATCTCTGATATACTGGTTTAAGCTCAATGCATGATAAATTGTCTAAATCAAAAGTTCTATGCATATACGTTGGTTGCTTTAAATACAGTCGCATGTGCACGCTAGTTCACTTCACTGAAGTAGCGTATATAAATCTGTTTGGGAAATAAAATTATAAATTTGATAATACTGATTCACCCCCTCTCAATATTATTTCCAACAATATATATATAAACTTGTGACCAAGGTACACATCAAATTAGTGTATGAGGCCCCTTTGTTTGTGGGAGAAAGGATCCACCATGCAACAATTTAATTACTAATATGTTCTTTTTTGTTTGTTCCTCATGTTGTTGTTAGTTTGTCACTATTTGTGATAATTGTTGTAGCCATGTCATAGTTACTTTGTCAATAAATGATAAGGTATTTGCCACCAAAACAAGCCCCTATCACTAAAATGGCCATCAAATTGTCACTTACATGTCATGAAATCATCACCTTCCTATCATTAATATCATTGCATTTCTTAATTTTGTCACATTTCTTGCAGTAGTTTGACATAACTACATTGCAAAATCATTATCATATTTATAATTGCCATTACAAAATCATCACTATTTTTAAATCCATTCTCATTGTAAAACTAAAAAGTTCAAATAAAGCCCATTGTTGTATCATATTGTGATTGTTCATTGTCATATTTATTGTTGTATCATGTTGTGGTTTTTCATTGTCATATTTATAATTGTCATTACAAAATCACCACGGCCTTCCCTACATTTTTAAATCCATGCCCTATAAAAATTTAAAAAAAAAAAAGATCACTATTTTAGTATCATGTTTTGTAGTTGTTGCTTGCTGGTAATTTTTCTTCTTGAATAATTTATTCATTTACATGCATTGGGTGCCTTTCTATTTTGTTTGCCCATGAATCTTACATGATTGGAGTGATACCATACATAATGAATGACTCGCCATCAATAAATTTTAAATTTAAACAAACAAATACACATGGATAGATTTGATTACAAATAAATATTTGTAAGAATTGATAGCCATTTACATCAAATCCTACCAGCATTCTGGAGGGAGTTTATAAAGCTCTCACTAGCTATAAATTTTATAATTACCAAATTAGGTTCACTCATGCAAAAGAATTTTAATATCAATTTTGTTGTAAAGCACTGAGACTTACAAACACCATAAAATTAGGTTCACTCATGCAAAAGCAGTAAAGCACTGAGACTCACAAACACCATAAAGTTCTATTACATCTGTTTGTACTTTATGAACATTTTTCAGTATTCACTGCCTTGTTTACTTCCAAAAATCTGGTGAAAAGAATTTCAAAAATTTAATCCTGAGAAAGTTTGAATCATTTTTTATGGTGAAAATAGATTCAACGCCATCAAAAACATGTGGGGCACCCAAAATCCCCTGAAGCTTAATAGATATACCTTAGACTTCCAAAAAAAAATTACCATAATTTTTCAAAATTTCCATTGTTTTCCGAACCATTGTTTTCCATGGTTTTTGGAACAAAATTGTGGCCCATTAAACTCCCCTTCACTATTTTATCATTGACAATGAACCTCAATAGAGAATCCAACTGATTGTATTTGATTGATGTAAACATGGACAAAAGCCTACATGACGCTGACACTGAATTCCTCCGTACCATTATACTAATAGTTGGTTAGTAGACTATATATAACCATGCCTGCATGATTCATAACCTGACCAATTACACGTACTCGTTTTTTCTCTTCTGTTGTATCTATAATAACCTATCTAGCCCTAACCCATTCATCACAACGACGCTAGAACAATTTCACATTGAATGATCACCTTAGTTCTCCCAGAGCCCCGAAGACAACATGAAGACAACATGCAGCATTCATTTCAACTACACCAAAGAGAATCAGAAACCAAAAAGCACCGATACAATCCTCGTCTCGAAGACAACATGCAGCATTCATTTCAACTACACCAAAGAGAATCAGAAACCAAAAAGCACCGATACAATCCTCGTCTCTTAATTTGGTTCTGGTAAAGACAATGACTGTCTAACACCTGTATTAACTCAATCTGTGGAACTCTCGACTTTTATTATACTTTGATAACAAGCATACCTGTCTTCCTGTGGTATCACAGTTTGAGGAGCTTTTGATGCTCAGTTATGAGAAACGAGCTCATTTTTCAAGAAAAGCTCTCCTCCATTCTGTTGGAATGTTAATTCCAACTGCAAGCAGCAGGCAGACGTGGGCAGCCGACTCAGCCAGCACGCTGCACCCAAAACCACCAGAACAAAACCACAAACCCGCTTGAGGCATATCGCACCGCTCTTTGGTATGGAGTGGTTTCCGTACACAAGGGCCCGATAAAATTTGGTGCAGACGCGTGTCACTCGCCTGACGTAAGCCAACGTAATTTATCGGAGGCTAAAGTTCGGCAGCAAACTGGCTTCCGATATTCTTGTCAGCCGTCCGATGGGGTTCTTCGTCCTCCGCCGTCCATCATTTAAACTTGCACTCGAGCCAGCATTTAAACATTTACGTGGAGTAAAAAAAAGTCTGGTTGACCGCCGAATTGTCAGTGAATGAATTGACCGCCATGCTGAGAATTAAATGGGTTCGTAAGTTGTTGGTAGAACCTTAAATTTTATTTACACGGAAGCATGGGCACAAAAATGTTTTTCTTATGTTATTTGTTTTGTGCGTTGACCATTTTTATACATATGCATTACAATGAAAAGAATGTATGTTGTAGTGTATAATGTAAGGAGAGTATGCATCGCACAGTTGTGCGTAGAGTGATAAGGGGCAGTGAATGTTCATATTTTGCGTGAAGAATATTGAGGAGTGCATATGAAAAAGAAAACAAGGGAGCGCACATGTGTGTAAATTTTTTTTAACCAGCGTGAAGCAGGAAAGATATTGCACAGCAGTGCATAAGAGAAGATGCATGGGAGTTTAGTTTTGTGAATGCACAGCAGTGCAAAACATATGAATAACCAGGAGTTGAAAGGTATTTTTGTGTGTTGCTTAAACGAATGAAAAACGCATTGTAATATGAATGATTGTGAATTTTTATTTTTGAAAATGAAATGCAATGTAAAATTTTACTGCATATATAAATTTATTTTTACAGCAGTAAGTGTAAAATGTTTTTCATAGCAGTGAATGTGAAAAGGGGTTTTACAGCAGTAAACCCAGCACAGTAAAATCTCAGGTGGAAACTGAGTTTTGTTTTGATGGGTGAAAGTAATTTTGGTGAATCCCTCTCAGCAAAGAGGATGAATATGTATCAGAGTTGGCTGAATGTATTTTTGGTAAATCCCTTTGAGTGAAAGAGGATGAATGTTGTTTCAGTATTTATATTTTAATGAATAGAAAAGTTTTTATGGCTGTGTAATACTCTGTTCTGAGATTTTTTTTAAAAGCTTCCCTGTGCAAAAAGATCCTGTGGCAAAAGGAAACAGAGCATTGCCTCTGTGGTGTTTGTTTGTTTGGTTTTGGTATTTTCCCATTGAAAAATAGCCAACAGTGGTATCAGAGCTGGTCCAGGCTCTTTGATGGTGACAGAGCAGGCTTAGGCTCCTGAAAAGTGTCAAAGAAGCTGAAGGAAAGACTCTTGTTGCAGCAGCAGTAAAACTTCTCCAGCAGTGTGAAGACTCAGCCAAAGGGATTCAGGTATTTCTCAAGTTTTTGAGTTGCTGTTGAAGAAACAGTGAGTCATTTTAAAAACACAGTCAGGGATTTTAAAAATAGTTAAGAATGGCAAGATCAAAGAAGAAAGTGTCCAAATCCCCTAAGGTTGTGTCTCCCTCTTCTATTAAAATAGAAAACAATCTATTTGAAAGCATTGTATTTGAGGCTTCAAAGTTTAATGGAAATTTTGATATGTGGGAAATAAAAATGAGGGCTGTCTTACAGTCTCAAGGGATTGAAGTCTGGGAATCAGTGATTGATGATAGCAAGATGGATAAAAAATCCATGGAGTATGATGCACAAGCAGCAAAACTAATCTTGGATGGACTGCCTGATTCAGTGAAGAAGAATCTTGGAAAATATACATCAGCAAAGGATATATGGGACAGACTGCATGACCTTCATGCAAAGGGAGCACTGACCATGACAATGAGTCAAGAAGAACCCATCATAGAAGCTGAAAATGAAAAGCTTGACCTCATCAAGCTTCAAGTAAAAGAAAGGGATGAAGAGCTAGCCAAGCTCAAGAATGAGCTTGACCAATGCAAGAGGAAACATCATGAAGAAGTCACATCCATGACAAAGCAGCTGAATGAAGCAAAGAAGCAGGCACAAGAAGCTGAGAAGAAAATGGAGAGCAGTCAAGCAGAAATCTCCAAAATGAAGTCAGATATTATCTCCCTTAAAATAGCAGCAGCTGAAGCTACTCGTAGCAAAGAAGAAACTGAGGAACAACTAGCAGAGAAAAATAATGTATGTGAAAAGTTGGAAGAAGAGATTGTCCTCCTCAGGAAAAAGGTTGAAGGGATGAACAAGATCATGAAGAGCTCTCAAGCTTTGGATGACATGCTCAGCTATCACAGATCCCCATTTGACAAATCAGGACTTGGGTATGTAGGTGAACCCTCAAACAAGGATGAAGATGCTTTAGGCAAAGGAGATGTGAAGAAGCCAGGAAGAAGGTGTGATGCTCCTAGTTCCAGCAAAGGCAAGGAGAAAAATGAAGGCTGCAATAGAAGAAATCTTGCTCCAAGTAGAAAATCAGCTCCAAGAAGAAATGTAGCTGATGTCAAAGAGGCAAGAGGCAATGGTGATCATCAAAGAATCTCAAGGCAGCAAGGCTTCAGAAGTACATCAAGGAAACCTCCATCTCCCAGGTACCAGAGTTCATTTTTTGGTTATTGTTATGCTTGTTCAAACTTTGGTCATATGGCAAAAGACTGTAGAGCATTTCATGGAGATAGATGTTGTGGTCCCCAACAATCTCCAAGAAATAATTCCACAAGAAGAAATCATGAATTCTTATTCATGAATAAAGTTGAATGCTTCAAGTGTCATAACATTGCGCATATGGCACGTGACTGTAACTTAACATGGGCTCTTACACAAGCTAGACCCATGCAAAAGAAGAAAGTTACACAAGTGTGGAGAAGGAAGGAAATACAGTGTGAAAGTCCCTTTGAGCTTTGCAACTGATCTAAGTTTCTTTTAAGAAAACTTTGCTGAAAGAAGATGATGCATACAGTGAAGGGGAGCTTGTAATTTTTTTTGTTGAACTGTCTTAACAGTCACTCTTTGATGAAGACCTTTTATAAAGGAAAAATATGAAGTTAAATCTGCCATAGAAGCAGAGAAGAAAAGTATGCAAAGCATGGAGACCCTCACAGCATGGGAAGATAGAACATAAAACAACAGTTTTTGAATTTTTTTTTGTTATGGAGCACATGCATTGAAATGCATAGCAATGGAAGGTAGTTTCCTTCTATGTAATGTGATAGAACATACTCACAGCAGAGTGAGTACAATACACAGCAGTAAAAAAATGTAATGTTTTTTCTTCATATGCAATGCAGCATGCAAAGAAATGCATAAAGAAAAACAGGGACAACAGATTTTTAATGCACATGGGTGAATGATAATGTGTGGCAGCAGAAAAATGAAAGGAACTGCACAGCAGTGCATTGTGTAAATAAAAAAAATGAATGGAGACTAAGATTGTGTGAAGCAAGGGTGTAAAAGGAAAAGGCAGCAGCTCGTGTTAATTTTTTTTGTTGTGTGGAGAATGCAGCGCAAAATAGCGTGAGGATGATTTCTCTCTATGTGCAAGTAATGGAGAGTAAAGAGTTAGTGTATGGGCACACAGCAGTATGATGAAACAAAAGGCAGCCACAGTGCAAATTGCAGAGGCAACGCAGCAGCAAATAAAAACCCAGGGATGACAGTCTATGGTTATGGGTATGGACAGCAGTGAATATGAAAAATGCAGCAGCAAGAAGTTATGGACAGCAGCATGATGGCAAGAAGGAGAAGCACAGTAGTGCGAAGAAAATGAAACCAGAACTAAGAGAGAATGAAGAAATGTGTTTTTACACAGCAATGCAAATAAGAAAATGCAGCAGCATGAAGTTTTTGTTGAAGAAATGAAAGGTGATGGACAGCAGCAGAGGTAAAAGAAATTTTTCCTTACAGCAGTAAATGTAAGTATAGTGAATGTGTTGTTCATTGAATTGAAATGCAACATATGCAACAGCAGTGAATGTAAGAAATGTTTACACACAGCAGTGTAAATTTGTAAGGTGGGACAGAGTAATTGTTCCAGAAAAGACAGAGTATTATGTCTTTGAAGAATGCACAGCAATGCAGAGTTTGCAAAGAAATGTAAGTGAAGTGCAGCAACACAACAGCAAGTGTAGACACAGCAGTGTGGGGTAGACGCAGCAAAGAAGATGGCACAACAGTGCAGTAGAGAATATGCAGCAGCATAAAAGAACAGTGCAATGATTGTTTGTTTTTGAAACTGCATGTAAAGCAGTGTCTGTTTGTAATCCCTCTATTAATGAGGAAGGTGCTTTTCAGCACAGTCATTTGGTGAAACCCTCTATTAAAGAGGAAGGTGCTTTTCAGCACAGTGTCATGGTAAATCCCTCTGTTGAGAGGAAGATGCTCTTTAGCATAGTTTGGTAAATCCCTCCGTTAAGAGGAAGATGTTTTTTTACACAGGTGAATCCCTCTGTCAAGAGGAAGGTGCTCTTCAGCACATTGTTATGGTGAATCCCTCTGTCATGAGGAATGTGCTCTTAAGCACAGTCTCAGGTAAATCCCTCTATTAAGAGGAAGACAACTTTGTTGTTTGTGGAACTGCATCAGAAGCAGTTGGTGAATCCCTCTATGTGAGGAAGATGTCTTTGTAACAGCAGTGTTGGTGAATCCCTCGATGTGAGGAAGTGTTTGGGTAAGATTGAATGCCCAGCAGTTGAAATTAAAGGGGAGTGTTGGAATGTTAATTCCAACTGCAGGCAGCAGGCGGACGTGGGCAGCCGACTTAGCCAGCACGCTGCACCCAAAACCGCCAGAACAAAACCACAAACCCGCTTGAGGCATATCGCACCGCTCTTTGGTATGGAGTGGTTTCCGTACACAAGGGCCCGATAAAATTTGGTGCAGACGCGTGTCACTCGCCTGACGTAAGCCAACGTAATTTATCGGAGGCTAAAGTTCGGCAGCAAACTGGCTTCCGATATTCTTGTTAGCCGTCCGATGGGGTTCTTCGTCCTCCGCCGTCCATCATTTAAACTTGCACTCGAGCCAACATTTAAACATTTACGTGGAGTAAAAAAAAAAAAAGTCTGGTTGACCGCCGAATTGTCAGTGAATGAATTGACCGCCATGCTGAGAATTAAATGGGTTCGTAAGTTGTTGGTAGAACCTTAAATTTTATTTACACGGAAGCATGGACACAAAAATGTTTTTCTTATGTTCTTTGTTTTGTGTGTTGACCATTTTTATACATATGCATTACAATGAAAAGAATGTATGTTGTAGTGTATAATGTAAGGAGAGTATGCATCGCACAGCTGTGCGTAGAGTGATAAGGGGCAGTGAATGTTCATATTTTGCGTGAAGAATATTGAGGAGTGCATATGAAAAAGAAAACAAGGGAGCGCACATGTGTGTAAATTTTTTTTAACAGCGTGAAGCAGGAAAGATATTGCACAGCAGTGCATAAGAGAAGATGCATGGGAGTTTAGTTTTGTGAATGCACAGCAGTGCAAAACATATGAATAACCAGGAGTTGAAAGGTATTTTTGTGTGTTGCTTAAATGAATGAAAAACGCATTGTAATATGAATGACTGTGAATTTTTATTTTTGAAAATGAAATGCAATGTAAAATTTTACTGCATATGTAAATTTATTTTTACAGAAGTAAGTGTAAAATGTTTTTCACAGCAGTGAATGTGAAAAGGGGTTTTACAGCAGTAAACCCAGCACAGTAAAATCTCAGGTGGAAACTGAGTTTTGTTTTGATGGGTGAAAGTAATTTTGGTGAATCCCTCTCAGCAAAGAGGATGAATATGTATCAGAGTTGGCTGAATGTATTTTTGGTAAATCCCTCTGAGTGAAAGAGGATGAATGTTGTTTCAGGCTTTATATTTTAATGAATAGAAAAGTTTTTATGGCTGTGTAATACTCTGTTCTGAGATTTTTTTTAAAAGCTTCCCTGTGCAAAAAGATCTTGTGGCAAAAGGAAACAGAGCATTGCCTCTGTGGTGTCTGTGGTGTTTGTTTGTTTGGTTTTGGTATTTTCCCATTGAAAAATAGCCAACACATTCCATTTATTGAGATTACAAAAATCAGTGTTACATCGACCTTCCGTCATTAATTTTAACCACTGCATTTTCCCATTAAAATAGCTACTAGTATGATAATATGATAGTTGTTTTATTATTCATAGCATTTGAAGAAATGTAAACATGCTGATTAAACCACGCCAGAACCAAGGGAACTGAAAGAACTCCCAGGTACAACACGGTAAAGAATCAACATACAACAGCAAAAGGGCCGCCCTAGGCATGTAATTCTCCATCTCAAAAGTTGAGATTTTAAAACATAGTATATCTAGAACAAGAAAATTCATAGCATTTCATATACAAGCACCTAGAAAGAATCTTTTATGAAACAGAATATCTTATGAATTCTTGTAATGCAGAAATGACTGCATTCGAGGTAAGGATTCAAGCTATTTCAATACAACCGCGGCATTCCTAAGAGCCAAGTAACCCTGAATATATTCCTCGGGAAGGTATCTTATGCGCTTGAAAAAATCAACATTGGCAAATCGAATTTTGGTTCTTGGATCCGTATATGGAGCCTGCATAATAAAATCAAGTATTCAAAAGAAACCATTAAAACCCAACAATTAAACATGTACAAAGCAACTATATTCCATGGCAACTGAAAATAATCAAAGCAAATTCCACTGTGCAATAAAGGCCCCTATAACAACACGAGTAATCTGATGATACGAGTGGCACAGCGATGTGTCACGTCTGTAAGCCTTTTCAATGCATGAATCAAAACTGACATTCACAGTAAGAGAGAATACGACTGGTGAAAATGCAGCTTTCAACTACCCATTCTGTTGTCAAAAGTTCACCATTCTTATTACATTATTGCTTTACATATATTACCAAAGCTTACTGACCAAACAGATTCCTTTTCTAAAAAGTACAAATAATGCTAACAGTATTTTAGTAAAGTCAAGTCCTTTTGTATGCATTCAATGGTCAGTATTCTGAATATCAATATGCCCAGAATCACATAACCATCCCATTCATGGCAGAACCAAAACTCAAGTCCCTCACTTGCAATAAGCTGTAACATAAAATATGAGAGCTTTACCACATGCACAAACTGAATGACAGGAAGGTCCCTAGAAAAGTCTGCATGTCTTGTTGACAGCAGGTAAGTACACGGGAAGTGCAGGACAACCGAACTTGGAAGATTATGGCTTACAAAGTACAGGACCACAGGCTATATAGGTTGTGACAAATTCGCAAGAGTTGGTAGCCAGAGTAGAAATTGATGTCAGGCTTGCATTCGCATAAAAGTTACAGGCATTTTTATAGCTTTCAGTTTCTCTTTCGATTAGAATAAATGAATGATTTTAATGACATCCACGAGGCTGAGCAGCCTATGGGACCCAGAAGAATAACAACCTTAACTCATCTTCATATTCCTTTTGATGTCAGATCTTCTGCTATGAGTCTTGACTAAAAGGCTAGCAATTTGATTGATCTTATCTTTGTCAAATAAATGGTGCATGTTGTCAACCTTTAGATTGTTTTCATATTGAATGTGGATATCCTTATATGCTGCACACTCCATGACAAAGTGTCATTCTGTCTCCACAACACCCTTACGGTAGAAAATGCAAGTTCAGCCTTCCCACACTTCCTTGGGGTTCTTCCACTTGCGAGTTTCACATCTAAGGTGATGTGACCCTGTCCTCAACTGTGCCACTAGCACCCTTGCTTTTCCTTTAATAGCTGCTCCTAAATATGTTTTCTCACCATGGTCACAAGTTGGATTGAACTCTTTGATGTAGTATGCTTTTTTACGCCCATTGTGATTGGTCCACATGACAGTCTTAAATTTTTCCATCACAATTTTTTTTATTTCTTCATTGGTGCTAGGGCATTCATGCAGCTTGATATTCCACTTACTCGACCACTTTTTGTTTTGCTTCATCCAAGTTTTCTTCCTATGATCTAATCCCTCTTCCATAGCTATCTTGGGCCAATGCTGGTTATCCATGTTTCTAGTCTTATTTAAATAGCTTATTAACCTGGTTATCGTTGTTGCCTCCAATGGAAAAGTGTCTGCTTCAACCAAAAGGATTTTGTATGGCACTGTGGCTTCAACTTTGAGATTGCTAGTGATTAGATGTTTTTGTATTCTTTCTAACTGCCTCCACTGCAAGTTGACATGCTGCTTCCCCATACTTCACAATTGTAGAGAACAACCAGCGCAACCAACAAACCAAAAAAGGTTTTCTTGGTTTTCCAATCCCAAAGTTCAGCTTTTCTGCACCTATTTTGGAGTAAGTATGAGACTCTCCATCCTCCTTGAATTATTTTTGTCCTTCAATTCTTATTATTGTTCACTTGCATGCCCACCTTCCAGCAAAAGTGTTATAAGGCCTTTCAGTGTTCTCTTAATCCATGCATATGCGTTGTTTTTGAGATTAGGATAAGATCATCTACGTATAGAAGCAACTCTACCACGTAGCTTGCTAGATGAACGCCTTTCCCATCCGCTTTGCTTAACCAAGCTTCTAGCTTATCAATATATAAACCGAACAAAGTGGGGGATGGAGGACATACCCGTTTGACACCAATATCACTACCAAAACATTCAGATATTCCTACACTTGTTTTGATTTTAGCTCTAGCCTTCTCATAAAGTCTATGCACTGATGCTCTATACTCATCTGGGATACCCAACTCTTCCATCATATTCCATAGTTTGTCTATAGGCACTATGTCAAAGGCTTTCTTGAAGTCCACAAAACAACAATAGGTTGTTTCACCTTGCTTGTCCCAAACTTTCTCTATCAAATGTCTAAGGGTGATATAGTGGTCAATGGTAGAGTGTCTATGTCTAAAGCCGGCTTGTCCTTTTGCCCTTTTTCCCTTACTTTATGCCCAACTATTGATTCTTTGCTCTATCATGCTCCCAAAAAGCTTGCCCATGAGGGGGTTGACCATAATAGTGCGGTATTAGGGGGGTTATTGATATCTCCACTCTTAAAGACAGGAATGACCACACTAGTAGTCCACTCTCCTAGAAAGTCGTCCTAGATGATCCCATTGAAAATTCCTTTTAAAGGAGGAGAAAGTAGCTCCGCTCCCCATTTTAGGAATTCAGCTTTAAGCCCGTCTATGTCTTCTGCTTTACCGCTTGCTAAATTCTTTATTCCCTGCTTGATATCTTCCTCTATGAATAGTTCCACTAAAGTGTTCACTGTAGGGGGGTATCTTTCTCGTGCACCCGCTCATAGAGGAGCCTTGCATACTCCAACCATTGGCCACCTGTAATATTGTTTTCAGCCTGCTTTCTCCTTTGTTGTAGCTCTTTCCAAAATCCTTTGGGGTTGTGCTTTACAAGAGAGATTAACTCCTTTCTTCTTCCATTTACATATTCTTCTCCTTTTATTCTATTAATTTTTCATTTCTTCTTTGTTTCTTTGCTCCACTTTCTCTCTTTTAGAGATCTCATGGTTTCCTTGCATTCTTCATCATACCATCGATTTTTCGGAAAAGTACTTGTAGTTCCCTTCTTGGGGCGGGACCTTTTGCATGCACTTAAGGCCCTATGAATTGTTGGGATCAACGAACTGCAATGAACATGGCAGCCAGCCTCAGTGTTTGTCTTATCTGCCATGCCATGCTCTATAGTCTGAAATTGATGCTTAAGAGCAGCATTGAACCTTTCCTTGTTTTCCTAATTTACGAGAATTTTTCCTTTGTAGAGAGCTTTCTTTTGTATTCCTAGATTTTGCCTATTGTGTGGACTACTATGGGCAAAATCGAGCTTAACAAATAGAGGGGCATGGTCAGATTTCATTTCGATAATCCCCAATATCGAACTTCAGCAGTCTAGAGGTGAAACTTTGGGAGCATATTACATAATCTACCACACTTTGACCATTGTAAGTTTTGCATGTGATCCCTCCTGAAGTTGGCCACCTTCTCATTCCATTACAAATAACCATGTCAAACAAACTACAGATTCCCAGTAATTCTACCCCAAAGTGCATCACACCCCAATTTTCATCTTGTGAATCCCTTTCCCAAGGTTCACCAGCCCCCTCTTCCAACCATAGGGGATTGTTTTCTCCTCTTTCTTCATTGCTCAACTAGAGGGATTGGTTGTTCGTTGTCCTTGTGTTAAAGTCACCTATTAACAATATTTCCCCAAGAGGGTTGAATAAAGATATATCTCTTCATTGAGGGATATGGGTCTTCATTGTCTAAATTTCTTCTTTTATAGATCTTTGAACTTTTTGGGACAAAGTAACAAGCCACCAACCTGAAAGTAATCTCCTTTGTTGTTATTTGCAGCGAAATGTATTGTTTATTCGAATCCTCTTTTTCTACTTTTACAATTCCATCCCATTTTTCACTTATTAACACTGTGACTCCCCTGTGTCCTTTGCCTGTCTCATTCCTTTTGTTCCAAACTGAAATCTTCTTGTAACCCTCGAAATCTGGAACCTTGCATCCATCATGCTCGTGTGTTTCTACAAGAATGATAATATCTTCCCTTCTGCTATGAGCCCCAATCCTAGACCTCTTCTCCATGGATAACCTCTACAATTCCAACTTACTCACTGTAAGCAGTCTAGTGGGGCCCCTATTTCCTATTTCTTATTTGGGAACCGGTCACTGATTTGAGCTTTCTCATTCTTCAACCATGCCCATTTTCCCTCATTTCTTGTTGCTTTCACTTTTTCCCACTCCTTTCTTTGTTGATCTTGTTGAGCAAGAGTCAAGTCCTCATCTAGGTAGATGCGTGTGCCTCTAAGCAATCCTCTATTTCTAAGGATCATATTCTTATCCTCTATACTCCTCAAGATAACTCTTACATGTCTATCTCTTCCTCCCTCTACCTTCTTTCTAATCCTACTTGCTTGATGAATACACCCTATCCGCTTAAATTGATCTTTAAGGAAGTCCCTTGCTAAGATGTCGCTCCTTTCATTTTCCCCATAGTCCCTCAACCCTCTGATAATGATATTCGTAGCCTTGCATTGCTTGTCATGTACTTTTATTTGAATTTTGATTTGCTTCTCAATGATTCCTTTTTTATTGTTTGATGACCCACTTACAACTTGCAAGTTGTGACCATGATTTAGCCTTTTCAATTTGATATTTTAGTTTATTTTCTTTAGTTTCCAATTCGGCCAATGTTAACTGAATCTCCTTTATTTCTGGTGTGTCCTCTTCTTTTACCAATTCTGACTTCTCAAGGTCGGTTACCCTTATCTATTCTAATTCTTGTTTCAAGGCAACCACTTCTTGCTGCCCTTTTTCAAGTTTACCCTGCATGTTTGCGATTTGTTCCTTAACAACTTTATTTTCCCTCTCTAATCTGCCCTTGAACTTCACAATTTCATTTACTTTGTTACCTTCATACTACTTATTCGCTTATAAAATTTCAAGTCTCCTTTTCATGCTCATGGGCTCTTCTACATATAGTCCTGATGACCACATTAATGGTGTTGATGTGAGACTATATAAGCCTTTGTTGCCATGTTTATCTGCTCTTTTATCTTCTTTGTTTGCTACAAAACCCTCTGTTTTGTTTAGACTTGATTTGAGACCCCTAATAGCTTCTCTTTGCCCTACATTAGTCTGAGAGACCTTGTTGGATATGTTGTTTACTTCGGCAGGATCACTGCGAATTTTTCGGATCTACCTACACCTTAAAATCCCCTTATATTGTTTTACGTTTACAAAAGCCAATCTCGCGTCTGTGTTGTAAGTGCTCGTCTGAAGAAAATCTACCATAGAAGAACCCCATGATCTTGTTGAATCCTCCACTATTATGGCAGGGTGAGGAAATGAAGTTCCATTAATGAGCTGAAGGTTGTGTTTCCAATAAGAACTCCCACCTACTTGATGCACTTGAGATTACAAACCACCGTTGTACCCTACCCCCTCCACAGTAATCGAATAGTTTGCAACTTTGTATCTTGCTATGTTAAGGAGTGGTATTTGTGTCTCCTCTATGGTGGACTCCTCTCTTAACAACGACAACCTTTCCTTTGGGTCCTTCTCCAGATTAACCATCATATTTGTTTTATTGTGTTTTGTTTTGGTTTTATATTGATCACAATTAATTTTTGCCAGTTTAAATGAAATAAACACAACTCAAATCATAAGAGACAGAAAAGAAAAGGAGAAAACGTCCCTTGGAATCTTTGGCTCCCTCTAAGCATTCTGACACGGACATCGAAACCCCTGTTCTCAGTTGCTCGGTCGTTGCACTGTTCTTGCTGCTCGGTCGCTCAGTCTGCTCAGTCGCTGCAAGCTCCCACTGAACTCTCCCTCGGTCGCTGCATTGTGCTCAGTCACTACAAGATCCCACTGAACTCTCCCTTGGTCGCTGCACTGTGCTCAGTCGCTCAGTCTACTCGCTGCTCAATCTTAATGTCTTTAAATTATCACTCATAACTTGTCAACCAGGGTGCGTAGAGTAATGAAGTATAGATGCACTATATGTGCTAGAAGTTATTCCTTATGTCGCTATGTTCCTGTTAGGGTCTAAACTTAAGATTAGTATGGAGATGGTGTCGTTGATTATATTAATGTCTCGATCCCTAAAGTTATCAGCTAATTTCTTAAGAGTTATTCTGTATTGAATTAGTTTATGGATGATATGAGAGTGCTTCTAACTTCTACTTGTGTTAGATTATTTTGGGATTTTTGTCTTGAGTCTTTAGGCTGCAGCTCTAATTCACTAAGTGCAAGAGAAATCTATCTTATTAAACTGAAAAGAAGTATTGTCTGAATTCAATTGTTAAGAAGAAGGCATATTCCTAATTAGCCATGGCTAATTGGAATATTCGATTTTGTTCGATTTTTGCCTTTTATAGTTATTTGTAAATAAAAAAAGTGAGGAAGGGAGACATAACTCACTTTTAGAATAAAAAGTCACTTCCTAGTAGCACAACGTTGTGACTTAAAGGGGAGCCAAGGAAGCCAAAGGAGGACGCAGAAATGGAGCCCACGCAAACACATGGAGGAACTACGCAGGAGGAAAGGAACACGTGGCAAGAGGGGAATCACACAGGAGGAGGTGAGCCTTGGGATTGAGAGATGCAAAGACTATAAAAGAGAGAGGAGCCCCCTCATTTTGATCATTCCGGTTATGAGCATTTGTTATAGTCATTTCGACTTAGAGCACACTAGCTGTTTAGCTAGTCTGCAGCACTGTTTAGTGCATTGAGTGTCTCTGTTCGGAGATCTCACCCTTAGCCCCGGGGGACTTCGAGTGCTTGCTCGGGCAAGGTATTTCCATTGGCATTCCAGTAGTAGTTTCATTAGCATTTCAGCTGCAGTTTCATCAATATTTTGGAGGACTGTGCAGCACTGGGAGGAGGACGCAGTTCTTTCTGGCAGGAGCCTGGGTTGAGGGTTTGCAGGAGGATTTGTGCTGAGAGGTAGAGCAGGGGATCAGCCCTTGCATATTGGAGAGTTTTGGCAGGAGTTTCAGGTCGTTTTCTAGAGGGTTTCATTCAGTGGCAGCGCAGAGGATAGAGGGACTACGCAGAACCCCAAGGGGGTGATTTTCGAAGGTCAACCTTTTCTGAGGAGGGGAGCAGCACCAAATCCTCATTCGATTTCCAGCAGCAGCAGCACGGCAGATTTCCAGCAGTTGGGACGCAGATCAGTGTGAGGCCATTCCTTTGTTATTATGAGTGTATTTCTTCACCTGCCTTGTGCAAGTCGAGGTGCCGTCTTTCTGATCACCTCTGTACTCATTCCTTTACTCAGTATAATAAAATGGCTTAGTATTTCTTGCTGCATTTCTTGTGTATATGTTTATATTTCATATGAACATTATTGTTGCCGCACTACTATTATATCTCTGTTATTATATCTATGTGATTTTCCCGGCTACTATACCACTTGTGCGTTTTTCTGGTTGAGAATTTGCTGGGGTTTGAGGAATATTCCGGGTTAGAGATATTATAGAAGGAGTAAAGTGTCAGTGCTCAGTGCTCAACAGTCGTTGGATTTGGAAGATCAACGGTCTAGATGATGTTGCTGAGGATGATCCAAAATGGATCTTGGATAGACTTTTAAGTCTAAGTGTTCCTCACTGATCTAAAAATGGGGCTCTTAGGCTTCTTGTCTAACTTACAAGAACCTCTCCCACTTCCAAAGCTTGAATTATTCCCAAGTCTTATTGATTAACCACTGCGGAATTAATAAGTGCCTAATTATATGGGTGTATGTTGTATTTATTTTTGACTGTTAAGTGTTGTAATCACTGTTGCTTATGCTGATATTTTAAATACAAAGAACAGTAACTAATGCAGTAAGTAAAACACACACATAACAGCAAGTTAATTAGGAGTTCACCCACAACTCTTGGGCTACATCTTCGTGAGCTCTAGTTAATTCAACTAGGCTCTCTGGGATTATGGCAGCAGTTCTTTTATAAGTCCTTGACTCAAATCCATCAGTTTACACAGAACACGATGGGCTTACTTTACCATCTCATCCCTGGCTCTTGAAGCTCTGGCTCTTGGCTCCAGCTCTTGCCTCTTGGTTCTGGCTCTTGGCTCTAACTCTAGCTCTTTGGCTCTTGGTTCTGGCTCTTGGCTCTGGCTCTGACTCTAGCTCTTTGGCTTTGGCTCTGGCTATTCAGCTCTAGCTTCTTTCTGCCCTCAGGCTGTTTACAGCTCTCTAGGTTTTTCACTTGAACTCCAAGTGACTCCCTTGGCTGCGTATGCTTCAGCTTTTGCTTTCTGCGTTGCTTATTTGGCTTCTGTGCTGCCTCTTTGGCTTCTGCTTCAGTAGCAAAAACCCAACAACAACCTTCAACAACCCAGCAATGGTCAACAATTCAGCCAGCCCCCCTGCGATTCAGCTCTTAGACTTTCTTTAAGGCATTTCTAGCTTTTCGACTTCCTCAGTCATTCCTCTATCAACCATGATCATGAGGAATCATTCCTGTTCCCAGCTTTGCCGCTTCGCACTTCAAAACGCATCCCTATTGTAGATACGCCCACCTGCAGCGTGGCACAGGGAATGATGGTTGTTTCCCATGGAAAATGAACCGGCAGCCTCCTTTCAAGCGAAAATCCACGAAATACTACGTTTCAGGCTTGAAATGGAAATACACAAGAAAAGCACTATAGGGCACGAAATCCAGACATGAAAGTCCATGGAATCGCCCCTAAAATCCCCATCCGGTCTGCCTTCCATCGCATATCGCAATCACTTCGGCGACATGGCCAATGGCCAAAAATCCATTAAACGGGAAATACAAAGGAAAATCTGAATTCCCGAATTAGAAAATATATGAAATCGGGCTTTTAAACCCCGTCGGGTCGAATCCCGATCGCGGTAGCAAATCGCACGGCCCGAGGTTCTTCTCTTTCGGGATCGCCGACAGCGATCCGCCGATATCGGCGATTGCAGTTGCACTATTGCATCGGCCCAAGGCTTTTGCCTTATGGGTGCATATGCCTGCCTCCGACCCGATCCATTGGTCCTATTATCACCCCAAGAAAATCTCCTAGGTTGTAGCTCAAAGATGCTCGAGAACATTACAAATTCAACTTATTGTTGCAAATGGATGAATGGGAGAGATGATGCTTGTTCAAGCCAGATAACCACTTCTACTATGCTTAACTCTAGACATGTGTGAACACCCCCAGACTACAAGGCTTTAGACCACCAATTACTCACAGTTCAGAGATTGGGTGAATATGGAGAATACTGACCACACCAGCAGATGCACAAGACCTTGTGATGGCCGGCTGCAACCAGTAAAGAGGTCTGCAAATCTAATTCCCTAGTGTACAAACAGGATGACAGCTCTCTGTCACTAAGTGAAAAGAAACCTGAATAACTCATTCACTGATACATACAAGACTTTAACACAGAGGTAGGATGACAGCTCCTCTAATGCTAAACATCAAGAGTTCAGGAAAAACCGCATATCAGGCACAGCCTGGAACAGAATAGAAATGGAAAGTGAGCAACTAACAGCAAAAGAAGCTTGTATTAGCTGAAAATGAAGACGAGATGCTGCAAGTATCAAAGTAGTTACAGTCTCCAGAAGTTGAACCTTACATCAAAACAACAACCATCAACCCTGATTACATCTTGTTTCTGGGTATATATAGAGTTTCATCACAAAGGCACTCGGCCATTCTAGGTATGGAGGGGTCGTAATTAACCACCAACCGCTTTAACTGCCTGGAGGAACTTCTGAGTGCGATTGCTTGCTGTAGTTGATGGATGTGATCTTTTCCTGCGCTCTGTTGTCCTCTCGGGTGGGTGGAGTGTCGTGCAGAATGAAATTCCATAACTATTCAATGCCTTCACCTGCTCGGGCCCTGTCCTTTTCTTTCTCAGCCATACTGTCTATTGAAGGCGGTGGTTGAGGAGCAAATGCACTGGGTACAGGTAAACAGGTCACCTTCATCCTTTCGGGAGCATGGAATGGTTAAGGTACGTGGACTGCACAGTGGGTGGAATAGTCGGATGGCGGAGCGAGACTGGCCGTTAGATTGGGCGGATCAACAGCGGGGATTGCTTGGCAAGGAGTACCGGGAGATATGGAAGTGGAGTGGACGCAGGCCATTGGATCTCGGGCGGACGAATCCAACGGTCATCGGGCGTCGAAGATGCGCGGAGTTTATCGGGCGGGAAGGGCAGTTTTGATCGCACCAGCGTTGGGGTTGGGCAGTAAAGGTACAAGGGCGCGCGATACCACTCAAAGTGTGACGCATGGCAGTGGAAACCGCTCTTCATTGCGCGTTAACGGGCTGTCACTTCGCGGGCGCGGGAAGAGCGAATGCCATCCGATCGCGGCGGAGATGATCGGATGGTGGGGATTTAATTGTGTGGGTCAGTTTGTTTGACGTGACGGGAGGGCCGTTGGATTAGGGTGACGGAGGTCAACGTCCAAGGCTGCGGCAGAAGGGTCTGCGAGGGCGCGCGGTTGTATGGGCGCAGGGTTATGGGGTATGGGATTAAGCGTTCAGGGCTTAAGAAC
The DNA here is from genome assembly GCA_031772625.1 of Pinus tabuliformis. NCBI lineage: Eukaryota > Viridiplantae > Streptophyta > Pinopsida > Pinales > Pinaceae > Pinus > Pinus tabuliformis. The sequence goes on along the minus strand of CM062816.1, from coordinate 41,639,396 downwards.
AATGGAGCGTATATGGTTTTTAACAAAAGAGCGTAGGAAATGTGGATGAAGGGAGAGGGAAAGGGGTAAAGGAGAAGATGAGGATGACCATTACAGGCTTTCTTTGAGCACATCCAAGAACCGAGTTTGCCTCCAGCCCTGGAGAATCCATGTTATATAGCGGAGCTAACAGATCCGATCATCGGATATCGCTGATCGAGGGTCCCTTCCACCCGATCGTAAGTCCTCCTCCTTGCCTTTTGCGATGCGATTTCCCAAATAGCCTTTTAGGCTATTTTTAATGAATTTGCCCCCTTTCCAAAGGATAAAAGGAAACTTCTTCCTGCGATTACTACTTCATCTAAAGTCCGTTTTCGCCCATTCAAGTGGCGTTGGATTCAGAATGAGATCTCTGCAATGAGGTTATTTCTAAGAGTAGCATGCAACTTTCATTTTCCTCTGATTTACAAAGGATTTGTGCCATTAGCACCTTTTACCTCTTATATGAAGTCTTTTAGACTTAGAGGTTTATCCAGGGTCCATTTTTTGATCACGCCTTTTCACTAAAGAACTTTTGGTCTCCAAAAGACTGATATACTGATCTGAACAGTAAATGAGGGTGACTCACCCTCTTCTTTTAGCCTCCCTACACTTGCCTTTGCATAGTGCCTCTGAACCAAAGTTTCTGACCACTTCCCTTCTTGAATGGGTTGGTCTTCCTTCTTGCTTTTATGCAGAACTTCTGCTGAAATGGTTATGGAAGGTAGTTTGAACTCTTCTGCCTTGATCATTGACCCAAGGTGGCTCAAACCAATGTGAAGTCATCTGCTCCACAAAACTTTCATTTGTACCTGTTTGACAAGCTGTCAACAACAATTGTTAACAACAACAGAAATACAAACAATAACTAGATGGCCTAAACTCCTACTTCAACAAAAGAAACAGATTCACATTTTGTGAACACCTCAATGTCTTACATCTGCATATAAATGATGGACTAGATACAAGCCCACAAAACATGCCTTTAAACAAATGACCCTTCAAGTCAAGCATGTAGAAAAAGACCATTAGGAATTTAGGACTCTTTTTCAAAAGATGAAACACTTCATCATTATCTCCATTTGGACACCAAGTTAACTTCTCCCAAGTCAACATGGTATCACATGCATGTCAAAGCAATCAACCCTACAAGTTAATTACACATACATGTTCAAAAACAAGGAAATCATCAGCATCCATGTGTTCATGCATATCAATCTTATGCATGCATTTCATCATTCAACTTTCGCTTAAGCACACTGTACTTTCGAAGCTGGAATGAAATATAATGTAGATGCATCAATAGACATGCAATCTTAATCAGATAAGAACTCTAACTGTTCCTTACCAATCCCTTTCAAAGGTACTACCTTTGCACATCAGCATCATCATGTGAATCATTCTAAGACACATCATTCATGGAATCTTCACTTCCATTTCTGCCATCTTCTCTTTCCACTTTCTTTAGCTTTGGCGGAAGCATTGTTGGATTAAATGTCCAAAATTTTGCAGCAAGATGTCCTTGCTTATGGCAGTAAGTGCACTGCATGTGCATCCTCTTGATAGCATGATTTGCCTTGTCCAATGGACCTTTGCCTTCTTGCTTCTTTTCCTTCTTCTGCTTCCTGTATGCGGCCATTCTCTTCCAACATCTAGAAACATCATGCTTATCCAAGCCACAAAAGGAACACGCAACTCTTTCCCATACTTATGTGAAAATTTATCATGCTTTGCAAAATCAAAAGGAATATGTTTAGAACCAGATTTATACCTTTCTCTTTCACCTTTATTGCCTTCATGAGGAGGTGAAGCAAATGAAGAAGTGGCTCCCTTTGGAACACCATCAATCTCTTCAAGGTTGTTAGAGTCTCCCCAACTCTCTAGTTGAAGTGTGTGCTTCTAAACACCTACATCCTGCAATTGATGTTTCAAGCTATTGTATTCCTCTTGAATACAACCTTCACACTTCTGAGGTGGAGGACATCAAACGAAACTCCTCCTTGGGACTATTTCTGATCCGAATTGGATCCATGAAGAATAATCAAAGGAACCATGGTTGTATCAAGTCGAGACAGACTTCAAATAATTAAGAGCAGCAATCAAAAACACCTCTAAAACAGTGGCAGTTAGCAGCCAGCATGGAACGACGAGGACCTTGGTCAAAGCACGCTGACCAAGGCCCATGGAGACTGCGCGGGAGACGAAACTAGCCCCTGGGGAGCCCGGATCGGGAAACAGAGGGAGTTTTTGATGCACGATTAGCACTAATCGCGCATCACTAGGCAAAAACCCTCAAGAAGGAGAGCCCGGAGCGCTCAGTCGCGTGGGAGCCGAGAAAACCGTGGGATAAAAGGCTAAAAGCTAAAGGCGAGACCCGCTCCAAAACCGGCGGTATTGATCAAGGGCATCCTTGGGCGGTAAGCAGTTTTGGTGAAAGTGGAGCGATTCCACTCAGCGCCCGACGCGTGGCAAGCGGAGGAGAGAGAAAACCGCCACTCATCGCGCGCTAATGGTCGAGCAAGTCAACCGCACGAAATGAGCGGATGGCGTTGGATCTGGGGGATCTAGATCTGACGATTGATATCGCGCCCGACGGTAAGACTGGATTTAACGAGGGAATAAGCCGCGATTTAGAAGAATTTGAGGTCCGCTTTGACCGCCAAGGTGGCGGAAGACTCATTCCACGACGTAACCAAAGAATTGAACCGACGAAGCAGGCTGGCATAGTTTGCAGGAGGACAAGTGGCCACTACCTGTGGGTCTGATGATGACGTCGAGACAGGGAACTCCAAGCGCAGCTGCAAGCAGGCGAATCGACGGAGGGGAAGAGAAATCGAATAGCCATGAGCTCGAATGGCTTTAAAGCCATGAACAGAGAACAGAAGGGACACAGAGAGAGAATCGAAGACAGAAGACAAAAAAGAGAACTAGTAAAGCAAAAAGCAGACCGAAGACAGAGGGTCGCGCTGACCAAAGGCAGCATCGAGCACCAGAGAGCTTGAGAGATTCAAGCCATCCCTGAGAGGATCTGTCAGAGCAAAGAGGTCAAAGAGATAGTAAGGAAAAGAGTCTGTGCACTCTAGTGGCTGGCGAAATCCAAGAACCACCCTGCCAAGAAAATCTGTTTCAGGAGACTCATATTGAGCTCCTTCATTGTAATTCTCTGCTTCAAGACACAATAAAAGAAGGCCACCACTGAGAGCTGGACCGGAGATGTAGACCTGGAGGATAGGGTGAACTCCTTATTAATTTCTTGTGTTCTTGTATTTGCTTACTGTATTTCTCTGTTCTTTTCCATTTCAAGTGTCTGTGTATTTTCAATCTGATCGATCCGTTGCCTAAATAACATAGACACACACCAGCACGAGTCTGTAATACCTTCATTTAATAGATCTTTAACTGAGGTCACTCATAGGGTGATTATTAGATCAAGTGGTATCAGAGCTTTAGGTTGTAAGGTTGGACAAGCTTGTGTTGGTTAGCTATTGAATGCTCACTAGATCAAAGCCCAAACTAGGAGAAGGAGAGTTGGTCGAAACTAATCCTGAAATTGGGAGAGTCTATCCTCGGAAGACAATGTCAGAGGAAGGTTCTGTGGGGCCAGACCCTCAATTCATAGAAAGTTTCCTAGCTATAAAGTCTATGGTAGAAGAAATGTATAGGGACTTTAGAAAGCATAAGGATGAAGATTCATCAGGTTCTAAACAAGACAAAGAAGAAGATGAGTCTCATTCCCATGACCACTCAAAAGGAAAAGGGAAAGAGGAAAACTTTCTCACACCTCCTAATAGCCCTGTGCATAATAAGAAAGCATCTTTGATCAAGTTAGATGTTAAATTTGACTTGCCTATATATGATGGAGAGCTAAATGCTGAAAAGTTGGACAATTGGATTAGACAAATTGATGTTTATTGCAGAGTACAGAACATCGACTCAGACAAGAGCAAAATTCAGCTGGCAAGCCTACGCCTAGGAGGCACTGCCTTGGTTTGGTGGGAAGGCAGAACCCAAGCTGACATGAAAAGACATGGTAAGACTATCTCTGTCTAGAGTGACTTTGTTTCTGCAATCAAGAAGCAGTTCTATCCATTGGCCTACATGCAACAAGCCATGATGAGTTGGCAAACTCTTTGGCAGTTGAAAGGGCAAAGTGTGCAAGGGTACACTCAAGAATTTAGAAAGAGAGCATTGATTCTAGGGATCTCATTAGACTCACCAGAGACTCTTTTGAAGTACATTGGTGGTATTCACAGCTACATGAGGCATACCATCCTCATGTTTAATCCCACTAGTATAGATGAGGTATCTGTACAAGCTACTCATCTAGAAGCTAGAGGAAAGAATGGAAATGCAAAAGTTGGGGGACCATTCCAACCCACTACAAGCAAGAGCAAGGAGAAAAGAAAGCAGAAGTGGAAAGCAAGGAAGGCCAACACTGCACAGAAAATCAAGGCTTCATGCACTCACTGTAAAAAGGTTGGGCATGATGATCAGCATTGTTGGATTCTGCATCCAGAGCTGAGACCTAACAAGTCCGAGGGCAAGAAGAAGAAGACTGTTGCAGCTATCCAGAAAGATTTGGGGTCAGACTCGGGAGATGAAACAGCGATTGCAGCCACAAGTATAAAAGGTAAGAATTCTGAAGCATCTACTAGTAATTCTGCTCAATCTATTATTGATGAAGAGCATGAGAGAAAAAGACATGAGCTTTTCCATATTCGAGTTGTTTCCAAATATCAAAAGATTGATACTTTGTTTGATAGTGGCTCACAAGTAAATTTGATTTCTGAAGCAATTGTAAAGAAATTGGGATTAGCAACTACCCCTCACAAGAAACCATACCCATTAGGATGGCTCACAAGAAACCATACCCATTAGGATGGTTGAATGATAAATCACAACTACAAGTGACCAGACAGTGCAAACTCAAGTTTTCTTTTGGGTCAACATTTGTAGATGAGGTTGAGTTAGACATAATTTCTTTGGATATATGTGGAATTGTTTTAGGAAGTCCTTACTTGTATGATAAGAAGACTATTTTCTATAGAGCTGAGAACAAGTATCTACTTGTTAAAAATGGAACCGAATACTTTGTAAGAACTCACAAGCTCAAGAATAATTATACTCTCATAAACTCAGGGTAGATAAAAAGAATGATAAATTCATGCAAAAAATTCTTACTGATGGTTGTAAAGGAAAAGAAACCTGATAAAACCAATGTATTTGAGGGTTGTAATGCTAAACAGCAAGCTGATTTAGAAAAGGTTGTTTCAGAGTATGATGTCTTGTTTCAAGAACCTAAAAGTCTGCCACCCAAAAAGGAAATAGTACATGATATTATTTTGCAGCAAGATGTTCCATTGCCTAACATTGGAATGTACAGGTTTTCTACTTTAGAGAATGTTGAAATCAAGAAGCAGGTGCAGGAGTTGCTCGAGAAGGGGTTCATCAAGCCTAGCACATCACCATGTGGATCACCAATCATTTTGGTGAGAAAGAAAGATGGCTTGTGGAGAATGTGCATTGACTACCGAGCACTGAATAAGATAACAATCAAAAATCGTTATCCCCTTCCTCGCATAGATGATCTTTTAGATCAATTAAAAGAAGTTGTTTATTTCACCAAGCTAGACTTGCACGGTGGATACCATCAGGTCAGAGTTGCAGAGCAAGATGCATGGAAGACTGCTTTCAAAACAAAGCAGGGATTGTATGAGTGGCTGGTTATGCCTTTTGGCTTGACCAATGCTCCTGCTACTTTCATGAGATTAATGAATGATGTACTTAGACACTTTCTTGATGATTTTGTTATTGTGTATCTGGATGACACTCTGATTTTTAGTAAAACATAGGAAGAACACTTAAAGCATGTTAAGCAGACATTAGATGTTTTGAAAAGAGAAAAACTTTATGTTAAACTCTCAAAATGTGAATTTGGCAAAACATCTTTAAATTATTTGGGTCATATAGTAGGGGGTGGTGAATTAAAAATAGATCCCTCTAAAGTGGCAGTCACTGTAAACTGGCCTAAACCCAAGTCTGCTACAAAAGTGAGAAGCTTCTTAGGAGCAGCACAATATTGGAGGAAGTTCATTTCTAACTTTTCCTCAATTGCAACTCCCTTACATGCTTTAACAGGATTGAACAAGGTGTTTCAGTGGGGAGGCAAACATCAGAAAGCCTTCGACACCTTGAAAGAAAAGATTAGTACAGTACCTGTACTAGCACTTCCTAATCTACAAAGACCATTTGAGATCCAAATAGATGTCAGTGGCTATGCCATGGGAGTAGTGTTGACACAGCACAGTAAACCCATATGTTATCATTCTGAGACTTTTAATCCTGTAATAGTCAACTATCCTACATATGATAAAGAATTGTATGCATTAGTTCAAAGTGTGAAAAAGTGGAAACATTACTTAATGGGCAAAAAGACAGTAATGCATACTGATCGTCAACCACTTCAATATTTACACTCCCAAACTAAGTTGCAACAATCAAGACATTTTAGATTTCAAGCTTCTGTGGTAGTTTTCTGGAGTAGCATGATCTGGATTATGGGTTTTCTACAACAGTTTCATTTAGTCATCAGATATAAAAAGGGCATACATAACAAAGTTGCAGATATGTTATCTAGACCCATGATAAATGCATCTACTATACTTAAGCATAATTCTGTACTACATGAAAGCTACATTGAACAATATGCTCAAAATATAGACTTTAAAGATGTATATGCAACTTTGAGTCAAGGCAAAAGAGTAGAAGAATTGGCTTATCATGTAAAGGATCGACTCTTATATCATTGTGGGAAACTCTGCATTCCACAAACAGAGAGAGTAAAGATAATCAAGGAGGCACACACTTGTCTGATATCAGGTCACTTTGGGGTAAGTAAAACAGTTGCACAGCTGCAAAGATTTTGTTATTCGCCGAAAATGAATGAGGCAGTTTCTAGATATGTAAAAGGGTGTACTATGTGTGCCAAAAGCAAGCCCAGCAATAGAAAACTAGGCTTGTACACTCCATTACCAGTTCCTTCTCACCCTTGGGAGAGTGTTTCCATGGATTTTGTTGGAGGTCTGCCTAAATCTAGGAAAGGTCATGATTATCTATATGTTGTTGTGGATAAGTTCAGCAAGATGTGTATTTTGATACCTTGTAATAAACAAATTACAGTTGAACAAACTGCAAAACTGTTCTTTGAACATGTATGGGTTCATTTTGGATTACCCACTTCCATTGTATCTGATCGAAACACCCGATTTGCGGGGGAGTTTTGGTCAAGTCTGTGGGAACTGATGGACACCAAACTGAAGAAAAGCACAGCTTTTCATCCACAAACTGATGGCCAGACAGAAGTAGTTAACAAGGACAGTGATCCAGTTACTCAGAGGATATTGCAGCAAACATCCTAAGCTTTGGGATGAACATTTGTGTTATGTGCAGCATGCTTACAACAGAGCAAAACACTCTTCTACACAGAGATCTCCTTTTGAGACCTGTTTTGATTTCACACCAAGGTCTCATTTGGATTTTGTCTTTGGTAAAGATACCACAGTTGATAGACACAGTGATGTGGACAAGGCAACTAGGTTCATTGAACAGATCCAGGAGATCCACCAGGCAGTACAGGAACAACTGGAAAAGAGCCAAGCCAAATACAAGGCTAGGGATGACAAGCATCGGATGGAGCATAGTTTTCAAGTTGGAGACCAGCTCTGGCTGTATATCAGCAAGGACAGGACGCAAAATGAAGGTAAAAAGCTAAATTCTATCAGGTATGGACCCTTCAAGATACTTGAGAAGATTGGTGAAAATGCTTTTCGCCTTGATCTACCAGCTTACATGCACATCTACTCAGTCGTAAATGCAGATTGTTTGAGATTGTTTGAACCTTCGATGATTGAGGATCCGGAAGAGCAGAGTCAATTGCCTTCTATTGATGACCTGCTACCTAAATATCTTGATGAATTGCAGGAAGACACAGTGCTGGACAGGAAGGTGAGGACAACGCACAGAGGAGATGTTGAGTACCTCAGAATTGGGCTCAAAGGTTCAAAGCCGAGCAGTGCAAAGTGGATTGAGATTCGACAAGTGAGACAGCAATACCCTCACTTAGTCGACACTTGAAAAACCAACTTTTGGTGGTCCAAAATCTTTTTTTAGTGGAAAGGTCGTGATCCGAATTAGATCCATGAAGAATAATCAAAGGAACTTCTTCCCTGTGCCACACTGCAGGGGTGCGTATTTGCAATAGGGATGCGTTTTGAAGCGCGAAGAGGCAGAGCCCATTCAAGTTGCAGCCTCCTTTCAAGCGAAAATCCACGAAACACTGTTTCAGGCTTGAAATGGAAATACACAGGAAAATCACTATCGGGTGCGAAATCCGGACGTGAAAGTACATGGAATCGCCCCTAAAATCCCCATCGGGTCCGCCTTCCATCGCATATCGCAATTGCTGAGGCGGCATGGCTAATGGCCAAAAATCCATTAAACGGGAAATACAAAGGAAAATTTGAATTCCCAGATTTGAAAATATATGAAATCAGATTTTTAAACCCCATTGAGTCCGGTCCCAATCACAGTCGCAAGTCGCACGGCCCGAGGTCCTTCCCTTTCGGGATCACCGACAGCAATCCGCCGATATCGACAATCGTAGTCGCACTATCGCATCGGCCCAGTGCTTTTGCCTTATGGGTGCATATGCCTGCCTCCGACCCGATCCGTCGATCTGATCATCGGAGATCGCTGATTGGGGGTCCCTTCCACCCGACCGTAAGTCCTCCTCTTTGCCTTATGCAATGCAATTTGCCCAAATAGCCTTTTAGGCCATTTTTAATGGAATTTTCCCATTTTCCAAAGGATAAAGGGAAACTTCTTCCTGTGATTACTTCTTCATTTGAAGTCCATCTTCGCCCATTCAAGTTGTGTTGGATTCAGAATGAGGAGATCTCTGCAATGAGGCTATTTCTAAGAGCAGCCTGCGAATTTCATTTTCCTCTGATTTACAAAGGATTTGTGCCATTGGCACCTTTTACCTCTTATATGAAGTCTTTTAGACTTAGAGGTTTATCCAAGATCCATTTTTGGATCACTCACAGATGAAAATGAAAGTCCAAGGATGCTCCTGGAAATAGTCCCATTGCGTAGATATCTTCATTCTGAATCTACTGCAACTTCAGCGGGCTAAAAATGGACTTCGGATGCAGAAGTTATCGCAAAATGAAGTTTGCCTTTGTTCCTTTGAAAATGAGGCAAATTCTTTGAAAAATGGGCTTAAGGCCTTAATAAAAGAAATCACATCAGAGAAAGGCTAAGGGCGGACTTAAGGCAGGCAGAAGAGACCCCCGATCATCGATCTCCGACATATCAAGTCGGAGGCAGGCATGCAGGGGGTGTCAGGACCCCGGGCGAAGCCGATTGCGATATGCGATGAATCGGCGTCGACGATCGGCATAGTCAATGGACAGAACCCTCGAGCCATAGCACTGCGATATGCCGATATGCAATTAGCGATAGCGCCGATGTGAGGGGGCCGATAGTGATACGCCGATATTGCCGGTCGCCAGTCGGTGATCGGCGAACCCCTGATACCAGGGCCAATGCAAAAGCAACTCGCGACCTGCCGATAAAGCGACTTGCCGATGTTGCGATGGGCGATAATGCGATTGCATCTGGACCGTTGGATCGCGAGTCTGATCAGATGGTGGATATTTAACGGGGAATATCGCAACATCGCTATTTGCGTTAAGACCATCGACTGGGGCTCCTGCGTGTTGCAATTGCAATATGCGATCAAAGGCGGACCCGATAAGTTTATAGGCGCGATTTCACAAAATTTGAAATCCAGGTTATGTGGATTTCTTTGTATTTCTGTGTATTTGGGTTTCTCTACTTCACGCAGTACGATTGCAATTGTGATGACAGGACGGACCCGACAGGTTTATAGATGTGATTGTATGTATTTTGAAGTCCGGCTAAACGACTCATGATGTGTTTTTTGCACGTTTGCCTGTGTATTGCCATTATATGGCTAGTTTCGGATTTTATGCAGAGGGAGGCCAAACGACCGGGTTTCTTGTGCCCACCGGTTCATTTTCATTTGTGAACTGATTATTGACATGAAACAGTCGATTCCACGCTTTAGAGGAACTATAACTATTGTGTATTAAATACACATAGAAACATAATTGACAGGGGATTTTTTTTCGCTTGGAGGCCGAGCAAAACACAGATGAGCGCAGAGGTCGAGAAAAACACAGAAAGCATAGAGAGCAGTGGATTCTCGAAGGCCAAGAGAGAGGAAGGCGCAGAGGAAGCTCCAGAAGCTCAAAGAGGCTTAGACGTTGAGAATTTGCCAAGAGGCCAGTGCACAGCGTGAAGTGAATGCATGGGCAAAGTTGGAGCGCTGAGGAACCCATTGGGAAGCTCGGTGTGCCAGAGCGCTTGATAGGAGATAACCACCAGAAATTGCAAAGGCAGAACTAGAGCGCTTAATAGAGCGAAGCCACCAGAGGTTGGAGGCAGCGCATAAATGCTTCAGTGAAGTATCAGACAGCAAAGAGACCGAATGATAGAGCTGTTGTTGGTGCTGTTTGAGTTGAAGACAGAAGGAGGAGTCCAAAGACAGTGAACAATTATGAGGGAGTCAGAGAAGCCAGAAGCTCAAAGGAGCTCAGAGCACTAAATGAAAGAATTAGTCCAGAGAAGCCTAGATCTGTTTGCAGCTAAAGGACAGCCAGGGGTAAGATGGTATTTTGAGCCCATTGGTTCATTTGTAAACCATATGGAGTTGATTCAAGGACTTGTAAAAGAATTCAGCGATAATCCCAAAAAGCCTAATCGAGTTGATTGGAGCTCAAGGAGACGTAACCCAAGATATCAGGGTGAACTCCATATTACATTGTTGTCTTATGTGTTTTCTTTTTTGCTGCTTTATTTACTGTTATATGTGTTTTACATCAACATAAGCAAATGTACATAAGCACTTGAACAGTTAAAAAACAACCACAAGCATACACCTATTTTCAAGCACATTTTTAATTCCGCATTGGTTAATCATCTGGGTCTTGGGAATATTTAAGCTTTGGAAGTGGGAGAGGTTCTTGCAAATTCACAAGAAGCCTCTAGTGCCCCCATTTTCATATCAGGTGGTATCAGAGCTTAAGATTGATTAACCCCATCTTCGAGAAGGTGATACCAAAGTTGGTTATCCCAGAGCAAGAGGTATCAGCTCAGAATGCTTGATTGACAGAGCAAAGATTGCTTGTCTTAAAGGTGTTTGGGCAATCAAGGATTGATTGTATGCTTGTTTGCAGACTGACTATTGTTTGAGTTTGCAGAGGTGAAGGGAAAGCTATTGATAGCTCAGTCCAAAAAGAACAAGAAGGAAGAAGGGCTGAAGGCATTCCTCTATCCCAAAGGACCTCAAAGCAATCCTTGAAGCACAAGAGGTTTGTGGCAAAAGTTTTCTTGAATAAGCTCTTTATTAATCTTGTTTGAAGTTCTTTGTTCATTGGCATAATGACAACTTCTACAAGTGAGTCCTCAAATTCTTCTTTTTTCACAAGCTTCTTTGATGAAGACATGAAGCAAGAATTGTTCATCATGATGGAAATGGTAAGAGAAATGTATGAGGATGGAAGGAAGAGTAGCATACTTAGAGAATAGTTGAATTCCGTGGAGGAAGAGACGCAGTTGCTTTCTGAAAGGGAACTTCATATTGCAAATATGAACCTGAAAAGGATGCATGAGTTGGAGTCACAGCTCTTTGTTGCCAAAGAAGCCTTGGTCAAGTATCAGCTTGAAGAAGAGGTAAACCATTACAGTTTGTCTTCAAATTCTTCTAAGAATGCTTATATTGGTTCTTTTGAAAAGCATACCAAAGGCATAGGTTCCAAGCTAATGTCCAAGATGGGCTATGAAGGAAAAGGCTTGGGCAAACATGCACAAGGTATTGTAGAGCCAATGATGGTTGAAGAAAGAACTAAGTATTTGGGTCTTGGCTATGGACAGCCTTATGGAGAGAGTTCCAAAGCTGCCATGAAGGCCATTGAAACAGTTCCAAGAAGGAGTTTCATTTTAGGTCTTCTACTTCAAGAGTGCAAAGATTGTATTCAGAAGGAATGCAATTGCTTGAAACATCATTTGCAGGATGCAGGTGTTCAAAAGCATACACTTGAACCAGAGAGTTGTAGAAACTCTGACAGCCTTGAAGAGATCGATGGTGTTCCAAAGGGAGCCACTCCATTTGATTCACCTCCTCATGAAGGCAAGAAAGGTGAAAAAGAAAGGTATAAATCTGATTATAAACACATTCCTTTTGATTGTGTTCAGCATGGTAAATTTCCACATAAGTATGTGAAAAGAATTGCTTGTTCCTTTTGTGGTTTGGATAACCATAATGTTTCTAGATGTTGGAAGAGAATGGCCACATACAAGAAACTTTTGAAGGAAAAGAAGCAAGCAGCCAAAGGTCCATTGGACAGGCGAATCATGTTGTCAAGAGGATGCACATGTGTTGCACTTACTGCCATAAGCAAGGACATTTTGCCGAAAGATGTTGGACTCTGAATCCAGCAATGCTTCCACAAAAGCTAAAAAAGGTGGAAAGGGAAGATGGCAGAAATGGAAAGAAAGATTCCATGAATGATGTGTTTCAAGATGATTCACATGTTGATGATGTTGATGTGCAGACAAAGGAAAGACCTTTGAAATGGGTTGGTAAGAAATGGTTAGAGTTCTTAGCCAAATAAAGATTGCATGTCTATTGACGCATCTCTTTGCATTTCTTTGTTGATGGAATGCAAGTTCCAGGTTTTTACCAAGATGGTGAATGGAAAAGTTGAGTAGGAAACTCACTTTGTTGCTGCAACAATATATTTCATTTCAGCTTCGAAAGTACAACGTGCTTAAGCGAAAGTTGAAGAATGAAATGCATGCATAAGCTTGATGTGCATGAACATAGGGATGTTGATGATTTCCTTGTATTTGAACATGTATGTGTAATTAACTTGAAGGGTTGATTGCTTTGTTGTAAGCACGCATGCAATGTTGACTTGGGAGAAGTTAACTTGGTCTCCAAGATGGAGATGATGATGAAGTGTTTCATCTTTTGAAAAGAATCCTTGAGATCTTTTTCTTACATGCTTGACTTGGAGGGTCAGTTGTTTTAAAAGCATGTTTTGTTGGCTTGTTATCTAGTCAATCATTTGTATGCAGATGTAAGACATGGAGGTGTTCACAAGATGTGAAAATCTGTTTCTTTGTTGAAGTAAGAGTTTAAGCCATCCAGTTGTTGTCTGTATTTCTGTTGTTGTTGTTGTTAACAGTTGTTGTTGACAACTTGTCAAACAGGTACAAATGAATGTTTTGTGAAGCAGATGTCACATCACATTTGTTTGAGCCACCTTGGATTAATGATCAAGGCAGAAAAGTTCAAACTACCATCTGTGACCATCTTAGCAAGGGTTTTGCAAGAAGGCAAGAAGGAAAGCAGTTCTTCCCAAGAGGACCAGCACATCCAAGAAGGAGAGTGATCAAAGGCTTTGGTTCAGAGGCACTATGCAAGGCAAGTGTATGGAGGGTGAAAGAAGAGGGTGTTGTTACTCTCATTTACTGTTCAGATCAGTATGTCAGTCTTTTGGAGACCAAAAGTTCTTTAGTGGGAAAGCGTGATCCAAAATGGATCTTGGATAGACTTCTAAGTCTAAGTGTTCCTCACAAAGGAAAATGAAATTCCAAGGATGCTCCTGGAAATAGTCCCATTGTGTAGATCTCTTCATTCTGAATCGACTGCAACTTGAATGGGCTAAAATGGACTTCGGATGCAAAAGTTATCGCAAAAAGAAGTTTGCCTTTGTTCCTTTGAAAAGGAGGCAGATTCTTTGAAAAATGGGCTTAAGGCCTTAATAAAGGAAATCGCATCGGAGAAAGGCCAAGGACGGACTTAAGGCGGGCAGAAGAGACCCCCAATCACCAATCTCCGACATATCGGGTCAGAGGCAGGCATGCAAGCGGTGTCGGAACCCCGGGTGGAGCCGATTGCAATATGCGATGAATCGGCATCAGTGATCGGCTTAGTCAATGGACAGAACCCCCGGACCGTAGCACTGCGATATTCCGCTGCGATATTCCGATATGCAATCAATGATAGCACCGATGCGAGGGGGACGATAGCGATACGCCAATATCGGCGATCGGCGAACCCCCGATCCCAGGGCCAATGCACAAGCGACTCGCGACCTGCCGATAAAGCGACTTGTCGATGTTGCGATGACCACTAATGCGATTGCATCTGGACCGTTGGATCACGAGTCTGATCGGACGGTGGAGATTTAACGAGGAATATCGCATCGTTATTTGTGTTAAGACCATGGACCAGGGCTCTTGCCTCTTGCGATTGCGATATGCGATCAAAGGCAGACCCGATAAGTTTATAGGCGCGATTTCACATAATTTGAAATCCGGGTTATGCGGATTTCTTTGTATTTCTGCGTATTTGTGTTTTTCTACCTCACGCAGTGCGATTGCGATTTGCAATGATAGGATGGGCTCGACGGGTTTATAGATGCGATTGTATGTATTTTGAAGTCCGGTTGAATGGCTCATGATGTGTTTTTCACGCGTTTGCCTGTGTATTGCCGTTATATGGCTATTTTCGGATTTTATGCAGAGGGAGGCCAAACGACCGGGTTTCCTGTGCCCGCCGGTTCATTTTCATTTGTGAACTGATTCTTGACATGAAACAGTCGATTCCACGCTTCAAAGGAACTGTAACTGCTGTGTATTAAATACACAGAGAACAGAATTGACAGGGGAATTTTTATGAGCGCAGAGGCCAAGCAAAACACAAAAAGCACAGAGAGTAGTGGATTCTCGAAGGCCGAGACAGAGGAAGGCGCAGAGGAAGCTCCAGAAGCTCAGAGAGGCTTGGACGCTGAGAATTTGCCAGGAGGGCAGTCCACAATGTGAAGTGAATGCGTGGGCAGAGTTGGAGCGCTGAGGAACCCATTGGGAAGCTCGGTGTGCCAGAGCGCTTGATAGGAGATAGCCACCAGAGGTTGGAAAGGCAGAGCCAGAGCGCTTAATAGAGCGAAGCCACCAGAGGTTGGAGGCAGCGCATAAATGCTTCAGTGAAGTATCAGACAGCAAAGAGACCGAATGATCGAGTTGTTGCTGGTGTTGTTTGAGTTGAAGACAGAAGAAGGAGTCCAGAGACAGTAAACAATTCTGAGGGAGTCAGAGAAGCCAGAAGCTCAAAGGAGCTCAGAGCACTGACTGAAGGAATTAGTCCAGAAAAGCCTAGATCTGTTTGTAGCTAAAGGACAGGCAGGGGTAAGATGGTATTCTGAGCCCATTGATTCATTTGTAAACCATAAGGAGTTGAGTCAAGGACTTGTAAAATAATTCAGCCATAATCCCAAAGAGCCTAATCGAGTTGATTAAAGCTCAAGGAGACATAGCCCAAGATATCAGGGTGAACTCCATATTACATTGTTGTCTTATGTGTTTGCTTCTTTGCTGCTTTATTTACTGTTATATGTGTTTTACATCAGCGTAAGCAAATGTACATAAGCACTTGAACAGTTAAAAAACAAACACAAGCATACACCTATTTTCAAGCACATTTTTAATTCCGCATTGGTTAATCATTTGGGTCTTGGGAATATTTAAGCTTTGGAAGTGGGAGAGGTTCTTGCAAATTCACGAGAAGCCTTTAGTGCCCTATTTTCAAATCAGAGGAGCAAAGCGAAATATCGCATCGGCGGAGCTTATTACACAGTTTAAGTCCCGCAAGTGAAAACCCCAACTTACACTAAGAATCGGCGTAAAACATAGTCGGATTTGAAATCCGAACTTGAAATCCTATAAAGAGTGGCCTATATCCATATCGGGTCCGTAAGGATATCGGATCGGCGCATGGAAGTGGAAGGGGTTTGGCCTTGAGGTTGAGCGAAATGCGATCGCGCGAGTTAATCACAACCGTCGGATCGTGAACCAAATCGACAGTCGCGATTTGATCGCTAATTCGCAATCGGAGGAGTTAAGGGCTAGCGGTTATTGGAATGTCGATGCGCCGATAGCGATAAAGCACTGATCGGCGATCAGAGGGTTCGGAGATCGCAGTTGCGGAAAGGGTCGGAGCGAAGAGCAGACTCAACGGATATATAGATCTAGGTGAATTGTTTTTGAAGTCCAAACAAAGGGTTCGGGCGGGGTTTTCCTTTGTATTCGTGAAAGTGTTGTGCCGAGCCTTTTAAGGCTAGAACATATGTTAACTATTCTGATAGTCGCATATCGGAGTCGGAGAAGTGGTGAGGCATACATGTATGTATGACCCGCAGAAGAGCCGATAGCGATTGCGATAGAGGTAGCCTCGGAAAAGGGTATGTTTGCGTAGTTTTCCTTTGTAAAAAGTGTAAAAAGAAAAAGAGTGTCGATAGAGTATTTCATGCGATAAAACATATGTAACCAATGCATTAAAGGGGAAGGTTACATATGTGCAGGCATTAAAGTGATAATGAAGGTTATGAAGGTTTCAAGGTCCCGATAGGAAGGATTAATGAAAGACTTTAATCAAAGTCTTATAAGAAGGCTCGAGGGTTGATAAAGTCCCGATAGGAGGGTTTAAGCGGGGTGATTGAGTTCTGATATAAAGGAACTGATAAAGGGGTCTTAACCATTTATGGTAGAAGATTTGACTTCTTTGTGAGTTAAAATACCTGGGACTAAGGTGCTTATATATTGTATATGCATACTGTGGGTGAAAGCTGAGTAACCCTGGCATTAATGACCATTCCCAGTGATCAATCCATGAATAATTGATCTTCAATCTGGTTGATTGTTGTTGTTTGTTGCATTGTGCTGATGAATGATTTGACTTGCCACAACTGTGACAAGGATGGAAATCAAAACACTAATCTTCCAGATGACCGATTCTTTGACAATGAAGGCATTTTGGTTTGACTGCAACTTCAATGTGCTTGCATGTCTGTTTGTCTACAACTTCAGTTTGTCTGTATTTCTATTTGTCTTCAACTTTCTCAGAACTAGCCGATGTGATTTGTGAAAGAAACCACGCACTGACAAACTTAATGGGCCTTGAATAATTTGGGATATGCAAGTTGGCGTCATCTTTGACATATCCTAAGCCTCGTCAATTTCTGTTACTTTGGATTTCTTCCCATGGCTTGATGATTTGTTTGGAAGAAAGCTGAACTGGATCAGGAACCATTTCGACACTTGAAGTTGGTTGGATCAGTGACTTGGAATCATCAGTTGTATTTGTATTGTTCAAAGACTTGGAAGCATCACTCTTCTCTAGCAACTCAATTCTTTGTAGTTGAGACTCCAGTTGAAGGAACTCAATCATTTCATGTGCATGTTGAAGATGCACTTGAATATCAGCAAGAGTTGTTTTGCTAATGTTCACCATGCCGCCCGTTGATGATAAAATCAAATTGTTAAGAATTTGGGACAGTTGAATGTGTGTCGCCATGTTAGCTTGCTCATTTTGAATTCAGGCTTGCTTGTATTGTTGCTTATTGTTGATGCTTTAAACACTTGTTGAGTTTTATAAATTGGTTGCTTGAACTCTTGATTTCACGTTCGCTTGATGACGATCGTCGTGCTTGAATGCTTCACTGAAACTTTGTGAATGCTTCAATCAACTTCACACTGGCTCGTTTCTTGTAGATGTCGTGCTTTGAACTTTCGCACTTGATTTTGACACGCTCAGTTGCTTGGTTGTTTGAATGACATGCTCTCTTGATTTATTGTTTGAATGACACGCTCGCTTGCTTGGTTGTTTATTGCACTTGCGTTAAACAATGGTTTGATTTGATGCTCACTTGAAGAATAGAATACTAGAATTTACACTCATTTGATGATGATTGCTTACTAGATGGCTTGCTTGAACTTGCTTGATTGATTACCGACACTTTGTGCTTTCTTGAATGTACTCACTGAATGTGTTGATTTTAAAAAGGAAGGGTGTCGAACACTGTTGAAAATGCACCCAAGAGACAAATGACAAGTTCAATTTTGATGACTCAGTTGAAGACTTACTTGACTTAATGTATTCACCTTAACAATTCAAATTAGGGTGTTGGTTACAACTGAGAATGCACCCGTACAATTCAGTTAAAAAATGTTTATCTGCAAGTGATACAAAAAATGTTTATGATGTTGATGTCGTCTTGGCTTGAAATGCTTGATTTTGTAGCGACCTTAACTTGATTGCTTTGATTACATGATGTGAAATGTGCTTGCTTGGAGGATCATCTTATCAAGTTGATGATGTGACGCTTTGTGCTTGTGTACTTAAGCTTGATTACATAAGCTTGAATGGAATTGATTATGTGCATACAATTCGCTAATTTGTTGTGTGCTACATGTGTACCATATTAGAAGGATACCACATGAAGGTTAGTGTCAAAACTAAATCCCTCAGATCCCCTCATTCAATTTTGGGCGGATCTAGGGCACTTCAACACCACAAAAAATTGTCTTTATTAAGTATTGAATACATAAACAATCAATTGTCCCTTATAACTCCGTTTGTTGACATTGTTTAAGCACAAAGCTCTATCTTCAAAGTTAACTTCAATTTCTGCTCCACTTAACTTTCACGTCAACCCTCACTTTGCTCACTTGACATTATGACTTCTCAGTTACAATTTTAACTTTGACTTGACTTTGAAATGAACTTGAGCTATCTCAAAGTAAAGCATTACTTTGGATTACAATAATAACATTTCAAATTTTATTTTATTTTTTAACAAGAAAAATGCAGAAGCGAACATAGTTCACAATTTCACTCACAAATCAATTCACATTTCACATCAAAAAAACAACTTAGACTCGAACGTAATGCCATATCTCCCTAACGCAATGCAAGTATCTTGCTAAATATATAGTCCTCGTATTGAACATGAGGAACAACCACTTACCAAATTGCAAATGAGTGGTAGCTTCAATCTTTGACATCGACACTCATACCATGGACATCATGATCCAATGGTGTCTTGGTTGCACGAGGTGTCGCCACTCATTAAGTAAGCTTTGAAAGACAATGACCGGTTTCAAAGGTACACAGACCCCTAAGAGCGCAGCTGCAAACCCACTTTTAGCCCTTCTGCGATGCAAAAAGACCATTTCGTGGTAAATTAATGGGACTCCTTGCGTGGCCTCACCAAAGAAGTCGTAAGGTCTGTCGTTCGTTCAAGTAGCAGCGGAAGGAGCTCCTTCAAAGCAATAGGAAGCCGACCTGAACTTCATTTTGTTGAATTGATTTTTCATTTTGAGACTGAAAGTGCTTAGAACCCTTGGTTGGTTTAGGACCATTCCTTTTCGGATGCTGCTTCTTAGGATTCTTTAAACTTGGTTGTTGTTGGGCGGCTAAGGCTTTCTTAGAAGAGTTTCCAAAATTAAGAAGACCAAGATCTAAGAGTTTTTCTTGTTCTCTTCTTAAAGAATCATAAAAGGCATCAACAGAGGGGGACTTGTAGGTTTGTCCTTGAGAAATAAAGGCTTCTCTAGTAGAATGGAAGGTGGAAACAACACAGAGTAGGCTGGTCTTAACTTAGTAAGAATAGAATATATAAGGGTACCATCTTCTTTCTTAACCTTAACACCTTCCAAGAGAAGTCTAAGGGTCTTGAACTTGGACAAAAAATCTTCAATGGAAGAAAAATTATTGGGTTCCAACGTAAGCAACTCATTTTCGAGTTGATGGGCTCTAATTTCATTTTTAATTCCAAAAACTTTATTGAATTGTTTCATTGCTTCATCAGGGGTATCAAGTTCTGTGATATGGAATCTAAGGTCTGGAGAAATAGACATTCATATCAACCCACGTATTTGATCTTGCTTATTTTCCCATTTGACTGCCTTATCTTCATCTTTAGGTTAAGATTCGTGGCCTAAGGCTATTCTAAAAAGACCTTTACTTCTAAGTAAATCCTCCATGTAGGACACCCATTGGAAGAAGTTGGTGCTGTCAAGAATAACTTGGCATGGACTTTCCATTTTAACAGAAATTGAAATTGTAGATGCTGAAACTAAGTGTTCCAATGGAAAGATCTCAAAAAATTAGGTTGATTAAAAAAAAAACAGCTCTGAAAAATAACTTCCGGATAAAGAAGTTATGGATTTTTGAAGAAATGTTGTTGACGATGTTGATGAAGTGCGTGAATGTGCGGAAGTGAATGATAATGTTATATTTACAAAAAATCCCCCCCGTCACTTTCCAAACTTAATCTATTTAGCTCAAAAAAAAAGATTTTATGTGACCCTATTGTTGGAGAGGTAAATCCCCTCTACGGATAGAGGCGATCCCTACTAGCCCAATAGGGGTCTAGCAACAATCACACAATGCTGCCACGCATGTTCCTAGTTACACTTAAACAAGAAGTAAAGAGCACCTACTTGGATTCCTGCGCTGTCGTTGGACGAAGAGATGTCTCCTTCGCTCCTTCGCTTCGGCTGGTCACAGTCCTCCGCGATCCCCGCGAACGGACACCTGCACACACGAAGAGAAGGCAAACGCAAGCGTGAAATCTAGTAAAAGTAACTATATGCCAGTCAGAAAAGACATAATTCACATTTATCCATTGCATAAACAAACGAGAATGGAACAATAATAGCAGTCATCTATTATTAATCAGAATAGAGAAGAGTACAACCAAATGTTCTGACGTCGATAAACTTCTCAGGAGGGATCAGTCAGCATGTATCTCAAGCATTCACCTTTGAGGATGGTTCTCCCAAGACAAACAACTCTCTCTCTCTCACACAAATGTCACAAACAAACTTCCCCAAGCAATCAATCACTTCCACTCCTAACACACCAAACCTATAGCAGCAATCTGAGCACTACAAGCTCTGTACAATCCAAGCTAAGTCTAGCTAGTTCCCACTAGTTTCTAACTAGCTGCTCATGGTAATGGTGGAAGTTTATATAGGAGAAGGAGTCTCCTAAAAAGGTGGAAGGATGAGCTTATCTTCAAGGGGAGTAGTTGCAAAGGGTCGAACAGACATGCCATAGAAGGGAGTCGATATTCACAAAGCTAACAACCAAGCCTGGAGAGATCTGGAAGGCTGGTTGTTTGAACAAATTCGCCCAAACTGGATCAGCGCGGATTATATGGAGACTGCCGCGCTGTCAGCACATAACAATAACTGAACAAGTCATGTCAGCGCGGAAGAACACGGGAAAGCCGCGCTGTGCGTCATCGCGGAAAAGTGATGTTCTTCCGCGATGGCAGCGCACGAAATACACTGTGAGGCGCTGGTCATCGCGGTTATTTTAGGAACAGACGCGCTGATGCACAAAACTTTGGAAAAATGGGTTTTTAAGCCAGTTCAAGGATCAAACACTTAGTGATTGTGACTTCTGGACACAGCAGGGTGACTGACAGGAAGGCAGTGATAAATTACTGTGTAACAGATGCCCCCTAAAGCATGAAGACCGAGAGAGTGGGAGGGGTGAAATGCTTTACAACACACGCCGAACTGGAATACCGCCAGGAAGTACCGAAAAATCTTTGACAATCATATACATGCAGTCTAGGCATGGGCGCAGCCATCCAAAAGACATGCGAGACTGGTCTATGGTATGGACGCAGCCACCCAGCTAAAGAGACCATAATAATGACAAGGTATGGTCGCAGCCATCCATGAAGACTCAGGTATGGGCGCAGCCATCCATCAATGAGTCATGTAATGATTATCCACAAAATCGCAACCTGGACCACAGTGAGCAAGGATCCAGGGTCTTGCGCTCCATCTCGACCCGAACAGAGTACAAGTCCACACATGTGAATACAGGGGTTGGAGTCGAACATGCATGAACATCGTCTGATTACCGGCCAATGATGAGAACCGTTAACAGACGCGAGAGGTACCACCAATAATGACAATGGCCCTCAAGGTACTATAGGTACAATCCGTGGCGTGTGAATCAATGAGCTGGTGTCGAACACCCACGGAATCATTCGATCGTAGGTCAATGATGTAAACCTTGCGTCGAACACGAGGAACCTGCCATTGAGGCATGCAGGCTCCAAGGCACCTGGAAGGAGTCTCTAAGTCACTTTCTCGGATAATGAGTTGAAGTCGACGAGAAGTGGCCTTGATCGAAGGTGGGCCATGATGATTCCCACATCATCGACACGAGACAGAGATATAATAATTTGTGATGAGATAGCGAACGAGGTTGCATTGTGGCAGAGGACAACTTCTCTTGAACATATAACGGCACTGTAACGGATTTGGCAGTACTTGACATCAAATGAGCAGCGGATAGGATGATGACGGCAATGAACAGATGAGAGGTCAAATAGGATATCCCAAACCCATGGAGGCTAGTGAAAACGAGATGAGATGACCCCACCCAGACACGAAACAGCGGAGTGCCATGTTCAAGAGTGACGTACTGCCGAGACGACTGTAATCAAAGTTCCATTTTCCCCACCTTTGCAGGCAGGTACCCCGATTATTTTTGGATGACAAGCTTGACGGGGGTAACATATGCTTGATGTGTGTCATGTTGACAATATCCGATGTCATTGAGTGTTTAACGAGCCTGACAAAGGAAAAACTCGGCTTCTTTTCTTGTTTCGAGAGTCTGAAAAGAATGCGGAAAAGGAGACTCCAGGGGGGTCCTTTTTCGTACAGTTGTGTCTCTCGAGCCCGAAAAAGTATAAAACTGTGCTCGAAAGAACCGCCCGGTCATTACAACCGAGGAGTACTTTTCATGAATAGTGTCTCCGACCGGAAAAAGTAAAAAAGTGGTCGAAGACACGTCGTTTTAGAGCCAATATCGAGTGCGAAACGACAAACACCCGGCGATCTTTTTGGTTTAACGGTCGGAAAAAGAGCTTAAAAACGACCGCCTTTCGTTCCCTTTAACGAGCTGAAAGGGAGCTCGGCCATCTTCTCTTGTTTAACGTCGGAAAAGAGCTTAGAGACGACACTTTGGGAATCACATGAATTGTGGACTGTCATGACCAAGCTGCGATACCTGTACCTGCACAAGGGCACTACCCGCATAAATCCATTCGATATACGTAAAAAACATATTGAAACATGCTTGAAAACAGAACCAAGGCTAGTTTTATGGCTAAAAATGGTAAAAACCCAAAAAATATGGTAATTTAGGAGTTTTTACTATAAATAGGGGGGTAATAAGTCATTTTTACCATTTTACTATTTGGAGTGCGAAGAACGTGGAGAAGCCAAAAAGTTGACGGAGCGATTTCCAGCCCATCCGGAGACCATTTTCAGATCTGCTTCTTCCAGGTAGGTTCTCATTCCTTTGCCCTGCATCCTGGTTCATTTTAGGAGTTTTTTAACGGTTGAATGGGCCCAATTGGGCATTTTTTATTTGCATGGGTGCGCCCTCGGTCAGCGCGGAAATTGCCCACCGGGTCGCGCTGACCGAAAAAATAGCCAATGTAACCAACTTCGGCTCAGCGCGGAAAAGGCGTGTTCTTCCGCGCTGACCTCGCATTTTTTACACAGAGCCGCCATTGTCATCGCGGCTGTCCCTAAAACAGCCGCGATGGCGCGGAAAAGTTTTGTTTTTTAATAAATGAACGTAAATTTCTCCATGAAAACAATTCTGATTGTTTTTTATTGTTCATGCAGGACATCATGGCCTTTCAATGGCAAGAGAGAGTTCACGATGTAGAGGATGTGGCTGCTTGGGGAGACGTGAATTGCTGCAACGCCATGCGGGCGTGCGGATTCATGAAATTCTTCCTTACGCCGCGTCTGAGGGCCCAACATGATCTGCTGGAGCTGCTGATCAGGGCATGGAACCCGGTGGACCAAAAATTCACCATCTGTGGTCACGACATTGAGTTTGACCACATGGATATCTTTTTCTTGACTGGGTTGTCGCGCCGAGGTGCGAGGCCCATCTTGGAGGGGCAGCGACCTAGCGGCGGTACTCTGGATGACCTGATGGCTGAGGTTTGCCCGGGGCGGTGAAAACGCGGAGTGGGAAGTGCTCGATCCCCACAGTGAGAGACATAGTGCTGCGCACCATCCTGTTCATGGTGACCCGGGCGGCAGGTAGCATGGCGAATCACGAGGCGTCCAAGACCCATCTCCTACTAGCTCTCGAGTGCCTCGAGCCTACCGTGTTTGATTGGTGCACGGCAGTGGCCAACAACATGAAGAGGCAATTGAGCAACTGCCGTCGTGGGGAGACGAAGCAGTTCGGCTATGGATCGATCCTGGTCCCGCTCATTCTGGAGCGAGTACCAGCCATGCGACTGCAGTCTATGGCTGTGGATGCCCCCAGAGATCCTCGAGAGACGAGGGCCTCACGATGGGCTCGGATTATGCCACGTGGGGGTGGCGGCCGACCACATAGCTGGGGGGCATTTTTCAGAGACTGGTTGGACCAGCAGGAGATCTTCGTACAGGATTGGCCATATGCGGGGATGGATTTCCGCAATGATCCTGACTTGGTGCTGCCTCCGGGTGAACAGTGGGATGATGCAGGTATGACACTTTTTGTCTTTTGAGTTTTGTATTGTTTTTTAATTTTTTATGTACATGTCCTAATGAATGTCTTGTCATGCAGATGTGGGGCCTACTAGACCGATTGGCCTGGCTGCCACGGCACGGAGAGAGGGCCCGGGAGCCGGAGCTTTGGCCTTAGCCCCTCCAGGGGCCAACACACCAGAGATTGTGGCTCGCAACCTTGAGGGGTTGCTGGAGGGGGTGCCGGACTTCCAGGGGGTCGAGGAGGTTCCTGTGGAGGATCAGATCCACACAGTGGGTGTGGAACCCAGAGTGCACCGCCTTCTGAGGCGGGTGGCACGAGCGGTTGTGTACTACAGAGAGCACCATCCAGCCGATTAGTCACCTAGGTTTTATTTCCACTATTTATTTTGAGACATTATGACTCAGATGTATTGAGATTTTGGGACATGTACTTCTATTTTTGAGCGCCTCAGTGCGCCACACGATATATATATATATACATACCGATTTTGGATGAGTCGTTGTGACATGTGATGATGTGTTATCTTGTGTTATGCGTTTGTTCAGTACAATTTGTGATCTTATGTATGAATTTGCACGACACTCGACTCATGGATTTTATATGTTTAATGCAAGCTTAAAGACACACACGTGCAAACTATGCTTGAAATGATTTATTTACATATGCTTATGGTCTTACTATGCTGTTCTATCCTTCCTTGTATGATGTTTATCTGTTTCGCAAATGTCTATCTAATACACGATTTGCCAATGCATCAGTCAACGTATTTAATCGTCTCGGAATATGCTGATAAGTAATGTAATCGAAATTCCGTTCTAACAATCTTACACGTAGGTACAACCTTAATATGCGCTGGTCTCTGACGGAATATCGCCTGTTGAGTTGATGGACAACCAGCTGGGAGTCCAGGTTCACCACTAGCTCTCGGATGCCGAGGTCAACTGCTTCGGCAAGTAATTCTATTACAGCACTGTACTCGGCAACGTTGTTAGTGGTACGACCTAGGCATACACCCTGCAGGTTTATCAACTCCCCGTGAGGATCGTAGATCACCCACGCTGCCGAAGACAAATTACAAGTACTACGGCAGGCACCATCAGCGAAACCAACATAAGGAGTACGAGACATCTGCGCAGGAAAGAGAAAGCATAATAAGGGGCAAAAACATGCCTTCACACCAAAGCAAAAGAAACTCATGCAGTAAAAACTCAAAAACACACGTATATACAAAGTGATTGTGAGCAGCTATGCATAGTACTTCTTCAGATACAGCCCATTTCGGGGCTTGTCAAGAGGATTTCCTTCATAATCAATCAACTCATATGCGCCCTTTTGTAAAACACGTTTCACGATGTAGGGACCTAACCACATGGATTCGAGTTTTCCTGCCCCCAGCTTATCCTTAGCTTGATCGTAGAGCAGTACTAAATCTCCCTCAACAAAGGAACGAGGATGAATATTCTGATCGAAGTGAGCTTTGACTCTCTTCTTCTGCGCTTCGATAGCCAGAGAGGCCAAACGACGAGTCTCGTCTAACCGTTCTAGGTAAAGAAGCCGTTCCTCCACCGGAGTGGTGTTGGGAAGCAACTCGACAGCTAATTTTAATGAAGGAATTTCACATTCGACGGGAAGGGTAGCCTCCAGTCCATAGACCAGTTGAAACGGGGTGAAACCGGTGGCATCCTTCACAGAAGTCCGGTAGGCCCACAAGGCTGGGAAAAGCATTAGATGCCAGTTTGACTTGTGTGTATTGACGGTGCGTTGAAGCATGGTGATCAAAACTTTGTTCACGGCTTCAACTTGACCGTTAGATAACTGGATAGGTGTTTGGAGAGGGATATGTGGGAGACATGAAGCAAACTTTCCGAGACACGTGGCCATTTCCGAATGAGGAGGGAGGAACGAAGAGCGATGGTGGTGATCTGACCAAGGGAGCTCTTCGGGAGACATAGTCTCGATAATAGCCTCGTCGGATGGGAATGATTCCTTCAGGGGGTCCGAAGTGGCCTTCTCTCCCAACCAAGGGAAGGTTTCAGGTGAATCGGGAATGCTGCCTGGAATAGCAGGTTCGGAGGTTGAAGCCGATGCAGCAACTATTTCGATGTAGTTGAGCTCGGCTGGGCTCAACGGCATCATCTCGCCCCAGGAGTCTTCTTGATTCACGAGAGGGAGAACCCATGGATCAGAATGCGTTGTGATCATGTTAACGGAGGCGAGATTTGGAGGTGGGAGGGGAAAGACTCCCATCAAGGAGGGATCTTTAAATAATCCGGCACCCACACTCTCGAGCGATTTGAAGGTATGCTCCACGAATGGTACATTCCCTTCAGAAGAGGAAGCAAAAAAGGACAGCTGGTCCACCGTGACGATTTTTCCTTGATGGGGAAAACGAACGACACGGAATAAGGAGGAAGCCACGGCTTGCATGGCATAAGTCCAGCTTCGTCCTAGAAGGAGGTTGTAAGTGAGATTAGCGTCAACGACTTCAACCTCGACTTCTACAGTTTTCCCTTCTAAAGAGATAGGTAAACGCGGGAGGATACCAAGTGGACGAGATTCTCTTCCATCGAACGCCTCTAGGGTGGTGGGAGACTGGCTCAGAGCAGGCGAACCAATAGCCTTCCAACAAGCAACCGACATGATGCAGGTTGAGGCTCCTTCATCAATGACAGTACGGTGAATCGTCTTGCCTTTGATGAGAACTTGTATAAGGAAGGCCACCTGATGAGGCAATCTCTGCGTGAAACCTTCGAGGTCAAAAGAAATTAGATCCGAATCTGCCGGGTCGATGCCACCAATTGCTGATAGCAGGGACTTCCTCTGGGAGGGGCAGCTCTGGAGGACTTCTAACGCGGACATAGCAGAGGGAGCCTGAGCTAAGTCCTCAACAATGCTATAATGCTGAGCGGCACGAGCATTGGGGTTATAAGATGACTTCCTGAGTACACCTTTGGGAGGGGGTCGGGGGATCGTCTCGGTGCTGGGCCGTTCAATGTGAAGAGGGCCAGAACTAGACGCGGGAGCGCTGGAGGGGACCTCCGGCTCCTTCCCGGCTGAAGATGGATATTCTTTCGTTCGAGTCGTAACGTGGACGGGGATGGTTCCCGCCATGAATACTTGAGAACCGAACGAGGAAGAGGATTGAGAAGGGTCTGCCACCTGATGCGTCTGCTGGGATGGGAAAGGCTCTTTAAGCACGGCGGGGGACCCTGAAGCACCTTTTAAAAGCCGACTAACCTCGGACCGCCTGGGGCAGTCCTTGGTGTAGTGATCCTCCTCACAAATGAGGCAGGGATACTTAGGCTTCCGCTTGGCTCCTTCCTCGGCGGGAGGTTTAGGAGGATTCTGCTTAGGTTGTCCGGATTTTTCTTTGGCCTTTCCTTTCTTTTTGCCTTTCGAGGATTTGTCTGCCGCGGTGGACTGAACGGCATTTACCTCGGAGGTATTCCCAGGAATAGATGGGCTCTGAGAAGCATTCTCGTTAGAGGCGTTTTGTTTCTGCTTCCCAGAGTTTGCGGTTGATTTCTTACTTGATGAATTCACGGAGCCAATAACTCCATCAACAGACGGTTTCGGTGGAGCTTTGGTTTGTCCGTGCCTCGGGGCATCTGGCAAATAGTCATACAAAGTACCTGACTGAGAATATACTAAGTCGAGCTATTGAGCTCGCGCAATCGCTTGCTCTTCAGTTACACACGCCCCCATTGCAATATCTTTGGCAATTTTAGGGACAAAGGACGTGGTAAACCAGTCGATCAGGAGTTGATTGGGAATCCAAAATTTAATCAAACGACGGCGCCTTCTCCATTCATGTATATGATCAGAGATGTGCGTTGCCGTATCCTGTTTCAGAGACGTGAGCAAATGGGTCCCAGTCTCGTACCGAATGGGTAACTGAAAATGAGTAAGAAAGGCCATAGCCAACGAGTTAAAGTCTGAAAACATACCGCGATTAAGTTCGATGTACCATTTTGCGGCTGAACCAGTGAGGGTCCTCTGGAAGAGGCGCAGTCGGATAGAATCATCAAGCCATGAGTTAGATGAACACCAAAGGTGATATGTCATTACGTGGGCTTGAGGATCCTCTCCGGCTTTGCCGTCGAACTTTGGACAGTCACCTGGTATTTTGGTCGGAACCGGTGGCCAATATGAGTTATGCAAAATAGGATCGTTTGTTAACTTGGACACATCGGGTAGTTCCAACGTAGCCAAAAATGGTAGCTGCGGGTTGAAGGACATCTGTGGCTGAGGGTTCGAGGCAGTATTAGGGTTCCACCCAGATTGGGGTTGCCCCCACGAACTTTGTCCAGACGGACCTGGCCCGAAAGGACCGGCCGCATAGGAATTTTGTCCCGATGGACCTGGTCCGAAAGGACCTGGCACATAGGGAGTTTGTCCGTAGGAGTTTTGTCCGTGTGCAGACGACTGTCCCTGTGTTTGCCCCCCAGCTCCCCATGAATTAGCAGCTTGCCCGCCAGGTTGACCATATTGATAATTTTGATAGGGAGTGACCTGTGGTTGCTGATAATTTTGGTAAGGAGCATACTGATTTTGCCCCTGGGGTTGCTGGTAGCCATGTGACTGCTGGGTCGCATACGGAGCCTGGTAGGCAGGCTGCGTTTGATATGGAGGTTGATAACCTGTTTGAGTCTGAGGCCCAGAGTACTGTCCTTGAACCGGTTGAGGTTGGACCACACGTCCCGAAGGTTGACTTGGTCGGATTCGAGATGGACCTGGTTGGCCAGCAGGATAGCCTTGCTGAACGCCAGGTTGTCCATGTGCCACCAAGGGTTGTCTTCGCGGAGCGGGTGGTCGAATTGGTTGGATAGCTGGTTGACGCCGAGGCTGGCCAGCTTGTCCAGGTTGACGGTGAGGGTAGACCCCGGGTTGATTTGGCTGTATAGACGGTTGGCCCGTTTGTCCCCCACCGTAACCGGGTTGGGAAGAGGGTTGGGCTTGCTGTACGGCAGGCTGCCCTCTTTGGTATATAGGCTGGGCAGAGGGTTGCCCCCCTTGCCCAGAAGGATTTGCGATTCGAGGGGTAGGTGGGCCCTGTTGAACATAGGGTTGTCCACCCTGGCCATAGGGATACCCTTGCTGGACGGCTGGTTGATTTGAAGGATTGTAAACTGAGCCAGTTTGTCCAGAGGGGTACCCTGGCTGGAAACCAAGCTGGTCTTGAAAAGACGGTTGCTCTGGCTGCCCAGTAGGTTGATTCTGATATGGGTATGGCGGACCTCCCATGTCCATAGGTTGTTCCTGGTAAGGTTGACCTTGTGGATGCCCAGATTGTCCTGGGTCAGGCAGGCCATACAATGGTTGCCCTTGAGGGGGCTGCACGTAGAATGACGGGTCCTGATTGGGTGGTCCTATGGGCTGCCGAGGAGGGTCTCGGTTTCCAAAGTACTTAGTAGTGTGGTCATACATGACATTCAAAGATTCCTCGTTCTCTTCGAAAGGGCGACGAGGGAGACCTGAGATTTCCTCAAGGAACTCACCATTTGCATCGAAGAAGAAAACAGGACCATCGTAATCTGGGTCCGTTATAGGTTCCCCATAAGCATCATACGGTCCTGATCCTGGAATGCCTCCAACAAAAGAACCAGCTTGAGGAACTTCAGACGAGGGAATCGGTACAGCACTGACGACCGGAGTCGAACGTGCTACACAAACAGTAGGTTGAGCGGGAACTGAGGTGACGGGCGGGTTGAGCTCTGACGTGAGGGGTGGGAAAAGAGGCTGCGAAACAAAAGGGCCGATCGAGGCAGCGAGAGTAGGATCCCATATAGTGGTAGAAGTTGTTCTAGCATCATACCTATCCCTTAGCGATTGATATCGTGGAGGGAGGGGAGATGAAGACGGGATCGGGGTCTCAATGTCTGTGACCGCGGGTGTCTCGATGTCTGTGACTGTGGGTGTCTCACCCGTGCTGGAAGCTGCCCCCTCCATCGGAGATGACATACCTAAAGGGGTACGGGGGGTTTGGGGGGTATCCCAATCTTCTTCCCAGACGGGATTCCAATCCTCCAAGTAATCTGGGTTGCCTGGGGACCGTGCGTTGATAGGCTGGATACTCGGAACAATGGGAAGAGTACCGCCTACAACTGGTACCTCGGGAGCAACAGAGGATTGAGAACCTTGGTCACTTATACCGGAAGTTGATGGGTCAGCCAGGGTGACCAGACCCCTTAGAACTCTTAAAGGAAACTATCGATAAAAGCCTACTCAAAACTATCGCACACAAGACCTAGAAAAGGTGATGTTATCGTGGCCAAATTAATTTTAAGACGCAAGGACCAAACTTGACCTTTTCATATTTCAGGAGTCGAGAAAAGGACAAAGATGACTCCAGTCTCCTTCGAATGTTTAATGAGCACGAAGTGACAAGACGCTCACAGGCACCTTTTCGTTTAGGGGGTCCGAAAAGGATCAAAAGCGACTGCTCTGGAACTCTAGGTAGAGGGTGTGCCAAACTCTTCGCAAAACCACAGAATACTTTTTAGGGTACGGGTGGTCAATCTTCGTGAATGATGTGTTCACTGCATTGCGAATTGTAGGGCGGCCGACTCGGCTTCCTATGGATAAAGGATAAAAGCCTAGTGGGGTCTCCCTATATACTCGACGGTACGTGGGAGCGCAGTCCGTATTAGACCACTATCGAGTCACAGAAGGAGGAATCACCCAACCTAATGTGAAACAACAGTGACTATGTTTTAAGACGCCGGAACACGTCTCTAACCTAGACCTCTAAATATTTGCGTTTAGTTCCAATGCGTTTTTAGATTCATTTGGTTCATTTTATAGTTGATCTTGAGATTAAGTTTCGATTTCAAGCTCTATCGTATGTTCGCTCACAATTACTTAGATGCAATCTATATGCAAAAGAATTTCGTTTCGTTCGATGAATTCTAGCTACGAGAGAGCAAAGAATTTTTTAAACAAAACGAATACAAACAAACAAGCAGCTAAATGCAACTAAAGCGAGGAAAGGAAACTTTTCTTTTGAAAATGCAAATCAATGAAATGTTCTTTTCCTTTTCGAATTTTAAAGCAAGCTACTAATTCGTTTTCTTTTCAGTGACATAAAACACCTAAAGGAATTTGGAGGAACTTGAACACCAAGTAAACTACTTAATGAGAGCACACAAAGTTCCCGAAAACACTCAACCAAAGTCTCGAAATCAAAAGGAAACAAGGCAATGCACGAGCTATGTGATCTAAGCTCTGCAAAACAAGCAAGGATCGCAAGCAAGGAGGAAGCGAAAAAGACCACTTGGAAGCACAATCCAATACACTCTGACAATCACTGAAAAAATGCGAAAACGAGTCTAGAACGAGCTGGTCAATCAAGCAAACAGGGATCCTCACGGGAGGCTTGACACACACACGGCCACTAGATGTCCTAGGGTTCAGAGTGCGCAATCAATAGAGAAAAGCAAACATCCGACGGACCAGAGTCGCAACCAGTCAATTAGAGACCCAACACAATCCAGTAATCGCAAAAGTAAGGATGAAAACACGAACCAAGCAGCGAGAAGGGAAGTTGTTTGCAAACTCAAAACCAAGCAAAACGAAACCCTATGGAGTTGAGCTCCGTAATCAAACAGTTCAAAGTTCAGAGAGTGAAAAACAAGTCATCAGACAAGTGGGGAGAAGAAGGGAAAGTCACAGCAAGAGGTTTAGGAGGTCAATTTGGACAAAAATGAGTTTTTCAGGCTCAGCGCGGGTAGCCTTCAGCAACTTGGCGCTGACAGGGGGAGGCCTTTAGCAACTTTGCGACGTCAGCGCGGAAAGTCAGGGAAAAAGCGCGCTGCCCTAGAAGAAACGAGGTCAGCGCGGATATAAGGCACACAGACGCGACGACCAAAATCACAAAGAAGAGTGGGCGCGATGTCAGCGCGGAAGAACACGAATAAAGCGCGCTGCCCTTGAAAACGAGGTCAGCGCGGCTGTTAGACGTACAGGCGCGATGAAGAGAAAACCAAAGAACAGAGTCGCGATGTCAGCGCGACTGTTCCGAAATAAAACGCGCTGAGAGCAAAAAACAAGGAAAACCGAAATAAAACTTCCCAAACCAAAGGCAGGAGCTTTTCAATGATAAAAATGCTTCCCAGAAACGCCCAGAAAGTTCATAAGCAAAAAGACAATCCCAAAAACTCGAAAAGAGATCAATCAAAGCCAAACACAAAAGTGGACTCAAGAGACAAAAAGGCTGATCCCCAGCGGAGTCGCCAAATTGTTGGAGAGGTAAATCCCCTCTACGGATAGAGGCGATCCCTACTAGCCCAATAGGGGTCTAGCAACAATCACACAATGCTGCCACGCATGTTCCTAGTTACACTTAAACAAGAAGTAAAGAGCACCTACTTGGATTCCTGCGCTGTCGTTGGACGAAGAGATGTCTCCTTCGCTCCTTCGCTTCGGCTGGTCACAATCCTCCGCGATCCCCGCGAACGGACACCTGCACACACGAAGAGAAGGCAAACGCAAGCGTGAAACCTAGTAAAAGTAACTATATGCCAGTCAGAAAAGACATAATTCACATTTATCCATTGCATAAACAAACGAGAATGGAACAATAATAGCAGTCATCTATTATTAATCAGAATAGAGAAGAGTACAACCAAATGTTCTG
Organism: Pinus tabuliformis; assembly: GCA_031772625.1. Lineage (NCBI taxonomy): Eukaryota > Viridiplantae > Streptophyta > Pinopsida > Pinales > Pinaceae > Pinus > Pinus tabuliformis. The sequence goes on along the minus strand of CM062816.1, from coordinate 41,606,217 downwards.
ACGTCGATAAACTTCTCAGGAGGGATCAGTCAGCATGTATCTCAAGCATTCACCTTTGAGGATGGTTCTCCCAAGACAAACAACTCTCTCTCTCTCACACAAATGTCACAAACAAACTTCCCCAAGCAATCAATCACTTCCACTCCTAACACACCAAACCTATAGCAGCAATCTGAGCACTACAAGCTCTGTACAATCCAAGCTAAGTCTAGCTAGTTCCCACTAGTTTCTAACTAGCTGCTCATGGTAATGGTGGAAGTTTATATAGGAGAAGGAGTCTCCTAAAAAGGTGGAAGGATGAGCTTATCTTCAAGGGGAGTAGTTGCAAAGGGTCGAACAGACATGCCATAGAAGGGAGTCGATATTCACAAAGCTAACAACCAAGCCTGGAGAGATCTGGAAGGCTGGTTGTTTGAACAAATTCGCCCAAACTGGATCAGCGCGGATTATATGGAGACTGCCGCGCTGTCAGCACATAACAATAACTGAACAAGTCATGTCAGCGCGGAAGAACACGGGAAAGCCGCGCTGTGCGTCATCGCGGAAAAGTGATGTTCTTCCGCGATGGCAGCGCACGAAATACACTGTGAGGCGCTGGTCATCGCGGTTATTTTAGGAACAGACGCGCTGATGCACAAAACTTTGGAAAAATGGGTTTTTAAGCCAGTTCAGGGATCAAACACTTAGTGATTGTGACTTCTGGACACAGCAGGGTGACTGACAGGAAGGCAGTGATAAATTACTGTGTAACACCTATTTTATAAATAAGTGAAAGTCACTTTTACAATGGCACTTTATGAGCTACTCACTAAATTGTAACTTAAATAAAAGATAAAGATACTTTAGAATAATAAGTGACTCACTTTTATAATGGGTGAAAACACTTTTACATAAAGTAACTTTAAAACATAAGTTACATGTGTATTTTCGAAAAATAACTCAACAAAAAGAAAGACTTGAACTTAAGACCTCTATTCTCATAAAGTAACTTTGGACCAAGTGAGCTAGTTTAAAAGGTTAGTAATTTTTTGAAAAATAGAAAGGGGTTTTTTTTAGTCACTGAAGCTTTGGAGTGTGTGCTTACTTGAAAAAGCCCTTTTTGCCTACAAAACAAAAACACACAACCCAACACAGACATGCAAGAAACACCAAACCTTATGGCTTGAAGTTAGCTTTCGCCATAAACTAAATATTTTACTCAATGTTTCTGATTTTCCGAGATCACACTAAGGCACGGCGGAAAAGAGCATACGCATGAGAAAAAACCTTCCTTTCTGTTTCTGATTCGTCCATATCGCACTGAGTCGCAGGGCAAAGAGCATACGCAAAAATTAAAGGTATAGATCTCGCAATAAAAAACAGAGAGCTGCATAAACCGAAATAAACAGAGAGATAAATAACTAAAACTGCAAATAAACAATATATACCTCCAGATCTTAAAAATGACGTATCTAGGGCTATCGGAAACCTTTTCGCGTGAAATGAAAGGGGTTCCTCACTGGAACAGATGCTCCTAACACAATAGAGCAGTCCTTTCGGCCTGAAAGCGGTCAAAAACAGTAGATCTAGGAAACGACAGTCAGATGCAGTCATACCAGCTTCGAATTTGGATCACCAACGGATGCGACGCTCAAATAGCTCTGATACCATGTAGGAATTTACAGGGTAAGTTCCACAGATAGAACACCAAAGGACACTCTCACAAATAGATCACAAATCAATACACCAGTATTCTTGACGTGGTTAAAACCCTCAAAGAGGGAAACAATCCACAGCCTGAGCCAACACAGCCACTTCAGGCAAATTATTAATGTAAAAGAAAGAAAATTTACATAAGCTTCTCTCATGAACGATCACCTTACAAATGACCCTCCATGCTCTTTAAATAGAGATCATGGACCAATCAGGTGTTAAGCCACAAATCAAGTGTCGGTAATGTTGTACTTGTTTCCCGTAGGTAGTCCTTGCCTGCAAAAACTACGTCAGGAAACCAACTCAACTAGCCTTTAAGTTCAAGCTGGCCCTTGAACTAGAGGTGGCTCCCTCAGTTGTTACGAGGCTTTGCTTAACGTTGTTCACCTGTGATTGAACAATAGCCTATGAAGCACAATGGCCAGATTTATGGTTTTAATGGGGATGGTTGGCGATCAATGATAATCCCTAATCATGATTAAAGGCCTCTCTCATAGGGTCCCTTCTGAAAGTGTCAGCTTCTAGCCTGACAGAATGGCTTAGCTTTTTCAAGAATGATGGTAGAAGAATGTAAGGAGATTCCTAATAATTGAACAGTCAGACTAACTACTTAACAACTAGGGAAATTTAGATGCGTGTAGAAGATTTCTACAACCCAACAAAAACATATTCAAAGGTAATAGAAGGCTAAAGTGAAACCAATTCCAAGAGGAGTTATTTCAGATAGATAGTCTAATAAGCTAATCTCTTTTAATGGCTATCAGAGAACATAAAGCAAAAACCAATCAAAGAGGAGTTATCTTGGACAAAGAGTACAATAACCTAATCTCTTTCTAAAGGTTATGATTTTGCAGGGAACTACAGAGAGATTAAGACTTAATCTACCTTACCCAGACCTTCCTACAATTGTTTTGAACATATGTAGAAACAAGTTATGAAAACACCAGAAAAACATACGAGAAACACAAAATTCAGTCATAACTAGAGCTGGAAGGCTTTCATTAGAATTCTAAAAGAGAAGCTATTACATAGTTTAAGAGCCTTGGCATCAAGAGCCCACCCATATTACTTCAATTGATGAAGTATTTATACAATTTCCTCACAAAATATCTTGATAAAAATATCAAGAGCTATTACAAATATCTAAAAACTGTATTACAAAAATAGAACACAAATAAATGTAACTAAAACTATTTAAAGAGTTCTTGTACTATCCTTGAGGATTTCTGTTGATAAAGAAAATAAATTTGAATTTGATTGCAACTCATATTTGATGAGGTGGCCTCCAAGTCACTAACTCTCTTTGAGCTTTTTCCTCCGGAATTTATGAAAAATAGGGTCCAATCATCCCTTCAAATATCTCAATCCGAGCTAGCTATGTGAACACTGAGAGAGGTTTTTGTAGTATAGTATCTTAGGAACAAAAACCTCCTCCAATTTTCCAAGATTCATCTCTGATTATCCACAATAGTTTATGCAAAAAGGTGGCTTAAATAGGACACTGCACAGTCAGAAAAATAGGCTAAACATGATGAGAGTGTATCTTCCAAGCCCTAACACATGTATGAAAAGTGAGATAGGTTTTTGTATTGTGGAATCTTATGAACCAAACCTCTTCTAGTTTCCAAATATTCATCTTTGTTTAGTCACAATATCATCTGCAAAAAGGTGACTAAAACAGGAAATTTCTGGAAAACATGCATTCAAAGATGCATTTATATCTCCCAAACCATAATAGTTGTTAGAAAACTAAGAGAGGTTTTTGTACATGAGGATGTTATCAACAACAACCTCTTTCAGTTTTGGAAAATTCTTTCTCAGATGTTCATAAACCATGTTTGAATTTAATTTATTACATCATTTAATCATGTTTAAATGCATGATTAACTAAATCAACCAACTAGTGAAACTTAAATTTACATTTTGAGAGTGCATTAACTCTTGCAGACCCATTTATTATTTCCAAACTACTAAAACCTATTATATCAGCAAATTTAAATTATCAAAACTAATCATGTTACAACAGGTAATACCGAGGAGAGAATGAACCGTCGGATCACTTCATGTCTAGAACATATCGTGACCATCGAATTGTAAGTTACAAAAGTACATATTAAAAAAACACACTTTACCTAACTCTACACTAGACCAAGTTATACTTAACTATTTCCTATGTGTCAGAATATCCTAACATTCTTCATATTAGATTGCCAGCTAGGCGTTTAAATTATTGTACTCGAATTTGTTGTTGAACATAAATAATAAAACCCTCATCTGCTGCACCGGTTTTCCCAAGTTGGGTTTCTCCAGGGACAATTGTCCAAAAATATTTGTGTCAATTTTATTGTGTGTGTGCTAGAATTTCTCAGTTTCCAGTGTTTTAGTTTCTGCAGTATTTGTATGGTTAAAATTGCAGCTTTGATTTTATTTGTTATTTGGCATAGTAAATAAACTCCGGAATTAATTTTTGAGTTAGAAGAATAATCTCCAGTAGCTGCAATAGATAGAATTTTCACAACGAACCTATAACAGTACAGAGAAAAGGATGCAAAGGATATGGATTTTATGACAACAAGACTCCTAGAAAAGTTAAACTTATATAATGCATGATTACTGACATTACCTATTAGAAATAACAAAAATCCAAGTATAAACGGTTGCCTAATTCAATATAAGATATATAAGCAGTTTCACTTGCACCTTGAGCATGAAGAATGAATTCCAATGCCAAAGGGAAAATATACACACCACAAACCCTGAAATATCACAATACTTCTTTGCAGGATACATAGACGGTGGAGATTCAATATTGACATCTGGAAACACAAAAATCACACTACAATAAGTCCATCACATATTCATATTCGTTGCAATTGCTCCGACTGCTGCATTGCATCTTGGTAAGCTCATTGAGAAATGCCAACAATAAAAGACATTTTAGAATGCATTCAGAAATTAGTTTAAAGTTTAAACAAGACAAACAAGGCTCTAGCAAAATGGATGTTTGTCATTTAAATTGAAGTTGTCATGGTATATTACAAATTTACAAATAACACAAGGAGAGAGAGAGAAAAAAAAAGTATTTTGTAAAAGGCACATTACAGGCTGGGTACAAGTAGAGGATACAGATTCTTTAAGCTCATCTAGGTAGAAAATATTTATTTTAACAAATGGATAAATGAGCAGATAAGATTCATCCAATCAAATTACGGGATAGGGATACGTAGAACATGCAGATTCCTTAGTCCCATCAAAGCAAAATATATATATATATATATATATAAATGAACACATAAGACTCATCAAATTTTAAATCCCCAAGAATTCAAAGATTGTTTTGTTTCCATCAATTTCAGAATATATTGCACTCAACCATCAAATGCTTAATCATACAATTATTATTTTCTACTTGTAATTGTACCCAAAAAAAGGATATAGGATCACAGATACAACGAACATAACATATTTATTTTAACGACTGGATAAATGAACAGTTAAGATTCATCCAACCACATTAGAGGATAGGCACACGTAGAACATGCAGATTCCTTAGGCCCATCAAAGTAGATCATGTTTATTTTTATAAATGGATAAATAAACAGAGAACAGTTGCCAAATTTAAACCCCTAGAAATGTGAAGATTTTTTTGTTTCCATCAATTTCAAAATATGTTGCACCCAACCATCAAATGCTTCATCAAATAATTATTATTTTCTACTTGTAATGTTACCAGAAAAAAGGAAATAGTCACAGATACGAATTTTATAAAAAACTATCAAGATGAAGAAAAGATTGCGCAGTCTAAAGATCCATCTACAGTAATAAATTGACAAGGGAGTCAACCAGGTGTTTAATTGGTTAGTAAAGCAGGGGTATTGTTATTTCCCCCAGAGGATCAGATCCCCCATATATATGGTCATCACTTGTGACACTTCTCGCCCATGCAGAAAGGCCATTTCATGTGGTTCAGATTGTTACCCACCAAAAAGTGGGTAAACCCTAAGAGAAAAAATTTCTCCTTTTCAGCCAGCTAGCAGCCCTATCTGATCAGCACATAACATGATGCCAGGATCCTCCAGCTATTGCTTCGGTCAGATGTTATGAGCATAAATATATCAATAAATAATAATATTAATACTAATTAATGAAGAGACACATGAAGCGACATGTCTCTATGAAAAAACATGACTCCATATGAAAGAGCACTCTTGCCTAGCTATATATACAGAATCCTCATTGTACAATCATCCATTCATACTTTTATATATATATATATATATAGATCCAAATGGATACTTTCATATTCCAAGTCTTCTGAATTAATTAACTTGTGAGTCAGGGTTGGCTATCACATTTGGTATCAGAGCCAATCTAATCTGGGCATTGACCACAAGACTTTATTTTGAGGATTTTACCGACATACACAAAAAAAATCTAGGGTTTCTCTGATTCGAAGCCTTTGACCCCCAAAGAAAAACAGAAGGCAATTTAAAATATATATATATAGACACAGCTCCTACTACAGGGTTAGGTGGCAGAGTTGCAGCGATTAACTTTTTATTTATTTATTTATTTAATTAAAATATATATATATATATAACTCTGCAGCCCAACCCTGTAGTATCCACCACCAACCTTGCCACTGCCTACAACTCTGTCATCTGAGCCCTATACACCATTTGTATGCTTACTAGCCAAATTTCACCCCGTCGCCCGTGCAGTTGCCATACACAGCCTGCATCCACACCATCACAGCGATCCGTACACTGGCCACAATTTTCATCAGCAAATTAACCAAGACAACCACCATTTTTTCTCCACCGTACGACCATACACTCATTGTTGAACATAGCCACCACCAATCCATATGTTAACAGTCGTTGTTCCATACATCGTTTACCCGTCATCGTACTGCACATGTAATTGGCCGTACACAGACCACCATTTTAATTGTTGTACAACCACCATTACAAGTCATGGTACAGCCAAAATTGAGGGTTGTGTTTGTGCCTGCCCACTACCACCAATTCATTGTACCCTCTTACCATCTATATTGTGCCATCAACTAGCTACGGCCACTAGTCGTTGTGTTCATACAACGCATCCCATCATGTCCTATTGTCGCACTGCCCAATTACAATTCATACACCAATTAAAAAGAAGAGAGAGAAATTAGCATCCAATTTGTCCACACTAATATGTACAGTCGCACATGTATGATAGTACAATTGTAGGTAAATCATTCCTAACTAGTGCAGCCATATAAATTAAATGCCTAGTAAACACCGATAGGCATCAATCCATAAAAAGCATCAAAACACTTACTACATGATACATCTCTCACATTGCTAAAATAAAAAACAAAACAAAAAAAAAATCATAAAGACTAATTAAATTATAACTTTATTTTAAATCATTATTATTAATAATAAATAATAAAATGAATTAATATATAAGTTAAACATATATACATTTAAAAAAACATGAGAAAGATTCTTAATCACCACCACTTTTCCATGGTGATCCTTAAGCTGTAAATGACCTTCTTTACAATATCATGAGCCAATACCATCAATTATCAAAACCACATGCCCAAAAAACCATAACTCACTTTATATGACACTTGTTCATATGAAATTGTTTTTAATTAAATCAATTTATTTAAAAGGGCAAAAGGGGTATAACTACTTTGGAGATAAATCTCAACCTTTGATTTGTGTATAGTACTATGAATATTCTAGAATATTCCATGGAGGTTAATATCTACCATCCATTTAATAATTATTGATAAAAATAAACACATCTATCGGCATAATTAATTATTAAGGAATGGTCAAGGTTATATAAAAGTAAATAAAAAAATCATAAAAAAGGGATATTATCAAACAAATAAGACAAAAGACAAAAGGGAATATTTTATTGGTATTAAAACTATTTTTTTAAAAGAGAATTAAAAAATTATATTATAGAGAGAATATTTCATTTGATATTAAAAGATACTTTATAAAAAAGTACTTTTCACAAAGTAAAGTAAAGAAGGGGCCATTTTAGCCCACATGAGGCAGTTCAATCGGCAATTGTTGTGTTATGAACTCAAGGTTCAAAGCCCCTATGGGTCAAGCCAACAAAAAAAAAGAAGGGGCTATTTAAAAAAAATGCATAAACAGTAATCAAAAGTTTCCAAGAGCCCACAGAGCATAGAATAGATGGTGACAAGGTGCTTTGTTAAGACACTTCGTGGTGAAAAGGCCACTGATTTGAAACTTTGTGGGCAAAAAATCTAGTCATGCTAAAAGTTCGTGTGGCTCAGGCCAGGTGCAATCCCTAGAAGATTTTGACAACTTATATGCCCTTGGATCGCACTCACTCAAGCCATAGGTTAGGTGTGCTAGTCACATCTAGATTCACATTACCTAACAAACAAAAAAATTAAAACTTTCCAAATATTTAATCTATTGCAGTTTTTCGAAAACGAAGGAGCTAAAGATGAATTCAATATATAAGTCAACATTTTGGCCTAAATGCCCTTTTTGTGAAACAAAATTTGAGCATTGGTCGATTCTTAAAAATTGCAAACATTGTTGTCCAATGTGTGGGAAATTATTTATTATGGAAGAATATCAATATAATACACAAATACAAACAAAAAACTTAGAGGACAAACGCGCAAAGTTTCAACAAAGCAAGAAGGTATCACCACAAAAATACAAAGAGCTCAAGGATATGTTTTACACAAAATCAACAGACAAGGACAATGAAATTTCTCACCTAAAAGATCATAGTCAAAAATTACTTGCATAGGTCAAGAAGTCCAAGGCTACAAAGCAAAAATTAGAACATGAAAAGGAAGGTATGGAGAAGAAACTCAACAAGAGTCTATCAGAGAAAGAAGAATAAAAATGTGCACTTAAAAGACCTTAATCAAAGATTATTATAACAAATCAAAGTTTAAAAGAAGAGAATAAAGATATTAATCATAATGTGGACAATCCAAAGAACAAAGAACTTTCGCGTCTAAAAATTCATAATCAAAATCTACTTACTCGAATTACAAAACTTAAAAATCATAAGAAATCTTTGGAGAACATACTATAAGAACTCATCACAAAAAAAGCATCAAAATCTTCAAAAATCCAAGTTGAAGAAAAATGAACAAACACTAATCCAAATAATATCACAATTCAAAAAGATCCCAATCTAATTAAAGTGAAGACATATTCCAAGATAACAATTGGACAATGGCCCACTGTCACCACAGCCAATGTCCGTTGCTCTTTGAGAACTTTCACCGATGGGACGAATCCCGGTAAGATGGCCAATCACCTTTGATGGATATTCTAGGGTTTATGGTGCTAGGTGACAAGTTAGGACCTCTCAAGGGAAGCTCTATGTGATAATGTGATTTCTTTGCTCCCTCTATGAGACCTAGAAAAAAAAATTGTGCAAGACCTAGGGTTTCGTGAATTATCGTGTACAAAGGTACTTCAGAGATCAAGGCAAGGAGGAGAAATGGCTTCTTATGATTTACTCCTCCAAGTACTAAGCTCATACAACCCTCAAAGAAGTGCCCAAGTTAAGAAAATACTAGCTAGGGTTTCCCTCTTAGGGCACACCTAGGGCAAGAGATTTTGTGGATGAAAACTAATTGGATGCTTGCCAAACTTTGAGGTCTTGTATATAAGATCCTAAGCTTGATGCCTATGCTCTTGGAATCCACCATGTCTTCCTCTAATGTAATTCGCGCTATGCCCTAGCCTAGTCGTCCTATTCAAGAGCACTGAGATTTAGAAGAAGAAAATTATGGAGAAGATTTGAAGTTGATCACCAAAGGCTTGGACCAATTCCTTGTCCTTTGGGCATATGGAGTTATGGATGCTTTAGATTAGCCAAAATTGTCTTTGAGGTCAAGAATTGATGCCCTAGGTACCAACCCTCAACAATTACCCACCCAAGAATTATGGAGTTTTATGGAGAAAAACAATATTTTCACCACTAGGAACATTCATCACATGTCATACTATGAGTAACATATGCAATTGCCAACCAAATAGCTTTCAAAATTAATCTTCAACAATTAGGGCATAATATAGCATTAATCTAGTTGAAACAATTCCATACATTAGACATCATTTCAAGAGAAAACTTCAACAAAAGCACTTACAAGATGACAACATGATATATCCATCCACAATTCAAGAGATAGCTCCAAAGAAGATCAAAATTCAGCTCCAAATATCGAAATGCATCTAAGATCATCCAATACCCAATCCAAGAAAAAGTGTGAATTTGCCAAAAAGGCCAAAATTCCCAAGTGTGATGATGATCGAATACAAATGAAGTTATGTTCTATTTATATGAGTCTTACTAGGTCAAATTATTAGCCTAAGCCCCCTAACATTATAAAAATGGGCAAGATACATCCACTGGTCATAAGCCGACTAAGTAGCTTTACAAAATTATGAATTAGCCATCCAAATGCAAGCTAAAATGATGATGTCATGTTGATGTATGGCCATTGGAAGGCAATGTTGAGTCCTCATGGTGCCAAAATGTGTGAGAGGGCTCCATAAATCTCGAACTAGGGAATGGCCCTTCAAACTCCATGTAAGTCATCATGTGGCCCCAATTTGAGGGTTCTAACGATGGTGCTTGCCCTCCCGTGTCCCTAGGGGTGAGACAAACCTCCTTTGGGCCTTGGATCAACTACCACACCATGTGGTAAATGCTAAGCCTGTTGGGGCACACTGGTCCAAGAGCATCATCTCGTGAATAATGTGGGGCAATGATCAGACTCTTGAGGGTGATGGAGGTGCCCATGGTGTGAAATGATGCTCTGCACATAGATGGGAGTCTCGTGGCTCTTAACACTTCACCCAGGCATGTCAATATTATCCTCTCGTGGACTTGGGCCCCAATTAAGTTGCCTAGCCCATGATGAAATCACCTGCCAATTACATATAATGTCCAATGCTACATCCAAACCATCAAGTACAATAATTCATTAGCGCATCTAAGTGAACCAAGCTTGTTAATCAAGGGCACATTGAGACTTCATATTGGGCTTCCCTTCCAAACTTGGGGATTTAATCTCGTAATAGTGTTACCTCCCTAGGTAAGAAAAGCTAATAATGTAATGTTCCTATGCCGAAATATAAGTGATATTCTAAACAAATAAACAGTGCATCAGCATAAAATTAAAAACATGCATTATACACCCATAAAACACTGTAAATATGGAACTATTGAGCCATATATTATAAAATATGAGAGCATAGGTACAATATAAATGCGATGGTGCACCTGGGCTTATCTCAAGGACAAGTTGGACCAAACCCAGGTGATGGAATAGCTGAGCTAAAGGCTGCCCAGTCGCTGCACCACTTTGCATTGCCCTATCCCAGTAAAACTATTGTCCTGCTAAACTTCGACCTGCTAGAATGTGCCCAAAAACCGCCCATAAAATTATATCCTTTTAGCCTTAAACTCCTTGGACAAAACCCAGCAAAACCCAGAAGGGAAATTCTCTAATTTTGAATTTTGATTTTCAGCTTGGAGCCTCTCCCTAGCTGCTGCTGCCAAATTCGACTTGCAAGAAACAGCGTGCAAATCCCTCTGAAAACACCCCAAGAGTGTTGAGTTCGCCTGTGATGACTACAAGCTGGACCAAACCTAGGTGATGGAATAGCTGAGCTAAAGCTTGCCCAGTTGTTGCACCACTTTGCACTGCGAAGTCCCAATAAAATTGTTGTCCTTTTGAACTTCGACCTGTTGGAATGTGCCCAAAAACCGCCCAGAAAATTATATCCTTTTAGCCTTAGACTCCTTGGACAAAACCCCGGAAAAAACCAGAAGGGAATTTCTCTGATTTTGACTTTCAATTTTCAGCCTCCTTGCAGCCTCTCCCCAGCGGCTGCTACCAAATTCGACTTGCAAGAAACAGCCTGCAAATCCCTCTAAAAAACACCCCAAGAATGTTGGGTTCACCTGTGATCACTGTCTCCTTGCTCCCCGGATGATCCTTGGCCCGAATGACTGCTCTCCTAAGCACCACAAGTTTGTTGCCAGAGGCCTCTGCGCAATCCCTCTACGTGGTTGGATGAAGTGTATGCTAATGCTGGAACCCCTGAAACCTCTGTGGAACAGCCTCCCTAGGGCGGCCACGAATAGTCCCCCGAAGTAGAGGTTAAATCTCCCCTGCGGAAGATTCGTGGCTAAACAGCTAGTAGACTCGCTAAGCAGCAGAGCGTACAAAGATAAGTTAGTTTGTAAAATGATCAAGATGAATCCCAAAATGAGAGTTGCTCCTTCATTATAACTCCTTGGGCCTCCCTTGCCTCATGTGGGCCCCTCTATCCACCTATTCGACTTTCCCTACAAGCTAGTCAAATGGGCCAATATGAATTCCCATGTAGGTGGCCCCCACATTCCACTAGCATGCAAATTAAGTCGAATTGCCTCCTAAGTCCCTAAAAGTCAAAAATGATGGGTTCTCTTCCTTAGCCAAAATTGTGCAAAATTGTGTGGTAGCACTCTGTTACAAATGTGTTTGAGAAGGGACATGACAGTTCTCCCCTCCCAAATGTTTCTTGCCCTCAAGCAACCTCAAATCTACTTGCTCTAATAAGTGCTCACTCTCCCAGGTGGCATCCTCATTTGGCAAGTTCCTCCAACGCTCCAAAAAATCACTTGTCCTCAGCAATGTCTAAACGAGTATCCTCTCTAACTGTTGCTCCCCACTGTCACTACAACATGTGCCAAGGTCCCAGATGTGCCACTGAATCGTCCCTGACCTTCAGCATTGTCTTGAGATGAAAGAATCCTTCAATACTAGGATCCTAGGCCATCTTGACCAACATGAAGCTCCCTTCATTCCACTCACTATCCTGCCCAATGCAAGTACCAGAAGTCCCTTGCTCCATCAGTGACTCGCTAAAGCCCAATGGAAGATCTGTATGATCTCGCCCTGCAGTAGTCGGTGCATACCTAAAGGTTATTGAGTTGTGAAGAGCTGTGACGCCCCAGTTCCCTGCTAGTCCCGAAGTGGTGCCACCATGTTGATGTTGCACTACACTGACTATGTCATACTCCCCATCATGTGCAGACAGTATCCTCCTCTCCTGGAACTCGATGGTGGAATATTGAAAGAGGCGAGACACATCCTACCTAGGAATCCCCATGGCACCAAGGCCTACCCATCCAAATCTAACTCTGAACCTGTGCAGCAATAGAGAATGTTTGTCTCCCCATATGGTGAAACCTTCTGTGACCCCCATGTGTCATCCCAAGAGCGAACTATATCACTCTCTGCCACGACTCCACCCATCACAAGTGATCTATCGATCAACTAAATCCCTGCATCCCATAGGCAGACCTGCTGTGGCACAGCCCTGACAACCAATGGAAGCCCTTTGGCCCTCATCTCTAGTCCCTACATGCCACCCATATATAGGCTCCATACATCATGAAATAATATGAGGCATGCTAAAATGTCTGGTGCCTGCCACTGTGTAGTACTAATGACCCTGGAAACCACATGTGCCAAATAGCTACCCCCTTAATGCAACCAATAGATGAGTATCTAATACACACAATCGACTCAATGTATGCGGATCCGTCCTGCTCCTGCCAACCATCGCAACTAGTTCGACTACCCACCCCCTAGAGAATGTGTCGATACAATGTCGGGAACCCGGATACATACTAGAAAACTATCTCAACCGTACACAGTATCCTCTGCTCATGCATGGTCCAGACATGACCTGTGGAAAGAGTGAAACATGACTCCCCTATGACCAGCTCCTCAGGCATAGGATTAGTGATCACCTCCCCCCTGTCGGTGATCACCTCATCCCTCAACCTGTGGCTGTCAACTCGCACACTGACTCGATGCCCCCACTGAGAAGTCTCCCCTCTATCGCACCAAGTGTCATCCAAATATCTTGGGTGAGCTCCCCACCCCCTGCTGCTCGTGCCAGAGTTTCAAAGGACAACAACCAGATCACCCGTTCCTATAAGTGACATAAAAGAGGGTCAGTATTGTGAGTCCCCACAGATTCCATCAAGTATCGCTCATCTGTGTCCCCATCGATCCTAGGTGAACTACACCCAAAGGTATGCCCAGTATCTCCATCCATGGGTGTCCCTGGAGGCAACACTCCAAGACCTCGTTGTGTAGCACCATACGCCTCTGCATACCACCGATCATCCCAGTACTCCTGGACATGCCACTATACACCACGACCTACCCTGTACACTGTTGGATACCCTCAGTTGCAGCTATGCCATCCTGTGTCGTCCTGCTTCCTACTTGTGTCACTACACCTGTCACTCCCCACATGTACTCACTGCGATGTGAGGCACTCCCACTTCGCAACGCAGTCCAACACACTACAACACACCACCATGCATCTCCATGCCCACCTGTAGACCACTGCTCAACGCTAGATGCTCCCACACATCCCTGGATATGATGGCCTAGAGCTATGTCTCTACGTGTCAGGCCACACCCGATCAGTATCATCACCTCCACCATCGCATCATTATCCCCGCCAATGAATGGATCTTCCCTCCAAATCCCCCCTGAGGCATCCAAGAAGTGACTCTCCCTGTGTGTTAGCAATGATGCCACCACTACTCCACTCCTCTGCGTCCTCTATGCCCTGCACAAAAGTGAAGAGCCCCTAGCTCCATGCAAGGCACCGTCTGGTGGTCTGCCAATGCCACCTCCTCTGACAAACTTCTGCCAGAGTATGTTGATCACCCAGTGATCCCGTGTACAAATACCATACAAAGAAAACCAAAAGAGTTTGTCCATAAACTGGTCAGCCACTGGTGTTGACTGAGAGTCCCCTAGCAAATGTGCATGCTCAACTGCTAGGTCAACTGCACCATCTCGGTTGTAGTCAACTAGCATATATGGGAAATGATAGGTAGTCCCTCCCGGATCCCAATGCCAGTTGGGGCTTCCAGCATCCCCAGTGCCTGGAAACTCCTGTTGAGCTCCACCTGGTTCCACTACCATCTCCATAGTCCACTCCACCGGGTACCAACTCAGAATCTCTCGCCACCCAACCCCAAGAGAGGGATCAAATGCACGAACTCCTGCACATAGAACAACCCCAGCATGCGAGTGTTGCACCCTATGCAACTCAGGTCATCTCATCTCGCTATCCTGGTCAATACATACAATCTGACTAGGTAGCTCTGTCTCCCTTTGTCCAATGGGCCAAGGTAACCTAATAGTGTTTCCAGCCTCGTCTATGTATGCCCGAAGAGGGCTTCTCTCACGCTCCAACGTGCACTCTAGCTGCACCAGTAGGGAATCCAACTGCTCCCCAATGTGAGTCAATTTGGCCGTGGACTCGGCACAAACCGCTCTCATGCCCTCCAGCTCCTCGTTCTACTACAAAATCGCCTCTCGCACTAACACGGCCTTCCTTTTTAATGCTAGAAGGTCGGCCTGAAACTGATGGAACTGTCGTGGGCATCTATCACCTGTAAACTCGATCATGGCTCCAAATACCTTAGCAACTGTTGGCATCTCGTCCAGGGATGGCACCCCCTCAACAAATGGCTCTATGCGAGTAGGCTCTATCCTCTCCATCAGGGTGTCAACTAGGGCTATCAAAGAGGTCTCTAATAAAGGTGACTCCTGCGCAACATTGGGTATATCGATGTGCTCCCATCCTGTGGGCTCTCGGCATCATGCTCAACCTCCTCCTCAAGCTCCCGATAACTAAAGCTAGGCCTCCACTAGCAAAAGAGCCCCCTAGTCTCACCCTCTAACTGTATTTGTCCTGTTTGCTCCTTTTCAGGAGATCTGGTGCCTTGATTTGGTCGACTTTCCCCACATGATGTAGATGGTTGCACCCCACGACTTGCTCACCTCTAAGGGTGAGGATGGGTTTGGTCTGTAACCCTCCTCAACTAGGCCAACCTCTCATCGTCCCAATGAATTCTACCCCAGAATTTCTGCATACTGGATTTCCCTTGAGCCATGGGTTTGTCTCTGGTTTCACCCACCACTGTGCACTCATACCCAAAGCCTCCATGATCTTCTGTATAATTTCCCACAGTTGGGCCAAGATCAAGCTCTGATAGCATTGTAATGTTCCTATGTCGATATATAAGTGATATTCTAAACAAATAAACAGTGCAGCAGCATAAAATTAAAAATATGCATTATACACCCATAAAACACTGTAAATCTGGAACTGTTGAGCCATATATTATAAAATATGAGAGCATAGGTACAATATAAATGAGATGGTGCACCTGGGCTTGTCTCAAGAACAAGTTGGACCAACCCAGGTGATGGAATAGCTAACCTTAAGGCTGCCTAGTTGCTGCACCACTTTGCTCTGTGTTGTACCAGTAAAACTATTGTCCTGCTAAACTTCGACCTGTTGGAATGTGCCCAAAAACCGCTCAAAAAATTATATCCTTTCAGCCTTAGACTCCTTGGACAAAACCCAGAAAAACCCAGAAGGGAATTTCTCTAATTTTGACTTTCGATTTTCGGCCTCCTTGGAGCCTCTCCCCAACTGCCGCTGCCAAATTTGACTTGCAGGAAGCAGCCTTAAATCCCTCTGAAAACACCCCAAGAATGTTGGGTTCGCTTGTGATGACTACAAGCTAGACCAAACCCAGGTGATGGAATAGCTGAGCTGAAGGCTGCCTGGTTGTTGCACCACTTTGCACTGCGCTGTCCCAATAAAACTGTTGTCCTTTTGAACTTCGACCTGTTGGAATGTGCCCAAAAACCACCTAGAATATTATATCCTTCAGCCTTAGACTCCTTGGACAAAACCTAAAAAAACACAGAAGAGAATTTCTCTGATTTTGACTTTCAATTTCCGGCCTCCTTGGAGCCTCTCCCCAGCTGTTGCTGCTTAATTCGACTTGCAGGAAACAGCCTGCAAATCCCTCTGAAAACACCCCAAGAATGTTGGGTTCACCTATGATCACTGTCTCCTTGCTCCCCAGATGATCCTTGGCCCAGATCACTGCTCTCCTAAACACCACGAGTTTGCTGCCAAAGGCCTCTGTGCAATCCCTCTACGTTGTTGGATGAAGTGTATGTTAATGTTGGAACCCCTGAAATCTCTGTGGAACAGCCTCCCTAGGGCAGGCACGGATAGTCCCCCGAAGTAGAGGTTGAATCTCCCTTGGGGAAAATCTGTGGCTAAACAACCAATAGACTCACTAAGCAGCAGAGCGTACAAAGATAAGTTTGTTTGTAAAATGATCAAGATGAATCCCAAAATGAGAGTTGCTCCCTCCTTATAACTCCTTGGGTCTCCCTTGCTTCATGTGGGCCCCTCTATCCACCTATTCAACTTTCCCTCCAAGCTATTCGAATGGGCCAATTCGAATTCCCATGTGGGTGGCCCCCACATTCCACTAGCAACCAAATTAAGTCGAATTGCCTCCTAAATCCCTAAGTCAGAAATGATGGGTTCTCTTCCTTAGCCAAAATTGTGCAAAATTGTGTAGTAGCACCCTGTTAAAAATGTGTTTAAGAAGAAACATGACAAATAAGCAACCCTATTAGGTGTTCCCAACCCTTAAGGGGAAAGAGGAGTCTTTAGTACATCCTTCAATTAATAAGTGGCATATGAATGATGATGAAATGGATGGGGTCACAAGGGTCTCGAGGCCAAATGTCATGGGCACAAGGATAGCAATAATGATGGATGTCTACATATTGGGCATATAGATGTAGGAGGGAGCAATCGTGGATACATGAGCTACCCAGCCTTTCTTTTTTCACCCCTCTTTATTTGCCTTTTGCCTTTTCTTGATTTTTCTTTGTATTATTGTTCGGGACTCCGAGAAATTAAAGCATGTTGTGTATGATGTAAAGGGGTTAGGACGTGCATGGGTTCCTTAACGATGTGGGGGCACTCATGGGGCCCTAGGAACCAAGGTGACGGCCATGATAAGGGGTAGAGCTCATGTTTGGCTTTTGCCCATGTGTTATATTAAATGTGTCGGCGATATTTTGCATTTTATCATGTTCTTTTTTTTTGTTTCTTGCTTGTGGCCATGATATGCTTTAATGTTCTTTTAGCCGCATCAACCTTTGGGGCAACATTTCAAGGCTCGACCCAGACATGTGGACAAGGGGAGGGGGGAATGTCGGTGCCTTGTGGAGCCAAAGAAGGAAAATAATGAAATAGGGCTTGTAAAGTGCAGAAGGGAGTGAAAAATGTGGAATGGAAAAACGGGACCACGCTACCAAAATCGGGGTTTCCCAAGTAGTGCCCTTCCTAAAACGGTAAAACCATAGGTCAATAGGGGAGATTCCACAGGACTAGGATTGAGAATTAACCCCCCATTTAAGGCGAGAGGGAAAACCCACGGTTAAAGCCCTTCCTTCTTCCAAGTCACCCAATAGTCTATGCCCAAAATGCTCAAGAAAAACAAGCATAAGCACTCAATTGCACAGTGAAAAACGTACCTTTTGGGTTGGATTGCCTACCTTCTAACATATGCTTTTGACAGGTGGGCGGGGACATATGACTGATGCAGGGAGTGGAGATCAAATGGCACAATGTATCTTCTACACTGGTGGCTGTCAAGGGTTGTTGCCTGTTAACTGAAGAGACAAATACGAAAAAAATTATCTTATGGAGTGACCTAGTCCCAACCCTAATGGAACAGAAATTGCCTCATCTTAAAGGGGATTGGAAAATACAAAAAGCAAGATTGGGTTCTTAAACTATGCACCTCATAAACATAAATCATAAAAAAGTAAAGGCGCATGGAAAAAGCAAGCCAAGGAAAGGGGTAACTCATTCAACCACAATTACTCACTCCTAAATCTATACAAAGAATGTTGGACCCCCACTAGTTGGTCACATGGTTGCGGCACCTACCCTTAAGTCTTTCCCACTCTATAATCATCGTTATCACATACACCTATGGATTAACGGGCTAACCTGGGACATGTCACTCCCCTTGGGAGCTGGAAACACCCAATAGGGTTGTTGATCTAATCATCCCTAATATAAGTAAGGTAACTTCTTTACATGTCTTGATCTAGTTAGACATTTGAAGATGAGTTTTGTGTGAAGCATTCCTGTGCCCCCCAACAAGAGATCTGGTCCACTATGATGCTCTAACGGTTATTGTCCCTAATGATTATTGATTTCACTTGAACCTTAGAGGTTTTTCTCAACTGGTATTAGCACAACAACAAAGACCTCTTAAGAGATGAGCTTGCTCCCTTTTAGCAACATTCAAGAGGTTGTTGTACCCATCGAGAGCGCAGTTTTGACCTTGATGATGCAGTGTTTCCCTTTTGAAGATGAATGTTGGGCTATCAGATGATTCCAACTGGTACTTGAATCTCATGAGTACTCCAAAATGTTGAAACATTGAGCCACAAGGTTGAGCGTTGGATTTATTGATGGTGTGCCTAGATGGACCCAAGATACCCCCAAGCTAGCCTTAACATTGTTTGATGGGTGTTACTTGTTTCGGAGCCCGAATGACAGTTGGTTATCCTTGAGATGACATGGGAGGGTTTTCACATCACTTTTGGACCCAATGCTTGAGTATGATGTTGACACGCCATTCCTTCTACCCGTACAAGGGTGATGTAGGGCACTATGGTGATGATGTCATGGTATTGGAGGCACTTTTGGAGGCATAGCCATGGAATTTGAGCTTTCCTTGGAGTATGGAGCATTCATGATCCATTTTGTCACTTGCGTGTGGCATATTGAGCATTTATGGAGGGGGACATCACAGTGAAGGACATTATTTCCCACATGTGGGCTATTTTGGCATTTATTGTTATGCTTTTTAGCTATATTAAGGTTAGCTTGTGACCTCACACTTGTTAAACACTTGAGCAAACTTGTTTTAAAGATTTGCTTGTAAAAATAGTGGAAATAAGGCAAGTTAGTCCTCATATAGATATAGGAGGCCTCATTCCACTTTCAATCATCACACATTCATCACTCTTCTCTTCCAAAAGAGTGTGAATTAGTCTCATCTCTATTTTGGGCTGAAATGTGATCTTTTTATAGTGCAAGTTCTCTTGGAGATGTTTTCATGGGTTTGATTGAAAAGTTTCTCATTAGCAATTTTGTAAGTTTGATGCATATTTCTATATTTTGCATATTGTATTTGTTTAGTAGGGTTTCTAATTGTGCCATAATATTGTTGAATTTATCTTGAAATCTTGCTCCTTTATGACAAGCAAAATTGTTTTCCTAAAAACCTTTAAGGGAACTCCAAGTGTGCATCCCTTAAATTTAAAATCTCCCCTAACAAGAAAAATTGCTAGGGTTTTATAAGTGGATGCCCATGTTGAAATTCCCTTGCACTCTAGGCCCGGTCTATGACTAGACTAGCACATAAACACATTAGAAGTGCTCAACAATGAACAACTTTGCATAGCATAACATATCAGCAATGAAATCAACAAAGTTCACAAGATATATATGGCCCAAAACTTGTCCTTATCAGTGCATCAATAAAACAAGCATAGGGCTCCTGTACCAGGGATCATGGCCCTTTAGAACTCTAATAAAAATGTTATAATACAATAAAATACAATTAAGGCTTGGGCCTTATCCTTTAGGACTGTCACTGCCCACAAAACAAAGACAAAATAACTTCACTTACTTGTCTGCTATCCTTTGCAAGCAGCCCTTTCTATCCTCTTTGTCCATTGTTCCTGGTTGTCCTTTGCCTCCAAATACTCACATGAAGATAAGCTCCTTATAACCTCTGTCAAACTGTTGCTCACTAGTAGGCTTCTCTGTTAGCCCTCTGTACTAAACCAACACTGTAACACCTTGTTGTTAGCCACTCCTTTGGCTAGCAGACTTCTCTTCAAACCCTGTATCAGCGCTACAAAACTTAGCAACCCTCCTTGTAGCCCTTTGTCCAACCAATCAACTCAACCAGTCTATTTTACACCTACAACAACGTTTCACAAGAAAAGACCCTCAATTGGCTTATTTTTTAAGTTTGAGGCCCTCAGCTCGCCCAGAAATGATCTTGGTCAAAGATATCCTAATCCTGAGGCCTCGCGGCCTACCTGGGCACAAATCCTGAGGCCCTGCAACCCCTCTACTACAGCCCTACGGCCCCTCTACTACAACCCTCAAAGAATAGAACTCAGACTCTCTTCCTATAGATAGAACTCAGCCTCTCTTAGACAAAACTCAGCATCCACCAAGAAGATTAGCTTCCAAACTCGCTTCTCTTGAATAGTTATCTCCTTGCTTGATTATCTCTCTAGGTTGTGGCTTTTTTAGGGCAAATGTTCTAACTTCTCCACAAGATGTGGTCCTTCACTCTTGTGATTTGGCCACTCCATTGGCCTCCTATATATACTTGTTCAACGGGTGGAAACCCCAACAATCATGTCCCTTGGCCTTGCTGGCCAACTTGAGCCTACATGACTCAAAATCAAAATAAATTCATTTTCTTAGTTTTAAGCCTACACTTTGGGTCCAAAACCCCCAAGCTTGGGTACTTTTCCCACAAACACATATTTTTGTGGGTTTTCTCCTCACAAGTCAAACACCCACGACTTGTGGGGGTACCTCCCAAGCTACACAATTTTCAACACTCCCTCTTAGCGAAGGAGGTACTTCCATTCCTCAAAATTTTTGGACACCTAATCCTCAATGGGTTAGTGTGGAAGCCGAATAGACAAAGCAGTCCAAGAGACCTTGGGATGTGAAACCCAACGGTCACAATATGTACTATAAATGTATATCAATTGTTAATAAAAAAATGTACTGTAATGTTTTATCTTTCCTATTTTATGTTGCTGCCATGTGTGTTTAACATGGTATCAGAGCAGGCGTATTCCTGCCCTGCATAATTAATTTGAGCCATTTGTTTTATGGCCTTTTTGTGCAGTTTATTTCTGCCATGAAATTCATGAATATTTCTTCAGCTAAATTTTAGCTACAACCTGTTAATACCACTACTGGTGTCTGCTCTCCATATAGAAGCGCCTCCATACTCCTGACACTGCCTGCGCTGCTCCTCCATATAATTAGCTGCTCCTGACACTGCATGCGCTACCTCCTGAGAATTTTCTGCCTGAAATCCGCTGCTGACTGACATCTCTGCTCTCTGTCTGCCTGAAGGTCTGTCCATGAAGGTTTGTTGTTCTGCCATATTCCATTTATAAGACCTGCGCCTAGCATTAAACCGTCACCTGACCTCTGGCACTGTATACGCTGCCCCTGTCTGTCTTTTACAGTCCTGACCCTTGCATTACCTGCGATCTCTAGCTATCCTGACTGTTCATAAACGTTTCATAAAAGAAACATTGTCCTGACACGGTAATTTTAGCGCTATCCACAATGAAGAGATGCGACTGCGTTTCACCCATTGCACATGTTTTGTTCCATTTCTGCACTATTACGTTTCCTACCATATCCACCTTTCTGTCAATATAGAAATCCATTTCCCGTGTGCACCCATGATGGACAGGGAATCCACAGTGATATTTCATAACATCTATGAGTAGTCTTATGAGAAACGACAACTTCCAGTCCGAGTCTCAATCCAGGCATAGAAGCCAACGACATTTATATTTATCTCTAACCTAGTGACGTGAAGGCTCCACATATTTTTTCTATATTACTGTGCCAGAGATTAATATTGTATCCTCCCCTCGGTACATTTTTCCAAAGATTACCAATCTCACCGCATAGTCGGCCTATGCACAGTCGACCTGTACTGTTGGCTCCAGTCCCCTCCATCGTGACTGGTGTTACGTGGTAATATATATACCATATGTTACGTTGTAACCATTGTATGTTATATACCTATGGGGGATAATATGGGGTACCAAGGGAGGTACCCAAGGTAATAATGTAATAATGGGATGGGCCATAGTAATAAATAAGGTGGTTAACCCATGTCATGTAAGGGACCATAAGTAGTTAATAATAATGTAATGGGCCCATGGTATTAGTTTGATGGTATGAGGGAACCATGGTAATGACCCATGGTATTGTATGTATGAGGCCTATATAGAGACTAGAGACTCCAAGTCAAGGAATATAGTGAAGGATTATTGTATGAACAGGCATATGGCTTGTGGAGTGTTCTCCTTCCTTAAGGAGTGAATGTATGGTGTTGCCCTACCTTAAGGGTTCGATATCAATAAAGTGAATAATTTCTATCTATTTCTATCT
This sequence comes from Pinus tabuliformis, assembly GCA_031772625.1. Lineage (NCBI taxonomy): Eukaryota > Viridiplantae > Streptophyta > Pinopsida > Pinales > Pinaceae > Pinus > Pinus tabuliformis. The sequence goes on along the minus strand of CM062816.1, from coordinate 41,583,343 downwards.
TGTTATTCTTGGGTTATTTTCTATTCTCATATATCTTTTGGATCAGATCTATAACAAGTGGTATCGGAGCTATAACAAGTGGTATCAGAGCACTTTCTTGGGCACAAAAGTGGAGAATTTTTTTTTTATTTTTGCAGGATTTCGGGGGCGGCGAGTTTGCAGATCAAATCTATACGTTTTGGTGCAAGATCTGCAAAATCTAATTGCAGATCTAGATTCTATGTAAAAAAATACCCGTTTTCAAAAAAAAAAATCAGGTGAATCGGAGTCTGGATGAAGGAGATATCGCTGATTTAAAAATCAGTGGGGTTGCAGACAATTTTTCGGGGCAGCGAATTTGCGGCGCAGATATGGACGTCTTGGCAAAAGATCTATAAAATCTAATTGCAGATCTGGATTCTTTGTGAAAAAATACCCAATTTCAAAAAAAAAATCAGTCGAATCGGAGTCCGGATGAGGGAGATATCGCTGATTTAAAATCGGCCCTTTTTTCAGAAATTTTGGGTGACGGCGGGAGAGTTGCAGCATAGATTTGAAATTCTAGTGTCTGGATCAAGATTTCTATCACATGGGTAGATGCAAAATGATTGTTCCATTTCTGAAAACAGGTCATAATAGGGATTCTGAGCAATATTGACAGAATTGTGACAAATTCAAATTTTCACCATTTTTTTTCAAAACCCTCTTCATGGCTTCTAGCAAGGTTCTATTATTTACAGGAAAAGATAATGGTTCTACTATTGAAGAATACATTAAAAAACAGAAGTGGTTATGGAACAACAATTGGAAATGGTGGATAGTGCAGAACTTTAGAGATGAGGCAACCACATGGTGAGGATTACTTAACCAAAAGAAGTGTTCCAACCTGCCCAATGAAGAATTTGAAAAATTACTTTTAGACAGATGGTCTCATGCTAGAAAACAAGATAAGGAGAAACATGTGGGGTTATTTCCTACTGGTATATCCTTATTGCAGGTTCATGGATTAATTCAGAAAGAGAAGATCATTGTTTCTATCAATGTTGTTAAAAGCGCGAGCGGGATTTAATCGGCGCCGGGAAAAAAGTGGAAAAAAGCGGGAAAAAAGCGTTTGGCACAAAAATATTCATTTTTTTCATTTTTTTTCAATTTTTTTAATATCTAAACCATCTACAACATAAAATAAATACATTGACACATAAATATGATAAAAAAACTAATATATAAGATGTTTAATATCATTTCTAGCGCTAAAATCACACATAACATTGAATCATGTCCTGAATAGTAAGTCCTGAGTCCCAACTCAGCCTCAAAATATCAACAAAAAATATGATAATGTATCTCATCATGTCATAATGTCATATACAATAAAATGAAAGTCTAAGACTCTAATCCTATTGATTTCCTCTGCCCCTCTTGCGAGAAAATGTCACTGCTTTCCCTTTCCCCCTAGATGAAGATGCTGGTGCCTGTGCTGGTGGAAATGGCAGTGGAGTCTGACGTGCTCTAGAAGCTGAAGAAGTAGAAGTAGCAGCTACTGTAGGTAGACGGAGACCACGTCCTCTACTGGTGGTAGTGGTAGCCCGGGTAGGCGGTGTCACCTCCTCCTCCTGCTCCTCCAACTCCTCCTCCTCCTGCTCCTGCTCCTGCTCCTGCTCCTCCTCCTCCTCCTCCTCCCCCTCATCCTGCACTAACCAATCATCAGTGGGATCCATGAGAGGCCTCTCGGTCTCAACCCTCCATTCAGCAGTGGTGTCAATCCCATCCAATGAGATGGCATCCATATCAGGTGTCTTCTCTAGTTGCCTCACCCACAATCGAAGATTGTAGTAGACATAGACCATGTCATTAAGTCTATGGGACTCCAACCTGTACAAAGTTCATGAAATAATAATTAATAATTAATATTATAAAAAAAATATTGTTTAATGAATTCAAAAGTTGTTAACCTATTGCGCTTCTTGTTGTGTATTTTTTCAAATACACTCCAATTGCGCTCATATCCCGAGGAGTTGCATGTTTGGCTGAGGATGCGTACGGCAAGCTTTTGCAAAAGGGGTACTATGCCACCATACATCTTCCACCATGCGTCTACAACAAAATTACAAATAAAATTTTAAATAAACATAAGAAAAAAATGGAATTTGAAGAGACAATGAAATTTGAAACAAAGTTACAAAGTACAAACTAAAAAATACCTAGCATTTTAATCGTCCTATCAGTGACAGCCATCTCAAAGCCAAATGTGCCACCTGACATCTTATATGTCTCAATTTGTTTAGAGATCTCTATACGTTGTTCTGGAGATCTCACCATCTTCTGGACACAGGTTAATAATCCATCCACGATCTCAGCATCAAAATCAAACCCACATGCATAAGAAAATGCAGGGTTCAGGAAAAGCCCAACAGCATGAATGGGACGATGGAGTGTGTTGTTCCATCGCTCATCAATCACTTCCCATAGAAGAGTTGTCTCTGAAACCCATCATCTCCCTTATCATCATAGTAGGACCGAATGGCTTCTTTGGCCCTGTCCATGGCTTCATACAAATATCCCATTGCGGGCTTCTCACCATCAACCAACCGAAGAACCTTTACCAAAGGTTCAGTAACAGCGCACACCTCCTGCACTCCCGCCCAGAAGTCTTCCTAGTATGAAACTAGTCTGCACACGGCCTCTCCTTCTGGTTTGCGGCTCATTGACAAAGCACGCCACTCCTCTGAAAGAAACATTCTCTTCAAATCCCACATAGAATTCAAGAGGGATTGAAGAGATATAAAACTCGTCGCAAACCGTGTAATGGCGGGGCGAACCAACTCTTTGTTGTTGGTGCATTTTCTCATCAAGCTAAGCACAGATGTGTGATTGTAAATAAATTTTGTGATGCTTTTTGATGAGTCAACAATATCTTTGACAAAGGGAATTTTCCCTATGTCCTCTAACATCAAATCAATACAATGGGCAGCACAAGGTGTCCAAAATAAAGTAGGATGCCTGTGCATAAGCATTCTACCAGCAGCAACATAATTTGCAGCATTGTCCGTTATGACTTGGACAACATTTTCTGCACCCACCTCCAAAATAAACACATCCAGCAAATCACATAAAGTTCTTGCATCTTTGATTTGATGAGTTGCATCAATAGATTTGATAAACATAGTCCCCTTGGGACAACTAACCAAGAAGTTTATAAGGGTTCTCCCCTTTTGGTCAGTCCAACCATCTGACATAACAGTGCATCCTGTTTGTGCCCATGATGCCCTAAAATCCTCCAATCTTTGGGTGCAGTCACGCTTTTCCTCTTGAAGAATCCGGCCTCTGAAATCATGAAGAGAAGGGATTTTGTACCCTGGGCCAACACTGGCAATAGCATCAACAGTAGGTTGGAGAAATGGATTATTCCTTACAATGCTGAAAGGAATATCACTCCAGAGGAGAAATTTTGCCATCAACCTATCAGCTTGTTCTTTTTCAGTTCTTTTTAGCATTGAACCGATAGTTGGTTGTGAACCAGGTGTGGTTCGAGGAACAAAAAATGATGATGCAGCTACCGGATTGACTGACGCTGCAGTGGAACCAGTGCCACTTGGCCCACTTCCTTCAGCTGACCTTTTTAGTTGCCTTTTGAGTTCTTCTTTGGCCTCTCTAGTGTGCTCTAATTCTCCCAATGCTCTCATGGCTCTTTGGATAATTTCAGGATTTGTATTTATACAGGGCCCCACATCACGTCCAGGGATTTGTGCAAGGTGGAACTTCAACCTGTACACCCCCCCGCTTATCTCCTTTCCACACAACTTGCAATTCAAGTTTTGTCTATCATTCGGAGCTTTAGGTTCACCATATTCCCAGAAAGGATCCAATTTCCTTGGCATGTTTGTTTTTGAATTTTGAATTTGCAAACCTATGGAAAAATAAGGATTAGGAAATAGGAATTTAAGATTACATAATACAAATTACAATTTAGCATTTACAAAATTACAAGTTAATTATTTCCAAAATCCCAATTTCCAAACCCAAGTTACCCAACCAAATGCCAATGGCAAATGCCAAAAAACAATGAAAATTCAAAAAACATAAACAATGTTTAAAAAAATGAAAAAATAAAAATAAAAAATTGGTTCTCATAGTCATAACAAATTACCCATCCCAAATCAATGAAAAATTACAAAAAATTCTTTAAAAACAATGAAAAACAAAGTTTTTAAAGAAGCAAAACAAAAAAAAATTAATCTACATACCGTTTTTATGGACAAATTGGTGATCTTGTCTTGGATTTCTCCTAAAAACACTTGGATTCGCTCCCAAAGTCGACCCAAACCCTTCAGCTCTTCTCCTTCAGCTCTTCTCCTCCTCCTCCGCGCGGCGACAGTCAAATGACATAAAAAAAATTCATTTTTCCCTATTAAAAGCCCGCTGCCCGCGCCCTTGGCGATTTTTTCGAAAAAAATCGCGATTTTTTCGAAAAAAATCGCGATTTTTTCGGAAAAAATCGCTATAAAAAAATCCGACGATTTTTTGGGATAAAAATCGCGTTTTATGCGGAAAGGTGAAAAAATCGCGATTTTAACAACACTGGTTTCTATCAATCCTAGTTGTAAACATAATTTTATCAATGTTAATTTGGTAAAAAAATTGCAAGTTCCAGCAAAACAAATTGAAAATACACGGGTCGATGATGAGGATGTTCAAATTTATAAGGATTTGAAGCTTTCTATGGATAAATATGTGTTTCACGGTGATTTTTATGCTTCAGATATGGATAATATGGATGTTGTTTTAGGATATCCTTGGATGGAATCTGCGGGTACAATCAATATTAATGTGCAGAAGAAATTCCTGAAGCTCTGGTATAAAAAGAAGAAAATTACATTACAGGATATTTCCATCAATAAACAGGTAGAGTACATGGAGGCGGAAGCAGAAGATGTTCCAGGGACTGACCTATCAGATGATGAGCCTTTGTGATCAACAATCGAACACAAACAGAGGCTGAAGAAGAAGAAAAGGTTACAGGTGATGATACATCAGAGGAGGGCTCAGTGGTTGAAGTCATATTGGAAAAGAAGACACCACAACCAGTACCACAGCAGGGAGAATTAAAGAAAAAGACACCGTGGGTTAAAACTTCAACATATCATCACCCACATCACCCCGCAAGAAAACAACCAACAAGCTGGAAACCAATTAGCCACAAGAACAACAACCCCCGTATGACGGATAGCGAGGAGCGAAGATCCACCTACTACACATCAACACAGAAGAGCTGTCATGGTCAACCTCCCTCTCAAGCGAGTGAGGCACCCGCGAGATCGAGGGTTCACCTTTCTCTTGGATGGCTAGATGCACGTGCATGGTACCAGTGGACTACTCTTTTGAGTAGATCTTATTATTTGTGTTCTTCCCATGTTTCGGAGACGAAACATGCTTAGGGGGGTGGAATGTTATATACCTATGGGAGATAATATGGGGTACCAAGGGAGGTACCCAAAGTAATAATGTAATAATGGGATGGGCCATAGTAATAAATAAGGTGGTTAACCCATGTCATGTAAGGGACCACAAGTAGTTAATAATAATGTAATGGGCCCATGGTATTAGTTTGATGGTATGAGGGAACCATGGTAATGACCCATGGTATTGTATGTATGAGGCCTATATAGAGGCTAGAGACTCCAAGTCAAGGAATATAGTGAAGGATTATTGTATGAACAGGCATATGGCTTGTGGAGTGTTCTCCTTCCTTAAGGAGTGAATGTATGGTGTTGCCCTACCTTAAGGTTTCGATATCAATAAAGTGAATCATTTCTATCTATTTCTATCTTGTTATTCTTGGGTTATTTTCTATTCTCATATATCTTTTGGATCAGATCTATAACAAGTGGTATCAGAGCTATAACAAGTGGTATCAGAGCTATAACACTGTAAATCTACTCCTGATTTCACTCCTCGACTCCGGTCCATATTTACCATCATGGCGCTGACAAAGAGTGAGAAATCAATGTCTGAGGAGGGCGAAGGACTATCCACCCCTTGAGAATCCATGTCATTAATTCTCGCCATCGCCTTGCTCCTACTCTTTGAAAGGACCAAATTCCCATGAGAGAAGGTATTATAATGCGAGAGTAGGATACCATAGTGGGAACGATTGGTATTCTATTCGTTCCGATTATTGTCTGCTCCGTGCAAGCTGTCAATTTATATTGTTGGGATTTGCTATTGTGGAGTTGGCCTCAACTTTAAGATTGCCTTAACGACATCCATTATGGCATTCGTAACAACAATAGACAATTATCTGAGACCCTGATTTGAACTTTGCGTGGATTGAACCTGCTCCTGGGAGTATAATAACATTATAGTTTTGAAGCAAAGAGGTCGTGTAGGATTGGAAAAGAAAGGCATATTGAAAGGGTCATATAAAAACAGTTTGACCTATATGAAGCAGTGAGTCATGTCCATTGAAGTCACCTTGCCTTAACGACTGTTGGTTTTCCCATCAACTATCATGCTTGATTCTCATATGAATTTTGAATCTCACGTCTCCTCATAGCGCCTTATTATTATAGTGAAAGCTTTGAAGGCCACAAATGTGGTGAAGTGATGACCAAATATCATAGATGCATGAATTCAATTCATTGGTTGATACTTTGAGCCCCAGCTTGAATTCCAAACTGCACAACATGGGTCATCAATCAACACAATTTTTGGTGGGCGTTTAAAAAGAAATACGACCTGTGGGATTTGCAGTGTTTGTGCCTGCTTTCAAAACGCAAACACTAGAGCTAAGTGCGTTGGAATAGTAAGTGCGCCCATATGAGCTATGTTCCTCTGAAGGATATTGTTTATTTTATATATGTGGTATATATTGTATACACCTGAGTTGATTAATTTTCAAGGCCGATACATGCTTTATGGTGAGCATAAAAAAAAATGGCTAGTATCTTCTGTGTTGTTTCCAGTGAGTAAATTACTCCCAGTGACTGATGTAATGTGCTCAGCGGTGATTTAATTTAATGGTGAAATCATTGAATATATCATATTGCTGATTGAGAAGTTTCTGGAGGCATTATACTCTCACTGTGCATCTCAATTTGGAGTAAAACTCAATAAATATATTTACAACTGTCTAGACAAAGAGGAGCCTATTTCAAGAGGTTGAGTTAGTTTTAGCTTATCCAAAGAGGAAAAGTTGGTTTCAAAGCATCTTCAAATCAAGTTCTATCAGTTTGTGTTCGAGTTGTCCTTTGTGGGCAGATTTTATCACTATCAAAGAGTCAAATCTCCTTAATAATTGGCTGCATATACATCTGAAGCAGGGTCGAGTATTCTCTAATCTCCTAGAGGTTTTCCTGAAACTGTGCATAGTTGGAAGGCTCTTGAAAGGTCATTGTAAAATGCTATGGTATATATGACCAGCATTGTACAGTTTGCTAAGTATTTGGACATGTAAGGAGGTCTATCACTGTTGTTTCAGCGTGCTAGAGACTCATTCCCATGCCTATGACCTTAGTAAGTGTTGGAGCAACATTTTGGGTCTAGAGTAAAGTCCTTGCTGGAATTTACTCTCATTGCTTCTCTTCATTGCTAGAAAGTGGTGTTATAATTATCGAAGTTTTGATAGTCATCATTTCTGATTTGAAAGTGAAGGAGTACTTGAAGGATCCAAGCAAGTTTGCAGTTGTTGTTGCCCCAGTTGTGGTATTAAAACTCATTATAGTCTCTGTCTACATATATATGCATTGATTCCTTTATTCATTTGCTGCACATTTACAAAGGATTTTTTTGTGTCTTTGTACTGTGAGTGGGTGTTACTTTTACTCATTGGGTCATAGTTGTGATCAGTTTTTTAAAAAAGTGTAATTTTGACAATGGAAAATATGGCTCGAATTACTGAAATATTAGAGTTCTTAAAAACTCTGATACATTCCTCTAATCATGATACATTAAAAGTCAGCAAAGTTTCTCTCACAGACATTCAGGTCTGTCTACAAAATGCACAAGAGAAAATTGATTTTTTGCAGCTTGAAACTCAGCTACAGCAAGAAGAATTAAAACAGAGGAATCATCATTCTGAACCTGTTTCTATTCAGAACAATGAAACAGACTCCCATAAACAGCAAGTCAATAATGTTACAGTTCATTCAGATTTAGTACCCCATAAAGCAGCAGTTGTACATGCAGATGCAGAAACTCAGTCTGCACTTCCCAAGCCCATCATCAGACCTTGGGAACAGCTTGTCCACAACAAGCACAGAACCGGTCTTGGATATGACAAGGACTTGTCCTTTCATATTCCAGACTACTCAAAGCCCATTCAGTTTCAGAGTGCTGGATTCATTCATGACAGTTCACCTGCTCCTCATGACAGTTCAGCTTCAGCGGTTCCAGACTCTGCCCCTCTTCCACAGCAACAACAACAACAACAACAGCAGATTGTGAAATGCCAACACTGTGATGGAGTTGGCCATTTGAAAGATCATTGTTTTGATCTTCATCCATGTAAGCACTGTCATAAAACCAGCCATTCTTCACACAGATGCTTCAGAAACAAACATCCTGCAAGAACAAAGATTCATCTTGGATGGATCGCTTCTTAGCAATGGGCATCAACAGCCAAGAAGATATTCCAATCACATGTCAGAACTTGTTCCAGAGTATTGAACAGTCTTGCAGTTGAGTTTTCTCCATCATCTCACCTTATATCTGACAAGGGAGGAAATGATGGTCATCTACAAGCTTCAAAGCCACATCAAGCGAGCCTGAGCCACAACCTGCCACACCAGTTTCAGAGTTGTAGCCAAGACAAAGATGCCCGTGAACATGCCTTTAGTTGGCAATCTCGGACACTTCCTCTAGCAGAAGACTTCAGCTTCTTGCCAGTTTTGGAAGAATTCCAGGAACACAATTGAGAACACTTCCTCTAGCAGAAGACACCAACTTCTTGCCAGATTTGGAAGAGTTCCAGGAATTGCATTAAGCATTCCAGAGTTGTTGGTCATCCTTAAACCATCACAGGTTGAGACTTCCCTTTTCAGGTTGAAGTTCTCCTTTTTATGCGGGGTGAGACCTCTCTTTATTGGTTGAAGGTTTCCCTTTTCAAAACAATAGGAGCACTTCCTCTAGCAGAAGACTTCAGCTTCTTGCCAATTTTGGAAGAGTTCCGGGAACTGCACTAAGCGTTCCAGTGTTGGTGGTCATCCTTAAACCACCGCCCTTTATACCAACATTTCAGAGAGCACATTCAGCCTAGTGTTGCCATGCATTTTTGCACATTTTGTATTACAGCTCTCTTCTTGGACTCATACATAACCCTTCGGATTAAGGGGGGGAATGTTGGACACCTAATCCTCAATGGGTTAGTGTGGAAGCCGAATAGACAAAGCAGTCTAAGAGACCTTGGGATGTGAAACCCAACGGTCACAGTATGTACTATAAATGTATATCAATTGTTAATAAAAAATGTACTATAATGTTTTATCTTTCCTATTTTTCTGTTGCTGCCCATGTGTGTTTAACAGAAAGCATCTCATCTTCCCATACTGGCCAACAATCATGCTTCACAGCTACTCTCCAACAATCATTGTATGTTTCATTATCCATCACAGAAGCATAACCTGTAGTATGAACAACACTCTTCTTGGATGTATCCCTACCACTAGAAGCCTCTTGCTTCTTCTCCTAATAGGCCTTTAAGCCATTCCAAGGTTCCTCCTTGTCAACTATAGAAGTCTCCTTTCTTCCCTTTGACGGTGCGCTCTTCTTGGGCTGCAAATTCTCCCTCTGAACCTGCAAACTGCCTCTAGAACTCAACTCCCCCCGAGTCTCAAAAACCTTCATTCCTTGGTCAATAAGCTTGCCCTTCATCCTGTACAGACCATTCTCCCTAACTCCAAGAATCGCTCCTGAACTACAGCTAGAGCCACAAGGCTTGAGCATCACCTTTCAATCCCGGAACAAAACTTCAAACCCCTTAGCCTCAATCACACAACATGTTGCACCTGAGCTCCGGTACCCTAAGTACGTCCTGGACTCATAGCAACCCTCTTGACTCCAATTTGAATGGTATAGTCCCTACTCCTTTGACTGTCTTCTGACTCTTATCACCAATCTTTACGTGTAGATAAGACTTCCATTCGTTCGAGGTCTCAAATACTTCCCTCGATCATATTATATGCTTCAATGCTCCGTTATCTATGAACCATGCACCCTCACCAATGGTGCCCTCTAAGAAATGACAGACCAAACAGAATTCCTCATTGAACCTTCTCGTGAAATCATCCTAGTCAGTTGTCGTTGAAGTTTCCATTGTTGTCTCTTGCTTCTTCTCATTCCCTCCTTTCTTCCTTTGTGGACACTTACTCACACAATGACCAAACTCACCACATGTAAAGCATTTCACTTTACTTGAATCCTTCTTCTTCTTGCCATTGTCGAACATCCCTTTACCCTTCTTCGACTTACTAGCAAGGGTCATATTCTCTTCATCAGAATTCTTCTTTTGAAGATCCTTGTCCCAAAGTTCCTCCTGGATAAAATCATCCCATAACCTGTTCCAATCTGGAAGCTTCTCTTAAGAGACTATTCCTTTGATAAATGGCTTCCATTCCTCGAAGAAGCCCTTCAAGGCAGTGCTCACTAATTTAGTTTTTCAGATATTATCACCAATGGCAGTAAGCTCGTCACGAACTTGTTGAACCCTTGTAAGATACAAAGTCACATTCTCTCCATCTGTAATCTTGGGGGCCCCGAGCTTCTCTCTCAATACCATCTCAGATTCTCGTTATTGTTCTACAACAAAGCTTGAAGAGCCTTCCACATCTCATATGCAGTAGTCTTCCCGGAAAGATGGGTTGTTGATTTGGGGTAACATCGGATGTGCTCTAAGCCTCAAATTTGCAGGGAGGCTTGGGCACAGGTATTCCAAAGAACCTAGAAAGCGTTTTGGGAAATTCCACCCAAAAGTGATTTTATTAAAATAATTAATATTTTAATGGGGTTCCTAAGTCTAAACTTAGGAAAATTGAAATATTAATGGGTATTAATCTAATCAGGGGTGAAACTTCTAGAAAAAGCCATGGATCAATTCAAAACGATATGAGCCTTTGATTATGTTTCACTCTAGGTCGTTGGTTGCCCAACAGGAATATATAAGAAGGGACTTGAGGGTCATTTGGAAGACACACACAAAAATTGTAAAAATTGATTTTCTAAAGTGAGAAATTCTCAGAAGGAAAATTGATTGAGGAGATCTATCAACAAAGGGGCAGTGAGAATCCGGGAGAAGGAATTTCCGAAGAGTACAAGGTAGAGAGAGGACAAAAACAAGTCCAGAGAAAGGTTGACGCTGGCCTACGCAGTGCTGACGCAGAGGCAGCGCAATCAGTGAGGGGAAATCGAGTTTCTGCAGAGGGAATTCGAAGTCCAGTTATCGAAAGCCAGGGTGTGAGTCTGGGAGGTAGGAAAGTCGATTTCTAAGCCAGTAGAGGATCCAGAGCAGAGGGGCAGTGTAATACCCAGGAGGGGTGACACAGAAGCTGCCCAGGGTGACGCAGTTCTGCGCAGAGGGTGACGCAAAGCCTCCAAAGCCAAAGGATCAAAAACTGATTCTCCAGTGACAGGGTGAGATAATTTCACCAATCTTTTGTCCAGTATTCTCTCTATATCGGATTGCTAGTTCAGCGTCCTAAGAATTGTACTCAAAATTTTCTCCTGTATAATAATAAAACCTCAAAGTTGTTGCACCGGTTTCCCTGCATTGGGTTTTTCCGGGGACTATTTGTCCAAAAATAATTGTCCTATGTGTTGTATTTTTCTTTCTTGCTCAATATTTTGTTTCCGCATATATGTTAATTAAGTGAAGGTTGCAAATGTATTTGCTTCGATATTTACTGTAGAACACGGTAAATAACTTGCATGAATTAACAAGTAAGAGAAGTAACGTCAATTTGTTGCAATAGGGATTCCGGCTTAGGAATTTTCACATGGTATCAGAGCTAGTGCAGGTGAGACAAGAAGAGAAGAACCAGAAACCCCAGTGCTGAGCAGAAGGGGAAATCGAAAAGTTGCAGGAGGCAGCAAGTCGAAACCCCAGAAGGTTTGCGTAATTCTAGCCGGAGGATCGAAAATTCAAGGTAGTCTCTCTCTCCAGGTGAGTTGATGGAGAGAAAAGAGCTTCCAATTCGAATTTTTGCAGTGACAGAGGGAGCAGCTCTGAGCCTCAGCGTGAGGAGCAGTTGGTGGACGCATATTTTTCAGTAGGTAGCTTTGTCGGGCTGAAAATACGTCAGAAGAAAGAAGCAACGAAGCATAGTGAGGGAAAACTTCCTCATTAATTTCTTGTCGAGAAAATCAGCCTTTCTCAATTGCTGAGCAGCAGAGGTGCAGCAGCTTACCAACTCCATCAAGGAGTGCGTAAGTCAACCCAGGAGCTACACAGTAAGGATAATGAGGGAGTTGTTCAACAGTTTTCAGAGGATATGACAACCAGTGGCTAGAGGGATCAAGACAAGCTAGACGGAGCTTCCAACTATGCCATCTAGACGGCTAGGATGACCTTCCTGCTAGATGAGCATACCCTCGAGATGTACGTTGATAATGTGGTGGCTGAACCTGCGGATGCAGATCCGCTGAAAAAGTACAAATCTGAGATGGATAAGGCGAAGAGGATGATCCTGGACGGAGTCAAGGATCACATGGTGTACCACGTTTCTAGCAAAGGGACCGCTAAGGAAATGTGGGATGCCTTGGCCACATTGTATCAAGGAACTTCCAAGCAGCGGAAGATGTACTTAGAGCAGACGCTGAAATTTGCTCAAATGCAGAAGGGGGAGCAAGTGGATCCATTCCTTACGAAACTGAAGGAGACTTGTGATTGCCAGCTGCATGGCATACTCCTCAAGACACGGAGTTAGTGAGACTGGCTCTAAATTTCGTCTTAGATGATTGGAAAATCTTTGTCCAGGGTATCCTAGGCAAAGCAGCGTTGCCAAATTGGGACGAGATGTGGGCAGCTCTGAAACAAGAAGAGCTGAGGAGAGGCATGCTCAAGGTCAAACTTGACAGAAGCAGCAGCAGCAGTGGGTCGAAGCCCAAAGTAGAGGAGGATAACACAGTCGTTGCATCGAAGGGACAATCGGGGCAACAGAGACGTAAGAAGGATGTCTCCAAGGTGAAGTGCTTTAAATGTGCCGAGATGGGCCACTATGCATCCCAATGTCCTTTGAAGAAAAAGGACAAGGATGAGAAGCATGATCCAAAGGTTGCAGCGGCAAAGATTGACAAGGAGGAGTTCACCATGACAGGCGAGATACCTCTAGGAGGGAGGTTCTGTTACACAATCTTTTGTCACACCTCGTGCACTTCCCTATGACATACCTTGAAGTGCCCGAAACATGACCATTATGCAGTGTACTCATTCATGTATGCAGCTCAAATCCCTCTTAAAACATTGATTGGAAAATGCCTTGAGCTTTCCCTGAAGAAATAGCTCTAAAAACCCTAAATTGAGAATCATCGCTCTTATAAGGCTTAAAACAGCGATGGTCACATGTTGCATTGTACTTGACCAGCGATGACATCGCTCGGTTCCCTTGCATCCCCGCGATGATCCCAAAGAGGTAATTTTCCTAGAGGATGAGAAGCTTCGTGATCTAGAAGCTTCCAGAGCGACGAGCTGGAGGTTGTTTGGCATCTGATGAGGCCGAATCCTCCCAACTTGTCCGCTTGGTCTTATCCCTATGAGCTACTACCTCCTTGAGATGAGGGCCTAATCCTATCTTTGGAGAGGTCCTAACTCCCTTTCCCAGCCTATAAATTCATCCTCTCCCATTCCCTCTTAAAACATTGATTGGAAAATGCCCTGAGCTTTCCCTGAAGAAATAGCTCTAAAAACCCTAAATTGAGAATCATCGCTCTTATAAGGCTTAAAACAGCGATGGTCGCATGTTGCATTGTACTTGACCAGCGATGACATCGCTCGGTTCCCTTGTATACCCACGATGATCCCAAAGAGGTAATTTTCCCAGAGAGGATGAGAAGCTTCCAGAGCGACGAGATGGAGGTTGTTTGGAATAGATGAGGTCGAATCCTCCCAACTTAGTTGCTTGGTCTTATCCCTATGAGCTACCTCCTTGAGATGAAGGTCTAATCCTATCTTTGGAGAGGTCCTAACTCCCTTTCCCGGCCTATAAATTCATCCTCTCCCATTCCCAAATGGTTGGTCTATGTCTATTTGCACCCTTATGCTAAGATTGTTCCCAGAGGCTATTCATTTGACTTGGAGAAGGAGTGCTTGGAGAGTTCTTGCCTTGAACTTGGATTACCACTCAAGGAGAGCCTATCAACGTCAAGGCTTTGGTTGTAAGCTTCCCTTTATTTTCTAATAATACAACATTGTTGGTTCATCTTCCCAAAATGCATATGTTCATGTATCATTTAGCTTGACATTCCTTGATCAATTAAGTAGATTTCTATTGGATTTGTTATTCGTTTTGGCATGCCTTGTTGTCTCTTGATCACTTGTGCAGGTACATAAACATTGAAAGAAGCAGGAACAAGCCCGTGATACAAGCGGTTCAAGGTACTCAACAAAGGAGATCGGAATAGCATCAGAACGAGGTAGGCCATCTCTTTCGTTCTTATTTTCAATTGTAACCTAGGAAGACGTCTAGTTGATTGTCACTTCAGTTCCTAGACCCACTCATTGGGCTAGAGGAATCGTCTATGTCCATAGAAAGGATTAACCTTGACAACAGGGGGGCTGCTATAGAGATGTAGTCGGGAGGACTGCAGATGGGCAGGATCCTTGAGGACCCCACCTCTTGGATCGCCACCTTGCTACGGGAGCCCATGATTAGGAGTAGCGGGATGGTGGAGTTTCAGTTGGTGCCATGGAGTGATGATTCGACAGATGCAATGGCTAGGAGAGACAGAGACTGAGCAGTGCAAAATAATGAAGCAACAGTGCGAGGAGGCACAGTGCAGAGCTTCAGTAGCGCAGTAGCTTCAGAGGCAGAATGGGACTAGAAGCAGTTGGGATATCAGCACCAAGGAGTATCCATTGCATACTTGTCCAGTTTTGGGTGTTTTTAGTTGCTTCTCTCCGCAACTGACTTGCAGTACGGATGCAGTGTTAGCAGTGGCAATGCTAGCAGCAACCAGATGCAGCGTTTGAGAGGGAGCTGCAGTACAGATGTAGCATTGGCAGTGGCAGTGTAAAAGGCAGCAGTATAGTGGCAGCAGCGCAGTGGTTGGTGGACAGTACGTCAGATATCAGCAATGCAGAGACGATGCTTCAAAATCAGAGCAGTATGTAGAGAGGCAGTATATTGCTAGAGCACATCCCTCGCTAAGAAGGAGTGTTGATTTGGGGTAGCACCGGATGTGTTCTAAGCCTCAAATTTTGCAGGGAGGCTTGGGCACAGGTATTCCAATGAACCCAGAAAGCATTTGGGAAATTCCACCCAAAAGTGATTTTATTAAAATAATTAATATTTTTAATGGGTTTCCTAAATCTAAACTTAGGAAAGTTAAAATATTAATGGGTATTAATCTAATCAGGGGTGAAACTTTTAGAAAAAGCCATGAATCAAGTCAAAACAATCTGAACCTTTGATTGTGTTTTAATCTAGGTCATTGGTTGCCCAACAGGGAGATATAAGAAGGTACTTAAGGGTCATTTGGAAGACACACAGAGAGATTGAGAAAAATCGATTTTTTGAAGTGAGAAGTTCTCAGGAGGAAAATTGATTAAGGACATCTATCAACAGAGGGGCAATGAGAATCCGGGAGAAGGAATTTCCGGAGAGTACAAGGCAAAGAGAGGACAGAAAGATGTCCAGAGAAAGGTTGACGCTGGCCTACATAGTGCTGACGCAGAGGTAGCGCAGTCAGTGAGGGGAAGTCACGTTTCTGCTGAGGGAATTCGAAGTCTAGTTGTCGGAAGCCAGGGTGTGACTCTGGGAGGCAGGAAAGTCGATTTCTCAGCCAGCAAAGGATCCAAAGCAGAGAGGCAGTATAATACCCAGGAGGGGTGACACAAAAGTTGCCCAGGGTGACGTAGTTCTGCGCAAAGGCCATGCAAAGGGTGACGCAAAGCCTCCAAAGCTGAAGGATCAGGCACTGATTCTCCAGTGACAGGGTGAGATCATTTCACCAGTCTTTTGTTCAGTATTCTCTCTGTATTGAATTGCTAGTTCAGCATCCTAAGAATTGTACTCATAATTTTCTCCTGCATAATAATAAACCCTCAGAGTTGTTGCACCAGTTTTTCCACATTGGGTTTTTCCAAGGGCTATTTGTCCAAAAATAATTGGGTCCTATGTGTTGTATTTTTCTTTCTTGCTCAGTGTTTTGTTTCCGCATATATGTTAATTAAGTGAAGGTTGCAAATGTATTTGCTTCGATATTTACCATAGAACACAGTAAATAACTTGCATGAATTAACAAGTAGGAGAAGTAACATCAGTTTGTTGCAGTAGGGATTTAGGCTTAGGAATTTTCACAGAGCTATCAAGTGATCCTTAACTCCATCAAGAATAATCAACTCTAAGTCAAGTCTATGAATAGAATAGCACATAAACATACTAGCAGTGTTCAACAATGAACAGCTTTGCACAACATAAAATATTAGCAGTGAAATCAACAAAGTACACAAGATATATATGGCCCAAAACTTGTTCTTATCAATCCATCAATAAAACAAACATAGGGCTCCCGTTACCAGGGATCATGGCCCTTTAGAACCCTGATACAAATGCTATAATACAATAAAATACAACTAGGGCTTGAGGCCTTATCCTTTAGGTCCTCCATGTTTATTTTTGTGTAGTATCGGGAGGTATTCCCGCATCCTAAGAAGTCTCCCAAGTTGGTCAAGGAAAATTAAGAAAATTAAGATTAAAAGTTTAATTGTTGGGGTTCATGTAGGCTCCAAACTGTTAAGTCAACCCCACCATGAAAGGGTGTGACCCTTGGTCAAAACCTACCCATTTGACAAGTATAAATACACAGGAGACATCCTCATTTCAATAACTCATCACCGCACAAGATATCTTCTGAAGTAGCCGCAGAAAGGAGGGCGAATAGACCAAGTTTGACTGTTGACTGCAGTACGAATCTAACCGCAATTCCAAGCTAACAGCAAGCCAAGATTTTTACTGTTGACCAACGTTGACTCTTGCTATTTCTGGTGGTTTGACCAACATTGACTCACTGGTATTTGACCAGGTTTGACTGGTATCTTGGACTCGGTTTTTGGCACAGATTTCTAGACAGTTTATGTAATTGTGAACCTTACGAAAGAACAATTTCTCCTAGAAGAAAAGTTGTTGGGTTTTATCCCAAGTTTAGGTTTCCCAAGGAAAATTTGTTGTCTTTATTGTGCATGGTTGTCTATTTATGATCTTATTGTTTTCATTACATTCTTGTTGAGATTTTTTGTGTATAATTGCTTAATGATATAAGTGGCATAAGATAAATTGATTGGAAATCATTAGGAAGTAATTATTAGATCAGAAGATTAGTTTCTACTGTGCATCCTAATAGAAAAATCAACACTCCACTCCCCACAAAACAAATACAAAATAACTTGACTTACTCGTTGTCTGCTATCTTTTGCAAGCAACCCTTTTTGTCCTCCTTGTCCATTATTCTTGGTTGTCCTTTGCCTCCAAATACTCACACAAAGATAAGCTCCTTATAACCTCTATTAAATTGTTGCTCACTGGTGGGCTTCTCCTTTAGCCCTCTGTACTAAACCAACACTGTAACACCTTGATGTTAGCCCCTTCTTTGGTTAACAGACTTCTCTTCAAACCTTGTATTAGCCCTCCACAGTTCAGCAACCCTCCTTGTAGCCCTTTGTCCAACCAATCTATCGTACACCTACAGTAGCCTTTCCACAAGTTGTTAGGTCACTCTATCTCCCAAAAAAGACACTCGACTGCCTTATTTTTGAAGTCTAAGGCCCTCGGCCTGCCTAGAAATGATATTGGTCAGATTTGTCCTGATCCTAAGGCCTCTCGACCTGCCTAGGCACAAATCTTGAGGCCGCAAACGGCCCTCAAAGAAAAAAACTTGACCTCTCCTCCTATAGACAGAACTAGGCCTCTCTTAGACAGAACTCAACATCCACCAAACAGATTAGCTTCCAAACTCACTTCTCTTGAAAAACTATCTCCTTGCTCGGTTATCTCTCTAAGCTGTGACTTCTTTAGGGCAAGCGTTCTCAACAAGATGTAGTCCTTCACTCTTGTGATTTGGCCGCTCAATTAGCCTCCTATATATACTTGTTTAAGTGGTGGAAACCCCAACAGTCATGTCCCTTGGCCTTGTTGGCCAACCTGAGCCTACATGACTCAAAATCAAAATTAATTCATTTTCTTGGTTTAAGACCACACTCTCGGTCAAAACCCACAAGATTGGTTACGTTGCCCACAAACACATCTTTTTGTGGGTTTTCTCCTCACAAGTCAAGAACCCAGGACTTGTGGGGGTACCTCCCAAGCTACATAATTTTCAACAGCCCCAATCACCCCCCTTACTCCAACAATGTTGTTCTCATTGATCTTTACCCTAGTAGACTCCATCAAGCCCATTTAGGACAAAGTAGTATTCATAGAAGTGTTGATCAACCTTCTTTGTTACTAATTTTTTCTTTCTTTCTTTTCCTAGATACCTAGGGCTAGGCTAGAGTTTTATATGGAAATTTGCTAAAAAGTAAATTATGTTTAATGTTTTATTGCTCTTAAAGTAGGAAATGCATAAAATAGATGTTACACAAGCAAAATTTAGCATCATTGCATGTTAAACCCTCCTCTTTAGGGCTGACATCATTATCTTATATGTTGCATGTTTCAGCCATAAAATTCCATTAAAAACCCTAAAAAATTGGTATTTATTTGAAGGTCTTTCCTCCTTTGTTGATTATTCATTGAATGACCTTTTATTTTCGCTATAATATGACATCATTTGCCATATCATTGAAAATCTGCAAAACCTTTGGTTATAATTTATAACAACCCGCTCATTGGTCTAGGAATAAAGCACCCAAACTTTGGCATAGATTAGTTGGGCCTTCTAGGCTCCACCAATACTATATCTCAATTAGTAGATCCCATATCCACTCACCTTGAGCCATCCTCATTGAATATCCTTTAGGCAAGCATTTAGGGAAGCCTCCCTTGTGGTCAAATACAACCAAAGAGCAGGAAAAAGGTTGTTGAGGTGACAATGGCAACCAATTCTATTGTTGCCCTAAGATGTAGTTTTGCCAAGTGGGGCTTTGCACTAGGCCCACTAGATTTTGTGGCAATAGGGACCAACTACAAGTCCTAGGCGAATTTGGCAGAATATATAACCCCCCAACAACATCATCTTATCCAAAGGATTGTTTTTATAAGTTGTGAGACATACTAGCTTCATTGCAATAAATTCCCATGTTGGGGAATGTCCTGCTTGTACATATTGGTTGGAGAAATTAACCAAAAACATGATGGAAACATAAATGAAGCCAAAGTGGTTGTGCAGCACTGGAGATAATTTGTGATCCTCAGCAAAATGGAACCTGCCATACATAGATGTGAAAAAATTAAAAACCAAAAAAACCAACTTGCAAGGCAGTGAATTAAGATGCATAACACTGTTGAAGACAAATCATACAATGCAATGTTCCAAACTTTAATAAATAGTGATATGCAAAGCAAAAACGATTTACAACACAAAAATTTTAAACAATCAGCAAATGCTCATAAAAACTCTGGAATTAAGAGCCAGCTGAGCCATTTTATTAATCAATGGAGGAAGTACAATAGCATGGAGGAATGCACCAAGGCTTGCCTCAATGGCAAGCGTGATAAAGCCCAGGTGATAATACAATGATCTCAAACGCTAGAAATCACTGCTCCTCTAATGCTCTGCGTTGCATAGAAAACTTCATTGTTGCGTGGAAACTGGAAAGGGACTGCAAGAAACTCCTCCTCCGGTGCTCAGAAAATGATGAAACTTCAGCCACAAACTCCTTCGCCAAAACCCACAAAAACCCAGAAATGATTTGACCCGATTTGGACTTCCCAAAATCAACCCCCAAAGGCACTATTCAATCCCCAACTATTCTACACTGTCTGCTGCAAAGATACAGCTTAAAACGCCACCTCTAGTGCTAAGAAAATTATGAAACTTTATATTTGGGACCCTCGTCAAAAACCCATAAAGGATTTCAGTTGGTTTAGACTTCTGAAATTCGACCCTCTTGGAGCCCAACCTCAGTTGCAACTGCAAAACTCGGCTTGCTAGAAACTGCCTATAAATCCTCCCAAAAATGCCCCCAAAGCGCTGGATTGGCCCTTTCTATCCAATCCCTGACTTCCCAGGTGAGCTCTTAGCCTAAGACACCTGCTCCTAAGCTCCACGAAAAACTGTTGAGTGACCTCTACGTTGTCCGCTAGCCCAGCGATTTGAACTGCTCGAATGTTGGCTCTGTTGGCTGTAAGACTCAACAAGAATGTTGGTCTATCGTTGCTATCTCAGCTCTCTAACTCTCTAGCAAACAATTTGATCTCTGTTGGCTTCTATCTTCCTCTGCGTATTCTCTAGCTACCCAAAAATACACACTCCCTACTCTGTGTTGGTTGGTGGTGCTATGTCACTGCCCTGGAACTCCTGAAATCCTTGTAGAATTGCCTCTCTAAGGCAGGCACAGATGGTCTCCCGAAGTAGAGGTTGAATCTCCCGCTTGAGAGATTCATGGCTATATAGCTGGTTGACTCAGCTAAACAATAGAGTGAACAGTCAAGTGATTTTGTTTGCAAGATGTATGAAAAATGAATCCCAAAATGAGAGTTGCTCCCTCCTTATAACTCCTTGGGCCTCCCTTGCCTCATGTGGGCCCCCCCATCCACCTATTCGACTTTCTCTCCAAGCTATTCGAATGGGCCAATTCGAATTCCCATGTGGGTGGCCTCCACATTCCACTAGCAACCAAATTAAGTCGAATTGCCTCCTAAGTCCCTAAGTCGAAAATGATGGGTTCTCTTCCTTAGCCAAAATTGTGCAAAATTGTGTAGGAGCACCCTGTTACAAATGTGTTTAAGAAGGGACATGCCATAGAAGTCTAGAACAACCTTGAACAACAAGGCATTTGTCCCTAAAAAGATTTAGGTTTCCCAGTGTCTTACAAATTGAGTTTCAACAGAGCTTTAAAAGCAAAACCCAGCTATGCAGGAGGAGATGATGCATTATAAGGAAACATAACCTTGATCCATACTGTTTGTTTATGCCATGGCTTCAACAATTGCACAGAGTTTTAAGATTTAATATCAAGGTTGGAACTTTGCCTAACCATTGGGGTGTAATCTTGGGCTATACTATATTATATTAAATTAGGTGCCTCCAAAATTGAGGCAAGGCTGAGGCTATCCCTAACCATGGGAATTAAGGAGCTACTCCATAAGAATAATGGGAAGTAGAAAAAAGAGAACTAAAATCCAAAATATCAAGGAAGAAGATGAACAACTTATCAACCAGTAGAACATGGTAGAAATAAAGTTTGATATAGAAATGAGTTTGCACATCACATGGCTAATGAGGAAACACTCCTAATCAATGTTACCAGACTCAGAATCAGTGAAAAATCAGTGAGGCAAAAATAGTGAAGAGTTTGAATCAGATTGGGAATAAATCAGGAAAAACTCAACAAGTACAAAAAATAAAGATATACACATAGATGTCCAATAGCTTCAGTGAATGATCTTAGATGGATTACTTCATCCCCCTGTAATTTTGTTTGTCACTTGCAATCATTTGGTAGAGGAGAAACTAGCTCAAACATGCAGAAAAAATGACAAAAAACCAACAAAAATTGCATTTACAAACAAGCCCTTCACTAATAATTTGAAATCACAATCTGTAACAAAATCAGGAGTTTGAATCACTGAGCTTTGGATCAGCTCTTTTGGAGGCCAATCTGATTTAAACTCAGAAAATAGTGATTTAGAGTGCAATTCATGTTTCATTGATCCTAACTACAAACAAAAGCTAATAAATCAAACACAATAATAGAATGACAAAGAAATATCTAATCAAGCCTGTTGATGCAAAATCTAGCAGGACTTGGAGAGGGGTACCCTAAAGGGCTATTACTAGACCAAGTGACTACAATGGAGTAATGGCCCACTGTCACCACAGCCAAAACACCCTACTCTTTATGGACTTTCACCAATGGGAGGAGTCCCAGTATGAGGTCACCTAAGATGGATATTTTAACAATAAGGGCATTAGAATGACCAAGAAGCTTCTAAGGGAAAGACTCAGCTTAAGTACAAGGCTCCAATCAATGAATGAAGGCAATTCGCTTTCCTTATAGAGACCAATTTTGTACAACACAAGACCTAGGGCTTGTTTTGATAGTTGATAATTGGGATGGCCAAAGGTCAAGGTAAGAAGAAAGGGCTTCCTACGATGTTTTTCAACAAGGACAAGGCACACAAAACCCTCAAAAGCCCCTAAGTTTAAGCTAAAACCAAACTAGGGTTTACCCCAGGGCAAAAAAATTTATGGACGAAATTGAAATGAATGCCCACAAAAAGGGAGGATTTTGTGGCAACCACTACCTTATTGATGTTTAGACTCTCCAACACCAAAATTTCTTCTTCCCTAGGAATTCATACCAAGCCCTAGCTTAGTCGCTTGGCCTTAAAGGGGACAAATTCATACGAGAGAAGGAGAAAATTTATGGATAAAAAGTTGAATTGATCACCAACAAGGAAGGCCATTGCCTGGTCCTAGGGCCAATGGAATCTATGGGTTCTTAAAATTGATTTGATCTTACAAGGGAGTAAGGACATTTTGATGTCCTAGCATCAAAACCCTAACAATCGCCTTTGTGAGGAATCAAGCTTCACTTGTGAGAGCTAACATGAGATCACCAAGGGGATTGCCATTCACATATCATACTATGAGTAATCCATGCAATAATATGACCTAGTTTTCATTCAATTGATATTCAACAAAATTAGGGCAAAAAAATAACCTAGATCATTAATTCATTCCATACATTAGATATGAAATCAGAAATTTGCAATAAACATGGCACTTACAAGACAATATGCATGAAACAATCCAATTATCGATCCAAAGTGACTTCTCCAAAGACAAGAACAAATGCTCAAGACAAATTTCGCTCCATAGATCACATCTTTCCCATTAGAACAAGAGGCCGAAATCTCCAAAGAGGTCGAATTCACAAGTCCAAGTGATGATGAATTTACAAATGATCCTCTCCTCTATTTATATGAGGCATAATGCCTAATTAGCCTAAAATCCCCTACGAAAACAAGTAAAGTCATAATGATGCATTGGGTTACAAGCCAACCCACTAGCTTAGATCAAAAATCACATGATTTTCCCACACATGCAAGTCGTAGGGCTGAAAATGTTGACATCATCCATGTGTTGAGCTCTGTGTGGCATTCGTTGAGGCTTTTGAGAGCGAATCAAGGTGTAGAAGCCTCTAAAACATCCCCTGAGGGTTGGCCCTCAAGTCTCTGTCAAAACTCCTCTATGGAGCCCAAAATCCAACTTGTGGCACCAAAGGTGGTCTCACCAATGTTGCAAACATCCCGGCTTTATCTCGATTTTATCCTGATTTCACGATTTTTTGGCCTAGCCAATGTTTGTCGTTTTTTACAGATATTTTGGTGTATCTTAATTTTGCCGATTTTTACTGATATTTTCAGGATTGTTATGATTTTTTGGTTTTCCAGACCCTTGTCGATGTTATCTCGATGTCGATGTTTGCAACATTGGGCCTCATGGGTCTCCAAATGGTCATAGTGTTAGTCTTTGCTCCATAACTTGAGGGCTTCCAAGGTGCTGCTAGCCCTCCCATGTCTCAAGGAGTGAGACCATCCTCATTTGGGCCTTGGATCAACTACCATCCCTCACAAAGTGCTAAGGCGGACTAGGGGCATGTTGAGTCCAGGTGCATCATCTCGAAAAGCCATCAAATGTAGGGAAAAGTGCCTGAACGCTTTGGGTGCTCGAGGTGCCCAAGGGTCTGTGTGGTGCTCTATTGCTGCTAGGAGTCCCATGGCTCTCAACGCCTCAATTGTGGGTGTCATTATGCTCCTTCATAGGCTTGGGTACCTGTGGGTTTGGGACCCAGGTCATGGCTATGGAACCACCTGACAATCACAACATAAAAGTCTAATGGAAGCAACTAGTCATTAGGTACAACAATCATTTTTGCATCTAAGTGAACCAAATCTTGAATGTAAAGGGCTATTTAACACTTCAAATAAGGCTTTCCTTCCGAAATTGAAGCTTTGAACTCGCAATGTTTCCTCCCTAGGTAGGAGTGGCTAAAGGGCAACCCTATTAGGTGTTTTGAAACCCCAAGGGGAAGTAACGTTTCCTCAGTCCATCTTTCAATCAATAGGTGTTATGTGAACAATGATGGTAATGGAGGGGAGAAGACTTCATGTTGATTTTTGATAGCTTGTGAGGTACTCCAAGCCCTATGGTTCAGGGTTTGGAGGTTGGAGGGCCACAAATTCATTTGTGGGTTTGGAACCCAAGGTTGGGGTTTTGCACCCATTGATGTTTGGGCCAAAACCATGGAGATGGACATGTGTTGGATGGAGATGATAGAGGGCATTGAGGAGAATCCAACAAAACGAGAATCGTCGAATTTCAAGTTGTCTACGATGAGATATGAATTTTTGAAGTTGATAATGGCTTTTTGGACATTCATATCATGTAGGCTTGAAGTGAAATGTCCAAAAGACATGTCTATTGGAGCCCTCATATTTCATATAAATATGAGGTGAGTTAAGTCACCTTAACATCCAAATGTGCGTCCATCTCTTTGTAAACACATATGAGGTAGCGAATTTTTGGAGAAAGAAGGCTTTGGGCATGGTATTCTTCCTACTACAGGTCCGAGTTTACCTCAGGTAGAGGCCGCAGACATAAGGTGGTTTCTGAGTTGCGTTTTGGTGTGATTTAAGGGTGGTTCTCGTCCTCAAAGCAAGCCACAATTCTTCCATGTTTGGTATAGGTAGGCCACAGACTAAACTCCTTGGACATGGGGTCGTAAACTGGAACAATAGTTCAGGTTAGCCACAAACCTGATCTTCCTTGGAACAGGGGGTTGTAAGGCTGGAACAATAGTTCAAGTTAGCCACAGACCTGATCTTCCTTGGAATAGGGGGATGTGAGGGGTTCTTTGGGGCTGGTATTAGCCCAGAACAATAGAGAATTGTGGGCAAAATTGATTGGAGGTAAGCCGCAGTTGTGGGAGAAGGTTTGGACGTGAAGGAAGTGTGTTGATGCGGTGTGTCAACAGCCCTATCCAATAGTACAAACCTACAACAAACTACAGTAGCCTATGAAGAAGCAAGGTATGTGTTTATGATGGTTTTGTGCTGCGATAGATTGCTAGTTGGGTGGTCTCCAAGTGTGGACAGTTTGTGCAGCCTATGGGAGCCAATTGCAAGGCTTAACTTGGTGCTTAAAAGCCTTTCCTAGGAGCAGATTTCACAGTGGAGTTGTGACAGTTGTATTGGGAACTTATTGGTTGGTGGAGGGCAACAAGAAAGTGTCCAAAGTAGCCCTAGATCAGCGTCACAAGAAGGACATTGACAGTTGTGTGTTGGGTGAAGATTGGAGCCTAATATGTAGCTCTTTGATGGATGAAAGAAGCTACTAGATTCGCAGATTGGAGCTCAGGTATTGGCCAGCCTAGAGGACCAAATTGGATCAGCCTGTGTTCATTGTAGCAAAAGTGACTTGCAGCAGTGATAGGCAACAACCCTCCTGGAGTCTCTATGTGTTGTTTCTGATGGACTAATGGGCAGCTAGAGAGAAGATTGCAAGCAAAGGACCAATAGGACAAGATAAGACATAGATGTTGAGCTTGTAGCGAGATTGTCATTGTATCTTGTATTCTTGTACTTGTAAATATTTGAGGGCCATTATCCCTTGTACATGAGCCCTAGACAGTTGTATTATATGTTGATTGATATAACAAAGTTGGGTTGAAAATTTGTAAAAAGTTGTCGATAATTGTGCATGTGTGATTTACTATTGTTTATATTTCACTGTGCAAAGTAGCTTTGTTGAGATTCTTGGTTTGGTAGCATCAGAGATTTTAAGATTCTATCCTACCACCAGGGTCGTGGAAATTCAACGCTTTGTGTCAATTTTATTGTGTATGTGTGCTCTATTTTCTCAGTTCCGATTTTTATTTTCAGCAACATTTTTACTGTGAAGAAATTGCAATGTGATTTATTCGTTATTTTGTCGTAACAAAATAAACTACATAATCAATTAGTTAGAAGCATAAATTCCAATTGTTGCATTTCAAGGAATTTTCACATGGGATCATAGCAGTTTGAAGACAGATTGAAGGCTTAGTATCGAGAAGGAAACATTGTGCAGGTTGAAAGGGAGTTCTAAGTGCAGTTTTCAGGATCTGCGCAAGCCAGCCAAAGCAGTTCGAATTGTTGGGCAAGAAATTCGATTTCCAAATCCATACAAGAGGAAGAGTTCGATTTGCCTAGTAGCAATTCCAATAGGAAAAACAATTCTGATGGAGCAGATCAGAGATTTCATTGAGCAGATCTAGGAACATTGATTTTGCAGCAAATTTCACAGTAGCAGATTAGCGTCGGGTGGAAGAGAAAAGCACATTGTAGAGGAATTTCCTGAATTTTCAAAGGGTTTCCAAATCCATTTTTCAGGAGGAGATCTGTGATTTCCAATTGCAGTAGGTCGTAGCAGTTTTGCCAGTCAACCAGTGCGAGTTTCAGGTACAGCAGATCATGTGCCAAATTCCGGAAAAGGACTTCCGGAAGGTTGAGTGAGTTGCCCAATTGAGATAGCAAGCAGAGTGAATACCGGAGAAGGGATATCCTGAGGCAATCAATAACAGATTTGTGCATTCCAGAAGGGAGTGCGAGTAGCAAAGAGAAATTGAGCAAGAAATTGAGGAGATTCCTATTTATTTCCCATTTTTTGAGTTTCGCAGATTTTGCGGCTTTCCAGAGATGGTCATATGAGATTGCTAGAAGAGGTCGTGCGAGTTAGCTAGAATGCAGATTTGGGCAACAGATCGACTTCTTGTTGTCGAGGACAGGTGTAGGAGGAAGTGCGGACTATCTAGTGCAAGTTGCAAAGCGAAGAAGTGTCCCAGCCATGGATAAAGCTCAAAGGGGGAAGAAAAGAAGAAGAAAGATCTGTCGAAGATCAAGTCCTTCAGATGTGGTGAGTTTGGCCACTACAATACCCAGTATCCCAAGAAGAAGAAGGATAAGAAGCAGAAGCAGAAGCAGGCAGCAGCTTCGGCAGAGATCGATAATTTGTCCAACAAGTTGGAAGACAAATTCGCTTTGTATGCAACTATACCTCCAGGAGAGAGGTGGGGAGATCTTGAGCTCTAGTTCCCAGAGTTAAAAAGACTTGGAGAGGATCCATAGAGGACAGCATCAGACAGACGTTTCCTCACGTATCATTACCTTAGCTACAGGGGCCCAAAACATTTCAGTAGCAGATGGATCAATGTTCAACATGGCACAGTCAGATCTTGAGGGACAGTTGCAAAACTAGATGTAGCCAGTTATTGAAGGGCGCAGACAAATACTCAGTAGACAGTGCAAAGGCTAGTTGCAGTCATGTAGAAATTTATGTTTTCCCACCTCGGTTTTCAGTTTCATCTTATTTCTCCCATATAGTTAAATGCCCATTCCCATATCCATACATTTAACACTGAAAAAATAAATTTTTGCTGAAAACACAAATTCTGGAAATTTTTCAGAATGCTGGAAAATGCAAAAATAAAATTCAGCAGTTACAAACAGCCATTAAAACACATTTAAACACAGAGATTTTTGGTCAAGGTGACCCTGGAAAAACCCCCTACAACGCTTGGGGAAAACTAGTTCGAGAGCTCTTTTTTATTTCTGAAAATTGCCTTTTTACAGTGAGAAATATTCAGCAAAAAAATCAGCAAGCAAATTTACAACTTATCTCTTTTCTCGTGCCTCACAGCAATCTGGAAATTACAGCAAACAGGACAGCAATAAATGTTGTACGGCCTCCTCGACTTTCGTGCCCTCTTTCAGCATTAAATGTTGTTGTACGGCCAGCATTAAATGCATTGTACGGACTGCAATAAATGCATTGTACTACCTACAATAAATGCATTGTACGGACCTCGTTTTGCGTGCAAAAAAAACCAGCAAACTGCTCCTCGATTTTTGTGCAAACCACTCCACGAAAATCGTGCCAAAATCTGCCTTTCACTGTGTGCTAAATCAGCTGTACAAATCTGCTCAACTGCTGCCTTGGAATGTGTGCCAAGCTGCTGTCTCCTTCTCCTCCCTGCTCAGAAATCTCTCTTGCTCTCTTGCTCTCATTCTCCCAATCTGCTCATGAAAGAATGAATGACCTTTTCCTCCTTTAATCTAACCCTAAGTGACTTTTGGGTGATTCCTAAATCCAATGGCTGAAATAGATTTAGATCTATGGCTGAGATTAAATGTTCATTTAAATCTCACTTTCTATTTTTTAATTCACCCCACTTTAATAAAAACCCACTTAGTCATTTATTTCCAAAGTCACTTTTCCTTTCTAATTTTACATTGACTTTAACAAAGTCACTTTAAAATTAGACTTTAGTAACTTTATCACTTAAAGTCACTTTTAAATTAGATTTAACTTTATAAAAATTATAAAGTCACTTTAGGAGAAAAATTAAATTCTTTTGGACACTTTTCCCTAGGCCAAAGATCAAAGCCTTAGGGAACCACCTGTCCTCCGGTACCAAATTTCAACAAGTCAGAGACTCGGGAGACAGTTGTAGAGCCAAGACAGGGACACATTTGATTCAGAGTGTTATTCTCAGTCGCAGTAGTTGCAGCATCAGTAGGAACATGAGATCAGTTGCAGCGCAAAGCAATGTTGGCAGTAGTACAGGATTACAATGCAGTGTCAACAGCGTTGCAGATGCAATATGGTTCAACTAAAGGAGTGGCAGATGAATCAGTGTATGTACAGTAGCTTGGTGGGCAATGACAGGTCATCACAGTTGTCAGACATCAACAGTGGGAGGGAAGATGTTATGCGAGAGAACACCTACCTCGCTAAGAGGGAGTGTTAGTTTTTGTAGCATCGGATAGGTGTTCTAGTCTCAACTTTTGTCAGAGAGCCTAAGAAACACAAGATCTCCAAAACTCATACAAAGTTTCCGAAGAAAACACCCAAAGACAGCTCAATTAAATTAATTGATCTATAATTAAAAAATTGCCTAAGTCTAACTTAGGGAAACCAATTAATTAAAGAGAATTAATTGAGAAAAGAGAGAATGCTCTAGAAACTCACACAGATTGAATTTGAGATGATCTCAGTCGTTGATGGGGATATCTAATCATGGTCATTGGTTCACCAACGAGAGATTATAAGAGCAGGACGATGGGATGGAGATAGACACATCCAGCTAGTAGGTGATATAGGCAGATCAAATTTCCCAAAGAGCAGAGATTCAACCAAGAAGAGAATTCGAGCTAGAGATCAGTAGCAGAGGTAGGGTGATCTGATGGAGTTTTCCAGTGCTGGAAAAGTCAACCAAAGGGGGTCGAACTTATTCCACAAGAGGTTGCGCAAGGACTTGCCCAGAGCCTCAAAAAGGCAGTTTGATTCAACCATAGGAGAGGTCGATTCAGTTGCCAGAGGCCAAGATCATTTTTCATAGGGCCGGAGAATCACTTTCAGAGGCAGCAACAAGCAAGACATTTGATTCAAAGTCAGATCCGGCGAGTGTGTGTGAGAAACTGCACAGGGGTATTCCAAGGCCAATTTCTGTGGCCAATTTGTTGCAAGATTGCTTGTGGAGAAGGGAAAAATTCTCTTGATAGTTTTACCAGTGATTTCTCAAGAGAAGATTACCAGTTTGGCATCCAGTTTATTGTACTCTAATTTTTTTGCTGATGAATAATAATAAAACCCTCATCTGATGCATTGATTTTCCCACATTGGGTTTTTCTAGGGACTTTTGTCCAAAAATAATAGTATCAATTTTATTTTGTGTGCACTCTATTTTCTCAGTTCCATTTTTTATTTTCTACGGCGTTTTTATTATAAAGAAATTGCAGTGTGATTTATTCGTTATTTTGTCATAAAAAAATATACCGCATAATTAATATGTTAGAAGAATAATTTACACTTGTTGCATTTCGAGGAATTTTCACAGGAAAGTGGTAAGTATGGAATAGGGATAGATGGGGCAATGTTCTCAATCATGGCTTCCCAAATAGTGCCCCTTCCTAAAGCCATAGGCCATTAGGGGAGGTCCCATTGTACTAGGATTGAAAATTAACCCCCCATTTAAGGTGAGGGAACAAGACTACAACCAAGACCCTTCTTTCTTCCAAGTCACCCAATAATCCATGTCAAATGCCCAAATACAAACAAGCATAAGCACCCGATTGCATAATGAATAAAGTACCTTTTG
Source organism: Pinus tabuliformis (assembly GCA_031772625.1). Lineage (NCBI taxonomy): Eukaryota > Viridiplantae > Streptophyta > Pinopsida > Pinales > Pinaceae > Pinus > Pinus tabuliformis. Next base: position 41,552,856 of record CM062816.1, on the reverse strand, counting down.
ATTAGAAGCCCACCTTCCAACATGTGCTCTTGACAAATGGGCAAGGAGACATATGACTAATGCAGATGGTGAAGATATGAATGGCACGTCGCATCGGCAACAAAGTGGCTCTCATGGGTTGTTCGCTGCTGGTTGGAAGAGATGAATAGGAGAAAAGCTTCTCTTAGAGGTCACCCACTTTTGGTGGGTGATAGGGTAAAAAAAAAACACTTTTAAATGCCCTATCTCCTTTGTAGATAAAGATGAGGTGACTAGGGCCAATGACTCAATAATCTCCTAGCTACTCTACATGAACATGAAAAACAAGACCCTACAAAGAAAGGGCCCTAGAAGGAGCACCTCCACTAGCAATATCAACTATACCTTAGTAATTGAAATCAATACCCTTGCTAGGATTCCTAGAGGATAGACAAAGCAAGAGATTAATGAGCACTTACGAACTAACAAAGGAAGATAGGGGAGGAGTTACCTCACATCAATTCCCTTCCAAGTGGTAGAGTTTACCCTTCAGATGGATCAATTTGCTAGCATGGTAGAAGACTTGCATATCCACATTCAAACGTGAAGCACCAAAAAGTAACCGAAGGAAAAGAGTTTGAATTAACGCCAAATCACCTCAATGGGAAAATATTCAACAAGTTGTGCTCTCAATAGCCAATCAACAAACAATAGTGTGAAGGGGGAGCTCAACAACCCTCTCATTACAATAATACCTTTCTCTCCTTCGATCTAGCCTAGAATATCTCAAAAAGACTTGTCCTCCAACTAATTACGAGGACAAAGTCAAAAAATACACAAAATGAAAATATCATAGTAGTTATGCCACATGTACAATATTCCCCCTAGAGAGGCATACATCCCATACAAAAGTAGCAAATTAGGGTCAAGGGAGGCTAACATCCCTCCATGATGCATGGCAATCACCACAAAAGTCTCCTCCAGATCTAACATCAAAACCAGCCAATGGTCTATGCAAGAGAGGGGAAAGGTCCACATGTATGGCATGTGGGAGGCTCCAAAAGGGGGTGGCTCCTCAAAAGTAGCTCCTAACAGTCATAAGTGAGGTCAACAATGTGTAACCTCCTCCCAAAACATGCTAAACTCCTCCAACAAGCCTAGATGGGTCAAAGTAGTCCACATGTACCAAGTAGATGCTCAAACAGCCAAATGATGCAACCTCCAAGGTGAGCTCCTCCAAAGGTGCATATGTGCCTCCATAAATGGTGATATGGCCTGGCATGACAAGTCCATGTACAAGAAGAATAGCCTTCAAATGCCTAGGGCATTGTGAAGATGGGCACTCCAAAGTCTCTCTGCATAAAAATATGCAGAAGCCTCTCATGATGTGGTTCCAAATGATCTCAAGTGTTAAATACATGTCATAAATTCCTAAGTGGTAGGGAGATAAGATAACCTAGGCCAAAGTGTGACCAGTACATAGGGAGATCCATGCTTAAGTATAAAATAAGTGTGCTTTTTAGGTATGATAACCTTTACAATACATTACAAAAGCTCTTACATGAGGTAAAGTGGAAGTAACCTAGGGGTTCCCTAAGTCATGTGTCTTAACAGGTTTACTCCAAGACACCCATACACCAACTGTGGCCATAAATGATCTCCATGACATGGTTAGTAAGAACCATAAGGGCAAGGACTATCTTGAAATGGGAACTAAGAGGACAGGCCATGACAAACCACAAAGGGTTTAAAGCAACCACCTAGTCACTGTCTAGTACATTATATACGATAGAATGGTGACACTTTTGGTTGATCATGCTACATAATCCAAATTATCATGATGGCTCAACTTATCACAAAAGAAAAAGAGGTATTATAGAATCTAAAGTGAAATTGAGGGGTAACAAGTCCCAAATTAGGGCAACAAAGCAGCATGTTATGTTTGTAGCAAGTATAAAGCACATGAAGATATGTTCGAATATAGAAATGGTTCTGGTAGCTCCTTGCAATCTATTTAGTTACCATGGCAATAATGACCAATCCACAAATATTATTTTGTCAGATATATTTTTTTTAAAAGAAAAAGCATAAATTAATGGGATAACAGAAATAAGGTTACAAAGTTGCATAGCACAAGGAGCCAATATAAAGCCTCCCTTGTTGTCTTTATTAGAAAAGAAAATTTCATCTATACAAGACTTACAAAGCAATGGTTGCATAAGCTACCCAATCCACAAGTCTGACCATGGAAAACTGTAATATGTAGATGAATGATAGGACAAAGACTGTTTAAATTTTTGTGAACCGAGAGCCTTGGGGCTTAGTCAATGTATATTTTGATTTCTTACAAGAAATATCAAATATAAAGAGTTTTTTTCCTTGTAGAATAAACAAACAAACAAAAATAAAAAACTACCCAATCCTCAACATTCAGACAAAGAAGCTGGCATTCGAAAGGAAACAATCTTTATGTAAAGTAACACATAAAACATTGACAATTTGCAGGAAAATATGTGAAACGTGTATTATGAAGCATCAAGACACAGGGCCTCGGATATGCTCTCAACTGACGGAAATATAGGCTTAGCATACAATCAACATCATATTGAACAAATACTGATCATCATTACAACTAAACACTTACAATTTGTTTCATTGGCGGGATATAAATGATAGTTCTCAGCTTGAAGAATCTGCTTTAAATGCTTCCAATGTCTCCCCCTTGAAAGCCCCTTTGGATACTTCTCTGACATCTGTATCCTTTTAAAGGGCAGAGCAGAAGGCAAGAGGAGATCAGCATCTAAAACCTCTTGCTCTATCCCAACGGGCAAAGATGCTGCAACTGTCTCCTTGGCATATGGTGAGCTGCCTTTCTGCAAAAAAGACAGTACCTCATGAATATAATTGATATTCAAGCTTTCTGTCTCTTACTACTGAATTCTCTGGTTACAGGAGAGATTCAACCACTTGTACAGAATGCATTATATCTATTCAGATTTATACATCTGAGAAGACTCCTTAGAAAAAGCTGCAGATGTCCAAGGGCCATGCTTGCAAAAGAGCAAAAGCTAGATAAAAAATAAAGCAAAATGTTACAACAAGATGGACGGGAAAAATACTGAATTTCTGTTATTCATTTCAGAAATCATATAACACTGCTTGGTGGAGTTACCTAATGAGATAAAGCTCATCACAGTCAAAAGTTGTGAGCAAAATATTGTCAAGCTGCCTATTTTAAAGGAACCTCCAACAATAAAAAGGTAAAACAATGTAGAGACTACAAGTTTGAAAAGATGAACTTGATGTAAAACAAAACATAAAAGATATTTTAAGTGTACATTGTTGACTGAGTCTCCCTTTACAGATACTCCTCATAATTTACATTCAAGAGATAGCGACAACAAATAGAACATATTCTGAAATGAGAGTGAACATTAATGTAGATTGTGAACTGCATATTAGAAAAGATTCAGAAAGTACACTTCCTCAGCAGGACCTTACATACTACGATGCATACAAACAGAAAAGAGACCTGGCTAAAATTTTGTAGTATAACATTCAAATACTATATACAGTCCAATGTAAAAGTCATGGTAATTTTGTTGAGAATTGTAGCTCGAGCAGCAACTTCTTGCACAGGGTTCAGTGTGAATGTCCGGGAAGTAGTTCGAGACAGTTCTTTGGTGACCACCTTGGAAAAGTCATCACTAATTCTATCTTGTAATTTCACTTGAAAAATCAAATAAAAGTCAAAGTCTAATGTTTTGAAGTCAACTAATCTTGATAATCTAAATTAGATATTCTAGAACATTAATGACTTAGATTAGGATATAATCTTGGCCATACTTCTCATAACCAATTTCAGTTGCACCCACAGTTTGTGTAACTTCACTTACCAATGTTCAAATAATGGGGGACTTCAAACTCATTGTTGAGTGGGAAATGTTAAAATATAAGGTAGCTATGGTCGGCATTTTTCATCAAATCATGAAGAAGAAATGAAATTTAAACATCCACAAGTCGGCCCATCCTAACTTTACAAGTCTGCTAAATCAGTTCTTCATGTCGGCCTCAAGAAAGTCTTCATGTCAGCCCTTTATGGCTAATTACCCCTCTTATGATGCCTATTAATAAGAGGACAATGGCTCTCATTCCACTCACCAAAAAAAAAACTCAACTATTCTGTCTGCAATCAAAGACTAAATTGGGCATCTATTTCAGAGTATTTTCTCAAGTGCAAAGAGGAGTATAAGGATCTTTTTGAGTGCAAGTTGAATTCTCTTTAAGGTTCGTTGATACAGTGACGTGGGAACTCCTATACCTCTGTTTGACACCATTCTGAAGTTGACCGAGTTTCTTTTGGACGTATATTCTGGACTGTTAGTTGGAGATTACAGTAGAAGCTTTGGCTTCCCATCACAATGACTTCAGACCTATACTTTTGGCCTCCTTGTGCAGACCTTTGGGCAGAAGTAAAATCTTTCTCTCTCATTATTCGTGCAGACTTTGATTAAGTATCTTATCGTTGATTTGTTGATGTACTATTGAAGGACAGAACCTCTCATGTAAGGAAAGAATTTTGGGTTCTCCCCTTGTGGATTTTTCCCCGGCTCTGACCCTAATCTTGGTGTCTCTTGTCTCTTGCTTATTGTCTATTTCTCATTGTCTACTGTGAGCTCTATTTACTGCTCTTGTTGAAGAAATTATTGGTTGAAGTTTTTCATGTATAGCTACTTGTTGACTAAAGTATAAAGAACTTGCATCAATAGAAGTAGTTATCAGTTTTGAAAAACTATAGTCATCACATCACTAGAATACCAACATGGAACCAGAGCTTTGGTGAAAGAAAAAGAGCAGAGAGATCAGCTTAAGAGCACTTGAAGAACACTTGAAAAGCATCTTGAAGAGCAGTTGAAAGGTTTTTGGGTTCTGTCCTATATTTTCATCATGAATTCTTCAATCATAAAGACTGAAAGTAAGCTTGAAGGAGCCACTAACTACAGGGCATGGAAGGCAAGAGTTGAGATCATTCTTGAAAGGAACAAAGCCTTGGGAATTGTCACAGATATCTCAAATTAGAGACCAACTCAAAGCCATTGATGAAGAAGTATCTGATAAGGAATTGGTAGCTGTTGCTTTGAGTGGTCTCCGTAGATCTTGGGACTCATTTGCATCAGGTATTAGCACAAAAAAAAATGCTCCGACCTTTGACAAGTTATAGGCAGCATGCACTCAAGAAGAGTCAATAGTCTATTCTAGAGGAGAAATTGAAGATCAAAAAATGTCCTTGAAGAACGGTCCTTGCCAAAAAAGACATAATATAAGGTAAAGGCGAAGAGGTATGTACAATTTTGTTTTTTAAAAGTTAGGGTTTTGCAGCTTACTTTGCTTGATAAGAATCTAGGGCTTGTAGATCCTATTTTTTCCTTTCTAGCCTTTTGGTGTCCAGGGTTCATAAACCCTTGAGGGGACTTGGATTGGAAAACCCTAGAATAGTGAAAGTACTAATCCTAATTGATTGTTCCCTCTCAAGAAACCCTATCTCTTGGAAAATAACATCAAGGGTTTGCAAGATCTAAATTTTGAAAGGATAATCTAGGGAATGTGGTAAAACCCTAGCAAGAGTTGAAGTAATAATGAAACCTAGGGTTTGAAAGTCAAATCCCTAGGGCTAGATGATTCCGCTGAAACTCAAAACCCTATAAGGATAAGTCATGGGATATCTAGGGTTTGTACCAAAAACCCTAGAAGCACACTTTTGAGAAACCATGAAAACCCTAGATTGTCAGAATTGCAAGATGATGATGAGCATGACGGAAAGAGGAAATTAATGACTAGACTCAAGAGGACTAAGATTAAGGAAGAGTTGTCTTGCTTAGAAAAAGATAAGTATCTTATATTTCTTTTATTGTTTTAAACATTACTAACATTGTTTGTTATGGTTTATAAACCCTGAGGTAGGGCTTGGAGATGAAAATGAACCTAAATCCTAGAACTGATTTTGTTTGAAAACCCTAACCTCTTGATGATCTGGATAATGATAATGTGGATTCCTAATCTCATTGATGATATTGATAATAATAATATTGACTTGTTGTTAACATGGACTCCTGATGATATGGACTCGTTAATTATGAATTCTTTGATGTTGATGATGTAGATGATGACATGAACTCCTTGAGGATATTGATGTTGACTCTTTAATGATGAATGATGCATACTCTATGATATTGACGATGTGTACTCCTTATTAATGATGATAAGTACTCCTTGTTGACCATGATAACTTGTATAATGTGATTGGACTCTCTAATGATGATGATGATCTGAATAATGTTAATGTGAACCCGTTGATAACATGGACTCATTGATGATGTTAATATGAACTCGTTGATGACATGGACTCGTTGATAATGTTGATGATGATAATGAGGATTCATTTGGGACATGGACTTGTTGATGACATGGACTCGTTGATAATGTTAATGTGAACTCGACTACTTGATGATGATGAAGATATGGACTCGATGATAATGTAGACTCCTTGATGATGATGATGATGTAAACTCCTTGATGATGATGATAATGTGGACTCCTTGATGATGATGATGTAAACTCCTTGATGATGATGATGATGTACACTCCTTCATGAAGATGACAATATAGATTCCTTGATGACTTGGACTTTGTGAACTCCTTGATGATGATGAGAACTCCTTGATGATAGCATGGACTCGTTGATGACATGGATTCATTTATGACATGGACCTATTGATGACATGGATTCATGGATGACATGGATTCATTGATGACATGGACTCATTGACGACATGGATTCATTTATGACATGGACCTGTTGATGACATGGATTCATGGATGACATGGACTCGTTGATCACATGGACTCGTTGATGATGATAATGTGAACTCGTTGATGATGATAATAAGGATTTGTTGATGACATGGACTCATTGATGATGTGGACTCCTTGATGATGATAATGATGTAGATGATGATATGGATGACGATGATGTAAACTCTTTGATGATGCTGGTGTGATGAGATTGACTCGGTCTAAGAAGGCTAGGATCAAGAGGGAGCTAACATACTCTCAAAAGATAAGTATTATCTTCATTATTTCTATTAATTATTTCATTATGAATGGTTTGCTTGGTTATTTGTGTTCTTTGATAACCTCCTAATGAGGACTGCAGGTACATAACGAAGACTGCCAAGGTGGCAATCATTGAAATGACAAAAGAACAATGTGACAAGAAGACTTTTGATAGGATTTGTACTCAAAGGGAGTAGACAAGATTAGCCTGATTGAAGCTCGTTCTCATGAAAGTGACTAAAAGCTTTGAAGACTGATGTTGATTTAGATATGCTAAAAATGGGCCCGTGATTTTTGTGTAAGAGGGAGTTGCTTTTGAGGCATGAACCTGGTGATATCCTTGGCACAGTAGACTACATGTCCATCAATATCTTCCTGATGAATGATTTGAAGAAGCTGCACGACTCTAATGTTGACTTGGTTGATTCATTGATTGGTTTGTTGTTATCTGATGGATTTGATTATGGTCTGTTGGATTCTGCTATGGTTGTTGATGCCTGTTTCTATGAGAAGTCACTTATTGTCTACTGGACTATACTATGGTTGCCAATGATTGCCTCTGCGATAAGCCATTGTGAGGGTTTATTAATGTCTATTGATAGTTGTTGATGTTTGCTTCCGAGAGAAGCCCTGGTAGAAGTTGAACAAACAATTGAATGTTATTCACAATGGTTACATTTTTTATGATGAACTAGTTGTTGATGTTTATATGAAGAAATTGGAATGAATGAGAATCCCCTAGAAGAGGAAGCACTGATTACATAAGCATCATATTATGATTCCTCTTGTAGGTTGTGTGCCGAGAGACATTGTTGTCCATGATATGTATTGATGATTCCTTCTGTAGGTTGCGTGCCGAGAGACATTATTGTCTGGGAGATGTATTGATGATTCCTCCCATAGGCTGTGTGCCAAGAGACATTGTTGTCCGGGACAAAGTTACTTGGGAGCGGGAGCGAAAACGAAGAGTAGGAGCGGGAGCGACATTTTTAGAAGCTCCCGGTTTGGGAGCGATTTTTTATATAATATATAATTTTTTATATTTTTTATATTTTGATGCATATATGTCAACAAAAGCATGTAGATTGATGAATTAGATATAAAAAGCATAAAAACATAGGTTGAACCATATAACAACAATCATCTAGAAGTTATAATCTTCAACAACCATGTCCACAAGTTAGTAACATACAACATATTGAGTCTCATGATTCATCAATCTTAAAGTTTCAAGCTTTCAAAATTCAATATATAACATTTATCATCATTGATCACCAAAGTTGTACTTGTAAGCTAAGTGTAACCATTACAACAAATAATATCTAACATGAAATGAAATGTTATAAAATGAAATGAAACAACTTTCAACTTTCACGAAGCATCATATTCATAATTCATTACCAGTGAGTTATAATTGCCAACTTCAAACTTCAAACTTAAATTGTCATATATTGTTTACAAAAAATATCATAATAAATATGAAAGAGTCAACAGTTATAAAAACTACTAGAAACTAGAAAAGACAAGTAAATCTATTATCTATTGCTAATGCTTGGCCTCTTGCCGCCACGAGAAATGTCTAATTTTTTAGTCTTGTTGGAAAATCATGATCTTTGTCATTAATATCACCCTCTAAGCATTAATATCCAGAAGTATCTTTGTCATTACCTCTGGATCTGTATAGGGATTTTTGTCATTAATATCACCCTCTAAGCATTAACATAAGATAGAAAAAACATAGCATGTCAAGTCAAGATTTTGTTTGAGTGATGGGTACATTTTTAGTAGGGTCATGATAGAGGAGTTCGACAACCAATGTCACTAACATCAAGGTACATAGAGGGATTGGTGCTCTTGATTAAATACGAGTTCCATACCCTACCTAATACATGACAAAATCCGATGGAAACATTGCAATCCCCCAATCCTGAAATCCTGAAAAACTGATAAGTCAGCTCGATTTTGAATGAGATCTAAAATTCTACTTTCTCCATATGAAATCCAATGAGGTCAAAACCACTCTCAAACATCCTAAGTCATTTCAAGTTAATGTTAAAAATTTAAGTAAGGATGAAAATGAAGATCAAGGAGAATGTCACTTTTACTTTAAGAATTTAACATTACCATGAATCGCATATCAATACTAGGGCCATAGGCTTGATCATTAGGCTGCCCCACTCAAAAATTATTGTTTCTTTGAAAAAAATTGCATTTGGAATGTTATTGCAAAAAAGACTAGAGAGCTCCCCTAATCGCTCCCTAAAAACCAAGGAGCGTTTTTTTTTAAAGGGAGAGCGCTCCCAACTAGCTCCCGAGTAGCCCCTGAGCGGAGCACGAATTGGGAGCAGGTTCGTGGGGGGGGCAGGCTCTCCCCCGCAACACTGGTCCGAGAGATGTATTGATGATTCCTCCTGTAGGTTCTGTGCCGAGAGACATTGTTGTCCGAGAGATGTATTCATGATTCCTCCCGTAGGTTGTGAGCCGAGAGACATTGTTGTCCGGGAGATGTATTCATGATTCCTCCCGTAGGCTGTGTGCCAAGAGACATTGTTGTCTAGGGGATGTATTGATGATTCCTCCCATAGGCTGTGCATCAAGAGACATTGTTGTCCGGGACATGTATTGATGATTCCTCTTGTAAGTTGTGTGCCGAGAGACATTGTTGTCCAAGAGATGTATTGATGATTCCTCCTGTAGGTTGTGTACGGAGGGACTTCGTTGTCCGGGAGATGCTAGGAGATGGAAGTTATGTATCTTTCCTTATGATGAGTTTGAGAGAGAGAAACTTGGATTGTGTTCTCTTCCTTAGGTTGTGGACCATGAGACCTATGGACTGATCAAGAAGATGAATCTTGAGAGAAAATGAAAAACTACCTCCCTAGCTAAAAGGGAGTGTTGAATTACAAGGTAGCTATGGTCGGCATTTTTTTATCAAATCATGAAGAAATGAAATTTAAACATCCACAAGTCGGCCCATCCTAACTTTACAAATCTACTAAATCAGTTCTTCAAGTCCGCCTCAAGAAAATATTTATGTCAGCCCTCTATTGCTAATTACCCCTCTTATGAAGCCTATTAATAAGAGGTCGATGACTCTCATTTCACTCACCAAAAAAAACTCAACTATTTGGTCTCCAATCAAAATCTATTTCAAAGTATATTCTCAAGTGCGAAGAGGAGTATAAGGATCTTTTTGAGTGCGCGTTGGATTATATTTAAAGGTTCGTTGATACAATGACGTGGGAACATCTATACCTCTGTTTTGTTGATGTTTTTGTGGCCCTAAAATTACAAAGAGGCTCGCTCTCTTTTTGTGACACCATTCTAAAGTTAACCGAGGTTCTTTTGGACATATATTATGGATTGTTCGTTGGATTACAATGGAATCTTTGGCTTCCCATCATAGTGACTTCATACCTATTTTTTCGACCTCCTTGTGCAAACCTCTGGGCACAAGTAGAATCTTTATCTCTCATTATTTGTGCAGATTTTGATTAGCTATCTTATTGTTAGTTTGTTGATGTACTATTGAAGGACAACATCTCTCTCATAATGAAAGAATTTTGGGTTTTCCCCTCCTGGGTTTTGCCCTGGCTGTGAACCTAATCTTGGTGTTTCTTGTCTCTTGCTTATTGTTTATTGCTCATTGTCTACTATGATCTCTATTCACTGCTCTTGTTGAAGAAATTATTGGTTGACGTTTTTCATGTACAGCTACTTGTTGACTAAAGTATAAAGAAGAAGTAACTTGCATCAAGTGAAGTAGTTATCAGTTTTGAAAAACTATTCTAGTCATCACATCACTAGAAAACCAACGGGAAAAAGGAAATTACAAGTTGGAAAACATATTACTAAATCCGATCATAAATAAAATTGGAGAGGTAAGGGCTCAATTTTCAAATGTCTCCTTCCAACATGTAATGTCCCCATTTACTTGAGCTTGGAGGCATCATTCCCACTTGCATGATTGTCTCCTTTAGGCTAGCAAGGAGGGGAAATTGTTGAGGGGACAAAGGAGTTTTGCCCAACTTCACTTTGATATTATTATTAAATAAAAAGGGGCAATAGTCACTTGATGAAAAATAAGTGACTTCATCAATAAAATAATAAAAAAGAGGTTCTAGAAGATTGGAGAAGATCCATAAATCTTAAAAAAGGAGAAAGGAGGCCATCCTCTCATCATTATGATTCGTGATTACTTCTAGATGATTGATTGGGGTTCCAGCAAGTCTATCACGAAAGTTTCAAGAAAAGCTCTCTAACTAGTTTTAGTGGACTACGAGTGCCACTCTAGCTAGTTCTCAACTGATTTCGGTGGATTTCAAGTGCCACCCTAGTTGGCTTGTGGGGAAATCATATAGGTTTTCTAATTGTGCAAATCGCAAGCGATATTGGAGTAGGTCGAGTTCTTATTCCAGGGGGTCGAATTTATTGGGAAATCAAGTTCCAAGGAGGTCGAGATTCATCTCTATTCTTGGAGGTCATGTTCCATCTCCCTTAGCAGGCCAAATTCATAATTTTTGGGGAGTCCGAGAGCCTATTACCTTGGAGGCTAAGTACATATTCTTCTTGGAGGGCCGAGACCACCTTTCTTGAGGCCAAGTTCTTCTTACTTGGAGGACAAAATTGCTTACCACTTCCAGATTTATTTGAGGTCGAATTTGTCCAATGGAGATTCAAATTTATCCAGGACCAAGATCATCTTCTTGAAGGGTCAAGTTCACTTGGAAGACGGGTTTATTTTTAGAAGGGTCGAGTTATTCGAGGGATCCGAGCTTATCATATTTTGGAGGATGAACCATTGAGCAAGGAGGGCGAAATTGTTGAAGTTCCAGTGCATTTGTTGGGCGAAGATCATCTTTTCCTCACAAGCCAATTTGATCCATTATTGCCAGAATTATAATAAGATTCAGCAAATTGAGTTGTGCATTGTAAACCTTCAAATCAAGTTAATAAAATATTTGTTTGCCTCTCATATTTCTCTATTGCAAATGTTTACTATTTTGTCCACAAAGTGTTTGAATAAAAGAAAGTGCAATAAGTATTTGACGAAATACATCAAAGAAAACTTTTAATATGCGTGGATTGTGTTAGCATTTGCTAGCTTTGGTACATTACACATGTATACAGAGGACTAAACCAAAAAGTAGATAAGCTTTCCAAAGAAGCCTTAATATTATAGGTGTGGTTGTTGAATATTGATGAAAAAGTTGAGGGAGGTGCAATGCTAGTAAAGGTCCTTTCAATTTTCAATTAGTTGAAGGTTATAATCTGAATTCCTCTTTATTTTCCTATTTTCTACCTTATTTTGGCACAGGTTATTGAAAAGGTTATGGTCAAAAGAGGATTAATAAGTCAAGTAAATCTCTTCTGAAGCAAGCTAATTTGAGTCTCCTCCTGAGATCCTGAAAGTTTGTTTTTCGTCAAACCCTAGCAGAATCCAAGACAGAACAAGACGGAACCATTTGATCTTCTCTGTGGCAAGTTAGAATATTACCTCTGAAGCAGGCTGCATACCCTGAGGTTAAGCGACGTGCTATGTTTCGAGAAGTGAAGTGCTATGTGGTTGAACTAGAACGAGCTCCTTGAAATAATAGTAGGACAGGCCAAGGCTCTTGAAAAATTGCAATTAAGGATTCTCATCAGTCTAAAGTAATAATGTGATAGATCAAGCCCTATCACAGGCCAAAAATTCTTAAGTATCTCAGCTAGTAACCAAAGGCCTTGAGATTGAGCGAGATCCTCTAGATTGGAGTTGTGGGCACCTGTGACAGATCGATTCAACCGTGAGAAAAAACAGATAGCAAATTGACACCTTGTGCCAGTCGCCTTGTTGCAAGGGGTTACATCTACAGTGGGCCAAAAATAATTTGGGTTGACGTCACCCTCTAAAGGGATCCCTAAGGCTCAAATTGTGACAACAAAGGTCTAAGAAGTAAATCATCGTTGGTATTGGGAACGACGCTAGAAGAGCCCTGAAACGAGACAGAGTCCAGTCATCCTAGAGTTTAATTACAGTTTGCACAGATCTGCAATAGAATAAGAATTCGGCCCTAAAGTCGACTAGTCAATTTAGTTTGAAGATAGTTAGTGTAGTTCTAATTAGAAGTAGGCTACACTTAGTAACTAGCTCTGCTTATTCAAGAATAAATTGGAAGCGGTTGGAAATCGTACTAGATTGTTGACATATTAAGGTAACACTAAATTATTTGGGAACTATACTAGGCTATTGAAGTACTATTAACTTGATTGTGCAACATCCTTAAGTTGTATGATTCATTACGTATTGAAGGAGCAGTTATGTTTATTGTATTTGTATGGAATAATCTATAACAGCGCACACACAAAAATTCGTCGAACCCTAAAGCTGAAGTGCAATAATTTCCCTAGCATATTATAGTAGTATCAGAGTTGGAATCTTGTCACCCTAAGGATTAATTATGGGATCTGGTCTAATTGGGTGAAGGACCAACACTCTTACAACATGATGCAAAAACGTAAACTTTTTAGAGCAGGAAATCAACTCTCCTCTCCAATGTTGCACGAAGCGCCCCCCCGGTTCCAAGCCCCGAAGCGCGTCCCGTACGGAAGCGCCTAGGAAGCTTGGCCGGAAGCGCCGCTTCCGAATTTTTTGCCGCTTCCTGGAAATTCGGAAGCGTGGTACGGAAGCGCGCTTCGTACGACGCTTCGGGCGTCAAAAGCATGGCGCTTCGGAGGAGAAAGCGTACGCTTCTGGAAAAGCGTTTAGAAAATCGTTTTTTTTTTTCAATTTTTTTTTTATTTTAGGTGAGTTTGCTTGTTGGGGGTGGGTCCACCTTGGGTTAGGGTGACGAATGAAGGCAAAAAAAAATATAAATATAGCAGATGCTCCCTCATGGTAATGTTAAATTCTTAAAGTAAAAGTGACACATTCTCCTTTATTTTTGTGACACATTCTCCTTTATTTTTCATTTTCATCCTTTTACTTAAATTTTTAACATTACCATGAAATGATTCAGGATGTTTGAGAGTGGTTCCAGCCTCATTGGACTTCATATGGAGAAAATAAAATTTCATATCCTATTCAAAATTCAGCAGACTTAACAGTTTTCAGGAATTCAGGATCAATGGGATTGTGGCATTTCATTAGATTATATCAAGTATGAAGGTATGCGATTAGCATTTAATCAAGAGCACCAAGCCCTATATGTACCCTAGTGTTGGTGGTGTTAATTGTTGAACTACTTTGTCACGCAGCACACCCTTAGCAAAAAATTACCTTTCAATCAAGTCAAAATCATCGATCAAGCATGTTAAGCTTTTTCTACCATATTTTAAGTTTTGAATTAGGTAGTTTGATCAAATTGGGCAATGTTGACTAATATCCCTAGACAATCGAGGTAGAGGCAAAGGCTAGATAAGAGGAGAAGAATCTAGATTCTAGATGGTTGATGCATCTAAATGGTTGATGCTTGAATAATTAATCATTAATGTACAATGGATGTTATATCTATCTTGATTTATGCAAAAATATGCATGTTTTCATGTCTTCTACAACTAATTTGGTATTCGGGATGTTTGTTTTGAGTATAAATGCAAAAAAATATAAAAATATATATATATATAGTAGGCGCTTCACTTCCTAGATTTTTGGAAAATGACGCTTCCGCGTCCCCACTTCCAAAAAACGTCCCCGCTTCGTGCAACATTGCACATTGTGAACGTACAAACTCCACTTCAAATTTGTTGATTATTGCTGGAGCATCTAGAAAAAGTCCATTTTTTTTTCTCCTTCTGATAAATCTGAAGTCTGTTTTGTCTGGTGGCTAGTGGGTAGCAACTGAATCAAGTTGTGTACAATTTAAAATTCTTATAAAGTTGTTGGATATTCTATGCAAATAGAAATTTGTGATTGTAATTAGCTAAACATTTGTAAGGTTGTGAATGGGTGTGTTTGTTTCGACTTGTGTAAATTTGTTTGAAGTATTGATGGCTGTTTTTAATAATATAACTGGCATCTGGCATCTTCGTGTTTATGCAAATCCAATTTTTAGGCTATTAATTATTATTGAGCCATTTAGATCTGAGTCTAATTTCTGCATTTCTTTAAATCTGAAGTAGCTTCCTCTAGTGGCTTGTAATTAGCTTATGTTTGTGGAGGTTGCCAATGGTTATGTTTGTTATAACTTTGTATACATTTATTTGAAGTGTTAAACTCATAAACATTAACAATTAACAATAGATTGAGGGAAATAGAAGGTGATTAACCATATTATAATTTCTTATTTTTTATAAATGCTTTTGCATGCATAAATAGATTCGTGACAAATTATGCACTTGCTCGATCACCTTTCTGACTTTTGCTTCCCATTGTGCTTGATCCTCTCTGGAAGGTTGAACCAATGTTGCATGAAGCGGGGATAAAACGGGGACGTTTTTTTAAAGCGGGGACGTGAAAGCGTCATTTTCCAAAAATCTAGGAAGCGAAGCGTCTGCTATATATATTATATTTTTTTGCATTTATACTCAAAACAAACATCCCAAATATCAAATTAGTTGTAGAAGACATGAAAACATGCATATTTTTGCATAAATCAAGATAGATATGGCATCCATGATTCCATTGTAGTTACTAGTATGTACATCAACCATCTATATCTAGCAATTACAAACATACATCAAATTTTTAAGCATATTATAAAACATAAAATATTTAAGCATATTATAAAACATAAAACATAGAGCATATTATGATTTATCTAGCAAGTGAGCAACTGTCAATATTTTTCATGTCCAAAATTCAAATAATAATGTTTACAAAATATGTCACTTGGTCACCGCCAAGACAAAAAAGGTTCAAATTCACAAGCCTACAAGTCTAATGATTAATCTATGACAAAAGTAGTAAATTGTGAATATATCTACTAATCTCTCCTCCTTCCACCACGAAGAGAACATGGCGGCGGGGCTCCACTTGGTGGCAATGAAGAAGATGGTGCATGTGGAAGTTGTGGCAGTGGCACTGAAACTGGTGAAGACGAACCCCCTGCTGTTGGTGTTGAACCGTGGAACCTAGGAACCAAGGGACTAGATGGGGGTGGCATCTCAACACGATCATCATCATCTTGGAATCGCTTAAAAAATTCATACAAAAAAAACACTAGTTAACAAAAAAATTAAAAACATGAATTAGATAAATGCTTTATAAGGAAAATTCATACCACAATGGGCATACCTAGATAAGAGCATCCTCTAATTGCTCTAATCGCAACACTCCATCCTCCAAATTGGGCTCCTCTGGATTCTTGTCCCAAATCTTAAGGTCTTTATTAGTCTTTGCATCATCATAGTAATGGGACAACAATCGCAAGTTATAATGAACATAAACCAAGCTCTCTGCCCGGTCTAAACTCAACCTGTTTCTTTTAACACTGTGGATGAAAGAATAAGAGCTCCAGCATCTCTCTGCAGAAGAAGTGTTTACTACTTGTGATAGCACCCGTAATGCCAAAATCTGTAGAAGTGGGGTAGCCCCTCCATGCATGTTCCACCACTCAAGAGAAGAAAAAGTCTCTCGATCTCTAATTGCATGCATGCTCCCAAATGGACCAGTGTTAAGCGTATAGTTGCTCAACTGTCTCCGTACCATGGCAACCTCCTCCTCGTCAGGGATTAATGCAATCATATATTTTTTGTGAACCTCTTGATCTTGGTGTGGTTTTCCCCTTGGTGTGGTTTTCCCCTGCTTCCACCCCACGTGTTGGTGTTGAAAGCCATGATGGATGATAATATTTAGGTGTTGAAAGCCATGATGGATGATAGTATTTAGGTGTCAAAAGTTAATGTGTGACTAATTTTACCAAAACAAGGTATTAACACGTCAAATAAATGTCTACGCAGTCATAAAGGAGTCAAGGACACCATCATCGGCAACTTCAAAAAACACAGGCTAAAAACACAGGCTAATTTCAGTATAGCATATACAGCCATGGAGTTAGGCCTCTATGTTTTTTTAATATTTGATGTGATTGCTACCGACAATCCACTTGAGGAAATATATTTCAGATTTATCAGAATTGCAATATGAGGTTTGCAGAAATAGAATGATCTGAGTTTTTTTACACAAACAAAAACGAAAACATTGAAACTTCAAACATATGTACACAGTGATATCAGACAACCATTGGCAACTCAAGAATCGCAACCTAATTACAATCTTATGTTCCTATATGCATAGGATATCTAGCCAAGGTGTTAGGAATCTCTCTGCGGAAAAAGGTATTAGGATTCTATGTTGTATACAATTTGATATAATTGCTAGCCATTAGATAAAACACACTTCAAATTTATAATAAAAATGAATTTGGACTCTATATAATCCCAGTAAGGCGCATATCATAAATATCAATTCAACACAAAAGATTTAATGTACATTACATGAGGTGGTTGGTTAAGTTCCAGGAGTAGTCTGGGTAGGTTCTGTGGAAGGGTTTAGCCCAGAGGATACAGGTGGACTATTACCATAAAAAAGGTGTATTTCGTATTGGACCCTACAACTTCCCAACAGTGGCTTGAGCTCCTCGCTTCAGAGAACAACATTTGTAGAGGGTTTTTGTTGCTAATTGCAGAAATGACCTGCAGTCATTGATGGATACATCTCAGACGGTAAACGGCGCCACTAACAAAATATGGAGTTGATCCAATATGGAGTTGATCCTTCAGGGAATCCGTTGCTTCCTGGGACATTATAAGCTTTATCAGACAAGTTGGAAATGAGATTTGAAGGGGTGGTTCTAAACTTGTATAGATTACCTGTATCCTAAAAATCATATTATTTTTTAGTCATGATTATACTTGAAGTGAAACCTAGTAGATCTAAAATGATTGCATTTTAGATAGGAAGTACATTGCTATCATATAGGTTTCCATTATCAAGACGATTCTTACACTAAAATATAAATGGTTGGTGCTTTCAAGGATTATGTTTATATTTTATAAACAAATCATATAGAAAGAGATAGTGGATTGTGTAATCATGAGAGTTTTTAAAATTATATTCATTATATATTCATTCCTTATATAAGAATAAGTAGTTATATCCATCCAAATCAAATAGTAATTAATATAAAAAATAATCATCGCCTATTAAAATTTTATTGTATTATAACATCAATTTAATATAACTTATTATATTCATTAAAATTATTTATATTAAAGTAAAGCCATATTTACTGTCATATTTTTTTAAATAGTATAAATTGCATTTATGTTAACCGTTAATGGAATAATAACAAAAGCTTTCCATTTTAAGTATTTTCTAAAAAGCCAATTGGCAAAACGAACCGCAATGAATATCGCGGGTTTTTACAGTAAAATTATACTTACAAAATAATAGTAAAATCTAGAACGACCCGCGACCCAGATAACAAGACCAGTTAAATAAATAAACAAAATATCACATTAAACACCAGCAAAGAGTGAAAAAGGAAGATCATCCCTGTTATGAGGGATCGGCCGCAACAATGAAAACAAAGCTCAAATACCAATTCAAATAGATTCACAGCTGTCATTGCTGTTTGCTACCAAATATAATAGATTCCCGGCTGTCATTACTGGTTCGCTAGTAAATACAGTAAATTCCATCTGTAATAGTTAGATTGCCAGCACATATAATAGGTTTCCATTTGTCATGTTAGAATGCCAATAAATATAATAGATTCGCATCTGGCATGGTTGATTGCCAGCAAATATAAAACTAGTTACCATTGAGATTATTATCTCTTCTATTTGGAAGCACTCAACAATAAAGCAGTTCAGTTAAAAAATATTAACTAAGAAAAATACGCCACACTCACATCTTATGATTGATGCAATGACCACCAGATGAGTAATACATCACTTGAAATTTGCGGATATTTAGTAGCAACTATTTAAGCGCCGATGTATGAAGAAATACAAGAAATTTGCGGCAGTTAAATACTTAGTGGCAACTATTTAAGAGCCAATGTGTGAAGAAATACAATAGTTCTGCACATAACCACAATTAATCGTTGTTTAGCTTAAAACAGGGCATTTTTCTAATTTTCGAATACACTAAAAATTCAAAGGCATCCATGGCCAAAACAATAAAAATTCAAAGGCATCCATGACTAAAACAATAAAAATGCCAACAAGATCACTACAATCCTAGGTTTAACCAGCGGCATAGAGTGAATCTGATACCATTTCTGAGCACCTCCGTCTGATGCAACATGCAGGGTCCAAGTAATAGAGCAAATGGAGGTCAGAAAAATCTCCAATATGAGAAAAGTGCCAGCCTTTGAAGATCGCCTCTGAAGAATATGAGGAAAAGTGCTAGTCTTGGAAGATCGTCTCTGAAGAATAACACTGGGCATACATTGGTGTTATCGTTCTTATCCGGGAAGGGCTTAATAATTGGCTTACCAAAGGTTGGCTTAATAAGTTAATGTTTGTGTATAACTTATAACTTAAAAAAGAAAATTTATTCAAGATTTTATAGTTTTAATCAAATCATGAATATATTATCACATATTTTATAATTTAACATTTAAATTAGAAATTATATTTTTTATATTATAATATATTTTTTATTTCATTTTATATGTGATATTAAATGTTATTTATGGTTATAAATAATATACCAGTATTGATAATATGTTAATGTTATAAAAGATAACTTATATTTTGAAAATATATTTAGAGACAAAATTAATATGAATCTTGTGGAGAAATTCTAACTCAAACCAAATTTCATCCTTGTACAATTGGAACTCAAACCTGGACCATGTGACTTTGGTTTTGGGTTCATAATCTCTCATCATAATTATCAAACCCTGTCCAATTGCATAACATAAAACGAGCAAAATATTTGAGTATCATAACCTGGTATTTTGGCCCAATCCATAAGACAACTTATTGTTTAGATGCACTTAGATTTAATTTGTGCACTAGCATATGTCCAGTTTTATTATCCTTCACTAATCTCATTCCTTCAACATACAATAAATAATATTACATGAAATATTGTCTAGGTTTTATGGTAAAGTGGGGGTTGTGATATTCGCCTAAGGGTTCAAAGGGGTTGTGATATACACCAACAAGGTTCAAATGTCAGTAACATGTTTTGTTCCTTGTTGGTTGTCTTGCTTATGTATGCGGGTTGTTTCAGGCGGTTGCAATCAGATGCAAGACCCGACAGACTTTTGAGAGATACATACCACATGGCTTCTCCGCTAAAAGGATCTTTCGCTAGAGTATTTTAAGTCGATTACAATAGATTGTAATACCCACATATTTGAATAAAGGCATGCTAGCCCCACAATGACAATAGGGAGCACCTAATGCTAAAATTTTAAGGATTTAACAGCCAAGTCCATAAAAAGAGATCGTCTTTCAAACTTCGGGGAACTAACAAATTCACAAGGACCTCAAATGCATAAGTTTGATAACAAAGAGACTTTGATTCCTTCTGGAGGCGGAAATAACAAATCTACCACATCTAATATTGACTCATTTCACTGAGCGAAATAATTAATTGGAAATAAAAATGATTCAGTGAAGTAAAAGCTAAAAACGAAGTGTTAGAGACAAAGAGATAGAACACTATGAATTGCCGAAAGTGTGCGCTTGAGGGCGTTCTTGGATGAATCTGGACTCATCTTGGGAGGCATTGTATCTGCTGCTACTCCTCCTCCTCTACTACAAAATGAGAAGGAGACAGGTGGAATAGAAGAAGAAGATATAGTCGTGGTGTTATTATATAAACTGTCCTTTGCCATGCATACACATGCACTAAAACTCCATAAGATTTAGCTAGGGCTCACACCACACCACTCCACTTCTCACCAGTGGAATGGAGGTATGAAAATGAATGCCACCTACGATTGTAAACTTCCTTGTACCTTTTAACCCTGCAACCCTCAAGTGACTGCCGAGCTTGATTGTAAACTTCCTTGTACCTTTAACCCTACAACCCTCAAGAGACTATTGAGCTTGTTGCTCCTTATGGTGTAACACATTTAAGACACTTCCCAATTGGTAAGAAATGGTTAAAGCAGTAGCTGTTAAGGGAAATTTATGCTCAACCAACATGTTTAGAATTGTTAAGCAATCCATTGTTTCATTCCTTCCCCTTTTTTGAGAGTAAACAATTTATTCTCGATGAAAGTGAGGTGTCCCATTGTGTAAAATGGGTAGGTTGTTTTTCCATTGAATAGATGCGTTCATCCTAGCTTAAGGTAAATCTAGTTATAAAAAAAGTAAAATTAAAAATTAAAAAAATGTTGTTATGGTATTTTTTATTAATGATTTAAAAAAATCGAATTAAAATTTAACTTATTTATAATATTTAAAGATAATGATATTTTTTATTTTTAAATTATTATTTATAATAATTAAAGATAATGATTTTGTTGAGAGACGCTCTCCAGACTAATATGGAAGAGATGTTATAATGTCATGTCTTGTTTTGTCATGTCTTATCCTGATATGTAGACATTTTGACTCGGTTAAATTACATAAAAATAAAAATTAAATTCAAATTCAAATTAATAATTATTTTGATCCGGATTTAAACAGGAACGCAACCAATTACAGAGATAAACATATACACAAAGATGCAGCATTAATAATACTTCATTTAATTAATGGAAAATACTGAAATATGCTTACAACTAGAAATGGAAATAAACCAGCTAGGGCGATGGTAGCTTATCTCTGAGAACAGATGTGGTGGCTACATGCCTCTGAACTGTGTTACAATGAGGCTCAAAGGCCTATTTATTGTTGAGAAACAATGGAAAACCCTTAACATTCCAAAACCTAACCCTAGAAGATGAAACGCCAAACTGTGGGCCCTGTTTGGGTAAATTGGTACACCAACTTCCCAGGGTCGTAACTTTGGCATACGATCTCCGTTTGACGCGTACAATAGCTCGTTAGAAAGATCTATCCGAGCACTGCCACTTTGGGAGACAACATGGGTCATGTTGCCCCAGATTTCCCAAAAAACGTCGTTTAGGGCCTCAAAACAGCTCCGGAAGTTCAGGACCCGAAAAACTGCTAAAAATAGTAAGTTGTGCTACAATTAAGGAAACTGAAAATGCTGAGAGACACAATGGTGGGGGTCCAGGTGGACTTGGCAGGTGGCCACCAATATCCACCTGGATCATTCCTCCCCCCTTAGGAAGCAATGGTCCCCATTGCGTTGAGTTCCTCCATGAGATGCGTTGAGTTCCTCCATGAGATGAGGAAACTTGTGCTGAACTTGTTCCCTAGTGAGCCACTTGCCCTGCTGAAGGAGTTGGCCTGCTTTGACAACTCGATACAGTTGGATATTCTGTTGGCGAGTGTTCTTGATCTGTGTGTCCATGATCCGATCAGTTGCAGCTTGTTCCATGCAATATGGATTTAATTCTGTGGTTGTGAGCTGTTCTGCAATGTCGGATGTGTCTAGCAATGGTGGAAAGTATGGCTGAAGGCGGTCCACATTGAACACTGGGTGCAGGCCAAGGAATGGGGGAATGCTGAGCTCAAATGCATTATCTCCCATAGCCTTAGTAATGGTGTAAGGACCATATCGGAGTGGTCTCAGTTTCCGATAGGCTCCAGTAAGGCGTTCCTTTTGCAAATGCAACCAGACTTTGTCGCCCACCTGAAACTTGTGTGGCACCCGATGTTGATAATGTCGCTGCTTGTACTTGGCATTTGATTTCTCCAGAATGTCATGGACCTGCTGGCGAATATGTTGGATGCGCTCAATGAAGCTGGTGGCCTTATCTGTTTCGGACTGGACATGAGCTGAATTTATGTGAGTAGTTGCAAGTGGTATGGCCACATCAATGGGGCATAGTGGCTGGAATCCCAAACCCACCTAAAAAGGGCTATGGCCAGTGGAGCTGTGAAGAGCTCGGTTGTAGCTGTGCTGAACATAGGGGAGGCTCTCATCCCATGTGCGTGGATGCTTTGAGTTATACATGCGCAGAATGTGCACAATCATCCTATTGACAACCTCTGTCTGGCCATCAGTTTGAGGATGGAAGGCTGTGGACTTCGTGAGTTTGGTGTCCAGCATTGACCAGAGACTGGACCAAAATGCGCTGAGAAACCGACTGTCCCGATCTGAGATGATAGACTGTGGGATCCCAAAGTGAACCCACACTCGTTCAAAGAAGAGTTTAGCAGTGGCTTCTGCTGTGATATTCTTCTTGCAGGCCGCCATAATGGCCATCTTCAAGAACCTGTCAACGACCACAAAAACACAGTCATTTCCATGCTTAGTGGAAGGAAGGCCTGACATGTAATCCATGGAGATGGATTCCCAAGGTCGACTAGGGTTAGGCAACGGGGAATAGAGGCCGTGCTTCTTGATGGTCGGTTTGGCAATGGCACAGGCAGTACATGATCTGATGTACTTCCCAACATCCTGTCGAAGATTCGGCCAATAGAAATAATTTTGCAGTACTGCCACTGTTTTCTCGACCCCGAAATGCCCAGCAGCCCGACTGTAGTGTGCTTCCCAAATCATCTTGGCATGCTCGCTTGAAGGAACACAAAGGTGACCCAGGTGGCATAACAGGGCATCCTGGAGGTGAAAATCTGGAACATGCCGACCCTCCAAGAGTGTCTGGTATGTGTGGCCGAATTCTGGGTCGCTTTTGTAGAGAAGTGGCCAATCAGAAGTCTCGTGCCCACAAGAGTTAAGCACGGTGGTTAACGCCATGATCGGTGGTCGACTGAGGAAATCTGCAACATTATTGGTGCTGCCCTTCTTATACTTGATATTCAAGTGGAACTGTTGCAGGTATGTAGACCACTTCTGATGGCGATCATTCTACAATTTCCCTTGGGTCTGTATGAACTGCAGGGGTCGGTGGTCTGTGTGGATGACTGTTTCCTTCCCCAAAATGTAATGCTTCCATTGTCGGCAGACCTGTACAATGGAATACATCTCTTTATCATAAGTGGGGTACTTCCGGACTGTGTCTGAAAGTGTTTCACTGTGATATGCCACTGGATGTCCCTGTTGAGTAAGGACTGCCCCAATAGCATAGTCAGAGGCATCTGTCTCGACCTCAAATGGTTGTTGTAAATCTGGTAACGCGAGCACTGGTGCCGTGTAGAGGCGATCCTTCAACTCCATGAATGCCTTCTGTTGAGATTCAGACCAAAAGAATTTTGCTCTCGCCCCTCCCTTGGTGACTTGACTCAAGGGCCAAGTAATATGAGAAAACCCCAACACGAAACTGCGGTAGAAGTTGGCAAGACCTAGAAAGCTGCGGAGCTCTGTTAGAGTGGTTGGAGATGGCCAATCCCGAATGACTTGGATCTTGGCTGGATCGACATGCACCCCCTGTTCATCAATGATGTATCCCAGATACTGAACCTGGGTCATGCCAAAAGTGCATTTCTCCAAATTGGCACATAGCTTGTGTTGCCGCAGTGTTTGGAGAACCTGTCGGATGTGGTGGAGGTGTTCTTCCCAACTCTAGCTGAAGATCAGAATGTCATCCAAGTATACTACTACAAAGGAGTTGGTGAATGGCCGCAAGATGTCATCCATAAGCCTCATGAAGGTTGCAGGAGCATTCGTCAATCCGAAAGGCATAACCAACCATTCGAAAAGACCCTCCTTGGATTTGAAGGCAGTCTTCCACACATCAGAGGGTTCGATTGGTACCTGGTGATATCCTGACTTCAGATCGATCTTGCTGAAATATTTCGCCCCCTTTAGTTGGTCCAGGAGGTCATCAATCCGCGGGATCGGGTACCTATTACGGACAGTGATCTTGTTCAGCGCCCGATAGTCAATACAGAGTCTCCACGTCCCATCCTTCTTCTGTACCAACACGATCGGGCTCCCACAAGGCGATGAACTCAGACGGATGTGACCTTTCTGCAGGAGCTCCTGAATCTGCCTCTTGATTTCATTGTTCTCCAGAACGGAGCGCCGATAAATTGGTCCATTGGGTAGCGGCGCACCTGGGGTCAGATCGATGGAGTGCTTGACCTGACAGTGCAGAGGAACCCCTGCAGGGGAGGTGAAGATGTCCTCGTACTCCTCCACAACCTTGTCCATCTGTAGTTGTCGTGCAGAGGGACCCCGTCTGGAGGCCGCGGCCACCGTCTTCTTCTTTCCTTGAGGGCGTATCATCAGGAAAACAAATTTCCTGGTTTTGGAAATGATCTTACTGCATTGTTTTGCAGTAATCAAAGAGATGGCGGTAGGTGGTGCTACCTCTGGTATCCTGTACAACTTATTTCCCAATGTAATAATAACAGCACGGGGCCTTGATTCATACACAGCATGTCGCTTCCACAAGTATGGATGTCCTAATAATACATCACAAACTTCAAGGGGAGCAATGTCACACAATACCTCATCCGTGAAGGGCTTGATGTTGTATGGAACGCGACACTGCTGCCTCACGCGAAGATCTCGTCCTTGGTGAAGCCACCCAATGGTGTATGGTTGTGGATGTGCTGTGGTCGGTAAGCCCAACCGCTTCACGACCTCTGCCGAAATGAGGTTCTTTTGACTCTCGCTATCAACATTGAACTGTATCGGGGAGCCCTTTACCCACATCTGGGAGTGGAAGAGACGCTCCTCCTCCTCTGGATCTTCGGGTTCACTTTTCTGGATCTTGGCGGTAGCAACAGTGGCGTTGGGATCCGCATCAATGATCTGCTTCCCTTTGTCATTCCCCTTATCGGGTTCTGACTCAGAGTCAGAACATGCATCTGATTCTGAAACCTTTAGCTCAGCCACCAGTGACTGCTTGGCCCGACACTCACTTGTGTTGTGGGTGGAGCTCTTATGGAACTCACACCATTTTCCCGTGTCCTTTTTCGGCTTCGCGGCGCTGTTCTTTGCTTGCAGCTTCGGCGGGTTGTCTTGGGCCGTCCCGCCTTGGCTTTGTCCTTTGTTCTGTGGTTTAGGGGCACCTTTCCCCTGCTTTGGATTCGCAGATCCAAAGTCTCGCTTCTTTTGCTTAAACTTCTGCTCGACCTTGACGACATATCGGTATGCTGCGCCGAGCGACGAGATGTTCAGGAATTGTATTTCTTCCTGGATGTACTTGTGCAGGCAGCCAAGGTATTTGAGTATCAAATGTTGCTCTGAATCCTTGATACCCAACTTTGTGCGAAGGGTATGGAAAAGATTGGTGAACTCCGGCACGTCCTGGTCCCTTCCCTGTCGCAGCGTGGTCCACTTTATGTATTCATCCTCATAACTTCCAACAGGGTAGTACTGCTCCTTGATGGCCTCTCGAAATGAATTCCAGGTGGGTGCGGCTGAAAATAATGAGCCAGTACTTTCATCCTTTTGCTCGCAGTAGGTTTCTCACCAGTCCTTGACGTGGGGGGCTGCTTTGAGAAGAGCGAAAACAATCTTTTCCCGACTCAAAAATTCATGAACAGAAAAATAATCCTCTAGCAGATTTAACCATTTATCTACGGCATCTGCGTCTATCTGACCCTCGAATATGGGGATTTCAAAATTAACTTGTACCTTAAAGGGCGTGGCATTTCCAGAGTAGCTGCTGGAAGCCGATGCGTCGTGTCTGGGTAGCCGCTGAAGAATCTGGGCAAAGCTGTCCATCATCGCGTTCCGTTGTCGCTCGAGGGCTTCTTCGAGCAAGATTTTGATGGGATCTCCTGCACCCTCGTCTTTCTTCTCATCCGCCATGGGAGGCCGTCGGGATTTCCGAGGCTGGTCTTGCAAAGGTTCGACCAGTTCAAGCCCTGACTCCTTATATCCCGACCTTGTTGGGGACATGCAAAGAAAAACAGAGACAAAGCAGACCGCTTTGATACCACTGATCCGGATTTAAACAGGAACGCAACCAATTACAGAGATAACCATATACACAAAGATGCAGCAGAAATAATACTTCATTTCATTAATGGAAAATACTGAAATATGCTTACAACCAGAAATGGAAATAAACCAGCTAGGGCGATGGTAGCTTATCTCTGAGAAGAGATGTGGTGGCTACATGCCTCTGAACTGTGTTACAATGAGGCTCAAAGGCCTATTTATTGTTGAGAAACAATGGAAAACCCTTAAAATTCCAAAACCTAACCCTAGAAGATGAAACACCAAACTGTGGGCCCCGTTTGGGTAAATTGGTACACCAACTTCCCAGGGTCGTAACTTTGGCATACGATCTCCGTTTGACGCGTACAATAGCTCGTTAGAAAGATCTATCCGAGCATTGCCACTTTGGGAGACAATGGACCCATGTTGCCCCAGATTTCCCAAAAAACGTCGTTTAGGGCCTCAAAACGGCTCCGGAAGTTCAGGACCCGAAAAACTGCTAAAAATAGTAAGTTGTGCTACAATTAAGGAAACTGAAAATGCTGAGAGACACAATGGTGGGGGTCCAGGTGGACTTGGCAGGTGGCCACCAATATCCACCTGGATCATATTTTGAGTGGGTCCTAAGGGGCAGCTCAATTGGTGATTGAAGTAATGTGAGTCTGTAGTAACTAAGATATCCAAGTTTCAAATCCCCCAAATTGTGACTTGGTTTACTGAGAGGATGATAGTTCATAGACCTCGAGAGGTTTATTGGTAGCTCCGTGTCACGTGAGTTGTCGATATCCTCTCGGTTACAAAAGAAAAAGAAAAAACATCAAGAGGCACTCAATAAAGAAGAGATGTTATAATGTCATTTAAACATTAGCGGTTTTCATACTCAAGGTTTTGACAACCATAGTTTTTCCAATGATATTCTTAACCTAGGGTTTTCCCCATGGTATTTTTCTATAATGTAGCCTATTTAAAAGCTACATTAAATATTTGATTTAAATATTTAATGGCTATGAATTGGGGGAGTGAAGAGATCTCTGAATTTTGGAGTGAAAATGAGCCCCAGGGTTTTTTCCTTCGTTTGTCATGCAAAATCCACCATCGCAGAGTTTTTGTCGGCCTTAAGTGCTCTCAGCGATCATCGTTTTGGTGAAATTTTGTTTCGACGAGTGTTAGGGTATGGTTGTGAACGTGGTGGGAAAATCTTGGAGGGGATCTAGCCTAATACATGTAGTTCACTGCCAGGGGTTTGCACAAATAGCTAGGGGTTGTTGCCTACGAATATATCCTCTGACAAGACCATACCCATGAAGGATCTCTCTCTCGCAAGCTCAGAGCTTCAACTATTTGTTTGTTTTTACACGGATCTTATCATAGATAGGGTGTTAGCAGATATGGCTCTAAATGAGATTCGCCCTATTACATGGAAGGCAGTGGTGCTGATCAGAGGTGGGGCGGCTGTATTTTTTTTAGATATGGTTGTAGACACATTTTTTGTTTGGCGGCTCCTTTGGATCAAAGTGTCGAATTTTGTATCTATGACCAGTCTTCGTAGTTATTATTTTCCCTCATTTATGCATTTGTATCAATATATGCTTCTATGTAGCATGTTCTTCATGCTCATTATTTTATCAAAAGAAAATATGAAAGGCATGTTCTTTGTGACCTTTGCAAAAGAATAATTCTTAATTTTGGATTTGTATTTTTCCCATAATTCTTAATTTTGGATTTGTATTTTTCCCTCCACAAGAAACCAAGTAAGCTCCTCTAAATGCACAAGTTGGCTCAGCCCCTTATGACATCCATTCGACCTCATGATGGCTTTATTTCTTTATCTTCATGCAGATCTAAAAATATTCAGAAAAGGAGAGAATAACACAGATGTTATGGAAAACAATACCATCATCTTATTATGAGGGGGAGATGAGCATTTTATAAACAATGAAAACATTCTCCTTATGCATTTTTAATTACAAAATATATGAGATAAAAATCAATTACATTATTAAATAAAACAACTATAGAGATGTTTCCATTTTTACTAGTTTTTTTATGTTTCCTTCTTTTTGAGTTTTAGTTGTTGCCAAGAAAGTAGTGTGCTTTTTCCTTGTTGTCCAGACATTTCTGATTGGTGAGCCTTTCTTGGTTGCGCAATTCCTCCCTATTTAGAGTGGAAAGCATCTTGGATTCCTCCACCAAAGGAGGGAAATTGTGCTTCAATGGTTCTATTGTTAGCCATTGGGTATGGACAGTCTGGTGTGTGTCCCTTCCAATCAACAAGATATGATAAGTCAAGAGCCACATTGGCACACTTAACCGGTGCCATTGTGCTCAGTGAGAGTTGTCCCTGCGAAACAAGAGAACTTGTTGCATGCTTACCCATCAAAAGCGGTGAGTGTTGAGCTGTTGAGATTATTCCTGCATAGAAAGTAGCATGAATTTGAGAACAAACAAAAGGTTGCTTGTCTAACATGGAACCTTCCAACACAGGACCCTTCATTGACTGCCATTCTTCAATTGTTTTCCTGTTGTTCAATACATTATCCACACTCTACACAAAAGTTGTTGACAATGGCTTTGCCCCAACTTGGGTGGCATAATTGCGAATAGAATTTGATCTTGAGATTTCATTCATTGCTACCATTGATGGCTTTATTTGAACCCCATTATTACCACCATTAGATGTTGCATATCTCTTTATAACCTTCATATTTTTGTGTCTAGTCTAACCTTTGACAACAACATGTTTCTTTGATGAATCATGTCCAATAGATGGTTTTCCAACAAGGCAAAAGGATGGGGTGGTGGATAAGGAAGCACTTGGAATAAGATTGATTTGGTGTTCAATAGAGCATTGGGGATGCAACACCGTGGGTTTGGTGAAGATATTTACAAATTATGGTTGTAGTGGAGCCATGGCAAGGGGTATTGGGTTGGTGTTGTTTTCTAGCTTGACAAAGCGAACCAAACACAAAGGAATGTATTGGTTTATATTGAATTTCTTAATGACAACTTTGCCAGTAAGAGGTTGGATTGATGTGAGGGTCGAGGATGTGAGAACATAGGTGTGACACTCGTGTTGCAAGTGGTATTTGTGATCTTTAGCATGATAAACAACATCTTGGGCTTGTTGGTATGGAATGGATAGTAACAAATCGACATAATTGAGAGGAGAAACATCACATAGCACAATATCTAGAAAAGGACCAATAGCAAAGGTGACGAGACAATGTTGGGAGACAATAAGACGAAGGCCTTCCTTTTGAACCCAACCTAGTTGATATGGGTTGGGGTGTGGAGTGGTGGGAAGGCTAAGGTGGTGAACCAAGTATTGTGCCACAAGATTCTTTTGCCTCCCATTGTCGAGGATAAGAGTCACCAACTCATGTTTGATTTGACAATTAAATAGAGGCGCGACAGAGGTTCCAGCTTCATTAGCAGTCATGAGGATGAGAGAGGGATCTACTTCAGTAGGATTTTTTAGAGAAACAACTGCAAGTGAGGTAGAGGAATTTGGTTTCTCTACCTATGTAAAAAGATTCTTGTTGGGGTGCATATTTTGAAGTACACGACAATCTGTTGAAGCACGTGAGTTGATCTTATGAAATGTACACCAGCGGGATGAGTCAAGGGCCACATTAGATGGACTAGCAGGAGATGGACCATTTTTGGTTTGAGGAGCCACTTTACGTTCTCCAGCCAAGGCCCGAATAAAGGCCTTGTCCAAGGAAGTACTATCAAACAACTCAACTTCTTGATGAAAAAACATTAGTAGACCATAATTAAGTTTAATAATTACTACCTCTTCTGGATCAAAGATATGGAATTGAATGCACAATTTGTAGAAGACATCAATGTATGCTTGCACTGATTGATTTAGTAGTTGTCGAAGTTGCAACCATTTGGCAAGGAGATTCTAGAGAAATCCCACCATGTTTGTGCCAGGCCCTCCAACTGTAGACTGACAATTTGAAGCTTCATGTCCTCTTCCATCATGTGACATGTTTTGAAATAGGTAGAGAGACTTCTACATACATATCTTTCCAGGAGTCATATGTAGCACAACGCACCTCTAGAATGTGAAGGACCTGAGTAGGTGGTCGAATTAACAAATCAGCTATTTTATTTGTTGCCCCCTTCTTAAATTTAATCACCAATTGGAATTGTTGAATGTAAGCAGCCCACTTTAGATGGAGTTGCTCTTGAATCTTGCATTGTGAGTTGATGATGATCTGTATGGAGGATGGTCTCTTTTCCAAGAATGTAATGGTGCCACTGCTTGAAAGCTTGCACTAGACTGTAGAATTCCTTGTCATATGTGTTGTACATGAGCTTAGCATCTGCAAGTGCCTCATAATGGTATGCCACAAGGTGACCTCCCTATTTAAGAACAGCCCCGATGGCAAATTGAGAGGCATCGGGTTCCAGCTCAAATGGTTGATTCATATCTAGCAAGAGAAGAACAGGGGCCAAGCATAACGCATTCTTGAGTTGAGCAAACTCGTGCTCAGAGTCGACATCCCAAATAAACTTTGCATGATTTGACAACTGGTGCAAAGTGCGAGCCAACTATGAGAAATGGGAAACAATTTTTTATAGAAATTAATAATTCCCATGAAGCTCTTGAGGTCATGTGCATTGGAAGGTGTTGGACATTGTGCCAAAGCCTGTACCCGAGATGGATATGGGTGAACCCCTATGCTGTGAATAATAAATCCCAAATATTGAACTGATGTTTGTCCAAAATCGGATTTCTTCTCTTTGACCTGAAGATGTGTTCGCAATAACTCAAGTATGTTGCGAATGTGTTGAAGATGGTATTCCCAATATTTACTAAATACCAAAATATCATCAAGGTAAATGACCACAAACTTAACCAAGTGTGCCCAGAAAAACATCATTAATGAATCTCATAAAGGTGGTTGGTGCATTGGTCAGTCCAAATGGCATGACCAACCATTCAAATAGCCCAAACTTTGCTTTGAAAGCAATTTTCCATGTGTCAGATGCATGCATGCGAACTTGATGGTAGTCTGCAGTCAAATCCATCTCTATGAAGAAACAAGCCCCATGTAAGTGGTCCAACAAATCCTCAATGCAGGGTGGGGGGTACCGGTTTTTAACAGTGGCTTTATTAATGGCCCGGTAGTCTGTCACGAGGCGCACTTCAGAAGTATCCTTTTTGGGAATAGTAAAAGCTGGAGATGCACATGGAGAGGACGAAGGTTGAATATGGCCGAATGTCAACAATTGCTCAATTTGGAGTTCGATTTCAGTGGCCTCTCGAAGAGCAAGGCGATAAGATGGGGTATCGGGTAAGGAAGCACCAGGAATAAGATCGATTTTGTGTTCAACAGAGCGTGCTAAAGGTAGCCCTGTGGGTTGGGTGAAGGCATCTACAAATTCTTTGAGTAGAGGAGCCATTGCAGGAGGGACCAGATGGGTGAGGTTGTCTAGCTTGATAGGGAAAACCAAGCAAAAAGAAGCACATTGGTTTAAATTGGCTCTCGTAATGGGAGATTTGCCAGTAGAAGGTTGGGTTGATGTGCTAGCTAAGGATGTGAGCACATAGGTGCGACCATTGTGCTGCAAGTGGTATTGGTGATATTTAGCATGATAAACAACATGTCGGGCTTCTTGGTATGGAATGCCCAGTAACAAATCGACACAATCGAGAGGAGAAACATCACATACCACAGTATCGCGAAAAGGGCCAATAACAAAGGTTACAACACATCGTTGGGAGATGGTAAGACGAGGACTGTCATTTTGGACCCAACCGAGTTGATAAGGGTGTGGGTGTGGAGTGGTGGGAAGGCAAAGGCGTTGAACCAAGTCTTGTGCCACAAGATTCTTTTGACTGCCATTGTCGAGAATAAGAGTGGCCAACTCATGTTTAATTTGACAATTATGGGTAAATAGAGGTGCACCAGAGGTGTTTGTTGCATTAGCAGTCATGAGGATGAGAGAGGGGTCCACTTCGGTAGGGTTGTCGAGAGAAACAATTGTAAGAGGGGTAGTGGCATTTGGTTGCTCGACCTCTGTAATAAGAGTCTTGTTAGGGCGTAGATTTTTCAGTACTTTACAATCTGCAGAAGCATGTGAGTTGGTCTTATGAAATGTACACCAGGGGGTATTGTGAGGTGTGGGGGATGAGGCAAAGGCTATATTAGAAGAACCAGAGGGAGATGGACCATTTATGGCTTGAGGAGATCAGATTCGAAGACCCACTTTGCATCCCACATCCAGGGCTTGAATAAATGCCTTGTCCAATGAAGTACTATCAAACAAATCAACTTCTCGACAAAAAAGCATTAGCAAACTAGAATTAAATTTGATAATTAGTACCTCTTATGGATCAAAGATATGGAGTTGAATGCGTAACTTGCAGAAAACATCAATGTAAGTGATCCGGATTTAGAGATGTGTCGGCTACATGCCTCTGAACTGTTCTCCAAAAAATTGTGTTACAATGAGGCTCGAGGGCCTATTTATTGTTGAGAAGCAATGGAAAACCCTTCACATTCCAAAACCTAACCCTAGAAGATGAAACGCCAAATTGTGGGCCCCGTTTTTGGGTAAGTTGGTACATCAACTTCCTGGGGTCGCGAATTGGTCGTACTATCTCCGTTTGACGCGCATGATAGCCCGTTGGAAAGATCTCTCCGAGGACTATGACGGAAAAGATGATTTTTAGACAGAAAAATGCGGTGGGTTTCCCAAAAAACGTCGTTTAGGGCCTCAAAATGGCTCCGGAAGTTTAGGACCCGAAAAACTGCTAAAAATAGTAAACTGTGCTATAATTAAGGAAACCGAAAAACTGAAAGAGACAGTTGTGGGGGTCAAAATGGGATAGGTGGGTGGCCACCAACATCCACCTGGATCATTCCTCCCCCCTTAGGAAGCAATGGTCCCCATTGCGTTGAGTTCCTCCGTGAGATGAGGAAGCTTCTGCTGAGTTGGGTCTCTGGTGAGCTGTTCTGCAATCTGTGATGTGTCCAGAAATGGTGGGGAGCATGGTCGGCGACGGTCCACATTGAACACTCGGTGCAAGCGAAGGAATGGAGGAATGCTGTGCTTAAAAGCATTGTTTCCCGTAGCCTTGTTACTGGTGTAAGGACCATGTCGAAGTGGTCTGAGTTTCTGATGGGTTCTGGTAAGGCGCTCCCTCTGCAAATGTAACCAAACTTTGTCGCCCACCTGAAACTTGTGTGGTACCCCTCCGGGTAAGGAGAAGTTGTTCCTGTGTTCTGTCACGACTGTATCCCTCTGTTGTTGCTGCTGTGTGGAGGAACCCTTCGCAGGGGTCAAGGATGTAGCAATGATCTTCCCCTTACTTTGGGAGCGAACCAGACAGAAAATAAATTTCCTAGTCTGTGAGATGAGCTTGCTGCCTTTCTTAGCAGTGATCAAAGAGGTGGCGGTAGGTGGGGCTACCTCCGGTATCCTGTATAATGAATTATCCAAAGAAATGATGACAGCGCGAGGCCTTGACTCATACACAGCATGTCGCCTCCACAAGTATGGCTGGCCTAATAGTACATCACAAACATCCAGAGGTGTAACATCACACAATACCTCGTCTGTGAAGGGATTGATGCTGTAGGGAAGGCGACACTGCTGGCGAACTTTGAGATCTCGTCCTTCGTGAAGCCAACCGATACTGTACGGCTGTGGGTGTGGTGTAGTTGGTAGGTCCAACCGCTTCACGACCTCTGCTGAAATGAGGTTCTTTTGGCTGCCACTGTCGACAATGAATTGCAGCGGCGAACCCTTCACCCACATCTGTGAGTGGAAAAGACGTTCCCCCTCCTCTGGATCTTCGGGCTCATTTTTCTGGATCTTGGCAGTAGCAACAGTGGCGCTGGGATCCGCATCAATGATCTGCTTCCCTTTGTCATTCCCCTTATCGGGTTCTGACTCAGAGTCGGAACATGCATCTGATTCGGAAGCCTTCAACTCGGCCACCAGCGACTGCTTGGTCCGACACTCACTTGTGTTATGAGTGGGACTCTTGTGGAACTCACACCACTTTCCTGTGTCCTTCTTCAGCTTCGTGGTGGTGTTCTTTTCTTGTGGCTTTGACGGGTTGTATTGGGTCACCCCGCCTTGGATTTGTCCTTTGGACTTTGGATTTGCAGATCCAAAGTCTCGCTTCTTCTGTTTGAACTTTTGCTCGATTTTGACAGCGTATCGGTATGTTGTGCCGAGTGAGGAGATGTTCAAGAACTCCATCTCTTCCTGGATGTATCTGTGTAGGCAGCCGCCGTATTTGAGTACCAGATGCAGCTCAGAATATTTGATACCCAACTGTGTGCGAAGGGTATGAAAAATATTTGTGAACTCTGGCACATCTTGGTCTCGTCCTTGCCGCAGTGTGGTCCATTTGATGTATTTGTCCTCATAGCTTTTGACAGGGTAGTACTGCTCCTTGATGGCATCCCAAAAGTCATTCCAAGTGGGGGCGACTGAAAACAGTGAGCCTGTACTTTCATCCTTCTGCTCGCAGTATGTTTCCCACCAGTCCTTGACGTGGGGGGCTGCTTTGAGAAGAGCGAAAACAATCTTTTCCCGACTTGAAAATTCATGAACAGAAAAATACCCATCTAGCAGATTTAACCATTTATCTACGGCATCTGCGTTTATTTGACCCTCGAAGATGGGGATTTCAAAATTAACTTGTACCTTAAACGGTGTGGCGTTTCCAGAGTAGCTGTTGGAAGCTGATGCGTCGCCTCTAGGTAGCCGCTGAAGGATCTGTGCAAAGCTATCCATCATCGCGTTCCTTTGCGGCTCGAGGGCTTCTTCGAGCAAGATTCTGATAGGATCTCCTGCCCCCTTGTCTTTCTTCTCATCCGCCATGGGAGGTCGTCGAAATTTGCGAGGCTGGTCTTGCAAAGGTTCGACCAATTCAAGCCCTAACTCCTTATATCTCGACCTCGTTGGGGACATGCAAAGAAAAACAGAGAAAAAGCAGACCGCTCTGATACCACTGATCCGGATTTAGACAGGAACGCAATAGATTACAACAATAACCATAAATACAGAGATGCGATAACCATAAAAACAGAGACGCAGCAGAAATAATACTTCATTTCATTACTGTAAAATACTGTAATATGCTTACAAATAGAAATGGAAATAACCCAGCTAGGGCGATGGTAGCTTATCTCTGAGAAGAGATGTGTCGGCTACATGCCTCTGAACTGTTCTCCAAAAAATTGTGTTACAATGAGGCTCGAGGGCCTATTTATTGTTGAGAAGCAATGGAAAACCCTTCACATTCCAAAACCTAACCCTAGAAGATGAAACGCCAAATTGTGGGCCCCGTTTTTGGGTAAGTTGGTACATCAACTTCCTGGGGTCGCGAATTGGTCGTACTATCTCCGTTTGACGCGCATGATAGCCCGTTGGAAAGATCTCTCCGAGGACTACGACGGAAAAGACAATTTTTAAACAGAAAAATGCGGTGGGTTTCCCAAAAAACGTCGTTTAGGGCCTCAAAACGGCTCCAGAAGTTTAGGACCCGAAAAACTGCTAAAAATAGTAAACTGTGCTATAATTAAGGAAACCGAAAAACTGAAAGAGACAGTTGTGGGGGTCAAAATGGGATAGGTGGGTGGCCACCAACATCCACCTGGATCATTCCTCCCCCCTTAGGAAGCAATGGTCCCCATTGCGTTGAGTTCCTCCCTGAGATGAGGAAGCTTCTGCTGAGTTGGGTCTTTGGTGAGCTGTTCTGCAATCTGTGATGTGTCCAGAAATGGTGGGGAGCATGGTCGGCGACGGTCCACATTGAACACTCGGTGCAAGCGAAGGAATGGAGGAATGCTGTGCTTAAAAGCATTGTTTCCCGTAGCCTTGTTACTGGTGTAAGGACCATGTCAAAGTGGTCTGAGTTTCTGATGGGTTCTGGTAAGGCGCTCCCTCTGCAAATGTAACCAAACTTTGTCGCCCACCTGAAACTTGTGTGGTACCCCTCCGGGTAAGGAGAAGTTGTTCCTGTGTTCTGTCACGACTGTATCCCTCTGTTGTTGCTGCTGTGTGGAGGAACCCTTCGCAGGGGTCATGGATGTAGCAATGATCTTCCCCTTACTTTGGGAGCGAACCAAACATAAAATAAATTTCCTAGTCTGTGAGATGAGCTTGCTGCCTTTCTTAGCAGTGATCAAAGAGGTGGCGGTAGGTGGGGCTACCTCTGGTATCCTGTATAATGAATTATCCAAAGAAATGATGACAGCGCGAGGCCTTGACTCATACACAGCATGTCGCCTCCACAAGTATGGCTGGCGTAATAGTACATCACAAACATCCAGAGGTGTAACATCACACAATACCTCGTCTGTGAAGGGATTGATGCTGTAGGGAAGGCGACACTGCTGGCGAACTTTGAGATCTCGTCCTTCGTGAAGCCAACCGATACTGTACGGCTGTGGGTGTGGTGTAGTTGGTAGGTCCAACCGCTTCACGACCTCTGCTGAAATGAGGTTCTTTTGGCTGCCACTGTCGACAATGAATTGCAGCGGCGAACCCTTCACCCACATCTGTGAGTGGAAAAGACGTTCCCCCTCCTCTGGATCTTCGGGCTCATTTTTCTGGATCTTGGGAGTAGCAACAGTGGCGCTGGGATCCGCATCAATGATCTGCTTCCCTTTGTCATTCCCCTTATCGGGTTCTGACTCAGAGTCGGAACATGCATCTGATTCGGAAGCCTTCAACTCGGCCACCAGCGACTGCTTGGTCCGACACTCACTTGTGTTATGAGTGGGACTCTTGTGGAACTCACACCACTTTCCTGTGTCCTTCTTCGGCTTCGTGGTGGTGTTCTTTTCTTGCGGCTTTGACGGGTTGTCTTGGGTCACCCCGCCTTGGATTTGTCCTTTGGACTTCGGATTTGCAGATCCAAAGTCTCGCTTCTTCTGTTTGAACTTTTGCTCGATTTTGACAGCGTATCGGTATGTTGTGCCGAGTGAGGAGATGTTCAAGAACTCCATCTCTTCCTGGATGTATCTGTGTAGGCAGCCGCCGTATTTGAGTACCAGATGCAGCTCAGAATCTTTGATACCCAACTGTGTGCGAAGGGTATGAAAAATATTTGTGAACTCTGGCACATCTTGGTCTCGTCCTTGCCGCAGTGTGGTCCATTTGATGTATTTGTCCTCATAGCTTTTGACAGGGTAGTACTGCTCCTTGATGGCATCCCAAAAGTCATTCCAAGTGGGGGCGACTGAAAATAGTGAGCCTGTACTTTCATCCTTCTACTCGCAGTATGTTTCCCACCAGTCCTTGACGTGGGGGGCTGCTTTGAGAAGAGCGAAAACAATCTTTTCCTGACTTGAAAATTCATGAACAGAAAAATACCCATCTAGCAGATTTAACCATTTATCTACGGCATCTGCGTTTATTTGACCCTCGAAGATGGGGATTTCAAAATTAACTTGTACCTTAAACGGTGTGGCGTTTCCAGAGTAGCTGTTGGAAGCTGATGCGTCGCCTCTGGGTAGCCGCTGAAGGATCTGCGCAAAGCTATCCATCATCGCGTTCCTTTGCCGCTCGAGGGCTTCTTCGAGCAAGATTCTGATAGGATCTCCTGCCCCCTCGTCTTTCTTCTCATCCGCCATGGGAGGTCGTCGAGATTTGCGAGGCTGGTCTTGCAAAGGTTCGACCAATTCAAGCCCTAACTCCTTATATCCCGACCTCGTTGGGGACATGCAAAGAAAAACAGAGAAAAAGCAGACCGCTCTGATACCACTGATCCGGATTTAGACAGGAACGCAATAGATTACAACAATAACCATAAATACAGAGATGCGATAACCATAAAAACAGAGACGCAGCAGAAATAATACTTCATTTCATTACTGTAAAATACTGTAATATGCTTACAAATAGAAATGGAAATAACCCAGCTAGGGCGATGGTAGCTTATCTCTGAGAAGAGATGTGTCAGCTACATGCCTCTGCACTGTTCTCCAAAAAACTGTGTTACAATGAGGCTCGAGGGCCTATTTATTGTTGAGAAGCAATGGAAAACCCTTCACATTCCAAAACCTAACCCTAGAAGATGAAACGCCAAATTGTGGGCCCCGTTTTTGGGTAAGTTGGTACATCAACTTCCCGGGTTGCGAATTGGTCGTACTATCTCCGTTTGACGCGCATGATAGCCCGTTGGAAAGATCTCTCCGAGGACTACGACAGAAAAGACGATTTTTAGCCAGAAAAATGCGGTGGGTTTCCCAAAAAACGTCGTTTAGGGCCTCAAAACGGCTCCAGAAGTTTAGGACCCGAAAAACTGCTAAAAATAGTAAACTGTGCTATAATTAAGGAAACCGAAAAACTGAAAGAGACAGTTGTGGGGGTCAAAATGGGATAGGTGGGTGGCCACCAACATCCACCTGGATCATTCCTCCCCCCTTAGGAAGCAATGGTCCCCATTGCGTTGAGTTCCTCCCTGAGATGAGGAAGCTTCTGCTGAGTTGGGTCTCTGGTGAGCTGTTCTGCAATCTGTGATGTGTCCAGAAATGGTGGGGAGCATGGTCGGCGACGGTCCACATTGAACACTCGGTGCAAGCGAAGGAATGGAGGAATGCTGTGCTTAAAAGCATTGTTTCCCGTAGCCTTGTTACTGGTGTAAGGACCATGTCGAAGTGGTCTGAGTTTCTGATGGGTTTTGGTAAGGCGCTCCCTCTACAAATGTAACCAAACTTTGTCGCCCACCTGAAACTTGTGTGGTACCCCTCCGGGTAAGGAGAAGTTGTTCCTGTGTTCTGTCACGACTGTATCCCTCTGTTGTTGATGCTGTGTGGAGGAACCCTTCGCAGGGGTCATGGATGTAGCAATGATCTTCCCCTTACTTTGGGAGCGAACCAGACAGAAAATAAATTTCCTAGTCTGTGAGATGAGCTTGCTGCCTTTCTTAGCAGTGATCAAAGAGGTGGCGGTAGGTGGGGCTACCTCCGGTATCCTG
The DNA here is from genome assembly GCA_031772625.1 of Pinus tabuliformis. Taxonomy (NCBI): domain Eukaryota; kingdom Viridiplantae; phylum Streptophyta; class Pinopsida; order Pinales; family Pinaceae; genus Pinus; species Pinus tabuliformis. The sequence continues at coordinate 41,513,005 of CM062816.1, read as the reverse complement.
TATAATGAATTATCCAAAGAAATGATGACAGCGCGAGGCCTTGACTCATACACAGCATGTCGCCTCCACAAGTATGGCTGGCCTAATAGTACATCACAAACATCCAGAGGTGTAACATCACACAATACCTCGTCTGTGAAGGGATTGATGCTGTAGGGAAGGCGACACTGCTGGCGAACTTTGAGATCTCGTCCTTCGTGAAGCCAACCGATACTGTACGGCTGTGGGTGTGGTGTAGTTGGTAGGTCCAACCGCTTCACGACCTCTGCTGAAATGAGGTTCTTTTGGCTGCCACTGTCGACAATGAATTGCAGCGGCGAACCCTTCACCCACATCTGTGAGTGGAAAAGACGTTCCCCCTCCTCTGGATCTTCGGGCTCATTTTTCTGGATCTTGGCAGTAGCAACAGTGGCGCTGGGATCCGCATCAATGATCTGCTTCCCTTTGTCATTCCCCTTATCGGGTTCTGACTCAGAGTCGGAACATGCATCTGATTCGGAAGCCTTCAACTCGGCCACCAGCGACTGCTTGGTCCAACAATAACCATAAATACAGAGATGCGATAACCATAAAAACAGAGACGCAGCAGAAATAATACTTCATTTCATTACTGTAAAATACTGTAATATGCTTACAAATAGAAATGGAAATAACCCAGCTAGGGCGATGGTAGCTTATCTCTGAGAAGAGATGTGTCAGCTACATGCCTCTGAACTGTTCTCCAAAAAACTGTGTTACAATGAGGCTCGAGGGCCTATTTATTGTTGAGAAGCAATGGAAAACCCTTCACATTCCAAAACCTAACCCTAGAAGATGAAACGCCAAATTGTGGGCCCCGTTTTTGGGTAAGTTGGTACATCAACTTCCTGGGGTCGCGAATTGGTCGTACTATCTCCGTTTGACGCGCATGATAGCCCGTTGGAAAGATCTCTCCGAGGACTACGACGGAAAAGACAATTTTTAGACAGAAAAATGCGGTGGGTTTCCCAAAAAACGTCGTTTAGGGCCTCAAAATGGCTCCGGAAGTTTAGGACCCGAAAAACTGCTAAAAATAGTAAACTGTGCTATAATTAAGGAAACCGAAAAACTGAAAGAGACAGTTGTGGGGGTCAAAATGGGATAGGTGGGTGGCCACCAACATCCACCTGGATCATTCCTCCCCCCTTAGGAAGCAATGGTCCCCATTGCGTTGAGTTCCTCCCTGAGATGAGGAAGCTTCTGCTGAGTTGGGTCTCTGGTGAGCTGTTCTGCAATCTCTGATGTGTCCAGAAATGGTGGGGAGCATGGTCGGCGACGGTCCACATTGAACACTCGGTGCAAGCGAAGGAATGGAGGAATGCTGTGCTTCAAAGCATTGTTTCCCGTAGCCTTGTTACTGGTGTAAGGACCATGTCGAAGTGGTCTGAGTTTCTGATGGGTTCTGGTAAGGCGCTCCCTCTGCAAATGTAACCAAACTTTGTCGCCCACCTGAAACTTGTGTGGTACCCCTCCGGGTAAGGAGAAGTTGTTCCTGTGTTCTGTCACGACTGTATCCCTCTGTTGTTGCTGCTGTGTGGAGGAACCCTTCGCAGGGGTCATGGATGTAGCAATGATCTTCCCCTTACTTTGGGAGCGAACCAGACAGAAAATAAATTTCCTAGTCTGTGAGATGAGCTTGCTGCCTTTCTTAGCAGTGATCAAAGAGGTGGCGGTAGGTGGGGCTACCTCCGGTATCCTGTATAATGAATTATCCAAAGAAATGATGACAGCGCGAGGCCTTGACTCATACACAGCATGTCGCCTCCACAAGTATGGCTGGCCTAATAGTACATCACAAACATCCAGAGGTGTAACATCACACAATACCTCGTCTGTGAAGGGATTGATGCTGTAGGGAAGGCGACACTGCTGGCGAACTTTGAGATCTCGTCCTTCGTGAAGCCAACTGATACTGTACGGCTGTGGGTGTGGTGTAGTTGGTAGGTCCAACCGCTTCACGACCTCTGCTGAAATGAGGTTCTTTTGGCTGCCACTGTCGACAATGAATTGCAGCGGCGAACCCTTCACCCACATCTGTGAGTGGAAAAGACGTTCCCCCTCCTCTGGATCTTCGGGCTCATTTTTCTGGATCTTGGCAGTAGCAACAGTGGCGCTGGGATCCGCATCAATGATCTGCTTCCCTTTGTCATTCCCCTTATCGGGTTCTGACTCAGAGTCGGAACATGCATCTGATTCGGAAGCCTTCAACTCGGCCACCAGCGACTGCTTGGTCCGACACTCACTTGTGTTATGAGTGGGACTCTTGTGGAACTCACACCACTTTCCTGTGTCCTTCTTCGGCTTCGTGGTGGTGTTCTTTTCTTGCGGCTTTGACGGGTTGTCTTGGGTCACCCCGCCTTGGATTTGTCCTTTGGACTTCGGATTTGCAGATCCAAAGTCTCGCTTCTTCTGTTTGAACTTTTGCTCGATTTTGACAGCGTATCGGTATGTTGTGCCGAGTGAGGAGATGTTCAAGAACTCCATCTCTTCCTGGATGTATCTGTGTAGGCAGCCGCCGTATTTGAGTACCATATGCAGCTCAGAATCTTTGATACCCAACTGTGTGCGAAGGGTATGAAAAATATTTGTGAACTCTGGCACATCTTGGTCTCGTCCTTGCCGCAGTGTGGTCCATTTGATGTATTTGTCCTCATAGCTTTTGACAGGGTAGTACTGCTCCTTGATGGCATCCCAAAAGTCATTCCAAGTGGGGGCGACTGAAAACAGTGAGCCTGTACTTTCATCCTTCTGCTCGCAGTATGTTTCCCACCAGTCCTTGACGTGGGGGGCTGCTTTGAGAAGAGCGAAAACAATCTTTTCCCGACTTGAAAATTCATGAACAAAAAAATACCCATCTAGCAGATTTAACCATTTATCTACGGCATCTGCGTTTATTTGACCCTCGAAGATGGGGATTTCAAAATTAACTTGTACCTTAAACGGTGTGGCGTTTCCAGAGTAGCTGTTGGAAGCTGATGCGTCGCCTCTGGGTAGCCGCTGAAGGATCTGCGCAAAGCTATCCATCATCGCGTTCCTTTGCCGCTCGAGGGCTTCTTCGAGCAAGATTCTGATAGGATCTCCTGCCCCCTCGTCTTTCTTCTCATCCGCCATGGGAGGTCGTTGAGATTTGCGAGGCTTGTCTTGCAAAGGTTCGACCAATTCAAGCCCTAACTCCTTATATCCCGACCTCGTTGGGGACATGCAAAGAAAAACAGAGAAAAAGCAGACCGCTCTGATACCACTGATCCGGATTTAGACAGGAACGCAATAGATTACAACAATAACCATAAATACAGAGATGCGATAACCATAAAAACAGAGACGCAGCAGAAATAATACTTCATTTCATTACTGTAAAATACTGTAATATGCTTACAAATAGAAATGGAAATAACCCAGCTAGGGCGATGGTAGCTTATCTCTGAGAAGAGATGTGTCAGCTACATGCCTCTGAACTGTTCTCCAAAAAACTGTGTTACAATGAGGCTCGAGGGCCTATTTATTGTTGAGAAGCAATGGAAAACCCTTCACATTCCAAAACCTAACCCTAGAAGATGAAACGCCAAATTGTGGGCCCCGTTTTTGGGTAAGTTGGTACATCAACTTCCCGGGGTTGCGAATTGGTCGTACTATCTCCGTTTGACGCGCATGATAGCCCGTTGGAAAGATCTCTCCGAGGACTACGACAGAAAAGACAATTTTTAGCCAGAAAAATGCGGTGGGTTTCCCAAAAAACGTCGTTTAGGGCCTCAAAACGGCTCCAGAAGTTTAGGACCCGAAAAACTGCTAAAAATAGTAAACTGTGCTATAATTAAGGAAACCGAAAAACTGAAAGAGACAGTTGTGGGGGTCAAAATGGGATAGGTGGGTGGCCACCAACATCCACCTGGATCATTCCTCCCCCCTTAGGAAGCAATGGTCCCCATTGCGTTGAGTTCCTCCCTGAGATGAGGAAGCTTCTGCTGAGTTGGGTCTCTGGTGAGCTGTTCTGCAATCTGTGATGTGTCCAGAAATGGTGGGGAGCATGGTCGGCGACGGTCCACATTGAACACTCGGTGCAAGCGAAGGAATGGAGGAATGCTGTGCTTAAAAGCATTGTTTCCCGTAGCCTTGTTACTGGTGTAAGGACCATGTCGAAGTGGTCTGAGTTTCTGATGGGTTCTGATAAGGCGCTCCCTCTGCAAATGTAACCAAACTTTGTCGCCCACCTGAAACTTGTGTGGTACCCCTCCGGGTAAGGAGAAGTTGTTCCTGTGTTCTGTCACGACTGTATCCCTCTGTTGTTGCTGCTGTGTGGAGGAACCCTTCGCAGGGGTCATGGATGTAGCAATGATCTTCCCCTTACTTTGGGAGTGAACTAGACAGAAAATAAATTTCCTAGTCTGTGAGATGAGCTTGCTGCCTTTCTTAGCAGTGATCAAAGAGGTGGCGGTAGGTGGGGCTACCTCCGGTATCCTGTATAATGAATTATCCAAAGAAATGATGACAGCGCGAGGCCTTGACTCATACACAGCATGTCGCCTCCACAAGTATGGCTGGCCTAATAGTACATCACAAACATCCAGAGGTGTAACATCACACAATACCTCGTCTGTGAAGGGATTGATGCTGTAGGGAAGGCGACACTGCTGGCAAACTTTGAGATCTCGTCCTTCGTGAAGCCAACCGATACTGTACGGCTGTGGGTGTGGTGTAGTTGGTAGGTCCAACCGCTTCACGACCTCTGCTGAAATGAGGTTCTTTTGGCTGCCACTGTCGACAATGAATTGCAGCGGCGAACCCTTCACCCACATCTGTGAGTGGAAAAGACGTTCCCCCTCCTCTGGATCTTCGGGCTCATTTTTCTGGATCTTGGCAGTAGCAACAGTGGCGCTGGGATCCGCATCAATGATCTACTTCCCTTTGTCATTCCCCTTATCGGGTTCTGACTCAGAGTCGGAACATGCATCTGATTCGGAAGCCTTCAACTCGGCCACCAGCGACTGCTTGGTCCGACACTCACTTGTGTTATGAGTGGGACTCTTGTGGAACTCACACCACTTTCCTGTGTCCTTCTTTGGCTTCGTGGTGGTGTTCTTTTCTTGCGGCTTTGACGGGTTGTCTTGGGTCACCCCGCCTTGGATTTGTCCTTTGGACTTCGGATTTGCAGATCCAAAGTCTCGCTTCTTCTGTTTGAACTTTTGCTCGATTTTGACAGCGTATCGGTATGTTGTGCCGAGTGAGGAGATGTTCAAGAACTCCATCTCTTCCTGGATGTATCTGTGTAGGCAGCCGCCGTATTTGAGTACCAGATGCAGCTCAGAATCTTTGATACCCAACTGTGTGCGAAGGGTATGAAAAATATTTGTGAACTCTGGCACATCTTGGTCTCGTCCTTGCCGCAGTGTGGTCCATTTGATGTATTTGTCCTCATAGCTTTTGACAGGGTAGTACTGCTCCTTGATGGCATCCCAAAAGTCATTCCAAGTGGGGGCGACTGAAAACAGTGAGCCTGTACTTTCATCCTTCTGCTCGCAGTATGTTTCCCACCAGTCCTTGACGTGGGGGGCTGCTTTGAGAAGAGCGAAAACAATCTTTTCCCGACTTGAAAATTCATGAACAGAAAAATACCCATCTAGCAGATTTAACCATTTATCTACGGCATCTGCGTTTATTTGACCCTCGAAGATGGGGATTTCAAAATTAACTTGTACCTTAAACGGTGTGGCGTTTCCAGAGTAGCTGTTGGAAGCTGATGCGTCGCCTCTGGGTAGCCGCTGAAGGATCTGCTCAAAGCTATCCATCATCGCGTTCCTTTGCCGCTCGAGGGCTTCTTCGAGCAAGATTCTGATAGGATCTCCTGCCCCCTCGTCTTTCTTCTCATCCGCCATGGGAGGTCGTCGAGATTTGCGAGGCTGGTCTTGCAAAGGTTCGACCAATTCAAGCCCTAACTCCTTATATCCCGACCTCGTTGGGGACATGCAAAGAAAAACAGAGAAAAAGCAGACCGCTCTGATACCACTGATCCGGATTTAGACAGGAACGCAATAGATTACAACAATAACCATAAATACAGAGATGCGATAACCATAAAAACAGAGACGCAGCAGAAATAATACTTCATTTCATTACTGTAAAATACTGTAATATGCTTACAAATAGAAATGGAAATAACCCAGCTAGGGCGATGGTAGCTTATCTCTGAGAAGAGATGTGTCAGCTACATGCCTCTGAACTGTTCTCCAAAAAACTGTGTTACAATGAGGCTCGAGGGCCTATTTATTGTTGAGAAGCAATGGAAAACCCTTCACATTCCAAAACCTAACCCTAGAAGATGAAACGCCAAATTGTGGGCCCCGTTTTTGGGTAAGTTGGTACATCAACTTCCTGGGGTCGCGAATTGGTCGTACTATCTCCGTTTGACGCGCATGATAGCCCGTTGGAAAGATCTCTCCGAGGACTACGACGGAAAAGATGATTTTTAGACAGAAAAATGCGGTGGGTTTCCCAAAAAACGTCGTTTAGGGCCTCAAAATGGCTCCGGAAGTTTATGACCCGAAAAACTGCTAAAAATAGTAAACTGTGCTATAATTAAGGAAACCGAAAAACTGAAAGAGACAGTTGTGGGGGTCAAAATGGGATAGGTGGGTGGCCACCAACATCCACCTGGATCATTCCTCCCCCCTTAGGAAGCAATGGTCCCCATTGCGTTGAGTTCCTCCCTGAGATGAGGAAGCTTCTGCTGAGTTGGGTCTCTGGTGAGCTGTTCTGCAATCTGTGATGTGTCCAGAAATGGTGGGGAGCATGGTCGGCGACGGTCCACATTGAACACTCGGTGCAAGCGAAGGAATGGAGGAATGCTGTGCTTCAAAGCATTGTTTCCCGTAGCCTTGTTACTGGTGTAAGGACCATGTCGAAGTGGTCTGAGTTTCTGATGGGTTCTGGTAAGGCGCTCCCTCTGCAAATGTAACCAAACTTTGTCGCCCACCTGAAACTTGTGTGGTACCCCTCCAGGTAAGGAGAAGTTGTTCCTGTGTTCTGTCACGACTGTATCCCTCTGTTGCTGCTGCTGTGTGGAGGAACCCTTCGCAGGGGTCATGGATGTAGCAATGATCTTCCCCTTACTTTGGGAGCGAACCAGACAGAAAATAAATTTCCTAGTCTGTGAGATGAGCTTGCTGCCTTTCTTAGCAGTGATCAAAGAGGTGGCGGTAGGTGGGGCTACCTCCGGTATCCTGTATAATGAATTATCCAAAGAAATGATGACAGCGCGAGGCCTTGACTCATACACAGCATGTCGCCTCCACAAGTATGGCTGGCCTAATAGTACATCACAAACATCCAGAGGTGTAACATCACACAATACCTCGTCTGTGAAGGGATTGATGCTGTAGGGAAGGCGACACTGCTGGCGAACTTTGAGATCTCGTCCTTCGTGAAGCCAACTGATACTGTACGGTTGTGGGTGTGGTGTAGTTGGTAGGTCCAACCGCTTCACGACCTCTGCTGAAATGAGGTTCTTTTGGCTGCCACTGTCGACAATGAATTGCAGCGGCGAACCCTTCACCCACATCTGTGAGTGGAAAAGACGTTCCCCCTCCTCTGGATCTTCAGGCTCATTTTTCTGGATCTTGGCAGTAGCAACAGTGGCGCTGGGATCCGCATCAATGATCTGCTTCCCTTTGTCATTCCCCTTATCCGGTTCTGACTCAGAGTCGGAACATGCATCTGATTCGGAAGCCTTCAACTCGGCCACCAGCGACTGCTTGGTCCGACACTCACTTGTGTTATGAGTGGGACTCTTGTGGAACTCACACCACTTTCCTGTGTCCTTCTTCGGCTTCGTGGTGGTGTTCTTTTCTTGCGGCTTTGACGGGTTGTCTTGGGTCACCCCGCCTTGGATTTGTCCTTTGGACTTCGGATTTGCAGATCCAAAGTCTCGCTTCTTCTGTTTGAACTTTTGCTCGATTTTGACAGCGTATCGGTATGTTGTGCCGAGTGAGGAGATGTTCAAGAACTCCATCTCTTCCTGGATGTATCTGTGTAGGCAGCCGCCGTATTTGAGTACCAGATGCAGCTCAGAATCTTTGATACCCAACTGTGTGCGAAGGGTATGAAAAATATTTGTGAACTCTGGCACATCTTGGTCTCGTCCTTGCCGCAGTGTGGTCCATTTGATGTATTTGTCCTCATAGCTTTTGACAGGGTAGTACTGCTCCTTGATGGCATCCCAAAAGTCATTCCAAGTGGGGGCGACTGAAAACAGTGAGCCTGTACTTTCATCCTTCTGCTCGCAGTATGTTTCCCACCAGTCCTTGACGTGGGGGGCTGCTTTGAGAAGAGCGAAAACAATCTTTTCCCGACTTGAAAATTCATGAACAGAAAAATACCCATCTAGCAGATTTAACCATTTATCTACGGCATCTGCGTTTATTTGACCCTCGAAGATGGGGATTTCAAAATTAACTTGTACCTTAAACGGTGTGGCGTTTCCAGAGTAGCTGTTGGAAGCTGATGCGTCGCCTCTGGGTAGCCGCTGAAGGATCTGCGCAAAGCTATCCATCATCGCGTTCCTTTGCCGCTCGAGGGCTTCTTCGAGCAAGATTCTGATAGGATCTCCTGCCCCCTCGTCTTTCTTCTCATCCGCCATGGGAGGTCGTCGAGATTTGCGAGGCTGGTCTTGCAAAGGTTCGACCAATTCAAGCCCTAACTCCTTATATCCCGACCTCGTTGGGGACATGCAAAGAAAAACAGAGAAAAAGCAGACCGCTCTGATACCACTGATCCGGATTTAGACAGGAACGCAATAGATTACAACAATAACCATAAATACAGAGATGCGATAACCATAAAAACAGAGATGCAGCAGAAATAATACTTCATTTCATTACTGTAAAATACTGTAATATGCTTACAAATAGAAATGGAAATAACCCAGCTAGGGCGATGGTAGCTTATCTCTGAGAAGAGATGTGTCGGCTACATGCCTCTGAACTGTTCTCCAAAAAACTGTGTTACAATGAGGCTCGAGGGCCTATTTATTGTTGAGAAGCAATGGAAAACCCTTCACATTCCAAAACCTAACCCTAGAAGATGAAACGCCAAATTGTGGGCCCCGTTTTTGGGTAAGTTGGTACATCAACTTCCCGGGGTTGCGAATTGGTCGTACTATCTCCGTTTGACGCGCATGATAGCCCGTTGGAAAGATCTCTCCGAGGACTACGACAGAAAAGACGATTTTTAAACAGAAAAATGCGGTGGGTTTCCCAAAAAACGTCGTTTAGGGCCTCAAAACGGCTCCAGAAGTTTAGGACCCGAAAAACTGCTAAAAATAGTAAACTGTGCTATAATTAAGGAAACCGAAAAACTGAAAGAGACAGTTGTGGGGGTCAAAATGGGATAGGTGGGTGGCCACCAATATCCACCTGGATCATTCCTCCCCCCTTAGGAAGCAATGGTCCCCATTGCGTTGAGTTCCTCCCTGAGATGAGGAAGCTTCTGCTGAGTTGGGTCTCTGGTGAGCTGTTCTGCAATCTGTGATGTGTCCAGAAATGGTGGGGAGCATGGTCGGCGATGGTCCACATTGAACACTCGGTGCAAGCGAAGGAATGGAGGAATGCTGTGCTTAAAAGCATTGTTTCCCGTAGCCTTGTTACTGGTGTAAGGACCATGTCGAAGTGGTCTGAGTTTCTGATGGGTTCTGGTAAGGCGCTCCCTCTGCAAATGTAACCAAACTTTGTTGCCCACCTGAAACTTGTGTGGTACCCCTCCGGGTAAGGAGAAGTTGTTCCTGTGTTCTGTCACGACTGTATCCCTCTGTTGTTGCTGCTGTGTGGAGGAACCCTTCGCAGGGGTCATGGATGTAGCAATGATCATCCCCTTACTTTGGGAGCGAACTAGACAGAAAATAAATTTCCTAGTCTGTGAGATGAGCTTGCTGCCTTTCTTAGCAGTGATCAAAGAGGTGGCGGTAGGTGGGGCTACCTCCGGTATCCTGTATAATGAATTATCCAAAGAAATGATGACAGCGCGAGGCCTTGACTCATACACAGCATGTCGCCTCCACAAGTATGGCTGGCCTAATAGTACATCACAAACATCCAGAGGTGTAACATCACACAATACCTCGTCTGTGAAGGGATTGATGCTGTAGGGAAGGCGACACTGCTGGCGAACTTTGAGATCTCGTCCTTCGTGAAGCCAACCGATACTGTACGGCTGTGGGTGTGGTGTAGTTGGTAGGTCCAACCGCTTCACGACCTCTGCTGAAATGAGGTTCTTTTGGCTGCCACTGTCGACAATGAATTGCAGCGGCGAACCCTTCACCCACATCTGTGAGTGGAAAAGACGTTCCCCCTCCTCTGGATCTTCGGGCTCATTTTTCTGGATCTTGGCAGTAGCAACAGTGGCGCTGGGATCCGCATCAATGATCTTCTTCCCTTTGTCATTCCCCTTATCGGGTTCTGACTCAGAGTCGGAACATGCATCTGATTCGGAAGCCTTCAACTCGGCCACCAGCGACTGCTTGGTCCGACACTCACTTGTGTTATGAGTGGGACTCTTGTGGAACTCACACCACTTTCCTGTGTCCTTCTTTGGCTTCGTGGTGGTGTTCTTTTCTTGCGGCTTTGACGGGTTGTCTTGGGTCACCCCGCCTTGGCTTTGTCCTTTGGACTTCGGATTTGCAGATCCAAAGTCTCGCTTCTTCTGTTTGAACTTTTGCTCGATTTTGACAGCGTATCGGTATGTTGTGCCGAGTGAGGAGATGTTCAAGAACTCCATCTCTTCCTGGATGTATCTGTGTAGGCAGCCGCGGTATTTGAGTACCAGATGCAGCTCAGAATCTTTGATACCCAACTGTGTGCGAAGGGTATGAAAAATATTTGTGAACTCTGGCACATCTTGGTCTCGTCCTTGCCGCAGTGTGGTCCATTTGATGTATTTGTCCTCATAGCTTTTGACAGGGTAGTACTGCTCCTTGATGGCATCCCAAAAGTCATTCCAAGTGGGGGCGACTGAAAACAGTGAGCCTGTACTTTCATCCTTCTGCTTGCAGTATGTTTCCCACCAGTCCTTGACGTGGGGGGCTGCTTTGAGAAGAGCGAAAACAATCTTTTCCCGACTTGAAAATTCATGAACAGAAAAATACCCATCTAGCAGATTTAACCATTTATCTACGGCATCTGCGTTTATTTGACCCTCGAAGATGGGGATTTCAAAATTAACTTGTACCTTAAACGGTGTGGCGTTTCCAGAGTAGCTGTTGGAAGCTGATGCGTCGCCTCTGGGTAGCCGCTGAAGGATCTGCTCAAAGCTATCCATCATCGCGTTCCTTTGCCGCTCGAGGGCTTCTTCGAGCAAGATTCTGATAGGATCTCCTGCCCCCTCGTCTTTCTTCTCATCCGCCATGGGAGGTCGTCGAGATTTGCGAGGCTGGTCTTGCAAAGGTTCGACCAATTCAAGCCCTAACTCCTTATATCCCGACCTCGTTGGGGACATGCAAAGAAAAACAGAGAAAAAGCAGACCGCTCTGATACCACTGATCCGGATTTAGACAGGAACGCAATAGATTACAACAATAACCATAAATACAGAGATGCGATAACCATAAAAACAGAGACGCAGCAGAAATAATACTTCATTTCATTACTGTAAAATACTGTAATATGCTTACAAATAGAAATGGAAATAACCCAGCTAGGGCGATGGTAGCTTATCTCTGAGAAGAGATGTGTCAGCTACATGCCTCTGCACTGTTCTCCAAAAAACTGTGTTACAATGAGGCTCGAGGGCCTATTTATTGTTGAGAAGCAATGGAAAACCCTTCACATTCCAAAACCTAACCCTAGAAGATGAAACGCCAAATTGTGGGCCCCGTTTTTGGGTAAGTTGGTACATCAACTTCCCGGGGTTGCGAATTGGTCGTACTATCTCCGTTTGACACGCATGATAGCCCGTTGGAAAGATCTCTCCGAGGACTACGACAGAAAAGACGATTTTTAGCTAGAAAAATGCGGTGGGTTTCCCAAAAAACGTCGTTTAGGGCCTCAAAACGGCTCCAGAAGTTTAGAACCCGAAAAACTGCTAAAAATAGTAAACTGTGCTATAATTAAGGAAACCGAAAAACTGAAAGAGACAGTTGTGGGGGTCAAAATGGGATAGGTGGGTGGCCACCAACATCCACCTGGATCATTCCTCCCCCCTTAGGAAGCAATGGTCCCCATTGCGTTGAGTTCCTCCCTGAGATGAGGAAGCTTCTTCTGAGTTGGGTCTCTGGTGAGCTGTTTTGCAATCTGTGATGTGTCCAGAAATGGTGGGGAGCATGGTCGGCGACGGTCCACATTGAACACTCGGTGCAAGCGAAGGAATGGAGGAATGCTGTGCTTAAAAGCATTGTTTCCCGTAGCCTTGTTACTGGTGTAAGGACCATGTCGAAGTGGTCTGAGTTTCTGATGGGTTCTGGTAAGGCGCTCCCTCTGCAAATGTAACCAAACTTTGTCGCCCACCTGAAACTTGTGTGGTACCCCTCCGGGTAAGGAGAAGTTGTTCCTGTGTTCTGTCACGACTGTATCCCTCTGTTGTTGCTGCTGTGTGGAGGAACCCTTCGCAGGGGTCATGGATGTAGCAATGATCTTCCCCTTACTTTGGGAGCGAACCAGACAGAAAATAAATTTCCTAGTCTGTGAGATGAGCTTGCTGCCTTTCTTAGCAGTGATCAAAGAGGTGGCGGTAGGTGGGGCTACCTCCGGTATCCTGTATAATGAATTATCCAAAGAAATGATGACAGCGCGAGGCCTTGACTCATACACAGCATGTCGCCTCCACAAGTATGGCTGGCCTAATAGTACATCACAAACATCCAGAGGTGTAACATCACACAATACCTCGTCTGTGAAGGGATTGATGCTGTAGGGAAGGCGACACTGCTGGCGAACTTTGAGATCTCGTCCTTCGTGAAGCCAACCGATACTGTACGGCTGTGGGTGTGGTGTAGTTGGTAGGTCCAACTGCTTCACGACCTCTGCTGAAATGAGGTTCTTTTGGCTGCCACTGTCGACAATAAATTGCAGCGGCGAACCCTTCACCCACATCTGTGAGTGGAAAAGACGTTCCCCCTCCTCTGGATCTTCGGGCTCATTTTTCTGGATCTTGGCAGTAGCAATAGTGGCGCTGGGATCCGCATCAATGATCTGCTTCCCTTTGTCATTCCCCTTATCGGGTTCTGACTCAGAGTCGGAACATGCATCTGATTCGGAAGTCTTCAACTCGGCCACCAGCGACTGCTTGGTCCAACAATAACCATAAATACAGAGATGCGATAACCATAAAAACAGAGACGCAGCAGAAATAATACTTCATTTCATTACTGTAAAATACTGTAATATGCTTACAAATAGAAATGGAAATAACCCAGCTAGGGCGATGGTAGCTTATCTCTGAGAAGAGATGTGTCAGCTACATGCCTCTGAACTGTTCTCCAAAAAACTGTGTTACAATGAGGCTCGAGGGCCTATTTATTGTTGAGAAGCAATGGAAAACCCTTCACATTCTAAAACCTAACCCTAGAAGATGAAACGCCAAATTGTGGGCCCCGTTTTTGGGTAAGTTGGTACATCAACTTCCCGGGGTTGCGAATTGGTCGTACTATCTCCGTTTGACGCGCATGATAGCCCGTTGGAAAGATCTCTCCGAGGACTACGACAGAAAAGACGATTTTTAGCCAGAAAAATCGCTGGCGGTGGATTTCCCAAAAAACATCGTTTAGGGCCTCAAAACGGCTCCGGATGTTTAGGACCCGAAAAACTGCTAAAAATAGTAAACTGTGCTATAATTAAGGAAACCGAAAAACTGAAAGAGACAGTTGTGGGGGTCCAAATGGGATAGGTGGGTGGCCACCAACATCCAATTGGATCAGTAAGCTTACACTGATTGATTTGGTAGTTGTCGAAGTTGTAACCATTTGGAAAGGAGATTTTGGATATACCATGGGGGATAAAAGCGTTCTTTTAAGGCCTTGCAAAATTTATCCCAAGATGTGATAGGTCTTGATCTATACTCTGTTAGTTCTCCCAGTTCGACAACCAAGGACATATTCTACAAATGAGTATCCCACCATGTTTGTGCCGGGCCTTCCAATTGTAGACTGGCGATTTGAAGTTTCATTTCTCTTCCATAGTTGGACATGTTTTGAAATAGTTGGAGAGACTGTGGAGCTAAGAATCGACAACCTCACCATTCATTTGGCCTGAGAATTTGGGTAGCTGAAAGCGTGTATCGAGCTGCAATTTCCCTAGAGGGCACCATTGTTGCAACGTAATTAGCTCTTGAAGAGCCATGGCTAAATCATGGACTGGAGAGTTCGCAGTTGAGGGCTCTTGACGGGGAGGCATGATTTTCATCCATTGAATGGATTGAAATCTATGAGCCTAAAAAAAAAACTTTGAAGAGGTGGATGGCTTCCAAGATCTTATGCTCTAATACCAATTGATCTACCTACAGTTCTGAGAAATTGGTTCAGATAATCACATAACAAAAAACAAAGAATAACAGAACAACTCTCGTGAAATATCATCATTTATTATGAGGGAGAGATGAGCATTTTATAAATAATGCAAACATTCTCCTTATTAGATAAAAATCAAATACATTATTAGATAAAGCAAATACATTGATATGTTTCCTTCTTTCCTAGTTTTTTAGATGTTTTTGTCTTTTCTACTCTTAGATGTTTCCAAGGAAAGGAGTGCGTTTTTTCTTGGTTGCCCAATCAGTGAGAAGTTTATTATTTGTGTGCATGTCTTGGTTGCAAGGAAGGCGCATTAAGAAGGGTGTTGAATTGTTAAGCCACAAATACCAAAAAAAATCTTTGAACAAGTGGATGGCTTCCAAGATCTTATGCTCCAATACCAATTGATCTACATGCAAATCTAAAAAGATTCAGAAAAGGAGAGAATAACACAGATGTTCTAGAAAGCAATACCATCATCTTATTATGAGGGAGAGATGAGCATTTTATAAGCAATGCAAACATTCTCCTTATGTATTTTTAATTACACAATATATGAGATAAAATACAATTACATTATTAGATAAAACAACTATAAAGATGTTTCCATTTTTACTAGTTGTTGTTTTTTTGTTTTTGTTTGTTTGTTTGTTTGTTTTGTTTTGTTTTTTTGTTTTTTTGTTTTTTGTTTTTTTGTTTTTTTGTTTTTTGTTTTTTTGTTTTTTTTTTTTTAGTTTTAGATGTTGCCAAGAAAGTAGTGTGTTTTTTCCTTATTGATCAAATGTTTCTGATTGGTGAGCCTTTCTTGGTTGCCCATTTTCCCTCCCTCTTGGGGCACTTCGCATCACACGCAACAAGCAATATATCTTTGCAATATATGAAGGAATACAAGGAGTCAGTATAAGAAGTGCTCTTTCTACCCTCGCTGAAGCAAGTATAGGAGGTTGAGATCAATGTGAATTTTTATAGTATCTTTCTGAGGAAAAAATTGAAATCTCTTGTGGTTCCTCTGTGGTCAAGGCCGAACTTTTGTGGCTTAGGTAGAGGCTGAATTTCAACCCTTTGAAGCAGACCTATTTTAGATCATGGCGGCATTATTCAAGGACACTTTGTGAACAATTTTGTGAGGGACGAATTCATTTGTTGGTGAGGGGTTGAGCTTGTCATTCATGTTGGTCAATTGTATTTCATCTTGAATTTGATGTCTCTCTTGTTGAATTGGTTCTATAAGGAAAGGATAGCTGGGTTTTTCCCCATGTGGGTTTTTCCAAGGTAAACTCTTGTGTTTTTGTGTGGCAATCTCTTTATGATCCTTATGGCATTTTATTTTTACTATTGAGCTCCTCTGTGTAATTACTTTATGATTAAAAAGGATCACAAGAAAAAGACTAAACTAATGAAAACCATAAGAAGTAATTATTTGTATAGAGGATGCCCAAAATTTTCAACATGAAGGGCAAGCATCTTTCTCATTTTGTCCATGATGAGAGTTGTTGGATAGATCTCAACATGAAAAAACGAAGAAGGCTTTTCAGATCTTCGTAAAGATCCTAAATTTGAAAATTTTTCTCTTGGAGCTTTGGAGCACTGATCTAGTGCACAATTTGAAGCAGACCATACAAAATGTGATAGATTTGATGGTGTGGTCAAAAATCTTGATTTTTTAAGGGAAACTACTACAAAATGACACTCAGTTGAAAGATTCTGGAGTTGAAAGGAACACCAATATAATATTAAATGTAAGGTTGAGGGGAGGAACTTCAAGTAACAGAAATCACAGTGGATCTATATCTTTCAAAGATGTGTTGAAAGGGAAGGTGGTCGCTGAACATATCCAAAATCGGCCATAACCTTACATTGTCAAGCAAATGGACAAAGTACTAGCTATATATGTAAAAACCCTAGAGGTCAAAGCATACTTCGTTGATCTACAAACTAAGGCATTAATATGTCAGTTTAACAGTTTCTAGCTAAGACCTGAAGACTTATATCAGTGGGTGTTCTCCCTTTGGGCAAAAAGTTGGGCAATCTACTTGCGCTCAAAAGGAATTTTCATAATACAATTCGATAAGCATCAAGAAATCGAAAATGTTAGTTCTTAACGGAGGACCTTGTTTTTGGGGTAGAGTCGAGATTTTTGTTACCCCATGGTTCTCAAAGTTTGATGCGACAAGCATGGTGGTAATAATGAAGTCAGTTCGAGTAACATTGTCAAACCTCACTCTTCCTTTCGGACACCACCAGGTCTTCGAGGATATCATAAATACTCTGGGAAAATACCAAAAAATGGATCTGGCCCATAACATCTAAAGGGATCTTCACATTTACCATGATATGTCTAAATATTGACCTTAGCAAAGGTCTTCCTGATTGTCTTCTTTTAACACATGAAAATTTTCACTCGACGAAGGTGTTAGATTACAACAATACAACATTCAAATGTTGAACTTTTTTTCAAGTAGGACATTTGTAGAATATCTGCCCTCAAGACAAAAAGGCCCAAAAAAAGAAAAGGAGGCAGGCCCCAAAGCCAACGGTTTGGTAGTTTCCTGATTTTTCAAATGACTAAAAAGAAGAGCCAACTGAAACAACTCCAATTCTAGAAACATAGACACAACCTAGCAACCAATTAAATGGAAAATTAGGGGATTAGTTAGGAACAATGGCTATAAGCCAAAAGGGCACTGAATCAACAAAGATCATGGTACCAGAGTAGTAGAAAGCGAAAACAGACATTGAAAAGGACTCGAGGGGCATAAAGAGATCTCATGTGTTTGAGAGCTTGGACTCAGACAAACAAGTCCCACCAAAGGCAGATGGCAACCAACTGGGAATAGTAACAATTGCTCCAAATCAAGGAGTTGGTGAAAGGTGGAGAAAAAGAAAGGAAAAGAAGGAAAGCTAAGTGATTTTTATCACACTTAGCCTCGACAAAAATATGTAAACTTTTTGTTGTTTTTTATCTTTTTATTATGCATTAGTCGATAGACTAACATGATAGAATATCTGCAAGCATTTGCAGAATGTAATTTTGTTCCTTATTTTTCAAGTTGAATAAAATTACGATGTTTTCTTTGAAAAAAATAATGCTACAATAAATATGCAAATCCTATTAAGATCGCAAAAACATCACAAATCCGGTTTAGATCTGTTGAAAGGCTTAAATTTAGTTTAAAAAATACGTTGAATAAAATGCCTTTGAAAAGCCTCGATGTAGATTTTTAGAGGTAGCAAAAATGCCACAACTTTTTTAATCTTGAATCTGTTCTCAATCATGGAAAGACAACTCTTTCCTCAAACCATTTTTCTCTCTGTATATGATTTGATTTGTTTGCTTGCATATTACAACCTCTCTTCTCATGTATATGTATTTTCCTACATTTCACAAGGTACTAGCCTAGTTTCATCCCTCCACATTCACGTTGCTTCCTCTATCATTTCTCGCTCGCTTGCAAATTCACAACATGAATTTTGAAGAGGAATCTAGCGAGAAAGAGGTAGCGACCTCGAACAAGTGTGATCTGCTCCAAGTGAAGATGACGTAGAGGAAAACAAGCGGTTGATGATGACATTATTGTAAGTGCCACAAACTAGTACATTCAAAACAAAAAAGTAACATGTCATGTCATATATATATATATATATATATATATATATATATATATATATATATATATATACAAATATATTTATTCTATTGAGGGTTTTTCTCCCACAAATAATTATAAATCTAAAAATAAATAAATAAATCCTAGTTATATTTAATAAGAGGGTAAAGTATTGTAATCATGAAAGGGAAAGTATACTTGAGAGAGATTTAGGAAATGAAAGAATGAAATATCATATTATTTTTTTAGTCTAAATATGAAATATAAAATGAAAAAATGAAAAAAAAAGGCTATAAACTGAGACATCAACCTAGATCCATCTTAACTCCGGATCTACTAAGCGCTGAGAGGGATCAAATCTCTTTTCACTCTAAACACCTCAAGATATTTGATCTCTCTCGATGCTTGGTAGATCCAAATTTAAGATGAATCTAGGTTGGTTTACTTTTAATTCCCAATTTATTATGTTTTGTGATGGATAAAAGTACTAAGGTTTATATAAATTTTTAATTTTGCTATACCTAATGAATTTAGGGGTAAATGGATTTATATTAATGTTAATACAGTGTATTATAAAATATTGATTTTTAAGTTTTTATTTTATCGAGTACTAGCTTGGATCACATTGCATAATATGTTTTAGGGGAAATTTACTAGACGCTTCCCTTCATTTCAAGGATGGGACCCATTGCACATTATATTTCATCAAACCTTGAAGATTTATAAACAATGTACTCATGGAGAGGTCAACATGTAATTTGCGAGAATTAAACCTAGACAGGGAGGATAAAGCTCCTCCTCCCAACTACTTAGGCAAGACCCAAAAAAATTCCTGGTTTTTTTTCCATGGAAAAAGGCGTAATTTTATTAATGAAAACAAAATTATATGTTGCATTGGCAAGGTGGATAGCATCATCTAGTTAAAGACCGATGATAATGAGAAACAGGCAAAAGAAAAAACAAAAACAATGTACATGGTGGGAAAAAGCTAGGCTTTTCTCCCCTTCTTTTTATCAACCCTTCACCATTCCCCTTGAGATGGCACAGAAGAGACTAGTGCAAGCTGATTCCCTGCATCCCGATTGGCATTATCCTTATCTGAGTCTGAATTGTCCGATGTGTGAATATGCTTGTTCCCACCGATGTCTCCTTCTTCTAGAATCATGTATGTTTGCATCGGTTGTTCCTGAGTTTCAGATGGGTCTTATGGGGTTCCCCCCTATCGTTCTGGTTCCGTTGTTATCTGGTTAGTCCCCTTTGGCGAGGTTTCATCCTCAGTGTCACCCTCCTCCTCTTCAGGTTCTGGTGGGGGATATTGCCAACCTTTAGATTGTTTCCCAAGACTCTTCTTTCTTCAGGTGTCTTTTTTAGCTTCTAGACACGTATTATGTAGGTGCCCTATTTCCCTGCAGTTCATGCACCTTAAAGATGCGTTCTCATAATCTAAAATCTGTGTCCAAATCCGCTTATTGTGGATTAGGTGAATGTTGTCTGATAGGCCTTTGCCGAGGTCTACTTCTACACATATACGTGCAAAAGTAAAGACCCTTTCCTCCACTCATTGGGTATCAGTCTTGATGTACTGCCCAATGTTGTTACCTATGCCTTCAAGGACCCGGTCATCCCAGAAATGGAGGGGAAGATTGTGCATCCGAACCCAAACCGACATTCTGGAGACGACCATGGTATTTGCATCAAAATCAGGAAACCAAGGAGTAGTGAAGAGGCCAGTTGAACCCTAGAACCATGGTCCTTCTTGAAGGATTGTGTCTCTAGCCTCAGAGGTTGGGAACTTTACAATAAAGAAGCCTTTTGAGCAAAGATGAATTTCACATTTACCATGATATGTCTAGATATTGGCCTTAGCAAAGGTCTTCCTTATTGTCTTCTTTTAACACATGAAAATTTTCACTTGACAAAGGTGTTAGATTACGAGAATACAACATTCAAATGCTGAACTTGTTTCCAAGTAGGACATTTGTAGAGTATCTACCCTCAAGACAAAAAGGCCCAAAAAAAGAAAAAGAGGCAAGCCCCAAAGCCAAGGGTTTGGCAGTTTCTTGATTTTTCGAATGACGAAAAAGAAGAGCCAGCTGAAACAACTCCAAATCTAGAAACATAAACACAACCTGGCAGCCAATCAAATGGAAAAGTAGGGGATTAGTTAGGAACAATGGCTATAAGCCAAGAGGGTACTGAATCAATAAAGATCATGGTACCAAAGAAGTAGAAAGCTGAAACACACATTGAAAAGGACTCGAGGGGCATAAAGAGATCTCATGTGTTTGAGAGCTTGGACTCAGACAAACAAGTCCCCCTAAAGGAAGATGGAAACCAACTGGAAATTGTAAGAATGGCTCCAAATCAATGAGTTTGTGAAAGGTGGAGAAAAAGAAAGGAAAAGAAGGAAAGCTAAGTGATTTTTATCACACTTAGCCTCGACAAGAATATGTAAACTTTCTGTAGTTTTTATTTTTTTTATTGTGCATTAGTCGATAGATTGACATGATTGAATACTTCTGAGCATTTGCAGAATGTAATTTTGTTCCTTATTTTTCAAGCTGAATAAAGTTACGATGTTTTCTTCGGGGAAAAAAAAAAAAAAAAACACACACACAAACAAACAAAAAACAAAAAAACAAACAAACAAAAAAACAAAAAAACAAAAAACAAAAAACAAAAAACAAAAAACAAAAAACAAAAAACAAAAAACAAACAAATCAAAACAAAACAAACATTGTAATATGCAAATCCTATTAATATCGCAAAAACATCACAAATCCAATTTAAATTTTGTTTAAAAAATACGTTGAATAGCATGCCTTTGAAAAGCCTCAATGCAGCCCACGGGGCTTTGGATTAATGGTGAATGGGTGCAATTTTAAGGCAGTCCTTGTGATAGGTCACTGGTTCAAATCCCTCGTGGGTGCTTACCTACCAAAGAAAAAAAAAAGCCTCGATGCAGATTTTTAGAGGTAGAAAAAATGCCACAATTTTTTTAATCTTGCATCTGTTCTCAATCATGGAAAGACAACTCTTTCCTCAAACCTTTTTTCTCTCTATATATGATTTGATTTATTTTCTTGCATATTACAACCTCTCTTCTCATGTATTTGTGTTTTCCTACATTTCACAAGGTACTAGCCTAGTTTCATCCATCCACATTCACATTGCTTCCTCTGTCATTGCTCGTTCGCTTGCAAATTCGCAACTAGAATTTCGAAGAGGAATATAGCGAGGAAGAGGTAATGACCTCGAACACGTGTGACCTGCTCCGAGCGAAGATGGCGTAGAGGAAAACAAGCAGTTGATGGTGACATTATTTTAGCGCCACAAACTAGTACATTCAAAACAAAAAGGTAACATATCATGTAATAAACATTGAATATATATATGACAAATGTATTTATTCTATTGAGGGTTTTCTCCCATAAATAATTATAAATTTAAATAATAATAAAAAATACTTTTTGCCTAGTTATATTTAATAAGAGGGTAAAGTATTTTAATCATAGAATGGAAAGTATACTCGAGAGATATTTAGGAAATGAAAGAATGAAATATCATATTATTTTTTTAGTCTAAATATGAAATATAAAATAATGAAAAAATGAAAAAATGAAAAAAAAAATGTTATAAACTTAAACACCAACCTAGATCCATCTTAACTCTGGGTCTACTAAGGGTTGAGAGGGATCAAATCTCTTTTCACTCTAAAAGAGGCTTGCACCTCAAGATATTTGATCTCTTTCGATGCTTGGTAGATCCAAAGTTAGGATGGATCTAGGTTGGTTTATTTTTAATTTCCAAATTATTATATTTTGTGATGGATAAAAATACTAAGGTTTATATAAATTTTTAATTTTCCTATACCTGATGAATTTAGGGCTAAATGGATTTATATTAATGCTAATACAATATATTATAAAATAATGATTTTTAAGTTTTTATTTTATCGAGTACTAGCTTGGATCACGTTGCATAATCTGTTTTAGGGGAAATTTACTACACACTTCCCTTCATTTCAAGGATGGGACCCATTGTACATTATATTTCATAAAACCTTGAAGCTTTATAAACAGTTATTCATGGAGAGCTCAACATGTCATTTGCGAGAATTAAACCTAGACAGGGAGGATAAAGCTCCTCCTCCCAACTACTTAGGCTAGACCCAGAATTATTCTTGTTTTTTTCCATGGAAAAAGCTGTAATTTTATTAATGAAAACAAATTACATGTTGCATTGGCAAGGTGTATAGCATCATCTAGTCAAAGATCGATGATAATCAGAAACAGACAGAAGAAAAAACAAAAATAATCCACATGGTGGGAAAAAGCTATGCTTTTCTCCCCTTCTTTTTCTCAACCCTTCACCATTCCCCTTGAGACGTCACATAAGAGACTTGTGCAAGTTGATTCCCTGCATCCTGATTGACATTATCCTTATCTAAGTTTGAATTGTCCAATATGTGAATACGCTTGTTCAAGGGAAATATGTGATCAATATTCTACATAAATTTGGCGTGATAGATAGCAAGCTTATGGTGACTCCTATGATTACCAATCTGAAGAAGTCGAGGAGTTCCGATTCTAGTTTGGTGGATCCTACTTGCTACATACAATTGATTGGGTCCTTGATGTACTTGGTAAACGGTAGACTGGACATTTGTTTTGTAGTAAATGTCCCCAGTCAGTTTCAGATGGAGCCAAAACATGATCATTGGATTACAACCAGGCACATCGTAAGATATTTGCCTGGAACTATACATCACTGCCTTCATTATAATGGTAATGAGATTCAACTCCTGGGATGCACATATTCCGATTGGAGTGGCAGTGCGACAGATGGAAGAAGCACAATAGGTGGATGCTTCAGCATGGGACTTCCATGGTCTCATGGATGAACAGAAAGCAGGATACAGTTGCTTTGAGTATTGTTGAAGCTGAATATATTGTTGCAAGCGAAGTCTATTGGGCTCAGGAAGTTACTATCAGATTTGTTTGAAGGACCACTTAGCCCTCCATGCAGACATTTTGATAATGAAAGTTACATAATATTGATGGAAGACCTGGTGTTTCATGGCAAGACAAATCATATAAATAATAAGTACAACTACGTCAAAAGCTTGCTACGAGATGGGGTCATGGAATTGTACTATCTACCTATAGTTGAACAAGTAGCAGATGTTCTGACTAAAGCATTACAAACAAGAAGCTTGAGTATGTGAGAGGTAAGCTTGGTTTGCTACACATCTCTTCCCTAATTGAGAGGGAGTGATGTTGGATAGTTGTCTTTATGGGTTAGGCATTAGACCAGGATTAACAGTCGTAAGTCTTAGTGAAGGCCAAAAAGAAATTATAGAGTCTGGAGGATAGGATAAGCATCTAAGATTGGAACTTCTTTTGTATTGGAGAATCCAGGAAAGAAGTTAGAGACTGATACTCTTTGAAGATGAGGTAGGGCATCCAAGACAAGAGTCGTCAAAGAGGATGAAAATTCCTTGGGAATTGAAGATTGGGAATCCAAGATAAGAATAGTCCTAAAAAACATACCCGATGAACCTCTGGATGGGGTATGTGCCTTTAGAGGTAGTGTGGCAGCTCACGTAAAGCCTCCCAACATGATGTCTAGTTAAGGCCTTGAATGACAATGTTGGTTATTAGTATAAATGTTTAACAAAGATGGCTTATCAATCTGACTCTTCTTATGAGAATGCTTCAAGGATGAGATTCCTTGTACTTCATGATGGGATTATGAATATGTAATGATCCTAAACAAGAATGTAAGTATTATACAAAGCATGCAAACAATCTAGCAATTAGAAAAATGAAATATACATTAAGCACCTACGGAAACACTAGAAATTGTAGAAATTTTGAATAATATGACACTTATTCACAGGGATTATCCTGATTATACACTATTTCGGAATGCATGCATAATACATAACCTCCTCTACGTTGATCATCAATTTTGTAGAATTAAAAACAATGAAACATCAATCGCATGCGCACATTAACACAATATGTAATGGGAAAAGCATACAACTGAAAACCCCCAACTATCTGTATATTATGATGATAGAGAACATGTAACAATACATAGTACAATACTCCTCACAAGTACTCAGTACTATCTCCACCTGCTACACACAAACTAGCTCAGATCTGAATCAAGTCACAGGTTCAAATCTCCTCCGCTGTTTGCCTGCCTCTACTGCGCAATCCAATGTGAGAATAGTAATGATCCAAGCTCATTTTCCTTGGATTGTACTACGCAATATCCATCAATGATTGTGCAAATATCATGCACAGCTATAGTCACAACTAATAGCAGTCTCACTCTTTCACCCACCTCTAACACTTGTCTCCACTTAACTGTCCATGCACTGAGTTAACTGATGTATTCTTTAGTTGATTTATGAGTTAATAATTAGTGAATTAATTAATAATTAATTCACATCACTCATCACTAGTGTATTCTGCAGTTAAACTAAATACAACTAGTTCAACTAAGTCAAACTGAACACAACTCCATCAACTCCTCAATCAACTCCACCAAACTCAATCACTTGAGTTCTAATTGAAGTCCATCATGCAATAGCTCAACTGACCCATAAGAAAAGCATATTTCCTTTTGGCAGTTGCATGTGCCACATCCGTAGCTCGAACTGAAGTGCTCCAAGAGGATAAGATAATGTTTATAGTCCAAATATTATTAAGAGCTAATAATATTCGACTGTTCTATTTTTAGCCTGGTAGTCTAAAAAGAGACTCCGCCCATATGTCTAAAAATAGAAGTCCATCTATTTTTTACCAACATGACCAATCATCCACAAATAGCATCCTGCAACTCATATACCATGATCCATATGTCTAAAAATAGACATAGTCTAAAAAGAGACTTTGCGCCAAAAATAGCCTGCGGGCCCACTTAGTGAAGACAACTCCTTTTCACTAAGCTCCATCATCTTGTTGCATTTTCAAAAGAAATATAGAACTGCTGAGCCATTTTATTACTTCTTCAAGAGCAAAATACAATAGTAAAATAGAATGGTGCACCTAGGCTTGTCTCAATGGACAAGCTTGACAAAACCCAGGTGATAAAATGTTGAATTGAAGGCTGCTACAACTGCTGCACCAAACTGAACTGTGTTGCCCCAGGAAACTACTATGTTTGCTGACTTCGAAGGGTTGAAATCACTGCTTCCTGTGCTCAGAAAATTATGAGGTTTTAGCTCCTTGCTCCTTGGCTTAAACCCATAAAACCCCACGAAGGAATTGGCCAAATGTTGACCTCAGATTTTTGGCCCAAATTCCCCTTAGTTCCTCTAGTTGTTGGCTGAGTTGGGACCCTTGTTTGGCCCCTTAGATCTGCCCATAAAATTCTATAAAATCAAGAGTGTGATCCTCGCCCAAAACCCATAATGGGTTTCCCTTGGTCCCAACCTTAAAAAATTGACCTCTCACAGCTTGGCCCTCCTCCAATTTCGAATTCTGTTGCTGTGACTGATCCTGTCAATATATGCTCTCCCAACTCTAGCAATCCTCCTCAAATGGACCTCCAAGTGATCTCCTACTTCTTCCGGCCAACTCCAACTCTACAATTCCTTCCTCCAACTCCCACGTGAGCCTAGTGGTGGTTCTCTGCGCAGGCCTCGGGTAACTGTAAATTGAACGGCTGGGATGTTAGCTCTATTGGCTCCAAAAATCACAAGAAAGGTTGGCCCTTTGTTGCTCTCCTAGTCCTCTAACTCTCCCAGCAAATGCTTGATCACTAATAGCTCTAAACTCCCCCTGCGTATTCTCTAGCTAGCCAGAATCACGCACTCCCTGTTGTGGCTGAATGGTAGTGCTGTACACACTCCCAGAACTCTTGAAATACTTATGAAACTACCTCTCTAGGGCGGGCATAGATGGTCCCCTGAAGTAGAGGTTGAATCTCCCGCTTGAGAGATTCGTGGCTAAACAGTCGGTTGACTCAGCTAAACAACATAGCGAACAATCATGTAAATTTGATTGCAAGGTGTAAGAATGAATCCAAATGAGAGCTCTCTCCTCCTTTTATCTTTGTGGGCCCCTCCATCCAGCACTTCGAGTTCCCTCCAAACCATTCAAATGGCCTAGTTCGAATTCCCATGTGGGTGGCCCCCACCTTCCACTAGCAGCCAAATTAAGTCAAATTTCCTCCTAAGTCCCTAAGTCGAAAATGCTGCGTTCTTTCCCTTAGCCAAAATTGTGCTTGAGCTCCAACAGTGGCTTGAGCTCCTCACTTCAGAGAACAACATTTGTAGAGGGTTTTTGTTGCTAATTGCAGAAATGACCTGCAGTCATTGATGGATACATCTCAGACGGTAAACGACGCCACTAACAAAATATGGAGTTGATCCTTCAGGGAATCCGTTGCTTCCTCGGACATTATAAGCTTTATCAGACAAGTTGGAAATGAGATTTGAAGTGGTGGTTCTAAACTTGTATAGATTACCTGTATCCTAAAAATCGGGATTTTCACATTTTTATCTTAGTAAATGAGAATAAGAATATATTATTTTTTAGTCATGATTATACTGGAAGTGAAACCTAGTAGATCTAAAATGATTACATTTTACTTAGGAGGTACATTGCTATCATATAGGTTTCCATTATCAAGACGATTCTTACACTAAAACATAAATGGTTGGTGCTTTCAAGGATTATGTGTATATTTTATAAACAAATCATATAGAAAGAGATAGTGGATTGTGTAATCATGAGAGTTTTTAAAATTATATTAATTATGTATTCATTCCTTATATAAGAATAAGTAGTTATATCCATCTAAATCAAATAGTAATTAATATTAAAAAATAATCATCACCTATTAAAATTTTATTGTATTATAACATCAATTTAATATAACTTATTCTATTCATTAACATTCTTTATATTAAAGTAAAGCCATATTTACCGTCATATTTTTTTAAATAGTATAAATTGCATTTATGTTAACCGTTACAAAATGGAATAATAACAAAAGCTTTCCATTTTAAGTATTTTCTAAAAAGCCAATTGGCAAAACGATCCGCAACGAATATCGCGGATTTTTACAGTAAAATTATACTTACAAAATAATAGTAAAATCTAGAACGACCCGCGACCCAGATAACAAGACCAGTTAAATAAATAAACAAAATATCACATCAAACACCAGCAAAGAGTAAAAAAGGAAGATCATCCCTGTTTTGAGGGATCGGCCGCAACACTGAAAACAAAGCTCAAATACCAATTCAAATAGATTCACAGCTGTCATTGCTGTTTGCTACCAAATATAATAGATTCCCGGCTGTCATTACTTGTTCGCTAGTAAATACAGTAAATTCCATCTGTAATAGTTAGATTGCCAGCACATATAATAGGTTTCCATTTGTCATGTTAGAATGCCAATAAGTATAATAGATTGCAATCAGATGCAAGACCCGACAGACTTTTGAGAGATACATACCACATGGCTTCTCCGCTAAAAGGATCTTTTGCTAGAGTATTGTAAGTCGATTACAATAGATTGTAATACCCACATATTTGAATACAAGCATGCTAGCCCCACAATGACAATAGGGAGCACCTAATGCTAAAATTTTAAGGATTTAACAGCCAAGTCCATAAAAAGAGATCGTCTTTCAAACTTCGGGGAACTAACAAATTCACAAGGACCTCAAATGCATAAGTTTGATAACAAAGAGACTTTGATTCCTTCTGGAGGCGGAAATAACAAATCTACCACATATACTATTGGCTCATTTCACTAAGCGAAATAATTAATTGGAAATAAAAATGATTCAGTGAAATAAAAGCTGAAAACGAAGTGTTAAAGACAAAGAGATAGAACACTATGAATTGTTGAAAGTGTGTGCTTGAGGGCATTCTTGGATGAATCGGGACTCATCTTGGGAGGCATTGTATCTGCTGCTACTCCTCCTCCTCTACTACAAAATGAGAAGGAGACAGGTGGAATAGAAGAAGAAGATATAGTCGTGGTGTTATTATATAAACTGTCCTTTTCCATGCATACACATGCACTAAAACTCCATAAGATTTAGCTGGGGCTCACACCACACCACTCCACTTCTCACCAGTGGGATGGAGGTATGAAAATGAATGCCACCTACGATTGTAAACTTCCTTGTACCTTTTAACCCTGCAACCCTCAAGTGACTGTTGAGCTTGATTGTAAACTTCCTTGTACCTTTAACCCTACAACCCTCAAGAGACTATTGAGCTTGTTGCTCCTTATGGTGTAACACATTTAAGACACTTCCCAATTGGTAAGAAATGGTTAAAGCAGTAGCTGTTAAGGGAAATTTATGCTCAACCAACATGTTTAGAATTGGTAAGCAATCCATTGTTTCATTCCTTCCCCTTTTTTGAGAGTAAACAATTTATTCTCGATGAAAGTGAGGTGTCCCATTGTGTAAAATGGGTAGGTTGTTTTTCCATTGAATAGATGCGTTCATCCTAGCTTAAGGTAAATCTAGTTATAAAAAAGTAAAATTAAAAATTAAAAAAATGTTGTTATGGTATTTTTTATTAATGATTTAAAAAAATCGAATTAAAATTTAACTTATTTATAATATTTAAAGATAATGATTATTTTTATTTTTAAATTATTATTTATAATAATTAAAGATAATGATTTTGTTGAGAGACGCTCTCCAGACTAATATGGAAGAGATGTTATAATGTCATGTCTTGTTTTGTCATGTCTTATCCTGATATGTAGACATTTTCACTCGGTTAAATTACATAAAAATAAAAATTAAATTCAAATTCAAATTAATAATTATTTTGAGTGGGTCCTAAGGGGCAGCTCAATTGGTGATTGAAGTAATGTGAGTCTGTAGTAACTAAGATATCCAAGATTCAAATCCCCTGAATTGTGACTTGGTTTACTGAGAGGATGATAGTTCGTAGACCTCGAGAGGTTTATTGGTAGCTCCGTGTCACGTGAGTTGTCGAGTTCCTCTCGGTTACAAAAGAAAAAGAAAAAACATCAAGAGGCACTCAATAAAGAAGAGATGTTATAATGTCATTTAAACATTAGTGGTTTTCATACTCAAGGTTTTGACAACCATAGTTTTTCCAATGATATTCTTAACCTAGGGTTTTCCCCATGGTATTTTTCTATAATGTAGCCTATTTAAAAGCTACATTAAATATTTGATTTAAATATTTAATGGCTATGAATTGGGGGAGTGAAGAGATCTCTGAATTTTGGAGTGAAAATGAGCCCTAGGGTTTTTTCCTTCGTTTTTCATGCAAAATCCACCATCGCAGAGTTTTTGTTGGCCTCAAGTGCTCTCAGCGATCATCGTTTTGGTGAAATTTTGTTTCGACGAGTGTTAGGGTATGGTTGTGAACGTGGTGGGAAAATCTTGGAGGGGATCTAGCCTAATACATGTAGTTCATTGCAATGGGTTTGCACAAATAGCTAGGGGTTGTTGCCTACGAATATATCCTCTGACAAGACCATACCCATGAAGGATCTCTCTCTTGCAAGCTCGGAGCTTCAACTATTTGTTTGTTTTTACACGGATCTGATCATAGATAGGGTGTTAGCAGATATGGCTCTAAATGAGATTCGCCCTGCTACATGGAAGGCAGTGGTGCTGATCAGAGGTGGGGCGGTTGTATTTTTTAGATATGGTTGTAGACACATTTTTTTTTGGCGGCTCCTTTGGATCAAAGTGTCGAATTTTGTAGCTATGACCAGTCTTCATAATTATTATTTTTCCTCATTTATGCATTTGTGTCAATATATGCTTCTATGTAGCATGTTCTTCATGCTCATTATTTTATCAAAAGAAAATATGAAAGGCATGTTCTTCGTGACCTTTTCAAAAGAATAATTCTTAATTTTGGATTTGTATTTTTCCCTCCACAAGAAACCAAGTAAGCTCCTCTAAATGCACAAGTTGGCTCAACCCCTTATGACATCCATTCAACCTCATGATGGCTTCATTTCTTTATCTTCATGCAGATCTAAAAAGATTCAGAAAAGGAGAGAATAACACAGATGTTATGGAAAACAATACCATCATCTTATTATGAAGGAGAGATGAGAATTTTATAAACAATGAAAACATTCTCCTTATGCATTTTTAATTACAAAATATATGAGATAAAAATCAATTACATTATTAGATAAAACAACTATAGAGATGTTTCCATCTTTACTAGTTTTTTGATGTTTCCTTCTTTTTGAGTTTTAGATGTTGCCAAGAAAGTAGTGTGCTTTTTCCTTGTTGTCTAGATGTTTCTGATTGGTGAGCCTTTCTTGGTTGCCCAATTCCTCCCTATTTAGAGTGGGAAGCATCTTGGATTCCTCCACCAAAGGAGGGAAATTGTGCTTCAATGGTTCTATTGTCAGCCATTGGGTATGCACTGGTGTGTGTCCCTTCCAACCAACAAGATATGATAAGTCAGGAGCCACATTGGCACCCCTAACCGATGCCATTCTGCTCAGTGAGAGTTGTCCCTGCGAAACAACAGAACTTGTTGCATGCTTGCCCATCAGAAGCGGTGAGTGTTGAGCTGTTGAGATTATTCCTGCATAGAAAGTAGCATGAATTTGAGAACAAGCAAAAGGTTGCTTGTCTAACATGGAATCTTCCACAACAGGGCCCTTCATTGACTGCCATTCTTTAGTTGTTTTCCTGTTGTTGAATACATTATCCACACTCTACCCAAAAGTTGTTGACAATGGCTTTGCCCCAACTTGGGTGGCATAATTGCGACTAGAATTTGATCTTGAGATTTCATTCATTGCTACCATTGATGGTTTTATTTGAACCCCATTATTACCACCGTTAGATGTTGCATATCTCTTTATAACCTGCATATTTTTGTGTCTAGTCTAACCTTTGACAACAACATGTTTCTTTGATGAATCATGTCCAATAGA
Source organism: Pinus tabuliformis (assembly GCA_031772625.1). Lineage (NCBI taxonomy): Eukaryota > Viridiplantae > Streptophyta > Pinopsida > Pinales > Pinaceae > Pinus > Pinus tabuliformis. The sequence continues at coordinate 41,481,958 of CM062816.1, read as the reverse complement.
TGGTTTTCCAACAAGGCAAAAGGATGGGGTGATGGATAAGGAAGCACTTGGAATAAGATTGATTTGGTGTTCGATAGAGCATTGGGGCTGCAACACCGTGGGTTTGGTGAAGATATTTACAAATTATGGCTGTAGTGGAGCCATGGCAAGGGGTATTGGATTGGTGTTGTTTTCTATCTTAACAAAGCGAACCAAACACAAAGGAATGTATTGGTTTATATTGAATTTCTTAATGGCAACTTTGCCAGTAAGAGGTTGGATTGATGTGAGGGTCGAGGATGTGAGAACATAGGTGCGACCCTCATGTTGCAAGTGGTATTTGTGATCTTTAGCATGATAAACAACATCTTGGGCTTGTTGGTATGGAATGCCTAGTAACAAATCGACACAATTGAGAGGAGAAACATCACATAGCACAGTATCTCGAAAAGGACCAATAGCAAAGGTGACGACACAATGTTGGGAGACAATAAGACGAGGGCCTTCCTTTTGAACCCAACCTAGTTGATATGGGTTGGGGTGTGGAGTGGTGGGAAGGCTAAGGTGGTGAACCAAGTCTTGTGCCACAAGATTCTTTTGACTCCCATTGTCGAGGATAAGAGTCACCAACTCATGTTTGATTTGACAATTATGGGTAAATAGAGGTGCAACAGAGGTTCCAGCTTCATTAGCAGTCATGAGGATGAGAGAGGGGTCTACTTCGGTAGGATTTTCAAGAGAAACAACTGCAAGTGAGGTAGAGGAATTTGGTTTCTCTACCTATGTAAAAAGAGTCTTGTTGGGGTGCATATTTTGAAGTACACGACAATCTGTTGAAGCATGTGAGTTGGTCTTATGAAATGTACACCAGCGGGATGAGTCAGGGGCCACATTAGATGGACTAGCAGGAGATGGACCATTTTTGGTTTGAGGAGCCACTTTACGTTCTACAGCCAAGGCCCGAATAAAGGCCTTGTCCAAGGAAGTACTATCAAACAACTCAACTTCTTGATGAAAAAACATAGTAGACCATAAGTAAGTTTAATAATTGCTACCTCTTCTAGATCAGAGATATGGAATTGAATGCGCAATTTGTAGAAGACATCAATGTATGCTTGCACTGATTGATTTAGTAGTTGTCGGAGTTGCAACCATTTGGCAAGGAGATTCTAGAGATATCCCACCATGTTTGTGCCAGGCCCTCCAACTGTAGACTGACAATTTGAAGCTTCATGTCCTCTTCCATCATGTGACATGTTTTGAAATAGGTAGAGAGACTTCTACATACATATCTTTCCAGGAGTCATATGTAGCACAACACACCTCTAGAATGTGAAGGACCTGAGTAGGTGGTCGAATTAACAAATCAGCTATTTTATTTGTTGCCCCCTTCTTAAATTTAATCACCAAATGGAATTGTTGAATGTAAGCAACCCACTTTAGATGGAGTTGCTCTTGAATCTTGCATTGTGAGTTGATGATGATCTGTATGGAGGATGGTCTTTTTTCCAAGAATGTAATGGTGCCACTGCTTGAAAGCTTGCACTAGACTGTAGAATTCCTTGTCATATGTGTTGTACATGAGCTTAGCATCTGCAAGCGCCTCATAATGGTATGCCACAAGGTGACCTCCCTATTTAAGAACAACCTCGATGGCAAATTGAGAGGCATCGGTTTCCAACTCAATTGGTTGATTCATATCTAGCAAGAGAAGAACAGGGGCCAAGCATAACGCATTCTTGAGTTGAGCAAACTCGCGCTCAGAGTCAACATCCCAAATAAACTTTGCATGATTTGACAACTGGTGCAAAGTGCGAGCCAACTATGAGAAATGGGAAACAATTTTTTTATAGAAATTAATAATTCCCATGAAGCTCTTGAGGTCATGTGCATTGGAAGGTGTTGGCCATTGTGCCAAAGCCTGTACCCGAGATGGATATGGGTGAACCCCTATGCTGTCAATAATAAATCCCAAATATTGAACTGATGTTTGTCCAAAATAGGATTTCTTCTCTTTGACCTGAAGTTGATGTGTTCGCAATAACTCAAGTATGTTGCGAACGTGTTGAAGATGGTCTTCCCAAGATTTACTGAATACCAAAATATCATCAAGGTAAATGACCACAAACTTACCCAAGTGTGCCCTGAAAACATCATTAATGAATCTCATAAAGGTGGTCGGTGCATTGGTCAGTCCAAATGGCATGACCAACCATTCAAATAGCCCAAACTTTGTTTTGAAAGCAGTTTTCCATGTGTCAGATGCATGCATGCGAACTTGATGGTAGTCTGTAGTCAAATCCATCTTTGTGAAGAAACAAGCCCCATGTAAGTGGTCCAACAAATCCTCAATGCAGGGTGGGGGGTACCGGTTTTTAACAGTGGCTTTATTAATGGCCCGGTAGTCTGTCACGAGGCGCACTTCAGAAGTATCCTTTTTGGGAATAGTAAAAGCTGGAGATGCACATGGAGAGGAAAAAGGTTGAATACGACACAATGTCAACAATTGCTCAATTTGGAGTTCGATTTCGGTGGCCTCTCGAGGAGCAAGGCGATAAGATGGGGTATCGGGTAAGGAAGCACCAGGAATAAGATCGATTTTGTGTTCAACAAAGTGTGCTAAAGGTATCCCTGTGGGTTGGGTGAAGGCATCTACAAATTCTTTGAGTAGAGGAGCCATTGCAGGAGGGACCAGATGGGTGAGGTTGTCTAGCTTGATAGGGCAAACCAAGCAAAAATAACGCACATTGGTTTAAATTGGTTCTCGTAATGGGAGATTTGCCAGTAGAAGGTTGGGTTGATGTGCTAGCTAAGGATGTGAGCACATAGGTGCGACCATTGTGCTGCAAGTGGTATTGGTGATATTTAGCATGATAAGCACTGTGTTAGGCTTCTTGGTATGGAATGCCCAGTAACAAATCGACACAATCGAGAGGAGAAACATCACATACCATAGTATCGTGAAAAGGGCCAATAATAAAGGTTACAACACATCGTTGGGAGATGGTAAGACGAGGACTGCCGTTTTGGACCTAATCGAGTTGATAAGGGTGTGGGTGTGGAGTGGTGGGAAGGCAAAGGCATTGAACCAAGTCTTGTGCCACAAGATTCTTTTGACTGCCATGGTCAAGAATAAGAGTGGACAACTCATGTTTAATTTGACAATTATGGTTAAATAGAGGTGCACTAGAGGTGTTTGTTGCATTAGCATTCATGAGGATGAGAGAGGGGTCCACTTCGGTAGGGTTGTCGAGAGAAACAACTGTAAGAGGGGTAGTGGCCTTTGGTTGCTCGACCTCTGTAATAAGAGTCTTGTTAGGGTGTAGATTTTTCAGTACTTTTCAATCTGCATAAGCATGTGAGTTGGTCTTATGAAATGGACACCATGGGGTATTGTGAGTGTGGGGGATGAGGCGAAGGCTATATTAGAAGAACCAGAGGGAGATGGACCATTTCTAGCTTGAGGAGATCAGATTCGAAGACCCACTTTGCATCCCACAGCCAGGGCTTGAATAAATGCCTTGTCCAATGAAGTACTATCAAACAAATCAACTTCTCGACAAAAAAGCATTAGCAAACTAGAATTAAATTTGATAATTAGTACCTCTTATGGATCAAAGATATGGATTTGAATGCGTAACTTGCAGAAAACATCAATGTAAGCTTACACTGATTGATTTGGTAGTTGTCAAAGTTGTAACCATTTGGAAAGGAGATTTTGGATATACCATGGGGGATAAAAGCGTTCTTTTAAGGCCTTGCAAAATTTATCCCAAGATGTGATAGGTCTTGATCTATACTCTGTTAGTTCTCCCAGTTCGACAACCAAGGACATATTCTACAAATGAGTATCCCACCATGTTTGTGTCGGGCCTTCCAATTGTAGACTGGTGATTTGAAGTTTCATTTCTCTTCCATAGTTGGACATGTTTTGAAATAGTTGGAGAGACTGTGGAGCTAAGAATCGACAACCTCACCATTCATTTGGCCTGAGAATTTAGGTATTTGAAAGCATGTATCGAGCTGCAATTTCCCTAGAGGGCACCATTGTTGCAACAGAATTAACTGTTGAAGAGCCATGGCTAAATCATGGACTGGAGAGTTCGCAGTTGAGGGCTCTTGACGAGGAAGCATGCTTTTCATCCATCGAATGGATTGAAATCTATGAGCCTAAAAAAAAACTTTGAAGAGGTGGATGGCTTCCAAGATCTTATGCTCTAATACCAATTGATCTACCTACAGTTCTGAGAAATTGATTCAGAGAATCACATAACAAAGAACAAAGAATAACAGAACAACTCTCGGGAAATATCATCATTTATTATGAGGGAGAGATGAGCATTTTATAAATAATGCAAACATTCTCCTTATTAGATAAAAATCAAATACATTATTAGATAAAGCAAATACATTGAGATGTTTCCTTCTTTCCCAGTTTTTTAGATGTTTTCGTCTTTTCTACTCTTAGATGTTTCCAAGGAAAGGAGTGTGCTTTTTCTTGGTTGCCCAATCAGTGAGAAGTTTCTTATTTGTGTGCATGTCTTCGTTGCGAGGAAGGCGCATTAAGAAGGGTGTTGAATTGTTAAGCCACAAATCCCTAAAAAAATCTTTGAACAAGTGGATGGCTTCCAAGATCTTATGCTCCAATACCAATTGATCTACATGCAAATCTAAAAAGATTCAGAAAAGGAGAGAATAACACAGATGTTCTAGAAAACAATACCATCATCTTATTATGAGGGAGAGATGAGCATTTTATAAGCAATGCAAACATTCTCCTTATGCATTTTTAATTACACAATATATGAGATAAAATACAATTACATTATTAGATAAAACAACTATAAAGATGTTTCCTTTTTTACTAGTTGTTGTTTTTTTGTTTTTGTTTGTTTATTTTTTGTTTTGTTTTGTTTGTTTGTTTTTTTGTTTTTAGTTTTAGATGTTGCCAAGAAAGTAGTGTGTTTTTTCCTTATTGACCAAATGTTTCTGATTGGTGAGCCTTTCTTGGTTGCCCATTTTCCCTCCCTCTTGGGGCACTTCGCATCACACGCAACAAGCAATATATCTTTGCAATCTATGAAGGAATACAAGGAGTCAGTGATGTTGAAAACATAAGTATAAGAAGTGCTCTTTCTACCCTCGCTGAAGCAAGTATAGGAGGTTGAGATCAATGTGAATTTTTATAGTATCTTTCTGAGGAAAAATTTGAAATCTCTTGTGGTTCCTCTGTGGTCAGGGCCGAACTTTTGTGGCTTAGGTAGAGGCTGAATTTCAACCCTTTGAAGCAGATCTATTTTAGATCATGGCGGCGTTATTCAAGGACACTTTGTGAGCAGTTTTGTGAGGGATGAATTCATTTGTTGGTGAGAGTTTGAGCTTGTCATTCATGTTGGTCAATTGTATTTCATCTTGACTTTGATGTCTCTCTTGTTGAATTGGTTCTATAAGGAAAGGATAGCTGGGTTGTTTCCTCATGTGGGTTTTCCCAAGGTAAAATCTTGTGTTATTGTGTGGCAATCTCTTTATGATCCTTATGGCATTTTATTTTTACTATTGAGCTCCTCTGTGTAATTACTTTATGATTAAAAAGGATCACAAGAAAAAGACTAAACTAATGAAAACCATAAGAAGTAATTATTTGTATAGAGGATGCCCAAAATTTTCAACATGAAGGGCAAGCATCTTTCTCATTTTGTCCATGATGAGAGTTGCTGGATAGATCTCAACATGAAAAAACAAAGAAGGCTTTTCAGATCCTCGTAAAGATCCTAAATATGAAATTTTTTCTCTTGGAGCTTTGGAGCACTGATCTAGTGCACAATTTGAAGCAGACAATACAAAATGTGATAGGTTTGATGGTGTGGTCAAAAATCTTGATTTTTTAAGGGAAACTAGTACAAAATGACACTCAGTTGAAAGATTCTGGAGTTGAAAGGAACACCAATATAATATTAAATCTAGGGTTGAGGGGAGGAACTTCAAGTAACAGAAATCACAGTGGATCTATATCTTTCAAAGATGTGTTGAAAGGGAAGGTGGTCGCTGAATATATCCAAAATCTGCCATAACCTTACATTGTCAAGCAAATGGACAAGGTACCAGCTATATATGTAAAAACCCTAGAGGTCAAAGCATACTTCGTTGATCTACAAACTAAGGCATTAATATGTCAGTTTAACAGTTTCTAGCTAAGACCTGAAGACTTATAGCAATGGGTGTTCTCCTTTTGGGCAAAAAATTGGGCAATCTACTGGAGCTCAAAAGGAATTTTCATAATACAATTCGATAAGCATCAAGAAATGGAAAATGTTAGTTCTTAACGAAGGACCTTGTTTTTGGGGTAGAGTCGAGATTTTTGTTACCCCATGGTTCTCAGAGTTTGATGCGACAAGCATGGTGGTAATAATGATGTCAGTTCGGGTAAAATTGTCAAACCTCCCTCTTCCTTTCGGACACCACCAGGTCTTCGAGGATATCATAAATACTCTGGGAAAATACCAAAAAATGGATCTGGCCCAGAACATCTAAAGGGATCTTCACATTTACCATGATATGTCTAGATATTGACCTTAGCAAAGGTCTTCCTGATTGTCTTCTTTTAACAAATGAAAATTTTCACTCGACGAAGGTGTTAGATTACAAGAATACAACATTCAAATGTTGAACTTGTTTTCAAGTAGGACATTTGTAGAATATCTACCCTCAAGACAAAAAGGCCCAAAAAAAGAAAAGGAGGCAGGCCCCAAAGCCAAGGGTTTGGCAGTTTCTTGATTTTTCAAATGACTAAAAAGAAGAGCCAGCTGAAACAACTCCAATTCTAGAAACATAGACACAACCTAGCAACCAATTAAATGGAAAATTAGGGGATTAGTTAGGAACAAGGGCTATAAGCCAAAAGGGCATTGAATCAACAAAGATCATGGTACCAGAGTAGTAGAAAGCGGAAACAGACATTGAAAAGGACTCGAGGGGCATAAAGAGATCTCATGTGTTTGAGAGCTTGGACTCAGACAAACAAGTCCCACCAAAGGCAGATGGCAACCAACTGGGAATAGTAAAAATTGCTCCAAATCAAGGAGTTGGTGAAAGGTGGAGAAAAAGAAAGGAAAGAAGGAAAGCTAAGTGATTTTTATCACACTTAGCCTCGACAAAAATATGTAAACTTTTTGTAGTTTTTTATCTTTTTATTGTGCATTAGTCGATAGACTGACATGATAGAATATTTGCAAGAATTTGCAGAATGTAATTTTGTTCCTTATTTTTCAAGTTGAATAAAATTACGATGTTTTCTTTGAAAAAAATAATGCTACAATAAATATGCAAATCCTATTAAGATCGCAAAAACATCACAAATCCGGTTTAAATCTGTTGAAAGGCTTAAATTTTGTTTAAAAAATACGTTGAATAAGATGCCTTTGAAAAGCCTCGATGCAGATTTTTAGAGCTAGCAAAAATGCCACAACTTTTTTAATCTTGAATCTGTTCTCAATCATGGAAAGACAACTCTTTCCTCAAACCATTTTTCTCTCTGTATATGATTTGATTTGTTTGATTGCATATTACAACCTCTCTTCTCATGTATATGTGTTTTCCTACATTTCACAAGGTACTAGCCTAGTTTCATCCCTCCACATTCACGTTGCTTCCTCTATCATTTCTCGCTCGCTTGCAAATTCACAACATGAATTTCGAAGAGGAATATAGCGAGAAAGAGGTAGCGACCTCGAACAAGTGTGATCTGCTCCAAGTGAAGATGACGTAGAGGAAAACAAGCGGTTGATGATGACATTATTGTAAGTGCCACAAACTAGTACATTCAAAACAAAAAAGTAACATGTCATGTCATATATATATATATATATATATATATATATATATATATATATATATATATATATATGACAAATATATTTATTCTATTGAGGGTTTTTCTCCCACAAATAATTATAAATCTAAAAAAATAAATAATAAATAAATCCTAGTTATATTTAATAAGAGGTTAAAGTATTGTAATCATGAAATGGAAAGTATACTTGAGAGAGATTTAGGAAATGAAAGAATGAAATATCATATTATTTTTTAGTCTAAATATGAAATATAAAATGAAAAAATGAAAAAAAAAAGGCTATAAACTTAAACATCAACCTAGATCCATCTTAACTCCGGATCTACTAAGCGCTTAGAGGGATCAAATCTCTTTTCACTCTAAAAGAGTTTTGCACCTCAAGATATTTGATCTCTCTCGATGCTTGGCAGATCCAAAGTTAAGATGAATCTAGGTTGGTTTACTTTTAATTCCCAATTTATTATGTTTTGTGAGGGATAAAAGTACTAAGGTTTATATAAATTTTTAATTTTGCTATCCCTAATGAATTTAGGGGTAAATGGATTTATATTAATGTTAATACAGTGTATTATAAAATATTGATTTTTAAGTTTTTATTTTATCGAGTACTAGCTTGGATCGCATTGCATAATATTTTTTAGGGGAAATTTACTAGACGCTTCCCTTCATTTCAAGGATGGGACCCATTGCACATTATATTTCATAAAACCTTGAAGATTTATAAACAGTGTACTCATGGAGAGGTCAACATGTAATTTGCGAGAATTAAACCTAGACAGGGAGGATAAAGCTCCTCCTCCCAACTACTTAGGCAAGACCCAAAATTATTCTTGTTTTTTTTCCATGGAAAAAGGCTTAATTTTATTAATGAAAACAAAATTATATGTTGCATTGGCAAGGTGTATAGCATCATCTAGTTAAAGACCGATGATAATGAGAAACAGGCAAAAGAAAAAACAAAAATAATGTACATGGTGGGAAAAAGCTAGGCTTTTCTCCCCTTCTTTTTATCAACCCTTCGCCATTCCCCTTGAGATGGCATAGAAGAGACTAGTGCAAGTTGATTCCCTGCATCCCGATTGGCATTATCCTTATCTGAGTCTGAATTGTCAGATGTGTGAATATGCTTGTTCCCACTGATGTCTCCTTCTTCTAGAATCATGTATGTTTGCATTGGTTGTTCCTGAGTTTCAGATGGGTCTTATGGGGTTCCCCCCTGTGGTTCTGGTTCCGTTGTTATCTAGTTAGTCCCCTTTGGCGAGGTTTCATCCTCAGTGTCACCCTCCTCCTCTTCAGGTTCTGGTGGGGGATATTGCCAACCTTTAGATTGTTTCTCAAGACTCTTCTTTCTTCAGGTGCCTTTTTTAGCTTCTAGACACGTATTATGTAGGTGACCTGTTTCCCTGCATTTCATGCACCTTAAAGATGTGTTCTCATAATCTAAAATATGTGTCCAAATCCGCTTATTGTGGATTAAGTGAATGTTGTCCGATAGGCCTTTGCCGAGGTCTACTTCTACACATATACATGCAAAAGTAAAGACCCTTTCCTCCACTCATTGGGTATCAGCCTTGATGTACTGCACAATGTTGTTACCTATGCCTTCAAGGACCCGGTCATCCCAGAAATGAAGGGGAAGATTGTGCATCCGAACCCAAACCGATATTTTGGAGACGACCATGGTATTTGCATCAAAATCAGGAAACCAAGGAGTAGTGAAGAGGCCAGTCGAACCCTAGAACCATGGTCCTTCTTGAAGGATTGTGTCTCTAGCCTCAGAGGTTGGGAACTTTACAATAAAGAAGCCTTTTGAGCAAATATGAATTTCACATTTACCATGATATGTCTAGATATTGGCCTTAGCAAAGGTCTTCCTTATTGTCTTCTTTTAAAACATGAAAATTTTCACTTGACAAAGGTGTTAGATTACAAGAATACAACATTCAAATGTTGAACTTGTTTTCAAGTAGGACATTTGTATAGTATCTACCCTCAAGACAAAAAGGCCCAAAAAAAGAAAAAGAGGCAAGCCCCAAAGCCAAGGGTTTGGCAGTTTCTTGATTTTTCAAATGACGAAATAGAAGAGCCAGCTGAAAAAACTCCAAATCTAGAAACATAGACACAACCTGGCAGCCAATCAAATAGCAAAGTAGGGGATTAGTTAGGAACAATGGCTATAAGCCAAAAGGGCATTGAATCAATAAAGATCATGGTACCAAAGTAGTAGAAAGTTGAAACACACATTGAAAAGGACTCGAGGGGCATAAAGAGATCTCATGTGTTTGAGAGCTTGGACTCAGACAAACAAGTCCCCCTAAAGGCAGATGGCAACCAACTGGAAATTGTAACAGTGGCTCCAAATCAATGAGTTTGTGAAAGGTGGAGAAAAAGATAGGAAAAGAAGGAAAGCTAAGTGATTTTTATCACACTTAGCCTCGACAAGAATATGTAAACTTTCTGTAGTTTTTATTTTTTTTATTGTGCATTAGTCAATAGATTGACATGATAGAATACTTCCGAGCATTTGCAGAATGTAATTTTGTTCCTTATTTTTCAAGTTGAATAAAATTACGATGTTTTCTTCGGGGGGCAAAAAAAAAAAAAAAAAAAAAAAAAAAAAAAAAAAAAAAAAAAAAACAAACAAAAAAACAAACATCGTAATATGCAAATCCTATTAATATCGCAAAAACATCACAAATCCAGTTTAAATTTTGTTGAAAGGCTTAAATTTTGTTTAAAAAATATGTTGAATAGCATGCCTTTGAAAAGCCTTAATGCAGCCCACGAGGCTTTGGATGAACGGTGAATGGGTGCACTTTTAAGGCAGTCCTTGTGATAGGTCACTGGTTCAAATCCCTCTTGGGTGCTTACCTACCAAAAAAAAAAAGCCTCGATGCAGATTTTTAGAGGTAGAAAAAATGCCACAATTTTTTAAATCTTGAATCTGTTCTCAATCATGGAAAGACAACTCTTTCCTCAAACCATTTTTCTCTCTATATATGATTTGATTTATTTTCTTGCATATTACAACCTCTCTTCTCATGTATTTGTGTTTTCCTACATTTCACAAGGTACTAGCCTAGTTTCATCCCTCCACATTCACGTTGCTTCCTCTGTCATTGCTCGTTCACTTGCAAATTCGCAACAAGCATTTCGAAGAGGAATATAGCGAGGAAGAGGTAATGACCTTGAACACGTGTGACCTGCTTCGAGTGAAGATGGCGCAGAGGAAAACAAGCAGTTGATAGTGACATTATTATTAGCGCCACAAACTAGTACATTAAAAACAAAAAGGTAACATATCATGTAATAAACATTGAATATATATATGACAAATGTATTTATTCTATTGAGGGTTTTTCTCCCATAAATAATTATAAATCTAAATAATAATAAAAAAAATACTTTTTGCCTAGTTATATTTAATAAGAGGGTAAAGTATTTTAATCATAGAATGGAAAGTATACTCGAGAGATATTTAGGAAATGAAAGAATGAAATATCATATTATTTTTTTAGTCTAAATATGAAATATAAAATAATGAAAAAATGAAAAAAAAATGTTATAAACTTAAACACCAACCTAGATCCATCTTAACTTTGGGTCTACTAAGGGTTGAGAGGGATCAAATCTCTTTTCACTCTAAAAGAGGTTTGCACCTCAAGATATTTGATCTCTTTCGATGCTTGGTAGATCCAAAGTTAGGATGGATCTAGGTTGGTTTATTTTTAATTTCCAATTTATTATGTTTTGTGATGGATAAAAATACTAAGGTTTATATAAATTTTTAATTTTCCTATACCTGATGAATTTAGGGCTAAATGGATTTATATTAATGCTAATACAATATATTATAAAATAATGATTTTTAAGTTTTTATTTTATCGAGTACTAGCTTGGATCACGTTGCATAATCTGTTTTAGGGGAAATTTACTAGACACTTCCCTTCATTTCAAGGATGGGACCCATTGTACATTATATTTCATAAAACCTTGAAGCTTTATAAACAGTTATTCATGGAGAGCTCAACATGTCATTTGCGAGAATTAAACCCAAACAGGGAGGATAAAGCTCCTCCTCCCAACTACTTAGGCTAGACCCAGAATTATTCTTGTTTTTTTCCATGGAAAAAGCTGTAATTTTATTAATGAAAACAAATTACATGTTGCATTGGCAAGGTGTATAACATCATCTAGTCAAATATCGATGATAATCAGAAACAGACAGAAGAAAAAACAAAAATAATCCACATGGTGGGAAAAAGCTATGCTTTTCTCCCCTTCTTTTTCTCAACCCTTCACCATTCCCCTTGAGACGTCACAGAAGAGACTAGTGCAAGTTGATTCCCTGCATCCTGATTGGCATTATCCTTATCTAAGTTTGAATTGTCCAATATGTGAATACGCTTGTTCAAGAGAAATATGTGATCAATATTCTACATAAATTTGGCGTGATAGATAGCAAGCCTATGGTGACTCCTATGATTACCAATCTGAAGAAGTCGAGGAGTTCCAATTCTAGTTGGGTGGATCCTACTTGCTACATACAATTGATTGGGTCCTTGATGTACTTGGTAAACAATAGACTAGACATTTGTTTTGTAGTAAATGTCCCTAGTCAGTTTCAGATGGAGCCAAAACATGATCATTGGATTACAACCAAGCACATCGTAAGATATTTGCCTGGAACTATACATCATTGCCTTCCTTATAATGGTAATGAGATTCAACTCCTGGGATGCACATATTCCGATTGGAGTGGCAGTGCAACAGATGGAAGAAGAACAGTAGGTGGATGCTTCAGCATGGGACTTCCATGGTCTCATGGATGAACAGAAAGCAGGATACAGTTGCTTTGAGTAGTGCTGAAGCTGAATATATTGTTGCAAGCGAAGTCTATTGGGCTTAGGAAGTTACTATCAGATTTGTTTGAAGGACCACTTAGCCCTACATGCATACATTTTGATAATGAAAGTTACATAAGATTGATGGAAGACCTGGTGTTTCATGCTGAGACCAATCATATAAATAATAAGTACAACTACGTCAAAAGCTTGCTACGAGATGGGGTCATGGAATTGTACTATCTACCTATAGTTGAACAGGTCGCAGATGTTCTGACTAAAGCATTACCAAACAAGAAGCTTGAGTACATGAGAGGTAAGCTTGGTTTGTTGGACATCTCTTCCCTAATTGAGAGGGAGTGATGTTGGATAGTTGTCTTTATGGGTTAGGCATTAGACCAGGATTAACAGTCGTAAGTCTTAGTGAAGGCCAAAAAGAAATTATAGAGTCCAGAGGATATGATAAGCATCTAAGATTGGAACTTCTTTTGTATTGGAGAATCCAGGAAAGAAGTTAGAGACTTATACTCTTTGAAGATGAGGTAGGGCATCCAAGACAAGAGTCGTCAAAGAGGATGAAAATTCCTTGGGAATCGAAGATAAGAATATTCCTAAAAAACATACCCGATGAACCTCTGGATGGGGTATGTGCCTTTAGAGGTAGTGTGGCAGCTCACGTAAAGCCTCCCAACATGATGTCTAGTTAAGGCCTTGAATGAAAATGTTGGTTATTAGTATAAATTTTTAACAAAGATGGCTTATAAATCTGACTCTTCTTATGAGAATGCTTCAAGGATGAGATTCCTTGTACTTCATGATGGGATTATGAATATGTAATGATCCTAAACAAGAATGTAAGTATTATACAAAGCATGCAAACAATCTAGCAATTAGAAAAACGAAATATACATTAAGCACCCATGGAAACACTAGAAATTGTAGAAATTTTGAATAATATGACACTTATTCACAGAGATTATCCTGACTATACACTATTGCGGAATGCATGCATAATACATAACCTCCTCTACATTGATCATCAATTTTGTAGAATTAAAAACAATGAAACATCAATCGCATGCGCACATTAACACAATATGTAATGGGGAAAGCATACAGCTGAAAACCCCCAACTATCTGTATATTATAATGATAGAGAACATGTAACAATACATAGTACAATACTCCTCACAAGTACTCAATACTATCTCCACCTGCTACACACAAACTAGCTCAGATCTGAATCAAGTCACAGGTTCAAATCTCCTCCGTTGTTTGCCTGCCTCTACTGCGCAATCCAATGTGAGAATAGTAATGATCCAAGCTCGTTTTTCTCGGCTTGTACTGTGAAATATCCATCAATGATTGTGCAAATATCATGCACAACTATAGTCACAACTGATAGCAGTGTCACTCTTTCACCCACCTCTAACACTTGTCTCCACTTAACTGTCCATGCACTGAGTTAAATGATGTATTCTTTAGTTGATTTATGAGTTAATAATTAGTGAATTAATTAATAATTAATTCACATCACTCATCACTAGTGTATTCTGCAGTTAAACTAAATACAACTAGTTCAACTAAGTCAAATTGAACACAACTCCATCAACTCCTCAATCAACTCCACCAAACTCAATCACTTGAGTTCTAACTGAAGTCCATCATGCAATAGCTCAACTGACCCATAAGAAAAGCGTATTTCCTTTTGGTAGTTGCATGTGCCACATCCGTAGCTCGAACTGAAGTGCTCCAAGAGGATAAGATAATTTTTATAGTCCAAATATTATTAAGAGCTAATAATATTCGATTGTTCTATTTTTAGCCCAAATTCCCCTTAGTTCCTCTAGCTGCTGGCTGAGTTGGGACCCCTGTTTGGCCCCTTAGATATGCCCATAAAATTCTATAAAATCAAGAGTGTGATCCTCGCCCAAAACCCATAAAGGGTTTCCCTTGGTTCCAACCTTAAAAAATTGAACCCTCACAGCTTGGCCCTCCTCCAATTTCGAATTATGTTGTTGTGAATGATCCTGTCAATATATGCTCTCCCAACTCTAGCAATCCTCGTCAAATGGCCCTCCAAGTGATCTCCTACTTCTTCCGGCCAACTCCAACTCTACAATTCCTTCCTCCAACTCCCACGTGAGCCTAGTGGTGGCTCTCTGCGCAGGCCTCGGGTAACTGTAAATTGAACGGGTAGGATGTTGGCTCTATTGGCTCCAAAACTCACAAGAAAGGTTGGCCCTTTGTTGCTCTCCCAATCATCTAACTCTCCCGGAAAATGCTTGATCACTAATAGCTCTAAACTCCCCCTGCGTATTCTCTAGCTAGCCAGAATTACGCACTCCCTGTTGTGGCTGAATGGTAGTGCTGTACACACTCCCAGAACTCTTGAAATACTTATGGAACTACCTCTCTAGGGCGGGCACAGATGGTCCCCCGAAGTAGAGGTTGAATCTTCCGCTTGAGAGTTTCGTGGCTAAACAGTCGGTTGACTTAGCTAAACAACATAGCGAACAGTCATGTAAATTTGATTGCAAGGTGTAAGAATGAATCCAAAGGAGATCTCTCTCCTCCTTTTATCTTTGTGGGCCCTCCATCCAGCACTTTGAGTTCCCTCCAAACCATTCAAATGCCCTAGTTCGAATTCCCATGTGGGTGGCCCCCACCTTCCACTAGCAACCAAATTAAGGCGAATTTCCTCCTAAGTCCCTAAGTCGAAAATGCTGCGTTCTTTCCCTTAGCCAAAATTGTGCAAAAATGTGTGGAAACACCTTGTTACAAATGTGTTTGAGAAGGGACATGACAGTCCTCCCCTCCCAAATGTTGCTTGCCCTCAAGCAACCTCAAATATGTGTGCTCCAAAATGTGCTCACCCTCCCAAGTGGCATCCTCATCTGACAAGCTCCTCCAATGCACCAAAATTGCCTGTCCTCAAGTAATGCCTAAGCAAGCATCCTCTCTAACTGCTGCTCCCCACTGTCACTGCAAAATGTGCCAGGGTCCCAGATGTGCCACTGGATTGTGCCTGACTTCTTCACTATCCTGATATGAAAGAATCCTTCAATACTAGGATCCGAGGCAATCATGTCCAACATGAAGCTCCCCTCGCTCAATTCACTATCCTGCCCGATGAAAGTACCAGAAGTCCCCTGCTCCACCTGTGACTCACTAAAGCCCAATGGAAGATTTGTATGATCCCCCCTGCAGTAGCCGATGCATCCCTAAGGTTATTGAGCTGTGAAGAGCTATGATGCCCTAGTTCCCTGCTAGTCCCAGAGTGGTGCCACCATGCTGATGCTACGCTACTCTATGTCATACTCCCCATCATGCGCAGTCAGTATCCTCCTCTCCTAGAACTCCATGGTGGAGTATTGATGATCTGAAAATCACTCTTGAGTGATCTCAGTTAATTAATTAATGAATGAAGGTATTACAGACTCATGTGCTGGTGTGTGTCTATGTTATCTTAGGCAATAGATCGATCAGATTGCAAAATACATAAACACTGGAAAATGGAAAACAATAAGAGAAACACAGTAAGCAAACACAAGAACACAAAAAATTAATAAGGAGTTCACCCAATCCTCCTGGGCTACGTCTCCAGTCCAGCTTTCAGTGGTGGCCTTTTCTTATTGTGTCTTTAAAGTAGAGTTTTTACAATGAGGAGCTCAATTTGAGTCTCCTGAAATAGATGATGCTTAGCAGGGTGGTTCTTGGATTCCCCAAGCCATTAGAGTGCACAGACTTTTCCTTGCCAAGTCTCGACCTCAACTGGTCTTTAATGGGATGAGTCCAGTTTGGTACCCAGTTCTCGACAGATATCCTCTCAAGGATTGCTCGAACCTCTCAAGCCTTCTGTTTTCTCGATGCTACCTTACTCTGCAAGTTAGCTCGGCTCTCTGTTTTCTGCTTCTTGCTTATTCTCTGTTCTGTCTCTCTATCTCACTGTCTCCTTCTTTCTTACAGTGCTCGCTTCGCGCTCTCTTTTTTTCTTTCATTCTCTGTCTGTTCATGGCTTAAAGCCAATACGACTCATGATTGTTCGCTTCCTCTTCTGCCCCTTCGGACCGCCTGTTGCTGTTCTCTTGGAGTTCCCTGCCTCTGTGTCATCGCCACTGTGTAACGTCTCACAGGGAAGTGGCCACTTGTCCTCTCACGAACTACGCTAGCTCTTCCTCAAACGGTTTGGTATTTTGGTTATGTTGTGTAATGATTCATCCGCCAACTCAACGGTCAAACCGAACTTCAGATTTTTATATACCGCTGCTTAATTCTCCCTCCGGATTTGGTCATTCATTGGGCGCAATCTCCGCCATCAGATCTGGAGCCCCCAGATCCTACGGTGTTCTCTCTTATCGTGCAGTTGACTTGCTCGACCGTTAGGCCGCGATGAGAGGCGGTTTTCTCTCTCATCCGCTGGACACATGTCGTGCAATGTATGGAATCTCTTTTTCTCCTGCCAAATCCGCTTACCGCCCAACATGCCTTCAATATTCCGCCGGTTTTGGAGCACGGGGCCTGCCTTTTGCTTTAGTGCTTTCCCTACAATTTCTCGGCTTCCCATGCGACTAAGCACTCAGGGCTTTTCCTTCTCGAGGGGTTTTGCGCAGTGATGCATGATTAGTGCTAATCGCGTGTCAGAAACGGCCTCTGTTTTCCGATCTAGACTTCCTAACTGCTAGTTTGCATCCTGTGCGGTCTCCATGGGCCTCGGTCAGCTCGCTTTGACCGAGGTCCTCGTCGTTCCTTGTTGGCTACAAACTGCCACTGTCCAGAGGTCTTCCTGATAGCTCTTTGTTCGCAGTTTTTGAAGTTTGTCCTGATTTGATACAGTCATAGCACTTTGATAATTGCCATGGATCCAATTCAGATCACATCCTTCCTACTTTTTTGGACCACCAAAGGTTGGTTTTCAAGCATCGACTAAGTGAGGGTACAATTGTCTCACTTGTCCAATCTCTATCCACTTTGCACTGCTCAGCTTTGAACCCTTGAACCCAACTTTGAGGGACTCAACATCTCCCCTGTACGTCGTCGTCACCTTCCTGTCCAAAACTATGTCTTCCTGCAATTCATTAAGATATTCAGGTAACGGGTCATCAATAGAAGGCAATTGACTCTGCTCTTCGGGATCTTCAATTAGTGAAGGTTCAAACAATCTTAAGCAATCTGCATTTACGACTGAGTAGATATGCATGTAAGCTGGTAGATCAAGGCGAAAAGCATTCTCACCAATCTTATCAAGTATCTTCAAGGGTCCATACCCGATAGGCTTTAGCTTTTTACCTTCACCTTGCATCTTGTCCTTGCCGATATACAGCCAGACTTGGTCACCAACTTGGAAATCATTGATCCATTTGATGCTTGTCATGCCTCGCTTTGTATTTGGCTTGGCTCTTTTCCAGCTATTCCTGTACTGCCTGGTGGATCTCTTGGATTTGTTCAATGAACCTAGTTGCCCTGTCCACATCACCGTGTCCCTCAACTGTGGTATCTTTACCAAAGACAAAATCCAAAGGAGACCTTGGTGTGAAACCAAAACAGGTCTCAAAAGGAGATCTCTGTGTAGAAGAATGCTTTGCTCTGTTGTAAGCATGTTGCTCGTAACGTAAATGTTCATCCCAAAGCTTAGGATGCTTGCTGCAATATCCCCTGAGTAACTGGATCACTATCCTGTAACTACTTTTGTTTGGCCATCAGTTTGTGGATGAAAAGTTGTGCTTTTCTTCAGCTTGGTGTCCATCAGTTCCCATAGACTTGACCAAAACTTCCCCACAAATCGGGTGTCTTAATAAGATACAATGGAAGTGGGTAATCCAAAATGAACCCATACATGTTGAAAGAACAGTTTTGCAGTTTGTTCAGCTGTAATCTATTTATTACAAGGTATCAAAATACACATTTTGTTGAACCTATCCACAACAACATACAGATAATCATGACCTTTCCTAGATTTAGGCAGTCCTCCAACAAAATCCATGGAAACACTTTCCCAAGGATGAGAAGGAACTGGTAATGGAGTGTACAAGCCTAGTTTTCTATTGCTGGGCTTGCTCTTTGCACACATAGTACACCCTCTTACATATCTAGAAACTTTCTCGTTCATTTTTGGCCAATAACACAATCTTTGCGGCCGTGCAACTGTTTTACTTACCCCAAAGTGACCTAATATTAGAGAAGTGTGTGCTTCTCGAATTATCTTTACTGTTTCAGTTTGTGGAATGCATCACTTCCCATAATGGTATAAGAGTCGGTCCTTTACATGATAATCCAATTCTTCTACTCGTTTGCCTTGACTTAAAGTTGCATATACATCTTTAAAGTCTATGTCTTGTGCATATTGTTCAATGTAACTCTCATGTAACATAGAATTATGCTTAAGTATAGTAGATGCATTTATAATGGGTCTAGATAACATATCTGCAATTTTGTTATGTATACCCTTTTTATATCTAATGACTAAATGAAACTGTTGTAGAAAACCCATCCATCTATGGTGCCTTGATTGCTGCAACTTAGTTTGGGAGTATAGATATTGAAGTGGTTGATGATCAATATGTATTACTGTCTCTTTGCCCATTAAGTAATGTTTCCACTTTTTCACACTCTGTACTAATGCATACAATTCTTTATCATATGTAGGATAGTTAACTACTACAGAATTAAATGTCTTAGAATGATAACATATGGGTTTACGTGTTGTGTCAACACTGCTCCCATGGCATAGTCACTGGCATCCGTTTGGATCTCAAACGGTCTTTGAAGATCAGATAGTGCTAGTACAAGTGTTGTACTAATCTTTTCTTTCAAGGTATCGAAGGCTTTCTGTTGTTTGCCTCCCCTGTTAGGATATTCCGACACATAGGATATAGTTAAGTTCAACTTGGTCTAGTATAGAGTTAGGTTAGAGTTAGGTAAAGTGTGTTTCTTTACCGTTGTACATTTTGTAACTTACAATCCGACGGTCACGATATGTAGTGATCCGACGGTTCACTCTCACCTCGGTATTACCGACACTTGATCCGTGGCTTGACACCCGATTGGTCCATGAGTTCTATTTAAAGCGCATGGAGGGTCATTGTTCGGGTAATCCGTGCATGAGAGAAGCTTATGTAAATTTTCATTCTTTGATTAATAAATTGCCTGTAGTACCCACGTTGGGACAGGCCGTGGACTGTTTCCCTCCTTGCACTTTGAGGGTTTTAACCACGTCAAAAATACTGGTGTATTGATTTGAGATCTGGTTGTGAGCGGTGTCCTTTTGGTATTCTTTCTGTGGAACTTACCCTGTAAATTCCTACATGGTATCAGAGCTATTTGAGGGCCGCGTCCGTTGGTGATCCAAATCTGAAGCCGGTAGAACTGCATGCGGCTGTCGTTTCCTAGATATGTTGTTTCTGACTGCTTTCGGGCCGAGAGGACTGCTCTGTTGTGTTCGGAGCATCTGTTCCAGTGAGGAACCCCTTTCGTTTCATGCGAAAAGGTTTCCGGTAGCCCTAGCTGCGTCATTTTTCAGATCGGGAGGTATACAGTGTTTTTTTGCAGTTTACTGTTATTTTCTCTCTGCTTATTTCGGTCTCAGTCTAATTAGCTTTTTTTTTTACCGGATCTATACCTTTCATTTCTGCGTATGCTCTTTGCCCTGCGACTCTGTGCGATCTGGGCAAATCAGAAACAGAAAGGAAGGATTTTTCTCATGCGTATGCTCTTTTCCCTGCACCTTAGTGTGATCTCGGAAAATCAGAAACATTGAGAAAAATATTTAGTTTTTCGGCTAAAGCTAACCGTGAGATTTTTTTTAAATTTCTAGTTTTTTTGGCTAAAGCTAACTTCGAGCCGCAAGGTTCGTTTTTCTTTGCATATTCGTGTTGGGTTTTGTATTTTGTGTTTTGTAGGGAAAAAGAGCTTTCTCAAGGCAAGCACGCAAACCAAGCCCCCCCCCCCTCTCTCTCTCTCAAATTTTTTGTATAGATCAATTGGTTCAAAGCTATTTTAAGAGAGTAGAGGTCTTGGGTTCAAGTCTCCATTTTGTGGGGGCGGATTTTTTTCATTCCCGCACATTCGCGCACTTTGCCGGCAACGTCAACAATTTTTTTTTCAAAAAGCCATAACTTCTTCATCCGGAAGCCTTTTTCAGAGCCGTTTTTTTTTAAAACCGCCTATTTTTTCGAGATCTATCCGTTGGAACACTTACTTTCAACATCTTTAGCTTCAGGTTTTAAAAAAAAATGGAAAGTCCATGCCAAGTCATTCTTGACAGCACTAACTACTTCCAATGGGTAGCCTACATGGAAGATTTACTTAGAAGTAAAGGTCTCTTCAGAATAGCCACAGACCAAGAGAAGAAACCAAAAGATGAAGACAAGGCGGCAAAATGGGAAAATAGACAAGATCAAGCACGTGGTTTGATAGGGATGTCTATTTCTCCTGATCTTAGATTCCACATTGCAGGACTTGAGACTCCTCATGAAGCATTAGAAAAACTTGCTAAAGTTTTTGGGATTAAAAATGAAATTAGAGCCCATCAACTTGAAAATGAGCTGCTTACTTTGGATCCTAATAATTTTTCTTGCATTGAAGATTTCTTGTCCAAATTCAAGACCCTTAGATATCTCTTGGAAGGTGTTAAAGTTAAGAAAGAAGATGGTAACCTTATTTATTCCATCCTTACTAAGTTGGGACCAACCTACTCTGTATTTGTTTCCACTTTCCATTCTACAAGGGAAGCTTTCATTTGTCAAGGACAAGACTACAAGGCCCCTTCCTTTGACTCCTTTTGTGATTCCTTAATAAGAGAACAAGAAAAACTCTTACACCTTGGTCTTCTTAATCTTGGAAACTCTTCCACGAAAGCGTTAGCCGCCCAGCAGCAACCAAATTCAAAGAATCCTAAGAAGTCATATCCTTAAAAGAATGGTCCTAAACCATCTCAGCCTCAAAATGAAAGATCATTTCAGCAAAATGATAAGACCAATAAAAACAAATGGAAGAAGACTGATAGACATTGTAACTTTTGTAATCGAGATGGCCACTTAGAATCTAAATGCTTTAAGAAGATGGAAGCCTTGGAAGCCGCAATGAAGAAACATAACATCCATGTGGAGCCTACTTCAACTTCAACTTCCGGAATGGCACTTTCTGCATGTCATTGTCAATCATCTCAGTCTGGTTATGCATTAAATGTATCTTCTTCTTCTTCTCATTCTCATGAGTGGCTCATTGATTCTGGAGCCTCTTGTCACATGGCCAAAAACCAAGCCATGTTTTCTTCTTTAAATGATTGTAACACCAAAAATATATATATTGGTGATGATAGATCTCTTAATGTTGTAGGGACTGAAACTGTTCATCTAGACAATGGTCAGTTTAATGATGTATTATGTGTTCCAACCTTATCCTGCAACCTTCTATCTGTCTATCAGATAACTCATTCAGGTGAAGGTAAAATTGTTGAATTTTCACCTCATGATGTTGTAATCAAGGATCTAAAAGATCCTAAACAAATTCTAGCTACTGGTCTTGCTGATGATTCCAAAAGGTTGTATAAGTTTCACAACTTTGGGTCATCGAATCTTCCCTCAGTATTTGTTGCTCATAATGATGAAGTGAGCAAACTTTGGCATGAGCGATTTGGTCACTTAAACTATCGCTCCCTTCAGCATCTATGTAAAGAAAATATGGTGACAGGTCTTCCTATGGTATCTTGCAGAGATGGTGTTTGTTCCGGATGTGTACTCGGAAAACATCATCGGGACAGTTTTGACAAACGTGCCTCTTGGCACGCCTCAGCCCCTTTACAGCTTGTGCACAGTGATTTATGTGGTCCTCTTCCTGTTGCTTCATTCTCTGGCTGCAAGTAATTCTTAACTTTCATTGATGATTTCTCCAGACGCACTTGGGTATACTTCTTAAAACTCAAGAGCGAAGTATTTAACACTTTTTTGGCCTTCAAAGCCTTTGTTGAAAAACAATCTGGACATCAAATTCTTAAGCTAAGAACTGATAATGGTGGAGAATATGTTAAAAACACATTCATCAACTTTTGCACCGAAAATGGAATTCAAATGCAACATACTGTTCCATACACTCCACAACAAAATGGTGTAGCTGAAAGGAAAAATCGCACCTTAAAGGAAATGGCTAATTGTATGCTGCAATCTAAAGGACTCAGTCTTAGTTTTTGGGCCGAAGCAATTAATTGTGCAAATTATATAATCAATCGCACTCCTACTAAGGTTCTAGAGAATATCACTCCAGAAGAAGCTTGGAGTTCCATTAAACCAGATGTAAGTCACTTTCGTGTGTTTGGAAGTGAAGCATGGGCCCATATTCCAGATGAAAAGCATAAAGCTTTAGAACCTAAGAGTGAGAAATGTACTTTTGTTGGATATTCTGAAGATGTAAAAGGTTATAGACTTATTCCATTTAAGTCCAAAAATGTTATCATTAGAAGAGATGTAAAATTTGATGAAAATAAATCGGCCTGCGAGCCTAGTCCGGCGGATGTGCCACCTCTTCCTATCTCTTCTACTTTTGAAAACATTTCTTCTTCAGATGATGAAAGCGAGGATGATAATCCTCCCCCACCTTCTCAGGATCCTCAACTTCCAAGATGGGTCCGTGCTACTCGGGATGCAGCAGGTGATCTTGCCGGTGATCCTACAGATCAGCGACGTACACGTTCTCAGTTTGAAAGAGCCTCTTCTTTACTGGCTCAAGCTCCAGTAAATCATGATCCTGACACTTTTGCAGAAGCTTCAGGCCATCCACATTGGGAAGCAGCTATGAATGAAGAATATCATTCATTAATGACAAATGATACATGGGATCTTGTTCCTCTACCAAAGGGACGCAAACTTGTTAGATGTAAATGGGTTTACAGAACCAAGTATGGACCAGATGGGAAAGTTGATAAACATAAAGCTCGTCTCGTTGCTAAGGGCTTTTCACAGGTTGAAGGCATTGACTACACTGAAACCTTCTCCCCTGTTGCCAAAATGAACTCTATCCGCCTTGTTCTTTCCCTTGCTGCCTCTTTAAAATGGGAAGTCCATCAGATGGATGTTAAATCTGCCTTCTTGCATGGGGACTTGCAGGAAGAAATCTATATGGAACAACCCATTGGCTTCATACAAACAGACTCCAACCTTGTTTGTCGACTTAAGAAATCCCTTTATGGCCTCAAGCAAGCTCCTCGGGCTTGGTATGCCAAAATGGATAGCTTTCTTTTAGAATCTGGCTTTTCTAGGTGTCATTCTGACAATACTGTCTACACCAAGAAAGTGGGCAACTCTCTCATCATCCTTGTTCTTTATGTTGATGATCTTATTCTTACTGGTAGTGATCCCAACCTTATAAACCATGTGAAGTCCAGCCTTAAAAAGAAATTTGAAATGACAGACTTAGGACACTTACACTATTTTCTCGGTCTTCAAGTCTTGCAATCCCAAGAGGGTATTTTCCTTTCCCAGTCCAAGTATGCTTGTGATATTCTTCGTCATTTTCACATGGAAGACTGTAAGCCAGCCCCTTCTCCCTTTCAGTCTGGAGTCAAACTTTCAGTCTCTTGTACTTCTCCTGAAGTTGATGCTACCTTATACCGTCAACTTGTCGGAAAACTCTTGTATTTAACCCATACTCGTCCTGATCTTTCCTTTGTTGTTGGCCTTGTTGCTCGTTTTATGCAAAACCCCCGTGAAAGTCATTGGAAAGCAGCTAAAAGAATACTTCGTTATGTTCGAGGTACAATACAGTTTGGGATTCATTACAGTGCCAAAGCAGCTCCTCTGTTAGTTGGTTTCACTGATTCTGATTGGGCTGGTGACCCTGATGATCGGAAGTCTACTGCCGGTTATGTCTTCACTCTTGGTTCAGGACCTATTACATGGGCTTGTAAGAAACAGGCTGCCATTTCTCTTTCGTCAGCAGAAGCAGAGTATCGTGGTGCCGTGGAAGCTAGTAAGGAAGCCTTGTGGCTTCGTCAGATCCTATCAGAGTTTGGCTTTGAGCAGCAGCATCCAACCACACTTTGGTGTGATAATCAAAGTGCCATTCAGCTATGCAAAGATCCAGTCCAGCATCAGCGCAGCAAACACATTGAACTACACATGCACTTCATCAGAAAGCTCATTCATGACCATGTTCTTGAAGTGCAATATTGTCCAACAGATGATCAGGTTGCAGACATCTTCACAAAGGCTCTCACAGAGGCGAAGTTCACTAAACTTCGATATATGCTTGGAGTTCAGGAAGTTGTCACTAAGGGGGGATAGGCTCTAGTGCCTCCTTCCTTCTCCTATTGTGTCATATTTGTAAATCCTTCAATCCTATCCCAAGTTGTTCTTAAGGGGGGATGTTAGGATATTCCGACACATAGGATATAGTTAAGTTCAACTTGGTCTAGTATAGAGTTAGGTTAGAGTTAGGTAAAGTGTGTTTCTTTACCGTTGTACATTTTGTAACTTACAATCTGACGGTCACGATATGTAGTGATCCGACGGTTCACTCTCACCTCGGTATTACCGACACTTGATCCGTGGCTTGACACCCGATTGGTCCATGAGTTCTATTTAAAGCGCATGGAGGGTCATTGTTCGGGTAATCCGTGCATGAGAGAAGCTTATGTAAATTTTCATTCTTTGATTAATAAATTGCCTGTAGTACCCACGTTGGGACAGGCCGTGGACTGTTTCCCTCCTTGCACTTTGAGGGTTTTAACCACGTCAAAAATACTGGTGTATTGATTTGAGATCTAGTTGTGAGCGGTGTCCTTTTGGTATTCTTTCTGTGGAACTTACCCTGTAAATTCCTACATCCCCACTGAAACACCTTGTTCAATCCTATTAAAGCATGTAGGGAGCTGCAATTGAGGAAAAGTTAGAAATGAACTTCCTCCAATATTGTGATGCTCCTAAGAAGCTTCTAACTTCTGTAGCAGATTTGGGTTTAGGCCAGTTCACAATGACTGCCACCTTAGAAGGATCTATCTTCAATTCACCACCCCCTACTATATGTCCCAAATAATTCAAAGATGTTTTGCCAAATTCAAAACATCTAGTGTCTGCTTAACATGCTTTAAGTGTTCTTCCCACGTTTTGCTAAATATCATAATGTCATCCATATACACAATAACAAAATCATCAAGAAAAGGTCTGAGTACATCATTCATTAATCTCATGTAGTAGGGGCATTAGTTAAGCCAAAAGGCATAACCAACCACTCATACAATCCCTGCTTTGTTTTGAAAGCAGTCTTCCATGCATCTTGTTCTGCAACTCTGACCTGATGGTATCCACTATGCAAGTCTAGCTTGGAAAATAAATAGCTTCTTTCAATTGATCTAAAAGATCATCAATGCAAGGAAGGGGATAACGATTTTTTATTGTTATCTTATTCAATGCTTGGTAATCAATGCACATTCTCCACGAGCCATCTTTCTTTCTCACCAAAACGATTGGTGACCCACACGGTGATGTGTTAGCTCTGATGAACCCTTTCTCGAGCGACTCTACACCTACTTCTTGATTTTTGCGTTCTCTAAAGCGGACAATCTGTACATTCCAATGTTAGGCAATGGAGCATCTTGCTGCAAAACAATATCATGCACTATTTCCTTTTTGGGTGGCAGACCTTTAGGTTCTTGAAACAAGATATCATACTCTGAAACAACCTTTTCTAAATCAGCTCGCTGTTTAGCATTATAGCCTTCAAATACATTGGTTTTATCAGGTTTCTTTTCCTTTACAAACATTAATAAGAATTGTTTGCATGAATTTATCATTCTTTTCATCTGCCCTGAGTTTATGAGAGTATAATTATTCTTGAGCTTATGAGCTCTTACAAACTATTCGATTCCATCTTTAACAAGTAGATACTTGTTCTCAACTCTATATAAAATAGCTTTTCTTTCATACAAGTAATGACTTCCTAAAACAATTCCACATATATCCAAAGGAATTATGTCTAACCCAACCTCATCTACAAATGCTGACCCAAAAGAAAACTTGAGTTTGCATTGTCTAGTCACTTGTAGTTGTGCTTTATCATTTAACCATCCTAATGGGTATGGTTTCTTGTGAGGGTCACTAATCCCAACTTCTTTACAATTGCTTCAGAAATTAAATTTACTTGTGAGCCACTATCAAACAAAGTATCAATCTTTTGATGTTTGGAAATAACTCGAATATGGAAAAGCTCTTGTCTTCTTCTCTCATTTTCTTCATCAATAGTAGATTGTGTAGAATTACTAGTAGATGCTTCAGAATTCTTACCTCTTATACATGTGGCTGCAATAGTTGTTTCATCTCCTGAGTCTGACCCCAAGTCTTTCTGAATAGCTACAACAATATTCTTCTTCTTGCCCTCAAACTTCTTAGGTCTCAGCTCTGGATGCAGAATCCAACAGTGCTTATCATCATGCCCATCATTTTTATAGTGAGTGCATGAAGCCTTGCTTTTCTGTGCAGTGTTAGCCTTCCTTGCTTTCCATTTCTTCTTTCTTTTCTCCTTATTCTTGCTTGCAGTGGGTTGGGATGATCCCCCAACTTCTGGACTTCCATTCTTTCCTCTAGCTTCTAGATGAGTAGCTTGTACGGATACCTCATCTATTCTAGTGGGATTAAACATGAGGATAGTGTGCCTCATGTAGTTGTGTAGACCACCAATGTACTTCAACATAGTCTCAAGTGAGTCTAATGGGATTCCTAGAATCAATGCTCTCTTTCTAAATTCTTGAGTGTATCCCTATACACTTTTCCCTTTCAGTTGTCGAAGAGTTTTCCATCTCATCATGGCTTGTTGCATGTAGGCCAATGGATAGAACTACTTTTTTATTGCAAAAACAAATTCACTCCAGACAGAGATAGTCTTACCATGTCTCTTCGAGTCAGCTTGGGTCCTGCCTTCCCACCAAACCAAGGCAGTGCCTCCAAGGCATAGGCTTGCCAGCTGAATCTTGTTCTTGTCTGAATTGATAATCTGCACTCTGCAATAAACATCAATTTGTCTAATCCAATTGTCCAGCTTTTCTGCATTCAACTCTCCATCATATATAGGTAAATCAAATTTTACATCTAGTTTAATCAAAGATGCTTTCTTTTTATGTTCAGGGCCATTAGGAGGTGTGAGAAAGCTTTCTTCTTTCCCCTTGCCTTTTGAGTGGTCATGGAAGTGAGACTCATCTTCTCCTTTATCTTGTTTGGAGCCCGATGAATCTTCATCTTTGTGTTTTCTAAAGTCCCTATACATTTCCTCTACCATGGACTCTATGGCTAGGAAACTATCTATGAATTGAGGGTCTGGCCCCATAGAACCTTCTTCTGACATTGTCTTCCGAGGATAGACTCTCCCAATTTCAGGATTAGTTTCGACCAACTCTCCTCCTCCTAATTTGAGCTTTGATCTAGTTAGCATTCAACAGCTGAATCCAACACAAGCTTGTCTAACCTTAACAACCTTGGGCTCTGATACCAGTTGATCTGAAAATCACTATTGAGTGATCTCAGTTAATTAATTAATGAATGAAGGTATTACAGACTCATGTGTTGGTGTGTGTATATGTTATCTTAGGCAACGGATCGATCAAATTTCAAAATACATAGACACTGGAAAATGGAAAACAGTAAGAGAAACACAGAGAGAAAACATAAGAACACAACAAATTAATAAGGAGTTCACCCAATCCTCCTGGGCTACTTCTCTGGTCCAGCTTTTAGTGGTGGCCTTTTCTTATTGTGTCTTTAAAGCAGAGTTTTTACAATGAGGAGCTCAATTTGAGTCTCCTGAAACAGATGATGCTCAACAGGGTGGTACTTGGATTCCCCAAGCCACTAGAGTGCACAGACTCTTCCTTGCCAAGTCTTGATCTCAATTGGTCTTGAATGGGATGAGTCCAATTTGGTACCCAGTTCCTGAAAGATATCCTCTCAAGGATTGCTTGAACCTCTCAAGCCTTCTGTCTGCTCGATGCTACCTTACTCTGCAGGTTAGCTCGGCTCTCTATTTTCTGCTTCTTGCTTATTCTCTGTTCTGTCTCTCCTTCTTTCTTACAGTGCTCGCTTCGCACTCTCTTTTTTTCCTTTCATTCTCTGTCTGTTCATGGCTTAAAGCCAGTACGGCTCAAGACTGTTTACTTCCTCTTCCGCCCTTTCAGATCGCCTGCAGCTGTTCGCTTGGAGTTCCCCGCCTTTGCGTCATTGCCACTGTGTAACGTCTCGCAGGGAAGTGGCCACTTGTCCTCTCACAAATTGCGCCAGCTCTTCCTCAAACGGTTCAGTATTTCGGTTACGTTGTGTAATGATTCATCTACCAACTTAGCGGTCAAATCAAACTTCAGACTTTTATATGCCGCAGCTTAATTCTCCCTCCGGATTCGGTCATTCATTGGGCACAATCTCTGCCGTCAGATCTAGAGCCCCCAGATCCTACAGTGTTTGCTCTTATCGCGTAGTTGACTTGCTCGACCGTTAGCCCGTGATGAGAGGCGATTTTATCTCCCATCCACTGGACACGCATTATGCAATGTATGGAATCGCTCATTCTCCTGCCAAATTCGCTTACCTCCCAACATGCCTCCTGTTGGAGAGGTAAATCCCCTCTACGGATAGAGGCGATCCCTACTAGCCCAGCAAGGGTCTAGCAACAATCACACAATGCTGCCACGCATGTTCCTAATTGCAATTAAACAAGAGGTAAAGAACACCTACTTGGATTCCCGCGCTGTCGTTTGACGAAGGGATGTTGTCTTCGCTCCTTCGCTTCAGCTGGTCACAATCCTCCGCGATCCCCGCAAATGGATACCTGCACACACGAAGAGGGAACAAACGCAAGCGTGAAATCTAATAAAAGCAACCATACATCAGTCAGAAAAGACGTAATTCACGTTTAACCATTGCATAAACAAGTGAGAATGGAACAATAATAGCAGTCATCTATTATTAATCAGAATAGAGAAGAGTACAACCAAATGTTCTGACGTCGGTAACCTTCTCAGGAGGGGCCAGTCAGCATGTATCTCAAGCATTCACCTTTGAGGATGATTCTCCCAAGACAAACAACTCTCTCTCTCACACAAAAGTCACAAACAACCTTCCCTAAGCAATCAATCACTTCCACATCTAGCACACCACACCTATAGCAGCAATATGAGCACTACAAGCTCTATACAATCCAAGCTATTCCAAGCTAAGTCTAACTATCCAAAACTAGCTGCCCATGGTAATGGTGAGAGTTTATATAGGAGAAGGAGTCTCCTAAAAAGGTGGAAGGATGAGCTTATCTTCAAGGGGAGTTGTTGGAAAGGGTCGAACAGACATGCCATAGGAGGAAATCGATATTCACAAAGCTAACAACCAAGCCTGGAGTGATCTGGAAGGCTGGTTGTTTGAACAAATTCGCCCAAACTGGATCAGCGCGGATTATGAGGCAACTAACGCGATGTCGCCGCGTCTACATAACTGGGACAGTCATGTCAGCGCGGAAGAACACGGGAAAGGCGCGCTGGCGACCAGCGCGGAAAAGTGATGTCCTTCCGAGCTGGCAGCGCACGGAATACACTACAGGGCGCCAGTCATCGCGGGTATTTTGGTAACAGACGCGTTGATAAACAAAACTTTGGATAAATGGGTTTTTGGGCCAGTTCAGGAAGCATGAACTTGGTGATTGTGAATTCTGGGCACAGCAGGGTGACTGACAGGAAGGCAGTGACAAATTACTGTGTAACAGATGCCCCCTAAAGCATGAAGACCGAGAGAGTGGGAGGGGTGAAATGCTTTACAACACACACCGAACTGGAACACCACCAAGAAGGACCGAAAATCTCTGACAATCAAGTACATGCAGTCTAGGCATGGGCGCAGCCATCCAAAAGACATGCGAGAATGGTCTGTGGAATGGACGCAGCCACCCAGGCAAAGAGACCAAAAACTGATAAGGTATGGTCGCAGCCATCCATGAAGACTCAGGTATGGGCGCAGCCATCCATCAATGAGTCATGTAATGATCATCCACAATTAGCAGCCTGGACCATAACAAGCAGAGATCCAGGGTCTTGCGCTCCATCTCGACCCGAACAAAGTACAAGTCCAAGCATGTGAATACAGGAGTCAAAGTCGAACATGCGTGAACATCGTCTGATTAGCAGTCAAAGATGAAAACTGTAACAGACGCGAGAGGTACCACCAATAATGACAATGGTCCTCAAGGTACTATAGGTACAATCCATGGCGTGTGAATCAATGAGTTGGTGTCGAACACCCACAGAATCATTCGATCGAAGGCCAATGATGTAAGCCTTGCGTCGAACACGAAGAACCTGCCATTGAGGCATGCAGGCTCCAAGGCACCTGAAAGGAGTCTCTAAGTCACTTTCCCGGATAATGAGTTGGAGTCGACGAGAAAGGACCTTGATCGAAGGTGGGCCATGATGTTTCCCACATCATCGACACGAGACAGAGGTATAATAGTTTGTGTGAGATATAAGGGAAGGTTGTACTAATCCAGAGGTCAACTTCTCTTGAACATATTGGCGGCACGACGGTGGATTTGGCAGTATTTGACATCAAATGAGCAGAGGTCATGGTGACAGGGCAATGAGCAGATGAGAGGTCAAAACAAGGTAACCCAAACCCACGGAGGCTAATGTGAAACGAGATGAGATATCCCCACCCAGACACGAATGCAGACTAGTGCCATGTTCAAGAGCGACATACTGCCGACACGACAATTATTACAGTTCCATTTTCCCCACCATTTCTGGCAGGTACCCCGATTATTTTTGGATGACAAGCTTGACGGGGATAGCATATGTTCGAAAAGTGTCATTTCGACAATATCCGATGTCATCAAGTGTTTAACGAGCCTGACAAAGGAAAAACTCGGCGTCTTTTCTTGTTTAGAGAGCCTGAAAAGACAGCAGAAAAGAAGACTCCAGGGGGTCCTTTTTCGTACAGTTGTGTCTCTCGAGCCCGAAAAAGTATAAAACAATGCTCGAAAGAACCGCCCGGCCATTACAACCGAGGAGTACTTTTCATGAATAGTGCTTTTGACCCGAAAAAGTAAAAAAGCGGTCGAAAACACGTCGTTTTAGAGCCGATAACGAGTTCGAAACGACAAAAACCCGGCAATCTTTTTAGTTTAAACGGTCGAAAAAAGAGCTTTAAAGGCGACCGCCTCTCATTTCTTTAACGAGTCGAGAGGGGGACTCGGCAATCTTTTCATCTTTAAACGGTCAGAAAAGAGCTGAAAGCAGACCTCCATTTTTATTCTCTTTAACGAGTCAAAAAGGGAAAAATACTCGTCCTAGAGGAACGAGTGGTATAAAGGGTAGCAACTAGTTCCGGCAATGGTGGAACTGTTCAAAACATGTAATGGTTAAGAGGCTGGCTAATAAAACCACTCATCACTGCGGTTCCTCAGGAAAGGATAAACAACCAAGTGAGAGCATATGATCGGCCAAAGAGATGGTGGCGATGGAATGAAACAACCAAGGCTCATCTAGCAGAATTCAGCGGATAAAAATGGCAATCACGAGATGTAAATCGGGTATGGGTTCATTTTTACACAAGCTTGAACCATGGAGAACTTTGCTTGGATTCGGTTTCATGTTTACACAAGCTTGAAACGAAAAACTATGCTTGTTATAAGTTTGCATGCCCCCAGCATAATAATGAAAATCGAGGTACATGCCCCCCCAAGCTTCATTGCATTCGACAAAGTGGATGGAATGAAGGTTCACTTTCGAGATCTATGAAAGACTCGACTTGTATTTTACGAGATCTTAATCAAAAGACTCGATCTGGAAAGGGAGGTGTTTCATTTTTTAATGAGGTTGACACAGTAAAAGAACTATCCTCATAACCCGTGTTTCATTTTTTAACGAGCTTGACACAAGATCAGGAACTATGCTCGACTCCTTGTTTCGTTTTTTAACGAGGTCGACACAAGATCAGAACTATCCTCGGACCAGACCCAATTTCATTTTTTAGGGAGCTTGACATAGGAAAGTGAACTATGCTCCGCCCATACCCAATTTCATTTTTTAAGGAGCTTGACATCGGAAAGGAACTATGCTCCAACCAGACTTCATCATAATGAACGGGAAGTGGAGGCCCCCAAGAAAGTGGCTTCGGAGGGAAGGCCGACATCTTGGAAATCAGGACCTAATGCCCCCAGGACACTATGCACGATGGTGTCATCACTGGGTATAGGCACGGGGAAGGTGGCCACATAGTTGATTTGCGGCGAGGCAGATGCAACTTGTGGATGAAAGCCACGAGGGAAAGACAAGTGCGCCGGAGGGGCTTGTGGACGAACGAACGATAATTGATCGAACGTCACGATTCTTCCATCATGTGGAAAACAAACCACACGGAAAAGTGAAGAAACAAGGGCTCCCATGGCATACACATAATCACGACCAAGGAGAAGACTGAAGTCTAAAGAACCTTGGGTAACCGAGACGTCTATATAGACGGTCTTGCCTCCCAAAGTAATAGGAAACTTCGGGAGGATCCCTAATGGCTGACTCGTTCCTCCGTCAAACGCGGTGAGATGCGGTGCGACAGGTACAAGCGATGGGGAACCCAAAGCTCGCCAAGTAGTAACGGGCATAAGACTAACCGATGCTCCTTCGTCTAACACAGTGCCAGGCAGCGCCTTATTGCAAGCATAGGCGGTGACCCAGAAAGGCACGTGGGATGGAAGGGGAGGGGTAGTCAAACGACTCCAATCAAAAGAAATGACCGAACTACTTGGTGGGGGAACCATATGGTTGCCCCCCTGCTCGGAAAGAACCGAATCTAAATTCTCCGGAGAGGTTTCAATAGGAGAACCTTTATCAAGCTCAGGAGAATCTGAGGAGACGAGAAGAACATGAGAATTTTGCTCTTCCGAAACAGAGTGCTTGAGAGGAGGTGAACTCGAATCAACACCCTTTCTGATCGACGACGGGTCTGGAACAGGCTGGGAACAGCCAGGTTCGGGAAGAGGAGCCTAGACAAGAGAGGAATCTGAAGCAATCTCTTTGTCAACAAGGGTGCGATCTACAATTGTAGAAAGACGTTGATAACCGGCGGGAAATGGATTCGGGGGAGCAACAAGACTTTCCAACACAGCAGAGGCTTTATCCATGAGTGGACAAAGGTGAAGGGGATGTTTGCCTTCACAAAGTCGACAGGGGATTCGAAACTTCCCTTTCTCCTTACCATTCCCAACTGATGAGGTAGCATCGCCATGATCATTAGTGGACGATGAAGGGCGGGCCGGATCATGGGACCAAACTTCTAATACCCTGGGAATGCCAGGACAATCACGAAGCAGATGGTCCTCCCTGCATAATCGACAAGGAAACTTAAACTTCCGCGGAGGCGCAGAAGGTGACCCGACTTCAGGTGTACTGGAGTGGATAGCTGGACTTGAGAGGGGGACTGTGTGTGTAGGCTCTCCCTGAGGGGACTTCTTCTTCTTGGTCTTCCTCTTCTTCTTCTTAGCCACCTGGTTACTCACGTCGAGAATTTCACCAGGCGAAGTACAAGAGGACGACGTAGAAGTAGGCATCGAGGGGGAGAGATCCACCTTAGGATCAACATGATGTCGTTCAGGTGGAGGGACTGATGGACTAACAGCCGATACGGTAGGGACCAAAGAGGTTGAAAACAACCACACAGGCAACCCGACAGTTAACCCTGGTAGGGACAACGTTGCCATATACGGAGCACCAACATTCCCAAGAGGAGGGAATTGTCCTGGATTCCCATCAGATGGGGAACCTGGGTTAGTGAATCCCGGAAAAGTTGCCATAGCAAACGAAAACGAAACCTACTCAAGCTAATGCACACGAGATCTAATCAGGTGATGTTATCGCGGCCGAATAAATTTTTAAGACACAGGAACTGAACTTGACCTTTTCATGTTTCAAGAGTCGAGAAAAGGACGAAAAGATGACTCCAGTCTCCTTCGAATGTTTAATGAGCACGAAGTGACAAGACGCTCACAGGCACCTTTTCATTTAGGGAGTCCGAAAAGGATCAAAAGTGACTGCTCTGGAATTCTAGGTAGAGGGTGTGCCAAACTTTTCGCAAAACCACAGAATACTTTTTAGGGTACGGGTGGTCAATCTTTGTGAATGCTGTGTTCACTGCATTGCGAATCGTAAGGCGGCAGACTCGGCTTCCTATGGATCAAGGATAAAAGCCTAGTGGGGTCTCCCTATATACACGACGGTACGTGGGAGCACAGTCCGTGTTAGACCACTATCGAGTCACAGAAGGAGGAATCACCCAACCTAATGTGAAACAACAGTGACTATGTTTTAAGACGCCGGAACACGTCTCTAACCTAGACCTCTAGATATTTGCGTTTAGTTCCAATGCGTTTTTAGATTCATTTGGTTCATTTTACAGTTGATCTTGAGATTAAGTTTCGATTTCAAGCTCTATCGTATGTTCGCTCACAATTACCTAGATGCAATCTATATGCCAAAAAATTACGTTTTGTTCGATGAATTCTAGCTACGAGAGGGCAAGGAATTTTTAATCAAACAAAACAAGTACAAGCAAACAAGCAACTTAATGCAACTAAAGCGAGGAAAGGAAACTTTTTCTTTTTGAAGATGCAAATCAATGAAATGTTCTTTTCCTTTTCAATTTTTTAAAGCAAAGCTACTAGTTTGATTTCCTTCCAATGGCACAAAGCATCTAAATGAATTTGGAGGAACCAGAACACCAAGCAAATCTCTTAATGAAAGCACACAAAGTTCCCAAAACATCCAACGAAGGCTTCCAAATCAAAAGGAAAAATAAGTTCCGCACGAGATATGTGATCTAAGCTCGGCAAGACAAGCAAGGATTGCAAGCAAGGAGGAAGCGAATGTGAACTGATCGATCCAAACAATCGTAATCTATGCTTGGTAGTGAAGAAATCGAACCAACATAAAAAAGGTGGTTCAATAATCGGCACTAAAAATCAACCAGCAACAAGCAGTGAAAAAGCCTCAAGCAAATCAATGAGAGGGTTGTGGATGAACCTTGAATAGACAAGTAACCCAAGCAAACGGTTTCTCGATGAAACTTCTAAAGGGCTAGGTCACATGGCCTAAAAACACAAGAGTCACTCGAATGAAATCAAAGAGAGAGCATCCCTTAACCAAAAGCAATCAAAACAAGCTAATGAGGGACAAGAAACCACAGGGGATAAGAAAGATTGATGAATTCAGGAGATAAAGTTATAAAAACAACTTTTCAGGAGTCAGCGCAAGTTTTACACTAAAAACCCATGTCAGCGCAACTTTTACACAGACCACCCGAGCTGTCAGCGCGACTTTTTCCCAAAAAACCGAGCTGATCTCAGAAAAACACAGTCATCGCGGAATTAAGCTAGAAACCCAAAGTCAGCGCGGGTAGAAAGCTATCAAGTGGCGCTGACATCGCGACTATACACGTCTTTTCCGCGCTGATCCGATTTTCCAGGATCGTCGCGACTGTTAGGCGTATTTAAGCGATGAACAGGATGTTGCAAAAGGGTGAGTGCGATGTCAGCGCAACTGTTAAAATTAAATCCGCGATGGAGCTCAAAAATAGTGACAGGCAAATCAAAACTCCCAAATCAAAACAGCCAATCTTTCAATCAAACAGGGGCATCTCCCAGATCAACCCAGGAAACGCAAAAGACTGATAATTAATCCCCAATTTCAAAAAGAGAGCAATCAAATTCAAACACAAAGATGGACTCAAGAGACAAAAAGGTTGGTCCCCAGCGGAGTCGCCAAATTGTTGGAGAGGTAAATCCCCTCTACGGATAGAGGCGATCCCTACTAGCCCAGCAAGGGTCTAGCAACAATCACACAATGCTGCCACGCATGTTCCTAATTGCAATTAAACAAGAGGTAAAGAACACCTACTTGGATTCCCGCGCTGTCGTTTGACGAAGGGATGTTGTCTTCGCTCCTTCGCTTCAGCTGGTCACAATCCTCCGCGATCCCCGCAAATGGATACCTGCACACACGAAGAGGGAACAAACGCAAGCGTGAAATCTAATAAAAGCAACCATACATCAGTCAGAAAAGACGTAATTCACGTTTAACCATTGCATAAACAAGTGAGAATGGAACAATAATAGCAGTCATCTATTATTAATCAGAATAGAGAAGAGTACAACCAAATGTTCTGACGTCGGTAACCTTCTCAGGAGGGGCCAGTCAGCATGTATCTCAAGCATTCACCTTTGAGGATGATTCTCCCAAAACAAACAACTCTCTCTCTCACACAAAAGTCACAAACAACCTTCCCTAAGCAATCAATCACTTCCACATCTAGCACACCACACCTATAGCAGCAATATGAGCACTACAAGCTCTATACAATCCAAGCTATTCCAAGCTAAGTCTAACTATCCAAAACTAGCTGCCCATGGTAATGGTGAGAGTTTATATAGGAGAAGGAGTCTCCTAAAAAGGTGGAAGGATGAGCTTATCTTCAAGGGGAGTTGTTGGAAAGGGTCGAACAGACATGCCATAGGAGGAAATCGATATTCACAAAGCTAACAACCAAGCCTGGAGTGATCTGGAAGGCTGGTTGTTTGAACAAATTCGTCCAAACTGGATCAGCGCGGATTATGAGGCAACTGACGCGATGTCGCCGCGTCTACATAACTGGGACAGTCATGTCAGCGCGGAAGAACACGGGAAAGGCGCGCTGGCGACCAGCGCGGAAAAGTGATGTCCTTCCGAGCTGGCAGCGCACGGAATACACTACAGGGCGCCAGTCATCGCGGGTATTTTGGTAACAGACGCGCTGATAAACAAAACTTTGGATAAATGGGTTTTTGGGCCAGTTCAGGAAGCATGAACTTGGTGATTGTGAATTCTGGGCACAGCAGGGTGACTGACAGGAAGGCAGTGACAAATTACTGTGTAACACCTCCGATATTCTGCCGGTTTTGGAGCGTGGGGCCTGCCTTTAGCTTTAGCGCTTTCTCGGCTTCCCATGCGATCGAGCGCTCGGGAATTTTCCTTCTCGAGTGGTTTTACCCAACGATGCACGATGAAACGACCTCTGTTTTCCGATCTGGACTTCCTAACTGCTAGTTTGCATCCTCCGCGGTCTCCATGGGCCTCGGTCAACATGCTTTGACCAAGGTCCTCGTCGTTCCTCGCTAGCTACAAACTGCCACTATCCAGAGGTCTTCCTGATAGCTCTTTGTTCACGGTTTTTGAAGTTTGTCCTGATTTGATACAGTTATAGCACTTTGATAATTTCCATGGATCTAATTCGGATCAATTGAAAGAGGCAAGACACATCCTGCTTGGGCATCTCCATGGCACCAATACCTACCCATCCAAATCTAACTCCGAACCTGTGCAACAACAGAGAATGTTTGCCTCCCCATATGGTGAAACCCTCTGTGAACCCCCATGTGTCATCCCATGAGCGAACTATATCACCTTCTGCCACGACTCCACTCATCACGAGTGATCTATTGATCAACTGAATCCCTGCATCCCATAGCCAAACCTGCTGCGGCATAGCCCTGTCAACGGATGGAATCCCTCTAGCCCTCATCTCTAGTCCTTGCATGTGATCACTATATAGGCTCCATATATCGTGGGCTAATAAGATGCATGCTAATCTTCCCTGTGCCTGCCACTATGTAGTACCGATGATCACTGGGAGCCATGTGTGCCAAAGAGCTACCCCCTGAATGCAACCAAAAGATGGGTATCTGATACTTGTAATCGACTCAGGGTATGTGGAACCCTCCTATCCCTGCCAACCATCTCCCCTGGGTTTGCCATCCGCCCTCTCGATAATGTGCCAATACAATGTCTGGAGGTTGGACACATACTCGAAAGCTGCCTCAATCGTACACGGTATCCTCTGCTCATGCATGATCTTGACATGCCCTGTGGAATGAGTGACACATGTCTCCCTCGTGACCTGCTCGCCAGGCGTAGGCTCACTAATGAATGATATGCCACCCCTGCAGATGATCAGCTCATCCCCTAACCTGTGGTTGTCAACTCATGCACTAATCCAATGCTACCACTGAGAAGTCTCTCCCCTAGTTTTTTTGAGTGTCATCCCAATATGTCGGGTGAGCTCCCTGTCCCCAGCTGCTCATGCCCAGAGTGTCAAAGGACAAAAACAAAGTCTTTTGTGCCTGTAAGGTGATGTATAAGAGGGACAGGCATGTATGTCCCCATGGATACCATCGAGTATCACTCATCTGCGTCCTCATTGATCCTAGGTGAAGTAAACCCAAAGGTATGCTTGGTGTCTCTGTCCGTAAATCTCCTTGGAGGCAACCCTCCAAGACGTCGCTATGCAGCACCATATGCCCCTGCATCCCACTGAGTATCCTTGTAGTCCTCGACCTAGCACTGTACCCTGTAGCCTATCCCTGTACACCACTGGATACCTCGTGCTACTGTTGTACCATCTTGTATCATCTCGTATCCTGCCTTTGTCACTGTATCTGGATCTCCCCACGTGTACTTGATGAGAGGTGAGAGTTGCTCAATGCAAACCAACATGCTACATCAAACAACCACGCATCTCCATGCTCTTCTATAGGCCACTGCTCATCACTGCATACCTCTATATAACACTGGATGCTAGGTTCTAAAATTGGGTCTGTATGCATCAAGTCACATCCCTCTACATAAGACCAATCTCTATGACATATCCATATGCACCCCTGTGTACCACTGCCTACTGTCGTACCACCCTTTATCATATGCCATCCTACATGTGCCAACGCATCCACCAATTTGCTAGTAATCCCTCAATGATGTGGGCTACATCTCCCCATTTTCCTTGAAAAACTTGAGAGTTTGACTCCTCACATGCCAATGGGAATGACACTATTGTGCCTATCCTCAGTAGCTCTAGTGTCCAATATACCAATGAGAGAGCACCTTCTCCATGTAATGCCCTGTCCGGTGGTCTGTCGATGCCACCTCCTGCTACCAACTCTTGCCAGAGTAGGGTAATCACCCTATGACTACATGCACAATCAATATGCCAAGACAACTCATGAAATTGATCTGCTCCCCTGTCAAACCATCTTGTCACTAGTGTTGTCTGGGGCTCTGATGGAGATCTGAAATGTGTGTGCACCCAAACGTCGGATCCATCACACAACTACTACCATCACCTAACGACTCTATGATGTGATGGGAAATCCCACCTGGATCCCAACAATAGTCTAGCCCTCGTGTCCCTATGGTTATCCATGGCCTCTGTTGAAATGTCGCCATGGATGTATCCAACCGCCTAGCCAGCTCCATCGAGTACTAGCTCAGTACCTCTTGCCACCCAATCCCAAAGGAGGGATTGAATGTACAATCCCCTGTGGAAGAAACAAGCCCTCCAAGTTGATGCAATGTCATACTCAACTCATGTCGCTCAGTCTTGCTAACTTGACCTTCCCCTAGGGTATGTCTAGACAATGTTGCCTCCCTCAATCCAATGCATAAGGGTGGGCTAATAACGTTGTAGATCTTGTCAATGTGCCTTTGAAATGAACTGTGTTGAAATCCCAACGTGCGGTCTCTATGCTGCCCCTCATCAATGGCTAGCCCAAAGGATGGTTGCACATCCTCCTCCATCATGGACTCAACATGAGCCTCCAAATTCTCCTCCATAGACAATCCAACACGCAAGACATGCTCGCCAATCAGCTGCAGGTGACTATCGTCTCGTAACTCTTGCATAGATCTAGATGCCTCTGTACCTATCGACTCCTCATCAACGGTGGAGATGTCTCCCGACACCTCATCAACCTGTGGTGCGCTACTATCACCTGAGTACTCAGTCACAACCCCAGATACCTCATCAATGGATACCTCAACAATAGATGGCACCTCCTCAATGGTGGACACCTCTGTGTCTCTTGGCATCTCGTCAATGGAAGGCCCTGTGGGTGTGTGCTCTACTCTCTCCCCCAAGGTGTCAGCTAGAGCTATCAAAGGAATCTCCAACAAGGGTGACTCCTGCGTCACACTGGACACATTGACATGCTCCTCACGCTCTAGTGTGCCCAAAGAAACCTCCTCCTTATGCTCCTGATATCTAAAGCAGATCTCCACCATGAAAAGCGCCCCTTGGTCTCACTCTTTAACTGTTCCTGTCCTATCTACTCCTTTGGAGGAGATCTAATGCCCTGATTCTGTTGACTTCCCCACACAATGTAGATGGTTGCACCCCCACAGCCTGCACACCACTAATGTCTCTGTTGTAAGGATGATAATGGATTTGGTCTGACACCTTCCTCAACTGGGCCAATCTCTCATCATTCCAATGGATTCCACACCAAAATTCCTACATACTAAATCTTCTTTGAGCCATAAGTTGTCTATGGTTTAACTCGTCACTATGCATACATGCTCAAATCTTCCATGATCTAGATGGCTACCCCATAGTTGGTCAAGATCATGGCTCTGATACCAATGTAATGATCCTAAATAGGAATGTAAGTGATATACAAAGCATGCAGACAATCCAACAATAAGAAAAACGAAATATACATTAAGCACCCATGGAAACACTGTAAATAGAAAACTGCTGAGCCATTTTATTACTTCTTCAAGAGAAAAATACAATAGTAAAATAGAATGGTGTAGCTGGGCTTGTCTCAATGGACAACCTTGACAAAACCCAGGTGAGAAAATGTTGAACTGAAGACTGCTACCATTGCTCCACCAAATTGAATTGTGCTACCCCAGGAAACTACTCTGTTTGCTGACTTCAAAGGGCTGGAATCACTACTTCCTGTGCTTAGAAAATTATGAGATTTCATCTCCTTGCTCCTTGGCATAAACCCAGAAAACCCCACGAAGGAATTGGCCAAATGTTGACCTCTGAATTTTGGCCCAAATTCCCCTTAACCCCTCTAGTTGCTGGCTGAGTTGGGACCCCTATTTCGCCCCTTATATCTACCCATAAAATTCTATAAAATCAAGATTGTGATCCTTGCCCAAAACCCAAAAAAACCCAAAAAGGGTTTCCCTTGGTTCCAAACTTCAAAAATTAACCTTTCACAACTTAGTCCTCCTCCAATTTCGAATTTTGTTGCTGTGACTGATCTTGTCAATATCTGCTCTCCCAACTCCAAGAATCCTCCTCAATTGGCCCTCCAAGTGATCTCTTACTTCTTCCGACTAGCTCCAACTCTACAATTCATTCCTCCAACTCCCACGCGAGCCTAGAGTTGGCTCCCTACGAAGGCTTCGGGTAACTGTAAATTGAACTATTGGGATGCTGGCTCTATTGGCTCCAAAACTCATAAGAAAGGTTGGTCCTTTTTTTCTCTCCTCTAACTCTCCCGACAAATGCTTGATCACTGATAGCTCCAAACTCCCCCTGTGTATTCTCTAGCTAGCCAAAAATACACACTCCCTGTTGTGGTTGAATGACAGTGTTATACACACTCTCGGAACTCCTGAAATACTTATAGAACTACCTCTCTAGGGTGGGAACGGATGGTCCCCCGAAGTAGAGGTTGAATCTCCCGCTTGAGAGATTCGTGGCTAAACAGTCGGTTAACTCAGCTAAACAACATAGCGAATAGTCAAGTAATTTTGATTGCAAGGTGTAAGAATGAATCCAAATGAGAGCTCTCTCCTCCTTTTATCTTTGTGGGCCTTCCTTGCCTCATGTGGGCCCCTCCATATAGCACTTCGAATTCCCTCCAAACCATTCGAATGGCCTAGTTCGAATTCCCACGTGGGTGGCCCCTT
Organism: Pinus tabuliformis; assembly: GCA_031772625.1. Lineage (NCBI taxonomy): Eukaryota > Viridiplantae > Streptophyta > Pinopsida > Pinales > Pinaceae > Pinus > Pinus tabuliformis. Next base: position 41,439,552 of record CM062816.1, on the reverse strand, counting down.
GCTTCCACTAGCAACCAAATTAAGTCGAATTTCCTCCTAAGTCCCTAAGTCGAAAACGTTGCATTCTTTCTCTTAGCCAAAATTGTGCAAAAATGTGTGGAAACACCATGTTACAAATATGTTTGAGAAGGGACATGACAAAATACCTCCCTATTTAAGAGGAAGTGTTGGAAATTGTAACTAGGTTCAGTCTTCATAAGGACCTATGTGTAATCATGACATTGTGTATTTTGTATAAAGACAGAAAAATAAAGAAAAGAAAATAATATTTTTATGTAAAGCATGGGTTTCATGTTCAATTTTAGGTCAAAAGCATGTTCTTCGTGCTTGTAGGTCTTTCTAGTTCTTTTTAGGACAAAGAAGAAATTATGTCATGTGTTATAGTCCCATTTGGACTCATTGTAATGAAGAAAAATATTTATTTTGTCAAGAAAAAGCCATGTATTCCTCCAAGACCAAGTCAGCCCTAGTCAAGGACAAGTCAGCCTAAAGGGAGGGCTATTTGACCTCTCAAGAAGGCTATAAATACAAGGAGCTCGACCTCATTTGTCACACACTCTCATCATAAGTTCGATTTGCAATAGAAAAGGAGAAAAAGAGCTGGAAGGACGAAGGAAGGAAGAAGAAAGCAAAGTTTCTTGGGATAATCTCTCTCTGTTTGTTCACATGTATGGAGTTAGGATTTTTGTGTAGCTGCAATTGCAGGAGGGCCAAAATCACAGGGCTGAAATTCAGAGGAGTAGTTGTAGCGCCGAAATTCTAGAGCGAAGCTGCAAAAGGTCGAAGTTTTGAAGCCACCTTGGAGAGATCTTGGGGGGGGGGGGGAGGCTGACTTGGTGCTTGGGAGGATTTTGGGCTTTGGTCTTTGGGTCTTAGAAGTCTCATTGTAAGAAGATTCTATAAGAAGGGAAGCATTCTTTCTAGGCTTTCCCCTTGGAGGGGTTTTTCCCTGGCTTGGAGCTTATATCTTGTGTACTTTGTTCTGTCGTGATCTTTATTGTTTTGGTAATTGCTTGATGATAAACTAAAGACCAACTAACATCACAAGTAATTATCAAGTAAGGAAATTTAACAATAATTTGTAAAACCCTTGATTTTCCAACAGTACCAACATTGGAGTTTACAAGTCAAAAACAAGTCTTAAAGACTCTTCTCACCACGCAAAACTCTTACGATGCTATTGTTCCCCTAGAACAACAACTAGTTGATGTTTGGACTCGGGTTATTAATTCCATGGGTCCAGATCCACAACTTATGCTGATGATAAAGAGAATATGCAACCAATGCAAAGGAAACACTCTACACACAAAATTGACAAGTGAAAGATTGTTTGGTTTCTTTCATCATTGATACTGCTAGTAGAACAAACTTTGTCCCCAAAAGTTGGTTTCATATGTACAAATTCCTACTATAGTCCATCCTTGTCCCTATTACTTGGGTTGGGTGAAAGATTTCAGGATTCCAACACTAATATCCAAGCAATGTGCAGTCAATTTTTCCTTTGGATCACATAGGAATTCAATTCATTGTATTGTCACTCCATTGAATTGTTCTAAGTTGATCCATCAGTGTCCTGATCAATATGATGGACATGCCATGCATAATGCATAGTGAAGCACTCACAAGCTTCAGAAAGATGGTGAAGAGTAGAAAATTACCTTTGCTTCTACTAGCTCTTCTTTACTTTCTGGAAAGTAGGCACTAAAATAGGTTAACATCCCTAGGTATTTAAGACTTTGGTTTTGTTTGACAAACAAAGAAACATAACTTGAACACACTCCCTCCATCAAGTATTCAGGCTCTGAGTGATGCATACTTAGTTGTTTTTGAAGTGCTTACGCGATTGCCTCCTCTTCGAACCATCCAATGCAACATTGGTTTGGTCCTTGGTTCTTCTCTTCCCAATTTGCCTGCATATCGCACTACAACACTAGAAAATGTGGAGATATAAAAGCAGTTGAAACTTTAAAACGCTTCTTGGACATTATAAGAGTTGTCCCATCACTTCTCCTTGTGGTTCTCCAGTTTCTATTATACCCATAAAAGAGCAAGATGAATGAAGTTTGTTCACAAACTATCGAGTGTTGAATAAGATAATTGTGAAAAACCAGTATCCCTGCCTAGGATTGTTTATCTCGTGGAATAGCTGAATGGTGCTTGTTACAATAAAAACTAGCACCTAAGGTGGAATAGTCCCAACCACCAAGGTGCAAGCTCGAATTGAACTTAGGAAGGATGCCCACTCTCACCATAACAAGTTTTCCTCTTGCTGAGGTTAGCTGTTTTCTAGCACCAGGGGGATTCCCAGGTGGGTTGAAGTGCAGGGTGAAATTTAGGTTTATAAACCAAAATGTATGTCTAGTATAGCAAAGTGTATGTGTGAGGGTACCCAAACTTGTAAAATATCTAATTTAAGTAATGTTATTGTCAGATGTAACATTCACATTTGTAAATGGAAATGTTTGAATAGGTTTATAAGGTATAAATGGAAGTTTATATGCTCGAAAGCAAATTGAAAATTTAAATTTCTAAACTAAATAAAGTGTTGGAAATGCATCAATTTATAACAGAAATCAGATAATAAATTTCAAAATGCAACAAGGATCGAAATGTCTAGTTTGAAATCTTAAAATGAAATAATCTAGATTTAATGCCATTACTAGAATTTGAAATGTTTGAGCAAGTTTATAATGTTCAAATGGAAATTTATATGCTTGATTGCAAATCTAAAATATAAGTTTCTAAACTAAATAAAGTGTTGAAAATGCATCAATTTATAACTAATAAAAATCAAATAATACATTTCAGAATGCAACTAGTATTGAAGACTCTAGTTTGAAATAATCTAGATTTAATGCATTACTAGAAATTGAAAATTTTGAATTAAACTAGGTGCTGGAAATTGCAAGAAATTCAAAACAGAAACCAAAATACAGTTTTCCAAAATGCAGAAAATTAAATTTGCATAGTTAATGATCCAAATTAGATACCTGAACAGATCTGCAATGCTGGAAAATGAAATTTCCAGAAATAAATGCAATGCGGAAATTGCAAACTCTTTGAAGCAAAAACTTGGATGTAATTTCCAGATTGCAAAAGCTAAGAAAAGGTTCCTAAAATTGTGTTTTTGGGTGGTGAGCAAGGCATATTGGTGCCTTAATATTGAATATTCCCTTGCACTAATGCAATCAATCTATTTTTATGGATGACAAAAATTTATCAATTTCCTAGTATTAATATGTTAATTTTTGCGAAGTAAAGGGAAGCATAACTGAAGGTTGGAGGCTGGTTTCTAGAGCAAATCCAGTCACATGTGCAAGGAAGAAGAAGGTTGCCTGCGGTCATAACAACAGAGACTCACAGCCAAACATATCTCATCATTTGAGCTAGAGACATAGACCCGAAGGGTCTCCCACTCAAGCGAAATAGCAAGGAAGAAAGCAAAGGTAATAGGGCTCTTTTAAAGCCTATTACAGTCACACGTGTGAGGAGAAGGAGGCTATCTCTGCTGTCATAACAGCCCTCCCATTACAGTCATACAAGTTCGTTGGTTGTTGAAGAGAAAGAAGAGATCATCATAAGGAAAGGGTCTCATCAAAGGTATCTTTTCTAGAGCAAGTGCAACAAGATCTAACAACAGTTAGAAGAAGGACGAAGTGCTGGAAAATGAAGTGCCAGAAGAAGGAAGTGTTGGGGAACGAAGTGCAGAAAAGGGGGAAGGACTTGACTTGTGCTTGGAGGACATTCTAGTCAAGAGTTTGGCATTGATCAATAAGAAGCTTGACTTGTGCTTGGAGGACATTCTAGTCAAGGGTCTAGGGTTGGCATTGATCAATAAGAAGCTTCAATAAGAGAAACTTACTAAAGGGTTTTCCTCTTAAGAGAAGAGAGGTTTTGGCCTTGGAAGAGAGCCAACATCTTGTGTTCTTGTTCTTATGGTTTTGATAGCAGTTTGATGAAGTACACACATATGCCTTAATAAAAAGAAGAAGATTAAGCTAACAAGAAAAATGAAAAGACTCCACAAATTGTTATCAAGTCAAGAAGAATCATACTAAACCTAATTGCCCTAGATTCTTCAATGGGCCTTGCTATGTAACAATGTTGGTTGATATGATGCTATACAAATGAGTTGCCAATTCGAATTTTTTTATGAGAAATTCTTCAGATTGAGAAAGTCCAAGTACCATTATGAATACCTCCCTAGTTAAGAGGGAGTGTTGAAAAGTGTAACTAGGTTCGGTCTTCATAATGACATGTAATTATGATTTTTGTAATGAGATGTAAAGAAGAAAAATAAAAATTACTATATTGACTTGTTTTATGCGTTTCATGAGCAAGAGATTTTATTTTTGAGTCAAGACTCCCATTGAGAGTCTTTAGGATTTATTTGTCATCTAGTCATAAAATGATAGAGTCATTGTCATGTAATGAAGTCATGTTACACTTTGTAAAAGGTCAAAATTGTCCATGTAAAATATCCTCCAAGACCTTGTCCCTTATCCTCTTCAAGCCGGCCTATAATGATGGAAGAACATACTAGAAGAAGTTTGCCTAACCACAAGTGATCATGTCGGGCTAAAGGACATGATGAGAAGTGTATATATAAGCCACACTCAACCTCACTTAGGACAAGTAACTCAACTTGCATTCGATCAAGAGAAGTGCAAAGAAAGAAGCTATGGAGAGAAGTGCGAAGGAGGTTTCTTCTGGGGCAGTGACAGAGATTCTTTTGGATCAGCGAAGAAGGGTTCTTTTGGATCAGAGAAGGAGGTATTCTTCTGGGGCAATGAAGAAGGTATTCTTCTAAGCAAGCGAAGGAGAAGTTTCTTCTCAGCAAATGAAGGAGAGTTTTCTTCTGGGGTAGCAAAGAAAGTATTCTTCTGGGTGACTGAGATAGATACCTAGAGACTGAGTTTCTCTAGAGGAGACCAGTGAAAGCCTAAAGACTGAGTTTCTCTAGGGAGGCCAAGAAGGAGCACTGTGAAAGAAAGAGACTGAGTTTCTCTAGAAAGAGCCGAGGAGGGCAGTTCAAGATCAAGAGGAAAGTCGAGAAATGTAGAAATTTTGAATAATAAACACTTATTCACAAAAATTATCCCGATTATACACTATTGCAGAATACATAACCTCCTCTACGTTGATCATTAATTTAGCAGCATAAAAAACAATGAAACATCAATCACCTGCGCACATTAACACAGTATGTATCCCGGGGAAAGCTTACAGCTGAAAACCCCATACTATCTATATATTAATGATTGAGAACATGTAACAATACATAGTACAATCCTCACAAGTATCTAGAACTATCTCCACCTGTTACACACAATACAACTCAGATTTGATCTCCAAATCTCCTCCGCTGCTTGGTTGCCTCCACTGCACAATCCTGCAAGAGAATGAATGAGAATGGCTGATCCAAACTCCTATTTACCTTGTGAAAATCATCCACACTGTAAATCACGTGAGCACAAGCTATATTTCACTTGGTATTGGCCCACACTACGCAGAGATCATTGGCATAACTCAATCCCATGCATGTGCACAATCTCATGCACAACTGATAGCAATCTCAACCTCTAACACCTGTCTCCACTGAACTGTACATGCACTGAGTTAACTGATGTATTCTTCAGTTGCATTATGAGTTAATAATTAGTGAATTAATTAATAACTAATTCACACAACTCATCACTTAGTCTATTGGCCAGTTAGACTAAATACAACTAGTTCAACTAAGTCAAACTGAACACAACTCCATTAACTGCTCATCCAACTCCACAGAACTCAACCACATGAGTTCTAACTGATGTCCTGCATGCAGTAGCTCAACTGACCCACAAAGAAAGTGTATTTCCTTCTAACAGCTGCATGTGCCACATCTGTAGCTCAAACTGAAGTGCTCCAAGAGGATAAGATAAAGTTTATAGTCTAAATATTATTATGAGACAATAATATTTGACTTTTCTATTTTTGACTAGCAGTCTAAAAATAGACTCTGATCACTCCTGTTGTGATCCAAAGATAGAAGTCCATCTATTTTTCCCAACATGACCCATCATCCATAAACAACAAACTACAACTCATAGACCATGATCCATATGTCTAAAAATAGACATAGTCTAAAAATAGACTTTGCGCCAAAACTTGCCTGCGGGACCACTTAGTGAAGGCGACTCCTTTCCACTAAGCTCCATCATCTTGTTGCACACTTTTCAACACTCCCTCTCAACAAGAAAGGTTTCCTCTCAAACCCAATCGTGTAACTCTGGAATGTTCTGCATGCAACACATCTGCCCGGTCCACTTTGCTCCATCAACACTTGGAACAAAAACACTCCCAACTGATCACTATGTTGGGCTACAAACATACTCTGATGATGAAGCTCTACCTGTTGTTGACAAGTGCTCCCTCTCTGACATCTGCGCTACTGCAACATCTCCATGCATCTCGCACCATTGCACACCTCTCTATGCCACCTAGCACTGTGCAAAACACTTGTGCCTCTCGCATTGTTGCAGCCTGCGTGCTATGCACTGTCCTGGGATTCCCTACACTGCCGCTCTCTCTGCCGCTCCATCCGCATCTGTCTCTACCCAATCAGTCAGTTCCTGCTACTCCACATCGGGGCTCCCGTAGCAAGGCCTCATCCAAGAGGTTGGGTACCTCAAGGATCCTGCTCCTCCTCCTTGGGACGATCAATCCACATCACCCCACCTCCTACTTGGAGGTATGGCTTCATGCGGTCCCTCAGCCCACTTGGCTCGAAGTTTCCCCCTACTGGAGGTCTCTGCATGAGTAGATGTCTCTACTCGATCTCCTCTCAGCTTCCCTTGTTGTGGCTGCTCCACAACCTCCTGAAGTTGCTGCACCAACCGTGTCTCCTCCACAATCTTCTGAGACTTCTTCTGGCTCTGCATGTTGAGCGGTAATATACGCTCCCTCTCAACCACCAAGTCTCCATCAGTTGCCTCGCTGCTCAAGGCATTGCATGCATCTTGAACCTCAAGAGCATACAGGTTCTTGACCCGTGAACCAACCTGCTTCACCTGTCTAGTGATGATGTGTCTAAGGAAAACCTTTCCCTTATTGAAGACTACATCATAGCCTCTGTCTTTTAGCATCACGATCGACACCAAGTTTCTTTTCAGTCCTGGTACATACTTGACATCAGTCAAGGTAAGGTGAGCTCCATGCTCCCTTGAAAAAAACCGTGCCTACACCTGAGACACTATACTTCTCATCATTACCCATCCCTATGAGTATCTGGAGATCTTTCTCCTCCAAAGTACTGAACAAACTCTTGTCACTGGTCATGTGGAAAGAAGCTCCACTGTCAAGAAACCAACCACTTCCCACCATGGATGAAACCATGCATGCGAAGAGTGTGAAATCCAACTCAAACTGTGAAAGCAGGTGCCTCACCTTCAGATCCTTCCCTGGATCCCTTCTTGGATTTCTTCTTTGGGAAATTAGTAGCATAATGGCCCAACTCATGACAACGAAAGCATCTCACCTTTGACTTGTCAACCTTCTTCCCATCATTGGAAGAACTGGATTCAGAAAGAGAACCCTTCTCCTTCCCCTTCTTTGCTTTGGCAGCCAAAGCACAATTTTCTTCATCAGATGCCTTTGATGAAGATCCATCCCTGGTATTCCGCCTGATCTCCTCTTGCACAAGATCTGACCAAAGTCTCTCCCATCCTGGAAATTTCTCCCGACCATTGACAGAGTCCTGATAGGAATGCCAACACTTCGAAAGACCAAGGAGAGCCAAGCTCACCATGTCCTCATCATCGACAGTCACCCCCACACTTCCCAGCTCATCCCGACATTGGGTGAACTTCATGAGATGCTGGGGCATACTGTCTCCATTCTCACACTTAGATGTTTCTAAGTTTATCCTTGAGCACCATTCCACCAGCGCAAAGCTCAACCGCTTCTGACCTAAAATTCGTGAGAACAAAGTATTTCTCGTACAAAGATTGACTGTAGGGGAATTCACCGGATATCTCACCTTCCAAAAGAAGGATGAATCCAGAATCTACCTGGCCCGATTACAAACTCTGCCTGAAGAAATAAAATGTAAACACTTTCTGAATAATAGATCTGATGATCAATCCTGCTTTGATATCCTGTAGAACTTTTTCTACAAATCAACCAGCTCCGATACCATGTAGAAATTTTGAATAATAAACACTTATTCACAGAGATTATCCCGATTATACACTATTGCGGAATACATGCATAATACATAACCTCCTCTACGTTGATCATCAATTTAGCAGCATCAAAAACAATGAAACATCAATCGCATGTGCACATTAACACAGTATGTATCCCGGGGAAAGCTTACAGCTGAAAACCCTACATTATCTGTATATTAATGATTGAGAACATGTAACAATACATAGTACAATACTCCTCACAAGTATCCAACACTATCTCCACCTGTTACACACAATACAACTCAGATCTGATCTCCAAATCTCCTCCACTGCTTGCCTGCCTCCACTGCACAATCCTGCAAGAGAATGAATGAGAATGGCTGATCCAAACTCCTATTTACCTTGTGAAAATCACCCACACTGTAAATCACGTGAGCACAAGCTATATTTCACTTGGTATTGGCCCACGCTACGCAGAGATCATTGGCATAACTCAATCCCATGCATGTGCACAATTGATAGAAATCTCAACCTCTAACACCTGTCTCCATTGAACTGTACATGCACTGAGTTAACTGATGTATTTTTCAGTTGCATTATGAGTTAATAATTAGTGAATTAATTAACAACTAATTCACACAACTCATCACTTAGTCTATTGTCCAGTTAGACTAAATTCAACTAGTTCAACTAAGTCAAACTGAACACAACTCCATTAACTGCTCATCCAACTCCACAAAACTCAACCACATGTGTTCTAACTGATGTCCTGCATGCAATAGCTCAACTGACCCACAAAGAAAGAGTATTTCCTTCTGACAGCTGCATGTGCCACATCTGTAGCTCAAACTGAAGTGCTCCAAGAGGATAAGATAAAGTTTATACTCTAAATATTATTATGAGACAATAATAATATACTTTTCTATTTTTGACTAGCAGTCTAAAAATAGACTCTGATCACTCCTGCTGTGATCCAAAAATTGAAGTCCATATATTTTTCCCAACATGACCAATCATCCATAAATAGCAAACTGCAACTCATAGACCATGATCCATATGTCTAAAAATAGACATAGTCTAAAAATAGACTTTGTGCCAAAACTTGCCTGCGGGACCACTTAGTGAAGGTGACTCCTTTCCACTAAGCTCCATCATCTTGTTGCATTCTCAACAAGCATTTCTTGTTGCACACTTTTCAACAAGAAAGAGAAGAGGCAAAGCATCAAGGTTAGTGACAAGGTTCCTGGGAGGATACCAGAGTCAAGGGTCTCTGTCATGGTCTTGGTATTCGTCAATTGAAGATCTAGAAGAAGGATTTTGATCGGGTTTCCCTCTCAAGAGGTGAGAGTTTTTGGCCCTGTCTGACAAACCTACATATTGTGTCACTTGTCTTTTATCGTGCATATTGGTAATTTTCTTGATGAAAAGGAACACAATAATAACATAACGAAGAAAATACTATAAGCTAAGAAGTAAAAGTATATCACAATCAATTATCAAGTAGAGAAATATTTTAACTATCGATGCTCTAGATTTCTCAACAAAAGGGTGGAACCTAGAGACTCTATATTGATTATCAGGCACTGAATAATCACGGATTGATGACCTTCTTGACCAGCTCAAGGGGGGCAAGTATTTCAGCAAGATTGATTTGAAGTATGGCTATCACCAAGTTCCAATAGAACCTACAGATGTATGGAAGACTTCCTTCAAATCCAAGGAGGGCCATTTTGAGTGGTTGGTCATGCCCTTCGGGTTGAAAAATGCCCCTAGAACTTTTATGAGGCTGATGGATGACATCTTGTGGCCTTTCACCAACTCGTTCATGGTTGTATATCAAGACGACATCCTCATCTTTAGCAAGATTTGGGAAGAACACTTGCAACATATTCAGCAGGTCCTTCAAACCCTACACCAGCGCAAACTCTGTGCCAACTCGGAGAAACGCTAGTTTGGCATGAAGCACGTCCAATATATGGGCTACATCATTGATGAGCAAGGGGTGGATGTGGATTTGACTAAGATCCAATTCATTCGGGATTGGCCAACTTCGACAACTCTAACATAGCTTCACAACTCTTTGGGCCTTTGTGTTGGGATTCTCTCATATTACTTAGCCTTTGAGTCAAGTTTCGAAGGGTAGAGTGAAAGAAAAGTTTTGTTGGTCTGAGTCCCAACAAAAGACATTCGTTGAGCTAAAACACTGCCTTTTCTCTGCTCCAGTACTCACATTGTTAGACCTGCAACAACCATTTGAGATTGAGATAGATGCCTCCGACTATGCTATTGGTGCAGTTCTCACCCAACAAGGGCATTCGGTGGCCTATCACAATGATACATTCTACATTACAGTTCAGAAATACCGCACCTACGATAAGCAGATGTATTCCATCGTGTAAGCTTGTTGATAGTGGAAACATTACATTCTGGGGAAGAAGACGATCATCCACACAAATCACTGACCTATTCAATTTACACAGGCACAAGGAAAGCTGCAAAACAATTGCCATCATAAATAGTCCACATATCTACAACAATTTCATTTGAACATTAAATACAAGAAGGGCAACACCAGTAATGTTGCATATTGCCTCAGTTGGCCCCCGGTTGTGGCACTGACCATTGTTCTCAACTCTTGTGGGCATGAGACTTCTAGATGGTCACAATTGTACAAAATTGACCCAGAATTCGCCACCACATACCAAATGTTGATGGATGGCAAGCAAGTACAAAAATTCCACCTCCAGGATGCACTGTTATGCTACCTAGGGCATCTTTGTGTTCCTTCAAGTAAAAGTGCTAGTTGATTCGGGAGGCACACTATAGTTGATTCGCAGGACATTTTGGTCTGGACAAAATAGTGGTAGTGTTGCAAAAGTATTTTAATTGGCCAAAACTCCGACATGATGTTTCAAAATATATCAGAACTTGCACTGCCTGTGCCATCGCCATGCCAACCATTAAGAAGCAAGACATGTACACTCCTCTGCCTACTCCTAACCAGCCTTAGGAATCCATCTCCATGGATTATATGTATAACCTTCCTTGTGCCAAGCATGGTGATGACTGTGTATTTGTGGTCGTTGATAGATCTTCTAAGATTGCTATATTAGCTGCTTGCAAGAAGAATATCACAATAGAAGTCACTGCCAAACTCTTCTTCGAACGAGTGTGGGTACATTTTGGGATCCTACATTCCATTATATCATATCGAGACAGTAGGTTCCTAAGTGCATTCTAGTCGAGCCTCTGGTCGTTGTTGGACACCAAGTTGACCAAGTCAATGGCATTCCACTCTCAGACTGATGGCCAGACAGAGGTCATCAACAAGATGATATTGCACATATTGCGCATGTACAACTCCAAGAATCCACAAACATGGGATGAGAGTCTTCCCTATGTGCAACACAGCTGTAATAGAGCCCTCCATAACTTGACTGGACACAACCCTTTTCAAGTGGGCTTGAGATTTCAACCATTGTGCTTGATTGATGTTTCCATGCCTCTTGCGACTACATAGGAAAAATATATACATGTATAGTTTGAAACTGATAAAACCACCAGGTTTATTGAATGCATCAGCCACCAAGTTTATTGAATGCATCTGCCAATAGGTTCATGATATATTGGATAATGCCAATTCCAAGTATAAACAACATCATGATCAACATTAGGTGTCGCATAAGTTTCAAATGGGCGACAACGTGTGGTTGGATCTACAAAAGGAATGCCTTACCAGATTCCATCGGAAGCTTCGACCACTTCGATACGGGCCTTACACCATTACTAAGGCCATGGGTAATAATGATTTCGAGCTAAGTATCCCTCCATTCTTGGCCTGCAGCCTGTATTCAATGTGGACCACCTTTAGCCATATTTTCCACCATTTTTGGACACATCAAACATTGTTGAGCAGCTAACACCAACAAATCTCAATCTAGATTGCATCAAACAACCACAACTAATCGGATCATGGACACACAGGTTAAAAACACTCGCCAACAGAGGATTCAGCTATGTTGGGTTGTCAAAGCTGACCAACTCCTACACCAAGGCTCACTAGGGACCAAATTCAGCAGAAGTTTCCCCATCTCATGGAGGCACTCAACGCAATGGGGACCATTGCTTCCTAAGCGGGGAGGACTGATCCAGGTGGATATTGGTGGCCACCTACCTATTCCACTTGGACCCCCAACACTGTTTCCTTTTAGTTTTCTAATTTCCAGCACAGTTTCCTATTTCAGTAGTTTTCTATTTTTGGCCACCTGCTTATTCCACTTGGACCCCAACATTGTTTCCTTTCAATTTCCTAATTTCCAGCACAGTTTCCTATTTCAACATTTTTTTTTAATTTTTGGTAGTTTTTCATGTCTTGAACATTTAGAGCCATCTTGAGGCCCTAAACGACATTTTTTTGGGAAACAGGGAAACTAGAGGCTCACAATTTGATGTTTGTAGTCAAAAGTTGTTGTCCTTGGATAGAACTTTCTAATGGGATGTTGTGTGCACCAAACGAAGATCGTATGCCAAAGTTACAACCATGGGAAGTTGACTTTCCAACTAACCCTAGCGGTGCCCACAAGCTTTTGGTGCTTCATCTCCTAGGGTTAGGTTTTTGGATTTTTAGGGTTTTCCATTATTTTTTGATGATAAAAAGGCCTGAGAACCTCATTGTAACTTAGTTTAGAAGGCATGTAGCCATCACATCTCTTCTCAGAGATAAAGCTACCATCTCCCAAGCTAGTTTGTTTCCTTATTACAAGTAAACAGTTTTCAACAATTGTTATTTATTAACTAAAGTTATGTTTTGTTGTATCTTTGTGTTTTTGTTTAAATTTGTATTTCATTTTGTTCCTTCATAAATTCAGATCACATTGGCTGCAATATATTATGCTTTTGCAGTATTGATTACCCATGGTGAAGCATACCCATGAAGTGCTCTTCTTATCATCAATACTTTCTACCTGGTCAACATCTTTATATCCCTGAAGTTGTACATCCTTATTTGCAACATATTTTAAGCCATAATTTACAGTACCACGTAGATATCTCAAAATGTGCTTTCCTGCAATCCAATGCTCAATGTGTTCACTGCAAAGCAAATGTTCGGCTTGGTGTTAACCAAATACATCAATGAGCCAACCAATTGTTAGTACATAGATGGATCTGGATTCGAAGCCTCTTGAGTCTTAACTTTTTCAAGTTAGTCATCATGGGAGTAGCCATGGATTTATAGTCCATCATGCCAAATTTATGAAGAATCTCAATAACATACTTTCCTTGACCAAGGAAGACTTCATCAGGTTTCTGCCATACTTCCAATCCCAAGTAATAATGCATCAAACCAAGATCCTTCATATCAAAGTCAGAAGCCAATTGCTTTTTACACTGAATGGTGAGAGGCTCAACACTTGTCAGAAACAAATCATCAACATATAGCAATAAGATGACAGGTTTATTCTTCACAACCTCAGAATAAAGGTTTGGATCGACATTGCTTTTGGTAAATCCCAGTCTTGTCAATTTGAGCATACCAAGCTCTTGGAGCTTTCTTGGGTCCATACAAGGCCTTTTTTAACTTGCAAACATGAGATTCATTTCCATGCACCTCAAAACCTTGAGGTTGCTCTATGCCTCAATCACACCATTGAGGAAAGTAGTCTTCACATCCATCTGATGTAAATTTCATCCCAACGAAGCAACAAGAGAAATAATAGATCTAATGGAAATGTAACTAGCTACTGGAGCAAAGGTCTCATCATAATCTTCTCCCTCTTTCTAGCAGAACCCTCTAGCCATGAATCACACATTGTATTTGTCAATACTTCCATATGTGACATGCTTGATCTTGTATATCCACTTGGAAGTCACCATTGACTTCCCTTTCGGCTTTGGCACAATCTCTCAAACATCATTCTTCATGATGGATTGGTATTCTTCATTCATGGCTTCCTTCCATACTTGTTGGCTAGTTGCTTCTTCATAAGTGGAACGTTCTGCATCAATAAGATTGGTCATAAGAGTTGCATAGCTAGAAAACCTTTTAGGTTTCTTAATTTCTCTAGATGTGCCATCAGGAGCTGCATGTCCTTTTGCTTCTTCCAATGTAGATCTAAGCCATGTTGGTCTCTTTCTTATTTTTGGAACAACAACCAGTTCTGCTAGTTCACGGGGCATTTCTAACTCTTCAGGACGTTTTGTAGAACTCAAATGCTCTTCTTTCGAAGCCTCCAACTTCACTTCAACATAGGAATCCATGGAGACTTCCTTACATTTCCAATATGCAACTTTCTCATTGAAGATGACATTCCAACTAACCTCCATCTGTCGTTTTTTTGGAATTTAGGTTCTATAGGCCTTTGATGCTTCACTGTAACCAACAAATATGCCATTCTTTCCTGAAGGTTCTAACTTGTTCCTTTTATTCGTAAAAACATGAATGTAGATATGACAACCAAAGATTATCATATGCCCAACCTCTGGCTTTTGTTTAGAGAACGCTTCATCAAGAGTCATTTTTCTAGAATTTGATGAGGACTTATATTTTGAATATATACAACTGTCAATGATGCTTCTCCCCATAAGAACATCGACAAATCCTGATCATGCATCATAGCCTTGACAAAATCTTCAATGGACCTGTTCTTTCGTTCTGCCACACCATTCTATTGTGGATTATAGGGAACAATCAACTCCCTCTTAATCCCAACGTTCCTATAGAAAGCGAGGAGTTATTTTGAGGTGTATTCTCCTCCATTGTTAGATCTCATAATTTTGATCTTCTTCCCTATCAAGTTTTCTACTTCAGCTTTGAATTCTTGAAACTTAGTGAAGACTTCATCCTTGGTCGTCATGAGATAGATCCATGTATTTTTAGAGAAGTCATCAATAAATGTTACATAGAATAGTGATCCTCCAAGTGATCTCACAGGCATCAGACCACATACATCATAGTGAATCAAATCTAAAACTTTTTTGGATCTATTGTCACTACTTGGAAATGGTTTCTTGATGTTCTTTCCAAGAGCACAACCTTTACATACACCTTCATGATCTATTTGCAATTCAGGGATACCTGAAACTATTTGATTCAATTCATGCAATACTTTATAATGAAGGTGACCATATCTTTAATCCCATAGCTCACTTGGATTGATTTCATCATGTACTTGGGCTTGAGTTGGTTGACTCGCAAGCCTATAAAATCTTCCTTCATGAATCCCAATAACCATAACGTCATCTATACTAGAGCCCTTGGACCATACAAGTACTTTTCCATCCACAAAAGCTACTCTATCTCCTTTATCTTCTAAGTAAGAAATAGAGACTAGATTCTTCTTCAAACCTGGTTCATATAGAACATTGTTTAGATAGCATTGTTACCTCATTCCATCTCAATGGATGCCTTTCCAATTCCTTTGACTGCATAGTTGTGGTTGTCTCCAAGGTCTACCCTTTGGGGTAGCCTCCTTTCCATCACGTTAGTAAGATTTCCACGATCTCCAATCTTATGTCTTTGTCACCTTTAAGTTTCTTTGGATGTTCATCTTCAACGTCAACTATGGAAGCATGTTGTTTTCCCTTCCTCTTTTTGCTATTAGCCATCTTACGACAATCCCTTTTGTAATGTACAAATTTCTAACAACCATAACTTTGAATCTTTGACATATGTTTCTTCCTTTGGGGAGGAGGTGATCTTCTTCCTAACTTCTAGTGTTGAAAGCTAAACTTTTTCTTTTCTTTATACTTGAAACAAGTTGCAAATGCTTGAGAAGCTTTCTTCCTTTTATCTCTTGACATAAGCCTTGATTCTTCTTGAGCACAAGAAGTTCATAGTTGTTCAAAAGAAGGAGCTTCCTTCCAACTACTTATACTTGCTGCAAATGCATCCCATTCTCTTGGTAGACCATTGTGTAATGTAATGTGACAAGTTTGTTCTCATAAATAGTTTCTCCAATTCCTTGAATTTGGTCTTTTATTTGTGAGATCCTTACGAAACATGAATCCATTGTGTCATGATTTGTCATCCTTATCTCACGAAGCTCATTCTTCAAGTTCATGGCTTCACCAACATTCTTGATAGTAAATAGATTAATTAGGGCATCATACATCTTCTTGGAAGTATCAAACTTTGAAATGTAGGGAATTAGATTATCAGAATGATCTATAATGGAGTCCATAACAAGACTCACGGCAGTGATGTCATCCTCAAACTTTTCCTTTCTTTCAATATCTACTAGTTCTATAACCTTTTCTATCACAATATCCAAAACTTTTTTCTTTGCAAGAATAAAATCAATTCTAATCTTCCAAGCTCTGAAGTTTGAGGCTCCTTCCAACTTGTTCTCAAATTTCATAGAAGAAGCCATGGATGCAAATCAACAAGGAATTCAATAATAGTGATCTCAATGTAGGGTTTCTTCAAAGGTGATCTTAGTGTTCTTTTCTCACCAAAGCTCTGATACCATGTTGATTTTCTAAATGCAATAGAGACAATATTTCTGAAAAACTGGTAATTTCCTTTGATGTCTTCTTTTAAAGTATTCCAATATATCATTTAGCAATTATACTTCAGAAATTCAACCATACAAGAATAGGAGAAAAATAAAGATCACAATGCAAAAAGAGAAGACAAGATTTACCCTGAGAAAACCAACTAAGGGGAAAAACCCAACAACCTTTTCAATAGATAAATTCTTATGTTCAACAAGAGACACACTTAGACCTTCTAGACATTAACTAGGTCACACTTTGTCAAACCCTCCAAGTCAAGCCTCCCAACCTGATCCAACACTTCACTCTCCCTGATCTGACCCAAAATTTCGGCCCCCAACAATTCCCTAGAAATTTCGGCCCCTGCAACAAAACCTGCCCAAAACTATTTGAACTGCAGAGAGAGAGTCTATCCACACGTGCAAACTTGAGAGAGAGAGAAAGAGATCCAATTTGTCCTTCTTGATCTTCACTAGGATGCCCAGAAACTGTCTTCTTGAGAGAGTGTGAATTGGTGGTCAGAGAATGAGTTTTAGTTGGCCTTATATAGTGATCTATTGGGTCGAATGGGTGTGTCCTTTGCTTGGGCCCACTTGACTTGGAGGGAGGCTGACTTGACAAACTTGGAGCCAAAAATTTCAAATTTTCTTCTTTCAAAAGTCCAAATGGGACTTGACTCAAAATATAATTTTCTTTTGACTCTAGCATTTAAAATATGCTTTACAATAATCAATATAAATACATCAAGTGGCCAAATATACATTATGAAGACTAGCCATAGTTACAAAATTCAGCAAGCATGCCTCTCCAATCCAAGAATCATCCTTGTTGCCATGAAAATGACATGTTATATCCTCTAGCAACAATGGTTTAGAAGGCAGAGCTAATATAAACTTTAAAAAATCTGATGCCCTTCTTTGTTTTCTTTTATTGGCCCTCAACATGAAAGCATACCACAAAAATTTATACTTGGAAAAACAAATCAGCTCATGATTTAGGGATTCATGTCCTTGTTTGGAAGGATGAAAAATGCAACAATATGTCAACGATTGTGAATGTTACTTTTTAGACATATAGTAGACCTAACAATACAAAATTTTGCTGATTTTTTGTAAATATGAAAGACATGAACTGAAGATATCAATGGCTGGAAAATTTCTACATATGTAATTAAAAAAAAAAATTCTCCTTATCCTACAAGAAATCTGCTCCATTGATGAGGACATGGATGTTGATCGACAATAGAATATGTATAACATACTCCAACATCTTTTGGTTGTATAACATCAAAAGAAATTAAAATTTCCAATGTCCTCTTCATAGTCCATGAAGTGGCTTCCAATCAATGCTGGAAATTTCTGCATCAAGAATAAATTGCCAAGGGTCCAAAAAATGAAAAATTGTATAAATTGGGAAAAAGTTGGTAAACATCAGTAAAACATAGGAAAAATTAAAATAATACATAAATGGAAAACTAGTCATCCATGAATGAGAAAAACAAAGATTGAAAACTTCACCCTGAACTTGTCCATGAACTTCTTCAATCAAAATATGTTCAACTAAGCTTGGAGGGGAAATCCCAAAACTCCAACCTTACCTCTAGCAAATGAAGATTCCATCTATTTATATCATCATCCATCCCAAATTAGGGCTTCATCCATCTAGGCTTTAAAGAACTGAATATAATTCTTTAAACTTTAGAAAGCATTCTTCATTCTAGGTCTCACCTCACTATGTCTTTCTTTAGGTGATTTAGGTTATTTTCAACCCTAGCACTTACTTTAGAGAACTCATAAACACTAGCACTCCTCTTCTAGAGTGTAAATGATGTTCCATTTGGTGTTCTTTTAGCTTAGGTCAAAATTTTGACTTGGGACCTTTGTATAGGTCCCTTTACCACTTGCCATCTTCCAAATTCGTTAGAGTATGCATTAATTCCTCTTAGGGATTTAGACCATGTCAACCATGCCACGTGATGTTTCCTCATGAAAACAACCCTCTTCCAAATATGTAGAACATGCCTTGAACCAAGTATCCTTGTCCAAATGTCTCAAGGTTAGAACATGCCTTCAAATATGTGGAACATGCCTGAAATAATATATAATGCTTGATAAAGTCACTTTTGAATGGTTTCTTGCCCAAAACATCCATCCTACAAGGGAGTGGACTCATGGTAAAGCAACCAAAATTCCCCTTAAGAAGTGACCTCCTTTGACCAAGCAAGTGGCTCCATTGTTGCAAGGCCCCAAGCTAGAGCATTTCTAGCCTCTTTGTTTTGCCACCTATCATTGTAATGTTCCTAAGTAGGAATGTAAGTGATAATAAGCAAATAAATTGTGCAACAACATATAAAAATGTAAACAAACATCAAACATCCATGAAAACACTGCCAATAAGGAACTGTTGAGCCACATTATTAAAAATTTGCAGGCTAGATACAATATGAAATGGAATGGTGCACTTGGGCTTGTCCCAATGAACAAGCAAGACCAACCCCAGGTGGGAAAATAGTTGAGTTGAAGGCTGCCCAGCTGCTACACCACTCTGCACTGCGCTGCCCCAGTAAATTGTTGCCTTGTTGAACTTCGACTAGCTAGGAGGTGCTCAAAAACTGCACAAAAGGTTGTGTGCTTTTAATCTCGAACTCCTTGGAAAAAACCTAGAAAAACCCATAACGGAATTTAGCTGGTTTTGACTTTGGATTTTCGACTTCTTGGGAGCCTCTCCCCAGCTTCGACTGCCAGTTTCAACTTGTAGGAAACAACCTACAAATCCCTTTGTAAACTCCTCCAAAATGTTGGTTTTACCTGTGCTATTCCCTCGTAGCTCCCCGGATGGCTCTTGGCCAAGATCAACTGCTCCCCAAGTCCCACGAATTTGCTATTGGATGGCCTCTACATAGTCCCTCTGTCCAGGAATTCGACTGACTGCTGCACTGGTCTAGCTGGCTGCAAACTCCAGCGAAAATGCCTTCTCTATGCTGCCTCCTCAACTCTCGAATCTCCCAGCAAGCAATGAATCCCCTTGCTAACCTCCAACTCCTCCTGCGTGTTTATTGGCTGCCCAAGAATACACAGTTCCCTCTTTGCGCTGATGGCTGAAGTGTGTTGCTATCCCTGACTACCTAAAATTCATGTTAGAACAACCTCTCTTGGGTAGGCACGAATGGTCCCCCGAAGTAGAGGTTGAATCTCCCGCGTGAGAGATTTGTGGCTAAACAACTGGTAGACTTGCTAAGTAGCAAAGCGTACAAGTGAGTGTTTGTTTGCAAATGTAGAAGATGGTTGAAATTGAGAGTTGATCCTCCTTTTATTACCTTGGACTTCCTTAGCCTCATGTGAGCCCCTCTGTCCACCCATTTGATTTCCCTCCAAGCACATCGAATGGCCAAGTTCGAATTCCCCATGTGGGTGGCCCCCACATTCCACTAGCTGCTAAATAAAGTCGAAATTGCCCCATAGTTCCTAAGTCTAAGTGTGGGGTCCTCCTCCTAAGTCAAAATTGTGCCAAAAATGTGTAGTTGCACCCTGTGACTAATGTTTTTGAGAAGGGACATGACAGTCCTCCCCTCCCAAATGTTGCTTGCCCTCAAGCAACCTCAAAGCTGGGTGCTCCAATATGTGCTCACCTTCCCAGGTGGCATCCTCATCCAGCAAGTTCTTCCAGCATACCAAGAACTTCCTAATGATCTTTCTCCTCGGTCTTCTTTCCCTTCTCTCCAAAATGGCCTTTGGTTCTAACACCAAGTGGCCCTCATCATCCAGCGGGGGTAGATCAGCTGCTGCCATCACCTGTTGTCCTAACACCTTCTTCAGGCATGAGACATGAAACACATTGTGGATTCTACTCCCTGGAGGTAGCTCTAGCTCATAAGCCACCTCCCCAACTCGCCTAGTCACCTGGTAGGGCCCATAGAAGCGTGGCTGTAGCTTCTCGGCCCCCTTCTATTTCAGTGTAGACTGCCTGTAAGGTTGTAGCCAGAGGTATACTAAGCCCCCCTCCTCAAAGTGCCTCTCCAATGTTGCATGAAGCGGGGGCGAAGCGGAAGCATTTTTTGGAAGCGTGGATGCAGAAGCGTCATTTTCCAAAAATCTAGGAAGCGAAGCGTCCACGGAAGCGTCTGCTATATATATATATTTATATTTTTTTCATTTATACTCAAAACAAACATCCCAAATACCAAATTAATTGTAGAAGACATGAAACATGCATATTTTTGCATAAATCAAGATAGATATAACATCCATTGTACATTAATGATTAATTATTCGAGCATCAACCATTTAGATGCATCAACCATCTAGAATTTAGATTCTTCTCCTCTTGTCTAGCCTTTGCCTCTACCTCGATTGTCTAGGGATATTAGTCAACATTGCCCAATTTTGATCAAACTACCTACCTCAAGACTTAAAATATGGTAGAAAAAGCTTAACATGCTTGATCGATGATTTTGATTTGATTGAAAGGTAATTTTTTGCTAAGGGCATGCTACATGACAAAGGAGTTCAACAATTAGCACCACCAACACTAGGGTACATATAGGGCTTGGTGCTCTTGATTAAATGCTAATCACATACCTTCATACTTGATATAATCTAATGAAATGCCACAATCCCATTGATCCTGAATTCCTGAAAACTGTTAAATCTGCTGAATTTTGAATAGGATATGAAATTCTATTTTCTCCATATGAAGTCCAATGAGGCTGGAACCACTCTCAAACATCTTGAGTCATTTCATGGTAATGTTAAAAATTTAAGTAAAAGGATGAAAATGAAAAACAAAGGAGAATGTCACTTTTACTTTAAGAATTTAACATTACCATGAAGGAGCATCTTCTATATATATATATATATTCCTTCATTCATCACCCTAACACAAGGTGGACCCATCCCCAACATGCAAACTCACCTAAAATTAAAAAAAAATTGAAAAAAAAATGATTTTCCGGAAGCGTACGGGAAGCGTACGCTTCCTCCTCCAAAGTGCCACGCTTTCGACGCCCGAAGCGCCACGCTTTCGACGCGCGCTTCGGTGCTTCCAAATTTCCAGGAAGCGGCAAAAAATTCAGAAGCGCCGCTTCCGACCAAGCTTCCTAGGCGCTTCCCTACGGGACGCGCTTCGGGGCTTAGAACCGTGGGGGGGGGGGCTTCGTGCAACTATGTGCCTCTCTGTCCTATGCCGGTCTGCATAAAGTTTTTGTTGATTTTGGACTGTCACCAAATTATCCTTGAGAGCCTTGAGGATATCTTGGCTCTCTTAGACCCAGTCTTTGGTCTTTGGGGCTCGACTGTCTCCAAAAAAATATCAAAAAGTCAGTGCATCATATCCATAAAGGGCACGGAAAGGAGTCATACCAATAGACATGTGGTGCATAGTGTTGTTGCAGTACTCGCCCAGATGCAACCACCGAATCCACGTCCTCTTTTGACCTGTCACGTAGTTCCTCATGTACTCTTCCAACCACTGATTAACCCTCTTTGTCTGGCCATCTGTCTGATGGTGATAACTAGTGCTAGGAGTGAGCTCCATCCCAACCAAGCTGAAGAGTTCCTGCCAAAATCCACCCATGAATCTGATGTCCCTGTCGCTCACTATGTTCTTGGGGAGCCCATGCAGCGTGAAAACCTCCCGGAAGAACAACTCAGCAACCTGTGCAGCCATGTACCTAGTGGGGATGGCAAAGAAGTGGGAAAATTTGGTCAACTTGTTGACCACTACGTGTATGCAATCCTTCCCCTATACTGTGGGGAGTTCTATGATGAAATCCATCGAAATACTTTCCCATTTTCCCTCCCAAATGGAAAGTAGCTGTAGTAGTCCTGCATGGTAGATCAACTCCCCCTTGTTCTATTGACAGGCTTCACACTCCCGTACGTGCTGCAGCACGTCCTCCTTGAGGCCCTTCCACGTGAATCTCTCTCGAGCAACGATATAAGTCTTATGGAACCCCTGGTGTCTGGACAATGGTGATTCATGAGCTGCCTGAAGTATCCTCTCCCTCAATTGTGAGTTGGGCACTAAGTAAATGCGCCCCTTGTAATAGATGACCTCATCCATCACACAATAACGATCATCTTCATGTGTCCCCTCAAATACATTGCATGCCCTCGTGTCCTTGGATTACTCCACCAACAACTGAGCCCTCCAATCTTGGCAGATGCTCATGAGAGATAACACAACTGGTCTTTGAGATAGAGCATCGACCACCACATTGTGATTCCCTGACACATACTCGATGTTGAAATCATAGCCTGCACCTGGCTGACCCATATTTGTTGCTTGTCATTAAGGCTCTGCTGCCCCATGAAATGTCGAAGACTGTTGTGATCAGTCTTCACTCGGAACCAGTTGCCCACCAAGTACGACGGAACTTGGCCAAGGCATGCATAATGGCCAACATCTCCTTGTCATATATGGAATATGACAGCTCATGCGGTAGGAGCTTCTAACTCTCAAAAGCTATGGGATGCCCCTCTTGTGAAAATACTACTCCAACTCTTACCCTGGATGCATCACACTCCACCATGAATGGCTGGGAAAAGTCTAGAAGTGCTAAGACAGGGCAACTGCTCATCACCTCCTTGAGGTGATCAAAGGCAACCTGTGCTCCATCAGTCCATGCGAAGGCCCCCTTCTTGGTCAAGTCGGTCAAAGGCGTTTCCAGCTGCGAGAACCCTTTGACAAACTTCCTGTAATAGGTGAAAATGCCCAAGAAGCCCCTCAACATAGTCACGTCTCGGGGTACTGGCCAATCCCGGATGGCCCGAATCTTCTCCTCATGAACTTTCACCCCATCTGCTCCAATGATATGCCCTAGGTAGAGCATCTCTGTCAACCCAAACTCACACTTGGAGAGCTTGGCATAGAACTGTTGCTCCTCCAGAATGCACAATACCTCCTCCAAGTGTTGGAGGTGCTCCTCCCACATCCGGCTATAGATTAGGATGTCATCGAAGAACACTAGCACAAACCTCCTCAGCTGTCCCTGGAAGACATGGTTCATGCATGACTGGAATGTGGCTGGAGCATTGGTCAGCCCAAATGGCATGACCAAAAACTCAAAGTGCCCATAGTGGCACCGAAAAGCTGTCTTTGGGATGTCCTGATCCCTCACCCTGATCTGGTGGTACCCTGAATGCAGATCAATCTTAGAGAAGTACTTGGCTCCTCTAAGCTCATCCATCAGCTCATCAATGCGGGGAATAGGGTACTGGTTCTTAAGAGTCTTCTAGTTGAGGGCCCAATAGTCAATACACATCCGAAGGGTTCCATCCTTCTTCTTCACCAGCACTACTGAAGAAGCGAAAGGACTGGAACTTGGCCTAATATGGCCCAATGCAAGCAACTCTTGGATGGCCTTCTCTATCTTGTCTTTATAGGCTTTGGGATGCCTGTAAGGAGTAGTGATCACTGCCTGTACACCCGACTCCAGCTCAATGGTGTGCTCAAATCCTCTGTTTGGTGGCTGCCCTGGTGGAATGTCCCCAAACACTACTGCATACTTGTCCAGTAAAGCCTGTATGTCTATTGGTGGTGGTTGTGCCTGTCCCCCAGCATCTAAGATCCTCAACTCAACTGCCCATGCAATGTCCCCATGTCATAGATCTGCCTCCATCCTGTGGGCCAAAACTGTCTGAGGTGGGTAAGACTGCATGCCTCTCAAGACCACTAGTTTTCCATCTGGCCCAATGAACTCCATCTCTGGTTTCCTCCAATTCGTCGTGACTCGCCCAAGGGAATACAACCACTCGACACCCATCACCACATTGGTGTCTGGCACATCAACCAAAAACAAGTAGTCAATCATTGAGTAGTTCCCCATAACTACTATCAAGGAGGGCACGTATCTGGTGCACTGGATGGTACGGTCACTTGACAATAGTACTAAGAAACCCTCAAACTCTATTGTGGTGAGGCCCCTCCTCTGGACCAACTATGCATCTATGAAATTGTGGGTAGCCCCACTGTCCACCAGCACTGATACCCTCTGTCCCTGTACAGTGCCTATGATCCTCAGTGTCAAAAACTTAGGAATCTTGCATAAAGAAGCAAGGACTCCTCCTGTTGGGGCAAGAGATGCCCCTCCCTGTGGTGGTGGTTGTTATAGACATTTTTGTGCCCTACAACCCCAAGCATGAAATTTCCATAAACCAAGGGCTCCTAAGTCCCTAAAAGTGTTGTTCTAACCCCTAAAGGAACAAGGTCAACAGATTACAGCTTCTCCCAGAAGTTCTCCATGAAAAACTACTCAGAATTGGTCAGAACAGGATCATTGCAGCTGCTCCACTGACTAAGTGCGTTGCATCTCACCTAAACACACTATGAGGGTGCATTGCATTTCAAAAGTCCCTTCTGTGGGGTGCGATGGGCGAGAAATGACAAATGGTAGTGTCATTCCACAAGGTGGAGAGGCAATGGAAGATTCCAGAATCTTCTCCTGTGACACTTGCCTCACTGAATTCGACCAAGGATGAGTAAGAGGCCCTCAGTCTCCAAGTGGAAGCAAGAACTATCAAAGAGAAGACACTAATAAAATCAAAAGCTGACTCATCCCCCTTACAGATATCTATATATGGATCCCTCATCCCAGAGATCCAGAGACTGGAATTTTGCATATTGTAAGGAATTGCTGTTGGTTTCTAGAGACAAACATCAGATTGTTGGGTGATCTAAGCTTTGTTTGAGGTGAAGAGGGGCTTCTTTGCTGGGAGGTTGATGCTGGGTCAGAAAAACCGATTGTAACTCCTCTTGGATCTTTTCTTGTTTTATCAATAAAAGCTATTTGAGTTTTCCTCCATGCTTTTGTATCATTGATGCTTGTTACTTTTGTATGGTCAATTTACATCTGATCCTAGATTGTTTATGATTATAGATCCATGTCTTTGTATAGTGCTATGCTTCTGTGATCTTACAGGTACTTTGTGAAGCTGGGCGTGCAAGGGAGCAGGTAGCTAGGGACTATCAAAGAAGAGAGGGATCGAATCGAAGGACTAGCGCAAGACAGAGGTTGGTCTTTCTGTTCCTTTCTATCTATAATTCATAAAGGAAATACAAAAGTAGTTTTTCCCTGTTTGTTTCTAAGGCAGCTGTCACACCTTAGTGGGATAGAGCAGTCCTAAATAGACACTTTTCCCTGTAACAAAATGGCGACTCCATTGGGGAGCTAATTAGTTTGTTTTTTTATCATTCTTTGTTGTCTATTTCATAAACTTACAAGTAGCATTCGAACTGCATTTGCCATAACAAATGCAAAGTAGATAACTGCTGCTTCAATCCATCCACTGGACCTGTTTATGATTTAAACAACTGATTCACAAACTATCTGATTGCCCTTGTGATAGCTCTTAAATCCTCCTTAGATCTACCCCTGATTGTTGCATTATTGATTGCTTTTTATTCGGCCAAAAACCAAGAACTGAATTGCAAACTATGACTCGGAGACCGAACAGAGTCTCGTTTCTGGCCCAACGCAGGTACTGTTTAGAGATTCTGAAATTTAGCGCACTTCCCGAGTGGATAACCTGCGTTGCATTTCAGATTCTCTGTGTTACAGGTGCGTTGATCAGACTAGCTCTGTGCAGTTGTGGTTTCTGTGGATCATTCTTTCCAGTTCTATTCCTGAATTTTTTTGCCTGTGATTTGTATATGTCTGTTTGAAACCCCTTTTCCTTGTTGTTATTCCGCCTCCTTTGTACAAAAGAACTGTAGATGTTTTTTGTGTGTTTGTTGAGTCATTTACAGTTCTCCTTTGCAAAAGTAGCATAGTCGTACTGTCGTCCTTTGATTTGAATCTGTCGCAAGTGTTGATTTCGATCGTAGGAAAAAGTTTGATTGCTGTTGATGGTCGATTATCCAGTTACTGTTGCTTTTGGTCTGAATTTGTAATTTTCTAGTGTCAAGAACAAGCATTCAATTCAAAATCGTAAGGTGTTGTGATCGTCTCCATTTTTTATTTCGAAAAGAAACTTGTTTATATTTGTCGCTT
This sequence comes from Pinus tabuliformis, assembly GCA_031772625.1. Lineage (NCBI taxonomy): Eukaryota > Viridiplantae > Streptophyta > Pinopsida > Pinales > Pinaceae > Pinus > Pinus tabuliformis. The sequence continues at coordinate 41,412,900 of CM062816.1, read as the reverse complement.
GAAAAGAAATTCAGATTTGTGCATCAGCTTTCTTTTTAGCATCCATATACTAAGAAAGTCGAAAACAAATACATGCATGTGCATTTGCATATAGACAGTCTGTTTGGCTTGATTTAGGAAAGTGCATTTACAGTGTGCTCTTTGCTCTTTGTGAAAAGATTCTGTCTTCCTTTTCCCTAGTAGCTAGGATTTTCATTGCATAAAGAAGATAAAAAGTTTGTTTATCATCTTAGATTGCATTTTAGGAATTACATTTACATCTTGTGGTGAACCCGAAAGGAAAACTTCATAAACAAGATCAACTTAAAATAAATTCAATGAATCTAACAACGCTTTGGAACTTAACGCACAACATTTAGAAGTCTAGGCTAGAGACGTATTCCGGCGTTGTAAAGCCTAGTAATTGTTGTTCTCACTGATGGTTGGGTGATTCCTCCACTTTGAAACGATAAGTGCCAGTATGGACTTGTGCTTCCACGTACCGTCAAGTATATTTTGGGAGACCCCAATAGGATTAATCCTTTATCCATAGGAAGCCGTGTCTGCCGCCCTATCGATCGCAATGCACTGAACACAGCATTCAGGAAGATTGACTGCCGTACTGTAAAAAGTATTCTGCAGTTTTGCGATTGGTTTGGTACTCCCTCTACCTAGACTTCCAGAGTAGTCCCTTTCGTTCCTTTTCAGACTCTTTAACGGAAAAGGTCCATCTGAGCACTTGTCACTTCAGGCTCATTAAAAATCGAAGGCGACTAGAGTCATCTTTTGTTTTTCTTTGACTCTTAAAAACTGAAAAAACAAGTTGTGTCAAAGCGACTAAAATTTATTTTAAGCGGAATATTCATTACCCCTTTCCTACGTTGATCTTGGGTTGAGAAAATGGAATCCACCAACCAAGGAATTCCCCTTGGAGGAAATCCTAGTCCCTTCTCCTCTTGGGGAGATGTTGGTGCACCCCATATGGCCACATTGTCGCTTCCAGGACTCACAATTGGTTTTCCTGTATGGCTCTTCTCAACCTCTGTCGTTCAGAACACCACAATTCCTGAACAATCGAATCAACAATTAGACGAGTCCAGAGTTACCCACCAACCTTCTACTTCCTCTAATTCTTCCTCTCCTCCTTCCTCTTCGCTTGATGGGGCTGGTAAAGCCAAAAGTCAAGTACCTAAGGAGAAGAAGGAAAAGAAGAAGAAAGAGAAGAAGAAGAAGAAGGAGCCAAAAGCAAATGGGGGCAAATGAGTGTCGTCTAGCGAAAATCCACACATTGCACCGACCAGGCCTAAATCATCATGTGTCATTTGCAAAGGAGACCACTATCACAGAGATTATCCTTGCATCCCTCGGATCTTAAGGGACTGGTCTCCTTGTTTGCACAACCCGGTGTCGTCAACCTCTGATGATCATGTTGAAAACACACCGTCAACTAGTGAAAGTGAAGCCCCAGGACAAAAAGGAAAATATAGATTTCCTTGTAAACTATGCAAAGGCGATCATGCCGTCCACCGTTGTCCCTTCTTAGACGAAGCTAAAAGAGTTTTGGACGATCGTCCGGTTTCACCGTTACGACTTCCTCCTGGATATAAAAAACTCTTGCTGAGTCCGTCACTAGTTGAAAATCCGGCTGGCCCGCTCAGGTGGTCGGCCGAAGCATCTATCATTGAAGATAAACCATCTGAATCCATACCAGACGAAAGTCAAAAGGTCGAGGCGGCAGTTGACCCGGTCTTGCCTTCAGAGGTTCCATCTTAAGATGATACAGTCACTGAAGAGAACAAGGATGACACCGTCAAAATTCTTTTCATAAGCATTGACTCCAACGAACATGGGGGCAATTTACCCATTCCTTTACCGCAGGAAGGAAGTTCGTCAGAGTCGTACCCGATCGTCTATTCGATCCCACCTCCAAGCAACCTAGTTGTCTCCTTCGACTGGAATCAACTAGGCAGACCCTTTTTACCGGCCAGTATACCATTCCGGATTATTGTTCAAATACATAGAATGGTTATGGCTGGTACCATCATAGATGAGGGGGCTTCTGTGAGTATCCTTTCCTCAACTGCTTGGAAAGTGCTTGGTTCGCCATCGCTTTTGCCTGAGATGAGAAATCTAACAGGTTTTGATAAAGGAACCAGTCGACCGTTAGGGATCCTTCCCAATGTGCCCATAACATTGAGAGGGAAAACCGTTCACATGAACGTGATGGTAGTTCAAGGACCCATGGATTACAATCTACTCCTTGGACGAGACTATATTTATTACATGAGAGCCATTGTCTCATCACTCTTTAGAGTGATGTGTTTTTCGCACGAAGGAAGAGTGGTCAAGCTCGTAGACCAACTTTCATTTCCCGGATCACGCATAGAAAATAGTCATATACCATCCCTAAATGGTATTTTCACGCAAGAAATGTCTCAATCACCAATCCGTCCACCCGATGAGCGCGAGTGATTCGAGAGGACATGACTGAAACCCAGGGGGCATGCACCCTGGTCTGCTTCGGCAGGAAAACTTCGGGTATAAGGTAGGTTTCCGCGAGAGAATATGACCTCCGTACTCCCGTCCGTGATTTGAAGAGGGAGTTGGACTGGAACAAAATCCTCTTGTCAAAGTTATGTGAGTTGGCGGGCATCGCCGCTCACCTTTGTTTATTTCGGTAGACATCGCCGGAGAAGTGTTTTGTTTACGCTGTAAATAGAACTATCTTTGGTAACCTGTAAGAGGTAGGCCTCTCTCGCTAAAACAAATGTTTTATCGGAAAGAAGTAGGGGTAACCTTGAAACTCTCTTTTATACATGGGGGCATGCAAACCTTTTGGAGTGCAAGCGAAGAGCGACTATTTATTTTTTTAAATTTTTAGGACCTCTAACCCTTTAAACTCGTAGGATTGGTCGTCTCCTAACTTGCATAGAGAAAGGATGTGGGGCAAAACTCTAAAAGTTGTCGTTTTATATGAGACATTCTTATCACAAGACTGGATTGATCGAGCAGTGTTACCGCAAGGTTCAAGCTCGTTTAAAAATAAACCCGCATCGAGCAGTTTTAGCACATAGTTCAAGCTCGTTAAAAAATAAACATAAGACATGAGCAAATGTTTCCACCCGCGTTTAAGCTCGTTAAAAAATGAACTATTCCCCGGTAAATAACCATCGTGAATGTAGTACTTCAGCCATTAAAGCCTTGGTCGTGTTTGCACCGTCACCTCCACTTTTGCATTGGCCGATCATTCACCTCCATTTGATTGTTTACCCATTTTGAGGAACAATTGCGAAGAGTGATTTCACTAGCCATTCTTGTGACACTGCCGTGATTGGAAAATTCCAAACCTTACCTGGAATCAGCTGCTACCCGTTTTATCACTCGTTCCTCAAAAGACGAGTCTCCTTTAAGCTCTTTTCAACTGACTCGTAAAATATGAAAAGATTGCCGAGCCATTGGCCTCTCCAGCTCGTTAAAGGGACAGGAAGTGCTATCCCTCCTCTAGATTTTAATCTTTTTGGACCTGAGGGATTATTACACAAAAAGATCGAGCGCTTGTTTTGTTCGGCTCGTTAAAAGTATCGAAAATCCATCCCTTATGTATTGTTTTATACTTTTTCGGACTTAAGGGATTAGATGACGAAAAAGGGATTTTGGAGTTACCTTCACGTTCCTTTTCAGACTCTCTAAAATTGAAAAGGACTGAGTTATCTTTGTCGTTAAACTCGTTAAAAAGATTAATAGCGACAAACTTGTCTATAGACGAGAACGAGTTTCACTATCGCTAGGCTCGTTAAAACATAGCGATGGGTTTGCCCGAAGGGAAAATTATAGAACAAGCATATGTTATCCTCCTCAAGCTTGAAAAAAATAAAGAGGTACTGGTCAGCAATGACTGGGGAAAAATTGGGAAGAAAACTCAAAGAAACTTTGTTGGTAGCACGTCGCTCTTGAACATGACACTTCCGCTCCGTGTCCGAGTCGGGTTGGGTTGTTTCATTCACCGGTCACATCACCATGGTCACGCCATACCATCCACATTTGGGGTTAATGCTACCAATCCATCACATCAGTGTCGCTGATATGTTCAAGAGAAGCCATTCAAAGAATTCACTTGTGTCTCACCCACTACCATACATTATACTCCATTCTTTCATGACCTCCACCCTGAACCTTATATCACCAAATCGTCCTCACCTTCATTAAAATCATTTGCTCCGTTCCGTGTCATTGATGTGGGATTCATTAAGGCCCTCCTGTGACGAATCACTTCTTGTCGACATCAGCTCATTATCCAAGAAATTGATGTAGGAACACCCCATTCAGTACTTTGAAGCTTGCATGCCTCAATGGCAAGTTTCTCACTTCCGGCGACAGGTTTACATCAATGGCCTTCGACCGAAAGATTTTACGTGGTGTTCGATGCCAAGTACTTTATTCACACCACATGAATTGTACTGCAGTACCTTGAGGGTCATTATCATTATCGGTGATTCATCTTGTGCTTGTTAATAGTTTACATCATTGACTGGTAATCAAGCGATGCCTTTCCATGTTCGACTTCAGACCATTTCTCACATGGATCGACTTGTACTTCGAGTGAAGACTGAACGAGATTGAAGACCCTGGATCTAGTTTCATCCATCCGGGCTGCGATATATATTCAAGGAAATAAATACATTAAATGTACATCATTGCCGCACAGATAATCATCCACTCAAAAGGATGATGGTTCTATCAGAATCATCAGTCTACACTCAGACGATTGTCTGTCCTATGTACATGAAAATGAATTTATAAAGCTGAGCATGGGAATGCCCGCCTCGGCTAGATCATGAAAATAGTATGAAGATAATGTATTGTATTGTATCTTATTACAGGTCTCCTCCCAGCATTGAAAGAACTTCGGATCCTCATAATAAAGCATTTCACCCGACACCAAAAGGTTAACAGCCTCATACTTTAGGGGGAAACTGATATAGACATTTTTGTGCCCTACAACCCCAAGCATGAAATTTCCATAAACCAAGGGCTCCTAAGTCCCTAAAAGTGTTGTTCTAACCCCTAAAGGAACAAGGTCAACAAATTACAGCTTCTCCCAGAATTTCTCCATGAAAAACTACACAGAATTGGTCAGAACAGGATCATTGCAGCTGCTCCACTGACTAAGTGCGTTGCATCTCACCTAAACACACTGTGAGGGTGCGTTGCATTTCAAAAGTCCCTTCTGTGGGGTGCGATGGGCGAGAAATGACAAATGGCAGTGTCATTCCGCGAGGTGGAGAGGCAATGGAAGCTTCCAAAATCTTCTCCTATGACACTTGCCTCACTGAATTCGACCAAGGATGAGTAAGAGGCCCTCAGTCTCCAAGTGGAAGCAAGAACTATCAGAGAGAAGACACTAATCAAATCACAAGCTGACTCATCCCCCTTACAGATATCTATATATGGATCCCTCATCCCAGAGATCCAGAGGCTGGAATTTTGCATATTGTAAGGAATTGCTGTTGGTTTCTAGAGACAAACATCAGATTGTTGGGTGATCTAAGCTTTGTTTGAGGTGAAGAGGGGCTTCTTTGCTGGGAGGTTAATGCTGGTTCAGAACAACCAGTTGTAACTCCTCCTGGATCTTTTCTTGTTTTATCAATAAAATCTATTTGAGTTTTCCTCCATGCTTTTGTATCATTGATGCTTGTTACATTTGTATGGTCAATTTACATATGATCCTAGATTGTTTATGATTATAGATCCATGTCTTTGTATAGTGCTATGCTTCTGTGATCTTACAGGTACTTTGTGAAGCTGGGCGTGCAAGGGAGAAGGTAGCTGGGGACTATCAAAGAAGAGAGGGATCGAATCGAAGGACTAGCGCGAGACAGAGGTTGGTCTTTCTGTTCCTCTCTATCTATAATTCATAAAGGAAATACAAAAGTAGTTTCTCCCTGTTTGTTTCTAAGGCAGCTGTCACACCTTAGTGGGATAGAGCAGTTCTAAATAGACACTTTTCCCTGTAACAGTGGTGGTGGTGGCCTTTTAGCTACCGGACTCTCTCCATCTGTCCCACCACAATCCTGCTCCACCTCATCCTCCTGGTCACTGTCAGAAAAGACTCCTCCTGCTGGGGCAAGAGATGCCCCTCCCTGTGGTGGTGGTGGCCCTTTAGCTGCCGGACTCTCTCCATCTGTCCCACCACAATCCTGCTCCATCTCATCCTCCTGGTCACTGTCAGAAAAGACTCCTCCTGCTGGGGCAAGAGATGCCCCTCCCTGTGGTGGTGGTGGCCCTTTATCTGTCGGACTCTCTCCATCTGTCCCACCACAATCCTGCTCCACCTCATCCTCCTGGTCACTGTCAGAAAAGACCTCAATGTAGTGTGCTCTACCTGCAGTGCACCTATGGCCAGGTGCCCAGGGCTCTCTGCATGTGAAGCACAGCTTCCTCCTCCGGAGGTCCTTCCGTGTCTCCTCATCTAACTGCCCCCTCCCTTGTGTGGTCCTCGGTGGTGGGGGTCTAGTCTCATGCCCCTTCTGTGGGAAAGGGGTCCGTGCAAGAAATGGTGCTCTAGTCTTGGGGATGGCCCCTTATAGATCTCTGGCACACAAGACCGCTTCCTATAGCGTGGAGGATCTACATGACTTCACCAGTCCATGCAGGGGCTCAAGCAAGCCCTCAATGAAGGTATATACCCTCCTTGCCTCGAATAGATCCGGGACCATCACTAACACACACAAAAAATCTGAAAAGTACTGCTCTGGGTTGCCAGTTTGGCGTAGTTGTGTCAGCTCCCTGAAATACGCCTCCGGATCCCTCTGATCGAATCGCTCCACCACCCTCTGGGTGAAGTCCTCATAAGAAACTATCTGGGCATGCCCTAAGGTGGTCAAGCCATGGAACCACCAATCATGGGCTTCCCCCTCCAGGTGCAGTGTGGCCATCTTAATGGCTTCCTGCTCTGTCATCTGGTTGAGTTGAAAGTATGTGTCCATCTTTTCAACCCAAGCCCTGGCCGTGCACTTGGCAGTGCCATCAAAAGTAGGGAAATACATCCTCCCTATGGTTATCTGCAACTCATAGTTCTGGATCCCTTGTCCTTCGTACCCTTTGTTCCTCTCACTCTATTTGAGCTTGCAGTAATCTCTGAAGGAGAGGGCTTCTTTGAAGTCTTCATCCATGGTCTACCGCTCTTTGAAGTAATCCCCCATCCGAGGAGGATATTCCTCCCTTACATGCTTGATTTGTACCACTGGTAAGAAAGAAGGTAGTGTAGTTCAAGTTGGTACACTGATTGAAGGGTGATGCGCTGTTGGGGAGGGGTGATCGAAAGGCTAAGAGGCTCCGAAGGTTTCTCCACATAGAAATCCTCTAGGCGTGGTCCTTTCTCTATTCTATGACTTGATCTCCTCCAACATATCCTTTTTCCCCTTGGCCAAGTCACTCAAGGCCCTCAAGAGGCTGTTGAAAGCCATCTCCTCCTTGCTCTTGGGCTCTGTCATTTCCTCCTCTCTGGCCACTGCTTTCCCTTTGTCCTCTATATCTGGAGTAATTTCTAACTCCCTTTCTCTACTCTTGTACCTCTGCCTACAGTAGGTGATGTTCCGCTGGTACCCTTCTCTCATAGGGAACAATCCCCACAGCTGAGCGAAGAACTAGGCTTTGATACCACTATAATGTTCCTAAGTAGGAATGTAAGTGATATTAAGGAAATAAACTGTACAACAACATATAAACATATAAACACACATCAAACATTCACAAAAACGCTGCCAATAAGGAACTGCTGAGCCATATTATTAAAAACCTGCATGCTAGATACAATATGAAATGGAATGGTGCTCCTGGGCTTGTTCCAATGAACAAGCAAGACCAACCTCAGGTGGGAAAATGGCTGAGTTGAAGGCTATCCAGCTGTTGTACCACTCTGCATTGTGTTGACCCAGTAAATTGTTGCCATGTTGAACTTCGACTAGCTGGAAAGTGCTCAAAAACTGCTCAGAAAATTATGTGCTTTTAACCCAGACTCCTTGGAAAAAACCCAGAAAACCCCAAAAGGGAATTTCGTTGGTTTTGACTTTGGATTTTCGACCTCCTGGGAGCCTCTCTCCAGCTTTGACTACCAATTTCGAATTGTAGGAAACAACCTGCAAATCCCTCTGCAAACTCTTCCAAAATGCTGGTTTTACCTATGCTATTCCCTTGTAGCTCCCCCGATGGCTCTTAGCCAAGATCAACTGCTCCCCAAGTCCCACGAATTTGCTGCTGGATGGTCTTTGCGCAATCCCTTTGTCCAGGAATTCGACTGACTGTTGCGTTGGTCTAGCTGGCTGCAAACTCCAGCGAAAATTCCTTCTCTATGCTGCCTCCTCAACTCCCGTATCTCCCAGCAAGCAATGAATCCCCTTGCTGACCTCCAACTCCTCCTGTGTGTTTACTGGCTGCCCAAGAATACGCAGTTCCCTCTCTGCGTTGATGGTTGAAGTGTGTTGTTGTCCCCAACTCCCTGAAACTCCTGTTAGAACCGCCTCCCTAGGGCGGACACGGATGGTCCCCTGAAGTAGAAGTTGAATCTCCCGCTTGAGAGTTTCGTGGCTAAATAGTCGGTAGACTTGCTAAGCAACAAAGCATACAAATGAGTGTTTATTTGCAAATGTAGAAGATGGTAAAAAATGAGCACTGATCCTCCTTTTATTACCTTGGGCCTCCTTAGCCTCATGTGGGCCCCTCCATCCACCCATTCGATTTCCCTCCAAGCACATCGAATGGCCAAGTTCAAATTCCCCATGTGGGTGGCCCCCACATTTCACTAGCTACTAAATAAAGTCGAAATTGCCCCATAGTTCCTAAGTCTAAGTGTGGGGTCCTCCTCCTAAGTCAAAATTATGCCCAAAAATGTGTAGCTGCACTCTGTGACTAATGTTTTTGAGAAGGGACATGACAATCATGCTCCTGTGTTTTCTCCAAGGTAGTGCATTTCACTCTTCTATACTCTATCTTGCTAGATGCCATACTCTAAAACCCTTTAATGTAGGGTGTTTTCACTTTTGGCTATATTTGACCCCTTAACTTGCCACAAATCATGCTCCAAACCTTTAGCATGGTCATATGTTCCTGTTCTGGTGTTCTCTTCCTCCACGGTGCCAAGTGTGCGAAAATGGAATCCCCAAGTGCAATAAGCTTCTAGAAAGTCAATCAATCTATAACTGCTATTGAACTCCAAGAGTCTTCTATGGTGCTTGGTGAGACAAGAAAGGTCCATGAAAATGCAAAATGACACTGCACTTTCAGAGGGTAACACCCTTGTACTTGGACATTGAGGATTTCCTTCCAAACACCCCAATCCCATTCCCATATCTTCCCACCCCCGAAACTTGGTTCAGCATGGACTTTATTGAAGGTTGAGGCGCTTCCACAACTTTTGAGGGGTTTTTGAAACTTTCAATAGAGTCTCGAGGAGTTTCATAAAAGATTCCATTTTTCTCTTGTTTCTTGACATTTCTTATAATTTATGAATGTCTACCCGTGTTTCCAACTAACATTGGACACTAGCTGACATTATTTTGGGACAGACGTTTCCTGGTGTTTTCCAACGTTTTGGTCCAACATAGTTGATTGTAAAGGAGGAAATTTTTGTCTTATATTATATGGATCAGAAAACTCTCGTAAACCCCTTGCTATTTTAATCCCTCGTAGCTTCAACTGATCTAGGCATCGTCTAAGGTATCATTTTTTTTATTGATTAGCTTCTTATTGCTCCATCTAAGCTTTAATGTTTAAAATATGAATGGCTTTTCAATAATTTTCTGTTTAACTAATTTCCAGATAGCCTTAAGCATATTAATGTTGGAATCTCTGCATTGAATTCAATTGTTATGTGTTCTATTCCAGATTCAAGGGAACTTTGCATTTCCTTGTTATTATCCATATACATTTCTTAATGTTGATAGCTCATGGCTACTCCGCTTTTAGGGAAAAAGAATATAATCGACTTTGAACCATGCAAAATGCTTAGTAATACATGTCTAAGCCCAAAGAGCTTAACAGATAGTATCCTCCAAAGTTTTGCTGAGGACTTAAAAAACACGTATTTCTTACAAAAATTGTATCCTTGTAAACATGGTGGTGTAGCTTCAATTTGATTCTGGTTACGATTTTTCTTTGAATAATTGCTGTATAGTCTGCAGCCTATGAGCTGGCATTTAATTACAAGTTGTCCAAATCAGAGCTGCTGTTTGTATGTTGTGCATTTTTCTTGTGGGAGAAACTGAAAATGTACACTAATATTTTGACATCTTGGACTGATTCATTTTTGTATTGCCATTTTGAGCAGGTAGTGTGAAGTCACTCATCAGTCTTCCATGTTTCATGTCACATGCAAGTATACCCTCTGAAGTACGAAAGTCCCGGGGATTAAGTGAAGATTTAATTCGCCTTTCTGTAAGTTTCTGCTCATATGTGGGTAGAACTCATTGAGGTTCTAAAGTTTTTGAGGATTGACTGGATTGACTGACTTGAATATCTATGGGTTTATTTTTCTAAGCAGGTCGGGATTGAGGATGCAGAAGACCTGATTGTTGATTTAAACCAAGCAATTAAATCTGCATCTGTCTAATGCCAGCTGATTGATACTTTGGAAACAAGTTATGTGAGTTCACGAAATCAAGTAAAATCTGAAATCGACATTTGTTGCGTTCATGGGGTTGTATGTGCACAATATAAGGTTTTGGGATCTAAGAAACTGGAGACGTTGCTTGCATGATCAACTTAGTTCCAACAACTTGCATCTGGTGAATTACAGAGTTAACCGTCTTTTTGTGGATGCTGCGTATTAGGAAGTGAAAAATAGATCTCTTTTTTTGAAATAATTGATATATACTAAATTAATCAGAATGTTAGTTATTGGGGCAGTTTCTTCTCCTACCTAGAAAAATTATCTGGTTTGGCAAACACAAGTCTGCGATTTCGAGAAAGGGTGAATATGTAGATACTTAAAGAAGCATAGATGGTAATATTTCCATTAGGGTGGAGCAATGCCCACATTGAAGATCACAGAAAAATCAAAACATGGTAATAATTTGTCTAGATTCTGGAATATCAGATTAAATGCTTTTTAAAGGAATTTGTTTTCGCCATATTTTAAGAACTTTGGTAAAGAGAGATTCCTTTATCTTCAAGATGAACACTTTGTTATTCTGATTTTAGAAGAGGATCTTGTTTTTTCTATTGACATATATTTGCAGTATCGGGGTTTTTATAATTTATCAATGTTCCATCTAGTCTGCGGGATGGGGAGACGCGGGTGTGGGGAGATGCACAAAGGGGATGTGTGGGACTACTCTCAAATTTTAGGAAAATTTAGGGGGATGTCGGGATATATATATATATATATATATATATATATATATTCATGTTCATATTCATTGTTCAATAATGGAAGCATATTAAATAGACTAATAGTAATACCAATACATTTGAAATTTCAAATTTTATCCATACATAAAATTTAAATTCATAATTGAATCTAATAATGACATATATTGAATCTTGATCCATCCTCATCATTCATTTTGATACATACATCATTCATATGACATACACATTATAATGTTCTAATTCATCCGTACCATAAGATTCAATAATGAAATATTCAAATACAATGTACATTGATCCATATCATTCATCATTCTATAATCTACATTGATTTAAAAAGTAAAATGAAAATTCATCATTCATCATTCTAGAATCTAAATTGAAAGCAAAACATACTAGTATATTACTATATACTATATACTAGATACTGAAGTTTGAACACTAAATTTATATAACTCAAAGTTTCAACTCAAAAATAGTTAAGAGTGAAGAGTCGGTCATCAATATCTAGTGTCACAACTCAAATGTTAAAATTGAAAAGTAAAAATGGAAAATGAACACTGAAAATAAAATCAACATCAAGGACTCAATCTCAATGATTGGTCCTCTACATCCATTTGCTGCATGAAGTCATCAGGACTATCAATGGGAATGTCATTATCTGAGTCAAAGTCACTCTCTTGAGTAACCAACGAACTCCAACCAAACCATGTTGCAACTCATCCAGTCCATCCTCATCATCTATCTGTGCACTATCCTCTAGATCCACATCCCATCGTGTTGTTGGTCCCCTCCGATACTCTACTGTCTTCCTATGTGCAAGACGTAGAGAACTGTGCACTGCAACTAGCTTCTCTGCTCTCCTAGAGGAAAGTCTATTCCTCTTGATAGAGTGGATGAAGCTATAGGTAGACCAATTCCTCTCTGCTGTAGAGGAACTAGCAATCTGAGACAATAAGTGAATAACAAGTTGTTGGATCTTTGGAGCCTCATCCCCATGCATGGTCCACCAACCAATGGGGTTAGTCTAGCCTAAATCACTACAATCTTCCCTTGCATCAGGCTTGTTGAAGGAACCATTGGGACTTGCAAATTCCATCCATTGTCTCCTAATTGTTCTCCCTTCTTTCGAACTATACATCTTTGTAATGGTCGCTCGAAATCTCTTTTTGATCTTTGGATCTTCAATGGGAAGAATTATACCAGTTCTTGTCACATACTATTTTGGGTTGAGTGCATATGTTGCCATGTGCAAAGGTGTATTCATTCGATCCTAGCTACGCTGAATAATGGGTCGAATCTGATTCGTATAGAACTTTAAGGAAGGATCTTTCTCACGAATGGCCACTCTTACTTGATCCAACATACTATCAAAAGTCTCATAAATTTCTCCAAGAGTAGGAGAATCTGTGTCAGCATAGCAAATGACCTCAACTACAGGATGTAAGAGTGACATCAAATAACCACAGTATGTCCACCAATCATTATTCAATATCTGAACCCTGATTTTCTTCCCTTCCTCTGTCTTGGATTCTGGCCATATGTTCCAATCTAGAGTCACAACCATGGCTTGCAATGCTGACTGCACCTCCAACATCTGCTCTAATAAAAGAAAATAACTAGCATATCTGGTATCAGTAGGCTTGAGGAATTCCTTCCTCGCATGAGACCCGTACATGGCTAAGGAGGTGTGGTGATTGCAAATAAACATTTGCACATTTCTTGTATCCGTCACCAAATTAGATACCCACTCAATTTTTCCAATGTCTTTCAATGCATTATTGAGCGCATGCACACAACAAGGGGTCCAAAAAATATGTTTGTATTTACTCTGAATCATTAATCCTGCTAATCTACACATTGCTGCTGCATCTGTCACTACTTGTACAACATTTGCAGAGCCAACCTCCTCTATAGCATCATGAAGAAGTTCAAATTGGAAACCTGTATCTTTGCACTTTTCAGAACAATCAATAGCTCTAAGAAAAAAAGGCCCCTCTCGGCAAGTGACTATGATGTTGATAAGTAGACGTTTGACAATGCCTGTCCACCCATCCATAACAATAGAACAACCTTCGCTCACCCATGTCTTCCTCAAAGTTTCCTTTTGCACATTAATATTGGCCACTTGTCTTTCTAATATTACTGTCCTCAACTTATGTTCACCTAGGGGCACTTATCAGGGTCCTGCTGTTGCAATTGCCTTGACCATCTCCTTGTAGTAAGGAGAAGGACTAACATGAAAAGGAATTCCATTGACAAAATGAAATATGCTAATGGCATCATCTGTATCATCACGGTTCATCTTACTATACATCTCTATAAGAGTTGGTCCCACTGCACAAGAGCGGGAACCCTTAGCCCCAATAGGAGATGGTGGAGGCTTATCTTTCATCTCTTTTAGTTTTAATTTTCTTTTTGAGCTTGTGGCTTCATCAATATTTTGCTGAGCTTGGGCCATGACATTTTTGCTTGAGAACATGCCCTTTGCATCTGCTGCCATTTGCATTCTCAAGAGCTTTGATTTTTGCAGCATGGTTAATTTTGTACATATACTAACCCCTTTGCCACCTACACCCAAAAGATGCATCGTGAGACAACTATAACTCCCAGCCCAAGAATGGCCACAAACATTGCATTTCCAATGGCATGTCCCACCTCTTTGCTTCCTGGTTTTGGCTGGGTTGAAGAGCCAACGATTTTGGTAGCATATAACAAAATAGGTTTTCTTGGATTAAATGTCCCCTTTGCATATTCTGCCAATGACTTTGATGGGGTTGGAGTCGTTGGACCGAGATTAGCACTAGCTGCACTACTGCCATGGGTTTCATTCATTGTTGATGGAGTTTCATTTTGAAGAGGACTTGTTGTTTGAGGATCATATTCACTTTCAGTTTCACTATCACTGCCACTGTGGTTGCTATCACTCGTTTTGCAAGTAATTTAATTTCATATTTTTTCTTATTAGTTGCCTTGCAAGAAGGGTTTCAAAATCTAAAATTTAAAACTACAGATAATTTATAAAACTAAGTGGTTATTGGTTTCCAAATTCTATGGTTTACAGAAATTAAAATCTTTAATGCCACATAAAACATGAAAAAATTAAAACGCAACAACTTACCGTAGACGTAGGATGCTGCAAAAATTTCAAATGCCAAAAACTGTCATCGAAGTCAAATATGTACATTCGTTGTTGAAGGTAAAAATTTAAAAAATAATGGATGCCAACGTTGGTTGAGAAAGTTGCAGCTGGCAAGCAGTGGCAGAAAATGTCAAAATTACCACAAAATTGTTGGTCAAGCAATCCCACAAATTTCTTAGTCGAAAAATAAAATAAAATGTATATGCATTGTGCAATTTTCAAAATTTGTAGTCACCTGTGGCTCTGCAACAGTGATTTGGGCGGCAAGAAATGCTACAACAAGGTTGACGATGTTACGTTGGACGACAGGGAGAAGTGTTGGCAGTGGCCTGTGTAGCGGCCTGCGTAACATTGTAATGTGGAGCAACAAAGGTCGACGGCGGTGGCACGGTCGACGGCGGTGGCTGTGTGGTGAAGGTCGACGGCGACAGTTGCGTGACAAAGGTCGACGATGAATATGTGGCAAAGCTCGACAGTTGTGTGGCGAAGGTCGACGACGGCTGTGTGTGGAGCTTCAAGCGTTACCCAAGCGAACAAGCAACAACTCTGTGGAAGCGAGGTCGAGTAGTGGAAGTGTCAATGGTAGTCTGCAGGCAGCAGGTCGAGAATCGTTGTGGACGATACTCTGCATGTCAAGTAGCGTCGACGACTGTGGACATGGAGCCTCGACGATAGTCTGCAGAGGGCGCGCGTAGGCATGAGCTCAACTGTGGAGAGCATGAACTCAGCTGTGGAGAGCGTGGGTGCAGGGACGAGCTCGACTACATGTGGAGAGCGTGAGCGTAGTAGGTAAGAGCTCCACTGTGGCAACAGAGGTTGAAGTGGGTGCAGGAGTGAAAAGTCGATGGCGACAAAAAGAACTGAAATGAAATTTCGTTGTAAATGAAAAAGGAAACAATAAAACCTAAGTTTTCATCGTTTATTTTTTATTTGTTAGTTTAGTTTTATTTTTTATTTTTATTTTTTTTAGTTTTTTAATAAATTAGTTTTTGTTTTTGTTTTGTTTTGTTTTTTTTTTAAGGGTCATTAGACAAAATTGAAGGGGGGAGCATCCCCCACAAAGGGGGATGCCTAGAAGTACCCCTTTTGGGGAGTCGAGTCTCGCACACTGGGGAAACGAACCGCGTCTCCCTAAGTCCCCCCAAAAGGGGTGTGTGGGGAAACACACCCCCAAGAGTCTCCTCGTCCTGGGTGCGTGGGGTGGAAGGGGTGCGTGCACCTGACCCTAGGGGACACGTCCCCATGGAACACTGCATCTTATACATGAGGTATGATCATAATGCTGCCCCAAACAACTGAGTATTCTTTACATATATTGGAAAGTGCATCAAAATTTGCAACTCTCTGTTGATTGAATATTGCTCCGATGCTATTCTTTTTACTTAATGTGATAAGAAGACTATGGGAAGATAATCTTGATAGAATTAATCACGTTGTAACTCAGCAATTATCGTTTTATGTATGTTTTCTATTTGTCGAGAGAGCATTTTCCTATAAATTGAACCAATTGTGAAGCCTTTAACCTATTTAGGGCATTGTATCAGATATTTAATTTAAGTTTTGTTTTGGTGATTGAGTGCATTACTATAGGTATCAAATAAATGCAACATAGTTTATAAAGAAAAAAAATTATGGAAGACTAAATTTTTTTGTAATCATTATGGGCAGCCCAAATTGCATTTCCGATTTTCAAAATGTCTCTAGATGCAGAAAACCTTTTTCATGAGTTTCCAAAAAATTAGAAAAGCCTTAATGTTTTTTGTTCCTTTCTGGACACCATTGAATCTATTTCTTGGTGGTTTTTTGGAAACCACTAGCAATTTCCATAATCTTTCACATTTATCTTAAAAGGATTTTCTAACCCTAATTAATTGTACTAAAACCTAAAGCAACATATCTAAAGCATAAAAAGCTCCAAAACAAATAAAAGCCACATATCGTCAAAGGTGAATGCAAAACCAACTATGAAAACATGCTTGATATTACTTGAAGAATTTCTTCTTGCTTCCAGAAATAGTGTCCTCGCAATATATTTACAAGCATAAGTTTCTGAAATTTCTGATAATTACTTCTAATAATATAATTATTTTTAACAGTTTCAATTTATCATTAAGTAATTATACTTCAGAAATTCAACCATAAACCATAAGAACAATAGAGATTACAGTGCACAAAAGAGAACACAAGATTTACCCCAGGGAAACCCACTTAGGGTAAAATCCCAACAACCTTTTTCTTAGAGAAATTCTTCAATTCAACAAAAGATACATCTAATGCTGCTAGACAACTATGCCAATGAGTTAATGGTCAACCCTAGTCTCCAGCCCTAAGTCAAGTCAAAGCCAAGTCAAACTTCTGCTCCACAGAATTTCGACCTTCCAGATTTACCCAGAATTTCGGCCTGCCCAAAAAATCACATTTGCGAAATCTGAGAGAGAGATGTTGAAAAGTGTAACTAGGTTCAGTCTTCATACTTATCATTGTACTTGTGTTATTGTATCTTTCTTGTAAAAACAAAAGAAAAATGAAGAAGAAATTATTATTATTATTATTTCATTAGTCAAGCATGTTCTTTGTGCTTCTAGGGTTTATTGAGTTAAAATAAATTTCTCACGAGTTAAAATCTCATTTGGACTTGTATGAAAAAGAAAAATATTTGTTTTCGAGTCAAAAGTGTCACCACAAGACCAAGTTGGCCCTCCTTGGGAATAAGTCGGCCTTGGGCTCCAAGAGCCACCTATTCGACCTCCTTCTTGGATGTGTATATATAGAGGGAAACTCAACCACTTTGGAGACTATTCATTCACTCACTCATGTACATTGATTTTTGTGCCAAGTGAAGAACGAAAACCAGCGAAGTTAAAGGAGAGAGAAGAATTTTTCTGCCCTAGTTCGGGGAATTTTTTTGAAGTAGTGCAGATCCGAAATTTCAAGGGCTGAAAGTTCAGAGAGCCAAAATTTCAGTTGACCAAATTTCATGTTTGACCAACATTGACTTTGTTAACTTTGACTTGATGAAGAAGACTTGGAGGAGGTTTGACTTGGGGCTTGTGGGAAGTCTTGGTCTTGCAAACTAGGGTATAAAATTATTATGAGTGAATCCATAATAACATAAAAGCAATGCTAAATTATTAGAAAACAAACTCAAAAATCAATAGCCATTATGAATGTGAGGAGAATGCACTAAAAATGCAAGTTTTCATGGTGCAACTAAAATCATGATTACTAAGTTACATGCTTTTAATGATTACACCTTCATTCAAAACATTCATGTAATTCCCCTCACATCACTAAATCATCGTGCCATGAAAGACAATAAAAAATAATCCATGATATGAAGCATGCAAAACCAAGAAATAAAGAAAGTGAGATCATCAAATCAGCTCTTCAAATTAAGTAAAACAAAATCAAATATAAGGAAAGTGAAGTAATCTCAAAATTTTAATGAGAGGACCTTTAAATTTTGACAAAAATTAAGGAGATTTTTTTTACTCGACAAATGGTAACGCATTATGCAAAGTATTTATCTTTGTTGATAATTTAATGGAGCTTAAGTTTTTAAAACCATATAATACATTTCATAAGATTTTTAAACATTGTACAAGATTTCTTGGGTCCCACCTAAGACAACTTTAACAATATAATTCAAAAAATTTAAGTAGTTAATATTTACTTTATCCTTAAATAATGAATCCAAAATATGAAAATTTAGTTTATTCTTTTCTCATAGTATTGAATAGAAAAGGTACAATCATGGAGTTTTATGATAAGCAAATATCTATTAGGTGCATAATCTATCTTTTTTTCTAAACATTGCTTTGCTGCTCACAAGTGTCCATAGCCCCGATGAAGGCGTCCTAATATCATACAAACATGGTCTCGTTGGAAACAAGCATCCATAGTCCAGACAAATTTACTTGTAATTCTCACACCCTGCAATGTTTTCAACTCCCTTATATTAAATTCCACTTGTTAGATTTGATTTGTAAAAAATTGCAATATGCAACTGGGTGAAGGAAGTGGTGTGGTACAATAGTTGATTTTATTTTTTTAAAAATAGATGAGATATTTTTAAATGTTTGACCTCAAAATCTTTCCTTAAACTATCAATGTGAAAAAAACCTTTGATATGATGGGGTGAGGCATGAGATTCAAAAAAACAGTTTGACATAAACTCTTTCCTATACTTAAAGGGAACCATTACAATTTGAAGTATGTCTTAGTATTCTAGTCACTAATCAATGCAAAAGAACAGAAACCTAACATAGACAGGTGAAGAAAACCCCATAACAAATTACAAATCTTACTTGTATATCCTTGAAAAGTTTCCCCATATAAATACTTGAAATCACGATAAACTTGAAATTTGAAATTAAAAAATCAAATCAAAATAAAATACAACAGAATCTAGAAAAACATTTAAACAAATCATAAAGGTATGTAAAATAAAAAATTTACACACTTGCCTTCACTAAAATTAGGCATGAAGTACACTAATCATATCCAAGCATATACCAAAAACAAAGACCAAGCCGGAATATGATAAATGCAATTTATTAGACCTCTTATTGAGATACAAAGAAAAATATCAAAACATAAAACAATCTCGAAAAAAAAAAAAAAAAAAACCTAAACCAATCTTATAGTTATGACATCAAGGTTAAAATATTCATTAATCAGGTCACACCAATTTTTTTCTCTTAAAATGATTCTTACATAACAAAACTAATCACACTAGACCATCCACAACTAAGTCTTTATAGTTTTTGATTGATAATCAAAAGTTAAAGGTATGAATTTGAAAGGAAATGTTTAATAAACCTAATTATAAGCAAGATGGTAAATAATTAATCTACTTGTGAAAGAATAAAACAAAAACTATGCTAATTCATCTACTTTTACACCTATTCTAAGCTACATTTATTACTAAAAGCTACGTGAAATTATACTTCTAATGCATCCATCCAAGTAAATGCAAGCCTACAAACACATGTTCATTGATAATTAGAAATAGGTAGTGGAATATTCTTTCATAAAAAGTAGAAAAAATTGAAACATCTTTGTTTGACATGTGTAGTATAATTCTTTTAAAATTAACTGTGAATCTTTTCACATAAGAATTTTCCAACGAGATTCCAATTCTATCATAATGTTCAAATTTAGGAACATGGAAACACAAAAGAGAGATAAAGTGAAGAAAAGATACAAAATGTGAGTTAAGAGTGAAAGTGTTCATAACACTAACTTGAATTTATGTGCCTTTCTATCAAGAATATCATTTGTTTTCCAAGGAAGGTAATAAGGATTTGAAACAATTAATGGTAAAGAACAAAGTTAGTTAATATCTTGTAATTGATGTTCCAAATTGTGATGCAAGAAAGTGTTCCCTCTCCAGACAGAGGCAACCCCTCTAGCCCTAGAGTTGGTCTAGTCACAAACAAGGACAGATCAACGATAGCTTTCCTTAAATAGTTATAGTTGGAGGCCTACCTCCACCGGTGGTCGATGGAGTTCCGTTGCGCTGCTTCAGTTTCCGCTTCTTAATGAGTAATCAACCTGAAACAATGCAAAGGAAATACAACAAAGCACGTAACGGGAACAACAATGATATATTTACTCACAAAGTCAAGAAGTCATGAGCTATCAAGTACATTACATACAAGACATGGGAAAACATCATTGATTGCATTAATAATGAAATAAGAGTAAGCTTACAAACAAAGTCTTGACGTCACAAGCCTTCTCAGAGGGATCCAGCCAACATGTTCCTCAAGCATTCACTCTTTGAAGATGGATCTCCCAATATACAAATCTCTCTCACTCACAAGTTTTAAACAAGATTAAGGGCACTTCACAACCTTCCTCAAGCTATCAACAATCCCACGCTTGTCACACTCACACCAGCTATCCAACAAACTCACAAACACTAACAACACTGCTCAACTAGCCAAGTATAAAATACTAGCAATGCATAGCAATGGTGAGAGTTTAAATAAGAGAATAAGTCTCCATGAAAGGTGGAAGAGTGAGCTTATCTCCAAGGAAGGTAGCACAAATGACGGAACAGTCAGGCCAGAGAAAGGAGGGTGATACAAACTATGCCAACAACAAGGTCTGGAGTCATCTGGAAGGCCGACTGTTGGAACAAATTCGCCCAATCTGGATCATCGCGGGGGCATAACTGGTCTTCCGCACTGACATCTCTAGTGAATAACATAGCTAGTCAGGTCATCGCTGAAGATTATAAACAACCTCGCACTGGGACATAAAATCAGACCATCGCGGGAATCAGGTGTACTTCCATGATGGCAGCACTTCTGGACTGTTTAAGAGCGCCCTTCAGCGCGTTTATTTAGCCAATAGGCGCGATGAGGCAGATAACTTAGGAAAAGTGGGTCATTTGGCAATCATCAGAGAGCATTTGTCTAATATGAGCATGTTTGACTTGGACGCATGACACAATAGGAAGACTGGGATGAAGACAGTGATAAATTACCGTGTAATAGATGCCCCCTAAAGTATGAAGCTCGAGAGAGTGGGAGGGGTGAAATGCTTTACGAAATTGGCTGAGCTGAAACACCATCTGGAAAAACCTGCACGCAAGTACAACTGATATCTCTGATAATGAAGTACATGTAGTCTAGGCATGGGCGCAGCCATCCAAAAGACATACGAAATAGGTTTGTGGTATGGACGCAACCATCCAAAAGACATACGAAATAGGTCTGTGGTATGGACGCAACCATAAAGGCATGGTCACAGCCATCCATGAGGACTCAGGTATGGTCGCAGCCATCCATCAATGAGTCATGTAATCATAAACCAATCCACGCAGATTGAACATGTGTAATCTGAGTTCGGGGTCTTGAACCCATCCGATCATAGTACATATTCTAACATGCGAATAGATGTGTTGAGGTCGAGCATGAAAGAAAATAGCTCGATTACCGGTCAATGATGAAAACCATTAACAAGCATGAGAGAAACCACCAATAATTCCAATGGTTCTCAAGGTACTATCTAGCACAATCCACGAAGTGTGAAGAAGAAGCTAAAGTCGAACACTCGTGGAATCACCCAATCGACGACCAATGATGAGAGTCGACTGTCAGGTGCAAAGAACTTTCCATTGAGGCATTCAAGCTCTAAGGTACCAAAGGGAATCTCTAGATCAATCTCCTGGATAATGAGCTGATGTCGACAGGAGACGATCCATCGCAGGAGGGCCATAATGTTTCCCCCATCAACAACATGAGATAAGGAACAAGCGGTAGATGGCGGAACAGAGTATCAGAGGAGAAGACGAGGGTGTAAACTGCAGAGAGGATTATACTCTTGAACATGTCGGCGACACGACTCCGGGGGGGGTGGCAGCATTCAGGTACCAAGGGGTCAGAGGCATGATGGCGTGAATCGAATGGAATGAGGTTGAAAGGTAACCCAAAACCACAGAAGGCCAAATGATGATGTATGGATGTCCCAACCCGACAAGAAGCAAAAGTGTCGATGTTCAAGAGTGACTAGCTGCCATAGACAATCAATGATAAACCTGCTATTGAATCCAACCTAGTAATAGTTTAACGAGCCCTAGGGAGGAGAAGCTCGAGTCTCGTCATGGTGACGAGTCTAATGTCATCAGGGTTTAACGAGTCCAACATAGGTAAAACTCAGAGTCTTTTTCATGTTTAGAGAGTTTGAAAAAGACAAGGAAAAGAAAACTCCAAGGGGGTCCTTTTTCATAGATTTGTGTCTCTAGAGCTCGAAAAAGTATAAAACGATACTCGAAAGAACCGCCCGACCATTACGATCGAGGAGTACTTTTCGTAATTAGTGACTTCGACCCAAAAAAGTAGAAAAGCGGTCAGAATCACGTCGTTTCGGAACCAATAACGAGCTTGAAACGAAAAAAGCCTGACAATCTTTTTCTTTTTACACGGTCGGAAAAGAGCTTAAAGGCAACTACCTCTTGTTTCTTTTAACGAGTCAAGAGGAACAACTCGGCTATCTTTTCTTTTTCAAGACGGAAAAGAGCGTTAAAGACGATTTTTTCAGACCAAGTGTACATGAAGCTGGCATAATTCCACTACCTGTAGCTCTGCATAGAGCACGTCAAACGTAAACCCATTCGATATAAAATGAACAATAATGGTAGAAACATAGTTAAAAAACCAAATTTCGACTAACCATGTGACAAAAATGAGAAAAAACCCACATTTGCAAAATATAATTTTTTAATTCCCAAAAATTGCTATAAAAAGGGGTTAATCCAACCATTTTTACCATTGTTATTGTTCATTTCATTGTGGAGCATTTTGGAGCACCAAGGTTGGCGAGCTAATTTCGGCCTTGTTCGTCCACCATTCACCCCGAAACTGGTTCAAGGTAAACAGTCGTCGTCCTGCTCTTCAATTCAATACCCTTTTCATGCATTTTGAATGTTACATGTGTTAGTTTAGGCGGGTTTTTGAACCGAGCTCGCCGCTCAGTCATCCCGGGTAGAGCCCTCGGGTCCGCAATGACCGAAAGAATTCACACATAGCACGCTCCGATCATTGCGGAAAAGTGATGTACTTCCGCGATGACCACGAAAAAATAGAACTAGCAACCTGTTGATGCCTCGAAAATCGTTGCAACAACATTGGGGATAACCACCCGGTCCGGACCTTAGTACAGCTCCTTTTCCGTTTCGAATGGTGGCTCCGACTGGGGATAATGGGACCAGTTTCCCAAAAGTGGATAAACGAGATGAATGGATGATTGACTAACTAAGCTAATGATGGGCGAATAACTAAATCTATTAACAAGAATACAAGAACTATGACTTATCCCGGGAAATTATGGAGCTTTGAAGTGTAGCGCTTGATGGTCTGTGTCTATAGACAGGCATATAGATGACTCCATCTAGCAGACATAGACATTATTTCATTTGGGATTACTGTGCTTAAATAGTTAAGCAAAACGATTAAAGCGATATTACTACACTCATCATTTATATCATCGACACATACATGATTAAAAGAAAAGCACACCATAAAACATCCAATAATGGAAGGAATATAGAACTGCTGTTAAAGCACATGCATATAATCAATAATAGCAAGGATAATCAAATAAAAATTCATACGAAAGGAATGAATTCAGACATAGATAGAAATACCATATGAGCTGCTTGACACTCCCAATATCAATCGCTACTTGTAATTCTTCCTTCAACGCAGAAACACTTTCAAACAAAGACAATAGTGCACAATTGCATAAAAAGCTTCCTTGTCAAATTAAGAACAACTGGTCCAGTTTCATAAAAGAATATGACTGAAGCACAATAGTGCAACTTCAGTCTTTAAGTCAGGTACAAAACTTTACGACCCTTTCCAAAACAATGAAAGGGTCTATAAATACTTAACTAATCTACCTATCTATAAAACAGAAATCCTACTTAATTGGTATCAATAAATCTTGATCCTATTTTCTTCAGCGATCTGGCAGTCGGCGGCATGATTCATCAAGTAGGCTGCTTGCCTTTATATCTGAGCTGACTTATCGCAAGCATTGGATCCACTTCAGGTGGTTTGTTGAGGCGCGAGCTGAGCTGGGTGGCATAGGTGGCATCCTGAATATCAGGGATAATATACCCGATTGCATCCGTAAGGCACTTGAGGGCGGCTCTCTGTGTGTGCGGCTTTACCAGGAAGAACCAATAGGTGTCCCAGGTTAAACTGTTAATCCCAGCGATTAATCTCCCCTTTTCTTCTAGATCTGGATAACATTATTGCTCCAATGTTTTCATTGTTGTCAACTTTCCTGGTGTGCATTGGGAAATCATGTTTGATAAGTAGAGAGTGTTATTGACTAATTCAACTAAATTGCTAGAAGTTGATTTACATCTTGAAGCCGCCCTTTCTGCTTTCATTAACTGGGACTGCCATTCTGTGAAGAGTATATCTTTATGTGGTTCTAAGATCCTGGGTAAATTCGCCGCTTGTCCTTGATCAGAATCTTGCCAGTCGAGAAATGCAACTATTGTTTCTTCAGCTTGATCCAATTCAGTTCTGGCCTTTTCTACTTGCTTACTTATGGATGCCGTTAATTCACATAGTGGCTCTGCCTGGGTGATTTGTTGACACAGAAGTTAATTTGGGATATTAATGCAGTATTTATTTGTAATGCTTCTGCTCTAAATTCAGCCACTTGCGGAACGCCCTTTATTTTCTCGAGTTGTGATGATAATTGAGCAATTTGCTCATCCTTTGTTTTCACCATTTGCTCATTTGCTGCCTTCAATTGTGCCAATGCCTCTGATAATTCTTTCTGCTTCTGGATTGCGCTTTGGTCAATCCTTTGTTTTTCTGCCTGCAATTGTTGAGTTAGTTGACTGTTTAATTGTTGTTGCGTCAACAATTACTGCTCTGCCTGCTCCACTTTCTGCTTTGTTTCAGCTAACTGCGCCTGTAATGAGAAAATCTCCTGATCCTTTGTTTTCAGTAAAAGGCTTACCTCCGATGCCTTATCTATTGTCGCTGCCGAATAAGCTCCCGCATACTGTGACAGTTTTGTCAGGTCATCGGAGGGGTCAAATTCCTCCTTCCAAACCACATTGCCCATGACAGTTTGCTCTGGGAAAAGGGAAGGTTGATCAGTACTTCTTATTTTCCTTTGTCGTTTAACCACCGCTTTATGCCTTGGGCTGTAGAAGACATCCAGGGGAGGAATATCTTCTACCTGCAAAATGATTTGGTCGGAGGGTTCCTTTGGTATTATCTCTACCTCTTTAGAAATGGGTGGGCCGCTGGTTCCACTTAGAACCTGTGGTGAAGTGATTTCCTGTGTGTCCGTTACCTTTGAAGTGTCTGTGTCCTTTGAACATTCCAAACCACTGATAATGGAATCAAATTGCTTCCATTCCTGGAGCAATTTAGGGTCAATATGAGTATCCACATTGACATCAATGGTGGTTTGTTTTTCCTTTTCAGCTTGGGTCTCCTCCCGCACTTTTTCCTGCTCTCTCTTCTGCCTTTCCTCCTGCTCTCTTTTCTACTTTTCCTCTTGTTCTTTCCTCTGCTTTTCCTCTTGTTCTTTTGTTATAACTGGAGGTTCCTTTGACTGTTGCCGATCAGGCTCGCTTGACGATGTCGCTGGGGTTGTCGCTAGTAGATCTAGAGGCAGAGTTTGCAACCTCTGTTCTCTAAGTTTATTAAATTCAGTCAACCCTTCATCATTATATTTCATTTTGGCCAATGCTTTAACCTGCATTATTGTCTCAGCTGAAGAGAACAGGTCGTCAAACATATCTTCTTTATGATCAAATTTTGACAATTTGGCTTGTTCTAGTGCATTATAGGCAACTTTGTTTGGATCAAATTGCCTATTTGGGAGAGTCGCCAGAGTTAATGATTTAATCTTCGTGGCTTCCTTTTCTGCATGTTTGAGATCATGCAGAGTATAGACACCGCATCTCAAGGGAAAAGAGGGCCAGCCCTGCTTCTTATTTTTCTTGAGAGTCTGTGTAACACTCTCAGCAATAATCTGGTAAGAGATTTCCCTTGCCAACAGTTTATCCGGTATGTATAAAGGGAGAACATGAGGTTCGGCTTGGCTACCGAAAACTCTTATATAAGTGAATTTCTCCTCTCCAAACCATCTCCCTACCGCTGTTAAATCAATCCCAGCTTGGGAGGAAATCTTGGGAATGGGTTTATCAAAAATAGAATAATAAATAGGCACCATAAAGCCATTGCAGACTTGGTACAGATGGTGCTTGTAAGAAGATTTCCATAATTTCTGATGGTATATGTGGATAGCCGTGGGGACTTGTGGCGTCCACCTCCAGCCAAGCACGGGAAATTCAGAATTGAAACACAAGGTATCTAAAATATATGCACTGTAATAGAATGGGGGGATTATCCTTTCATAGATGCGAGTCTTATTCCTAAACTCAAGAACAACTTTGGCTAGTTTATCTGAGAGAATAGTGGCCCAATCCATTATTATACTGTTGCATGCAGCTTCCATTAAGGGGACCATTTCTATAGTGAAATTAGAAGAGTCATGCAATCCCCACAATCTACACATCATTATTCCAACGTAGCAATAAGGAGAAGCCAAGGAATCAACCAAGTACTTACCTGAAGACTCATGTTTGTGCTTTGCCGGATTTTGTCTCCAATCCCGAATGGGTTCGGATTCAACTTCGTTCTCGTTTGAGAATTTTTCCAGGAACGCCTTATTGTATATCTTCTCTGGCTCAGGAAAATGATACATTTGCCTCAGATCATCCGCTTTGAATGACCCGAAAATTCTCCCGTCTCTGGTGCTGAAGGTTCTATCCAGGATTGGGATTTCTTCAATTGCCCACCGCACTACATTTGTGTATGGGAGAATTTGTTCCCTAGCTGCTATCCGGTGAAGGAAGGAGTCAGCTAAGTCCTTAAGAGTACCCTCAGATTTCCGAGTAGAATCTGCAGTAGCTTCTACTGTTGTCACTTTAGGTTCTTCGATCTCGATCAAGTTGTAGGTACTCTGCCAAGTAGTTCTGCCGAGACCAGAACATGTGGTATCCGGAATCAATCCTTTCTTTTTATCAGCGACATCTTGTCCTGCAGCTGGCGCAGCGGAAGCGCCTATGGTCTTCTTGGATTTCTTCCCCATTTTTCTTGAGTTTTCTCCTTTGGATGAATTCTGCACAGAGGCGAAATTAAACGTAACACAGAGAATTCGCAATGAAAACTTCAATGTGATGAGCTATATTGACTGATGCGTGATAAGGGATTAGCTTTTAAAATGGGCGCAGATATAATCCATGGGAGGATTTTAGGACTTACGATTACATTAAATGGCCGTTTAAAACCTTCCAATCTTTAAATTCCCATTTTATCATTAATCGGCCGAATGATTCATTTAAGCGTGCTGTAGATGTTTTGGCGGTTGAGCGCAGGTGAATCATTGTTGGACGGATCAAGTCTTTAATATGAATAAATCATGATATCCATTTATTTTAACGGCTTTTTGAAATCTGCGCTTTATCGCGATCGATGATTGGGGCAAGCTTAAACCTTTTATATTGACATCTTTTGAAAACCCCGATCACCGATAGTGATATCGCATCGCATCGGGAGTATTGGCATCATATGAGACATATATAGTATGTTGCCGATCGCCGATCGCCGATATCGCATCGCATCGGGGCCAATGGCATGGGGGTGCTTTAAAATGTGCATAGAGTATTGCCGATAGTCGACAGCGATATCGCATCGGCGGAAACCAATGTGCCACTTATTTATGTACCTTATGTCATTGCGATATGCGATCTTGCGATCGCTTTATCGCAATAAAGATTGATTTATTTGATGAAAATGAGATTTTCCAAAAAGGGTTTTATAATGTTTTCATTTGGTTTTCGGACCTTTTTTAAATAATGCAATATTGATACCAATCAAACTCTAAAGGGACCCATTTCATATGATAATTTTTTGAATAAAATGATAAGAAATGGGGGGTTGTTGTAGAGCACAACACAACCTCGTGTCATCGTGTCTATTTTAAAAACAGAAGTGATGACGACGCGAACTTATATTTTTATGCAAATTACGCGTTGAATTTTGCAAACGAAGTGCTAATCCGTTTTTTTTCTCATCATGCAGGTGATAATGGCATTTGTCTAGCAAGAACGGACGCATGATGACAATGATGTGGAAGCTTTCGCCAACGTGGGGTGCCGAAATGCATTACGAGCATGCAGATTGCTCAAATTCTTCCTTACTCTGCACCTTCGGTCACAACCTGATTTACTGGAGCTACTGATCCGGGCCTGGAATCCCATAGATGGGAAGTTCATCATCCGAGGCCGAGATATCGAGTTTGACGCAACAAGCATATATTTTTTGACTGGGCTGTCCCGTCATGGTGAGAGGCCCATTCTGGAGGGGCAGCGACCGGGGAGCGATTCCTTAGAGATGCTGATGGATCAAGTGTGCCCACGGGCACGCAAATCACGGAGCGGGAAGGTGGAAATCCCGATAGTGGAGGACGTGGTCCTTCGTGCTATGCTATTCATGGTGACACAGGTAGCGGGCTCCCAAGCCCAACACGAGGCTTCGAAGACCCATCTCTGGATGGCTCTCGAATGTCTCAATCCAACCATGTTTAACTGGGCAGAAACGGTGATGACGAACATGAAGAGGCAACTCACCAACTGCCATCGAGGAGAGACGAAGCACTTTGGTTATGGGTCGATCTTAGTCCGGCTCATGCTGGAGCGGGTGCCGGCACTGCAGTTACAAGACATGGATCTGGATTTGCCTAGACCACGCGAGCCCAGGGCCACATGGTGGGCACATGTCATGCCACAAGGAGGTGGCGGACGACCAATGTCGTGGGGGACACTGTTTCGAGAGTGGCTGGAGCGCCAGACAATCTTCGTGGAGGATTGGCCATATGCCAGCATGGACTTCCGTGGAGATCCTGACATGCAGCTACCCGCTGGAGAGCAGTGGGATGATGGAGGTAAGACACTTGATCACTTTTTTTGCATTTTATTTTTATGATGTTTTTTGATTTTTGCATGTATATGTCCTAATGACGAACGCTATGGTATGCAGATGTAGGACCAGTGAGACTCGTCGGGCTGGCTCCAGAGGTGTGAAGGGATGCATAGGGCATTGTAGCACTAGCCTTGGCTCCCCCAGCTGATGATACGGTGGAGACCGTGGCCCGAAACCTTGAGGGCCTAACAGTAGGGATTCCAGATTACATGGGGATCGAGGAGGTCCCCATAGCATTCCAAATCCACACAATAGGAGTGGAACCCAGGGTGCACTTCCTGTTGAGGCGGGTGGCACGAGCGGTGGTGTGCTACAGAGAGCACAACCCACCTCAGTAGTCGCCTAGGTTTTATTTCATGCTGGTGATTTTTTGAGAGACATGTGTCTCGGATGTATGGAGAACACAAACTCTGTTTGGACATGTACACTTATATTTTGAGCACCTCGGTGCGCCACACGATATATATATATATATATATATATATATATATATATATATATATATATATATATATATATATATATATAAACATATTCCTATGGTTTATTATTGTGTTTTACATGCTTCTTGTATGCTATTTTGATTAAATGTTACGCAAATGTCTGTCTAATACATGATTAGCCAATGGATTAGTTAACGTGTTTAATCTTCGTGGAATATGTTGATATGTGATGAAATAAAAATTCCTTTCTAACAATTTAACACGTAAATACAACCTTAAAATCCGATGGTCTCTGACGGAATATCGCCCATTGAGCTGGTGGATGACAAGCTGAGAGTCCAGGTTCACAACCAATGTACGAATACCGAGATTGATCGCCTCGACTAGTAATTCAATAACAACACTATATTCAACGACATTGTTCGTGGTATAACCTAGACAAACACCTTAAAGGTCTATCAACTCACCATGAGGATCATAGATCATCCATGCCGCAGAAGACAAGTTGCGAGTACTGCAGCAGGCACCATCAGCGAAACCAATGTAAGGTGCACCAGACATCTGCATGGGAAGCAAAAGACACAATAAGCGGAAATCATGCTTACACACCAAGCCAAAACACGAAAGCACACACACACAACATACCTGCTAAAACACACGTATGTACAAATTAAAGTGCATGAGATTCACGCATAATACTTTTTCAAGTAAAGCCCATTTCAGGGATTATCGAAGGGGTTCCCTTCATAATCAATCAGCTCGTAGGCCCCTTTTTGCAAAACTCGCTTTACAATATAAGGCCCATGCCACATGGGCTCGAATTTTCCTGCCCCCAGCTTATCATTTTCTTAATCGTAGAGTAGGACTAAATCTCCTTCAACAAAAGAACGAGGATGAACAATATGATTGAAGTGAGTTTTCACTCTCTTCTTCTATGATTCAATAGATAGAGAGGCTAGTTGACGAGTCTCGTCTAGCCATTCTAGGTAAAGAAGGCGTTCTTCTACCGGAGTAGTGTTGGGGAGTAATTCGATGGCTAATTTCAAAGAAGGGATCTCGCACTCGATGGGAAGGGTAGCCTCCAGTCCATAAACTCATTGGAATGGAGTGAAACCGATGGTATCCTTCATAGAATTTCGATAGGCCCATAAGGCAGAGAACAACATCAAGTGCCATTTAGACTTGTGCATGCCAATGGTACATTGAAGCATCGTAACTAGAACCTTTTTGACGGCTTCTACTTGGCCATTGGCTTGAGGATAGTATGGAGTCGAGCTATCATGCCGCAAGCCTAGCTAGGTTGTTAGCTCAGTAATCATGTGATTATGGAAATGCTTACCGTGATCAGTGAAGATAGCCTGAGGGACTCCGAACCGTAAGATAACATGATTAAAAAAAAATTGCGCCACTGTGTGACCGTCTTCAGATAGTGTGGGCATTGTCTTGGCCCATTTTGCGAGGGTTACAGGTCATATAATCAATGCCCCATTTTGCAAAAGGGCCGATGGTACCAACAGGGTGCAATGGAGCGGGAGGCGCACACATCTTCTGCTGGTAGATTTGGCATTCGTGACAGGAGAGGACGACAAGAATGCAATCCTTAAAGATGGAGGGCCAAAAATAACCAGTGCGGAGGATATTTTGAGCAGTAGCATATCTGGACATGTGATCACCATAGGCGCCAGAATGGCAGTCATTTAAAACTCGCTCAGCTTCCTCAAATGTTAAGCATCGACGAAGAATAGAGTCGACGCCGACATGGTACAGGGTGTCCCCAATAATATGATAGGGCTGAGACTGATGACGAATCCGTCGCCGAGCATCCTTGGAAACATCGCGACGAAAAGAGGACGTCTGCAGATAGACAATGATATCCCCGTACCAGGGATCGAGGGTGCTAATTAGGAACAGAGTTTCATCCAGAATATGGTCCTCTAACCGAGAGGGTGCGGTACGAGATGGCAGAGAGCAAATCAACTCAGCAAAGACAAGGGATTTCTTAGACTTGACATTGGCGAATTCCAAGTCGAACTCTTGGAGGATAACAATCCACTTTGAGTACTTACCCCCCAACAGCTGACGTGACAGGATGTACGTCATCGGGTTGCAATCGGAAACCACTGTCGTAGTACGCAACAAGATATAATGGCGAAAACGTTGGACGGCATAGACGGCGGCCAATGCCAACTTCTCGACATAAGCGTATCGAGTTTTCGTATCTAGAATATTGTGGCTGAGATAATAAATGACATGATCAATGTCATCGTCATCATCTTGAATGAGAACCATGCCAATAGTGGTATCAGCGGCAGCCAAATACAGAGTGTAGTCACAATGATAATTCAGAGGACACAACAATGGAGCAGAAACAAGGAGAACCTTGAGACGCTCGAAGGACTCTTGAGCAGTGGCATCCCAAAGAAAAGGGTATCCTGCTTCAATAGTCGCGTAAAACCTTTAGCCATTCGACATAGTTCAGAATGAATCGTCGTAAAAAATTCGCTTTGCCCTGCAAACTTTGCAATTACTGCAAAGAAGCAGGGGGAGGGAGATTCAGAATAGCCTCGACTTTAAGGGGATCCAAACGGATGCCTTCTCGGGAGAAAATGAACCCGAGAAGTCTGCCTGACTCAACGCAGAAGACACACTTATGAGGATTAAGCCTGATGTGGTAGTGTCGACAACGGAGAAAGATCTCGCGAAGGTGAGCAGGATGGTCCTAGCATTTAGCTGAATGAGCTGGTAGATCATCTAGGTACGGTTTCACAATGTGTCGAATATAATGGAATGCATAAGACATTGCACGTTGGGAGGTAGCACCGGCGTTTTTCAAACCGAAAGGGAGCTTTTTGTAGGTGAAAGTGCCCCACGGGCAGATAAAGGCAGTCTTGTGCTGATTTGCGGGCGCAATATTAATCTAGTTATATCCAGAAAAACCGTCCATGAATGAATACATTTCACTCCCAGCACACTCGTCAATGAGCTAGTTAATGAAGGGTGTGGGGAAGTTATCTTTGGGACAGGCCTGGTTAATATCACAGTAATAAACACAGACGCGGATAGTACCCTGTTTTTTAGTCATAGGGATAATATTGGAGACCCAATCTGTGAGTGGGATGGGGTAAATAAAACCAGCCTTAAGAAGCTTTTCAACTTCCGCTTTAATAGCCACAACCTTTCGGGGGTGCACGGGGCATAGACGCTGGCAAACAGGCTTAGCACCCAAATATGTAGGTATCTCATGCACCACGATGCTAGGATCAATGCCGAGCATTTCTTCGTAAGACCAAGGAAAGACATCACGAAATTCGCGAAAAAGATCAGTATAGAGCTGAATCTCCTTCGGAGTACAAGTCACTCCAACATGGATATGCTCGACAATCCCTGGTTTAACAGAGATGTCGATTGGCTGGGTTTGCGTTATGTTTCCCATGTTCCCTTTAGAAGACACTTGATAAATTTGAATGGGTGTCTGAAGGGGTTGAGATGGGAGACACAGAGCAAACTGCTCGAGACAGGTAAGCATTTCCCGGTGGGCAGGGAGAAAAGAGGAACGGTGGTGATGATTAGACCAAGGGGGTTCCTCGAGAGACATGGTCTTGATAGTGGCTTCATCGGAAGAAGCATCATCTCCAAGCCAAGGGGAATAAGCGTACGAGTTGAGAGCTTTGCTCGAAGGAGTAGATTCAGAGGATGGAGCTGATGCAGTAACAATTTCGACGTAGTTGAGCTCGGCAGGACTCAATGGCATCTCATCGCCCCATGAGTCTATCTGATCAACAGGGGGAAGAACCCAGGATCAGAGTGAACAGAGATCATATTGATAGGAGAGACGTTAGGAGGTGGGAGTGAAAAAACACCCATTAGGGCAGGATCTTTAAAAAGTCCAGCTCCCACATTCTCACATGGGATAGAGGTATGCTCCACAAAAGGCACGTTACCTTCGGAAGAGGAGGCGAAGAAAGGCAGCTGGTCTATGGTGACGATCTTCCCCTGATGAGAGAAACGAATGACACGAAATAGAGATGAAGCCACGGCTCGCATGGCGTATGTCCAGCTTCGTCCATGAAGGAGGTTGTAAGTAAGATTGGCATCAACAACTTCAACTTCCACTTCGACCGTCTTCCCTTCCAAAGTAATAGGAAAACGTTGGAGTATACCATAAGGGCGAGACTCTCTCCCATCAAAGGCTTCCAAGGTCGTAGGAGACTAGCTCAGAGTCGGGGAACCAATAGCCTTCCAACATGCAACAGACATTATGCAAGTTGAAGCGCCTTCATCAATGACGGTACGATGAATCATTTTAAAATTGATGATGACCTGGATAAGGAAGGAAATTTGGTGCGACAGTCTCGGTATATGGCTCTCTAGGTCAAAAGTGATCACATCTGAGTCAGCCGGGTCAATGCCACCGAAGGTCGATAGCAAGGACTTCCTTTGAGAGGGGCAGCTCTGGAGAACTTCTAGAGCGGACATAGCTGACAGAGCCTAGGCTAAGTCCTCAACGATGCTATAGTGCTGAGTAGCATGAGCATTAGGGTTGTAAGAAGATTTCCGGAGCACACCTTTAGGAGGGGGTTGAACGGGTGCCTCAGTGCTAGGTCTCTCGACATGGAGTGAACCAGAACTGGACGGAGGAGCGTTAGAGGGAACCTCGGGCTCTTTCCCGGCAGGTGACGGATACTCTTTTTCCCGAGTACTAATGTGGACGGGAATCGTCCCAGCGATAAACACTTGAGAACCAAAGGGAGAAGACGATTGAGATGGATCATCCACCATTTGCGTTTTCTACGAGGGAAAAGGCTCTTTGAGCATGGTAGGAGTCCCAGGAGCACCTTTTAACAAACGACTAACTTCAGAGCACCTCGGGCAGTCTTTGGTATAGTGATCCTCGTCACAGATAAGGCAAGGATACTTGGGCTTGTGTTTGGAACCTTCCTCAGGTGGAGGTTTAGGGGAATCCTGCTTAGGTTGATCATATTTATTCTTTCCTTTTCCCTTCTTCTTTCCTTTCGAGGCCTTGTCCGCCGTGGTGGACTCGACGACGTTAACCTCGGAAGTATTACTAGAATTGGATACAACCCGAGAAGTATTTTCATTCGGAGCATTCGACTTTTGCTTCCTAGGATTCACGGAACATTTCTTAGAGGGCGGATTAACATAACCAATGATGCCGTCAACAGATGGTGTTGGTGGGGCTTTGGAAGTTTCGGGTCTTGGGGCATCAGGAAAATAGTCATATAGGGTACCAGACTAGGAGTAAACCAAGTCAAGGTACTGAGCACGTGCAATAGCCTGCTCTTCAGTTAAACATGCCCACATAGCAATGTCCCGTGCTATTGGACCGACGAACGAGGTTGTGAACCAGTCGATCAAAAGTTGATCGGGAATCCAAAACTTAATCAAACGGTGACGCCATCTCCATTCATGGATATGATCGGAGATATGCGTAGTCGTTGTTTGTTTTAAGGATGTCAGGAGATGTGTGCCCGTTTCATATCGAATCAACAACTGAAAATGAGTTAAAAATGCCATAGCCAACGAGTTAAAATCTTGAAAATATCCGTGAGCTAACTCAATATACCATTTAGTAGTAGATCCAGTGAGGGTCCTTTGAAAAAGGCGGAGCCGGATTGAATAATCAAGCCACGAATTTGACGAACACCATAGATGATAAGTCATAACGTGGGCTTGGGGATCTTCTCCAGCTTTACCATCGAATTTGGGACAATCACCGGCAATCTTAGTTGGAACTGGGGGCCAATATGGATATGAAGAATAAGACCATTGGTCAGCTTGGACACGTCCGGTAATTCCAACGTTGCTAAAAAGGGTAATTGAGGGTTAAAGGGCATCTGAGGCTGCGGGTAGGAGGTAGTACTAGAGTTCCATCCAGCTGCTTGTTGCCCCCATTGATTTTGTCTGGACGGATTTGGCCCAGGAGGGTTTTGTCTGTAGGGATTATAGGATGGCTAACCCTGGATTTGCCCCCCAGCATTCCATTGATTACCAATTTGGCTTGCAGGAGAAACATACGGTTGTTGATAATTCTGATAAGGGCTCACCTGTAGTTGTTGATAATTTTGATACGGGGCAAATTGGGTTTGCCCTTGGGATTGCTGGAAACCATAAGGTGGATGGGTTCCAAACTGAGCCTGGGAGCCAGGCTGCGATTGATAGGCATGTTGAGATTGAGATCCAACCTGCATTTGAAGACCAGATTGGGTCTGGAGCCCAGCCGGGGGCTGAAAACCAGATTGAGCTTGAGAAGCAACAATCATTTGAGTGCCCGGTTGAGCAGGCCTAGATGGATGTCCTTGAGAGAACTGAGGCTGAGCCATCTGGCCAGAAGGTTGACCTAGTTGAGATTGAGATTGACCCATTTGCCCAGAAGGTTGAGCTTGCTGGGTATTGGGTTGTCCTTGCACAATTGAGGGCTGTCCTGATGGACCGGATGGCTGAGCAGACTGGACAATTGGTTGACCTGATTGGATTTGAGGCTGACCAACTTGTCCAGATGGTTGACCAGAATGGACAGTGGGTTGTCCTTGCCGAACGTAAGGTTGACCGACTTGCCGAGAAGGGTAGCCTTGCTGGACACCTGGTTGGCCTTGTTGCATGTAAGGTTGTCCCAGATTACCAGAAGGTTGCCCATAATAGGTAAAAGATAGACCACCAGAGGCTGAAGGTTGTCCTTGGAAGGGTTGTCCTTGTGGGCCTCCAGGTTGCCCTGGATAAGGTTGTCCGTAATACTGCTGCCCATAGGAGGGTTGCGTGTAAGATGGTTGACCTTGATAAGGTGGTATTTGAAAATTCACAGGGGGTACTTGGCTACCATGGTACCCGGTGGTACCCCAAGCAACAGATAACGGGACCCTGACCTCAACCGTAGGTTGAGATGGCAAGGGTCCGGTGTAATAGATATGAGCACCTTGAGAATCGTAATAATGAAACGGATCTTGAGGGTCCGGATTCTGAAGAGTATGAAGATATTGATCGTATGCCCCCCCTGCTGGAATGGAACCAAAAGAAGGTGGGGCACCTACTGTAGGATCAACAACTCCGGGTACAGATGTCGATGGGCCACTATTTGCTGATCCAGACGAAGGTCCAGCAACAGTGGTGACAACTGAGGATGCAGTAATGACACCAACAACAGGGGTTGAAGAAGCCACACAAACAGTTGGAATAGTCGGGGCTGAGGTGATAGAGACATTGTGAATTTGAGGAATAAAAGACTCCGAGGTTGGAGTGACGGTGTGAGACCACATAGAACTCGTAAGGGAGGTCCTAGAACCCATAACATCCCTCAAAGCCTTATAGCGTAAAGGCAGCGTGACACCGAGAGGGGTGACACGAAAAGGTGTAGTTTGCGTTGAGAGGGGAATTTCAACGCTCGTCGCAATGGATTCTTCACTCATGACGGGGGATGTGTCCTCCATGTCAGAAGAAGACATTGGGACCGAAACACTAGGAGGAGTACTGGGAATATCTTCTTCGGAAGGCTCCCAAACAGGGTTCCAGTGAATATCGTAAGACTTGTCCTCTGGAGTGCGAGAGTTAATCGGTTGGATACTCGGAATAATAGGGAGAGTATCACTAACAACTGGTACCTCAAGAACAAAAGAAGAAGGAGACCCTTGGTCACTTGGAACGGGAGACGGGATCGGTGATTCCACCAGGATGATGATTCAAAAACACTAGGAAAACTAACGAGAAACCCTAGGAAAACTAACGAGAAAGGACGTTACTCAAGCTAATGCAAATAAGATCTAACAGGGTAAATGTGAACGTGGCCGAATAAATTTTAAGACACAGGAAAAAAACTTGACCTTTTCATCTTTAAAGAGTCGAGAAAAGGACAAAAAGATGACTCTAGTCGCCTTCGAATATTTAATGAGCCTGAAGTGACAAGTTCTTAGATGGACCTTTTCTTTTAGGGAGTCTGAAAAGGAACGGAAGTGACTACTCTGGAGAACTAGGCAAAAGGTTTACCAGACAAATCCATAAAACTGCATATACACCTTGGCAGTCATATGAAAACCAAGGACTTTTCGTACGACAGTCAATCTTCCCGAATGCTGTGTTCGGTGCGTTACGGCTTGTAAGGCAGCAGACACAGCTTACTAAGGATAAAGGATGATAACCTAGTGGGGTCTCCCAGCATATACTCGATGGTACATGGGAGCGCAATTCTGTGATAGACCACTATTGAGTCACAGAAGGAGGAATCACCCAACCTTGAGTGGAAACAAAAGTGACTAGGTTTAACGATGCCAGAGCACGTCTCTAGCCTAGACCTCTAAATAGTGTGCATTATGTTCCAATGCATTGTTAGATTTATTCAGTTCATTTTAGAGTTGATCTTGAATTATGTTTCAGTTTTCAGGCCTTACCGTATGTATACAACAAATCCTACGATGCAGCTAGAATGAATGAAATATCCTTTTTCTTTGATGAACACCTACCTACGGGAGGGTAGAGAGATCATTCCCAAACCAAGAAAAACAAGACAACAAAAGCAATCACCCAATGCAAGTAGACACCAATTCCTAAAGTGCACAGATACTACTAATGAGAGATTTAAACATTCGCTTTCACATATGAAAACTTGAAATGCAAATTCAATTTCACTTTCGTATACTAAATGGATGCAATTCTTTTGATTTTGATGTCTCTAAATCTAGAAGAAACAAATAAGCAACAAGCAAGTGTGGAAAAAATGGTTGATCCAAACAATTGTAATCTATGTTCGGTAGCGAAAAGAAATCGAATCAATGCCAAAGATTAGTTCAATAACAGTCACTAAACAATCAACCAAAAGCAAGCAAAGGGGAAGGCTTAATCAAACCAACAACAAGCTGCAAGTGAACCTTGAGCAAACAAGCAACCAAGCCAAACTGATCCAAGAGACTTGAAACAATGAACTAGGTCACATAAGCAAAAAATCAAGATTCATTCAACAAAGCTCACAAGAGAGTGCCTCAAACATAAACAGTGAAAAACAAGTGAGAACAGCAAGAGACTAGCAGGACCGATGGACTCAAGAGGCAGAATTGAGAAAATCAATTCTATAGCAATCAGCGCGGGTAATACACAAGCAACAAGCGCTGATAAAGAACTCGCTGCAGCAACAGAGCGATGACAGCACAGAAGTACATGACTTTTCTGCGATGGTTCGATTTTTAGAACCATCGCGACTGTGAGGTGTAATTATGCGATGAACAAGATATTACAAAAGGGTGGACGCAATGACAGTGTGACTATTAAATTTAAAGCCATGATGATGTTCAAAACAAGAGCAAGCAAACCAAAACTCCCAAATCAAAAACATTCAATCCTTCAATCAAATAGGGGTATTCCCAGATCAACCCAGGAAACTAAGAAGACCAATAACTAATCCCCAAACTTCAAAAGAGACCAAATCAAAAATCAAGACAAGAGTAAACAAGAAAAGAACAAAGGCCAAAGCTCCCGAGTGGAGTTTCCAATTTTTGATGCAGGAAAGTGTTCCCTCTGCGGACAGAGGCAATCCCTCTAGCCCTAGAGTGGGTCTAGTCACAAACAAGGATAGATCAACAATAGCTTTCCTTAAACAATCATAGTTGGAGGCCTACCTCAACCGGTGGTTGATGGAGTTCCGTTGCACTGCTCCAGCTTCCGCTTCCTAATGAGTAATCAACCTGAAACAATGCAGAGGAAATACGACAAAGCACGTAACCAGAACAACAATGATCTACTTACTCACAAAGTCAAGAAGTCATGAGCTATCAAGTACTTTACATACAAGACATAGGAAAACATCATTGATTTCATTAATAATGAAATAAGAGTAAGCTTACAACCAAAGTCTTGATGTCACAAGCCTTCTCAGAGGGATCCAGCCAGCATGTTCCTCAAGCATTCACTCTTTGAAGATGGATCTCCCAACATACAAATCTCTCTCACTCACATATTTTACACAAGATTAAGGGCACTTCACAACCTTCCTCAAGCTATCAACAATCCCACACTTGTCACACTCACACCACCTATCCAGCAAACTCACAAAAACTAACAACACTGCTCAACTAGCCAACTATCAGAAACTAGCAATGCATAGCAATGGTGAGAGTTTAAATAGGAGAAGGAAGCTCCATGAAAGGTGGAAGAGTGAGCTTATCTCCAAGGAAGGTAGCACAAATGACGGAACAATCATGCCAGAGAAAGGAGGGCGATACAAACTATGCCAACAACTAGGTCTGGAGTCATCTGGAAGGCCGACTGTTGGAACAAATTCGCCCAATCTGGATCATCGTGGGGGCATAACTAGTCTTCCGCGCTGACATCGCTAGTGAATAACGTAGCTAGTCATGTCATCACCGAAGATTAGAAACAACCTCGCACTGGGACATAAAATCGGACCATCACGGGAATCAGGTGTACTTTCGCGATGGCAACGCTTCTGGATTGTTTAAGAGCGCCTTCAGCGTGTTTATTTAGCCAACAGGCGCGATGAGGCAGATAACTTAGGAAAAGTGGGTCATTTGGCAATCATCAGAGAGCATTTGTCTAATATGAGCATGTTTGACTTGGACACATGACATAGTAGGAAGACTAAGATGAAGACAGTGACAAATTACCATGTAACACAAATGATTAAGAGTGTCAAAAGAATTGTGAAACTCAAGTTGTATGACAACAAAATGTTTTAACCATAAGGGGAAACTGCCAGTAATACCGATGATGTTATACAATTGTTCATGATCATAAAAAGGTTTTTTATCTTTCGCATATGGGACAATGCAAAAATATAGAAAAGGTATACTTTTACAAGTATCGATAGAATAACAATTTTGTATCTAAAAAGTTGACATGGAAAATATTGAAAAGACTCCAAAGCAACCAACCCATTCTTCTCTTTTGCAAGATGTAGATCACTTACTTTTGGCTCCTCATAAGAATCTGATCTTGAAGAAAACACTTTTCAAAGATCAATTATAATTATATGCATGTGAGAAGCATCAAACATGTCACGATATAAATAATAATGGCTATTGGAAATCCAGGAATGAAAAACCAAAGTTTCCTCAAAAGAAGTATCTTTCACTAAATCATTATTAGTTATCAATCAATCATTCAAAAGCTTTGAATTAGGAAATATATTATCATTATCAACCTGATCAACTCTACTTTTTCCTAATCAAGACATAATACCATGTTTATCTAAAGAAACTTATTTTACTAATAGGATGGTGTTTCCATCATACTCCTTTAATACATCGGAATTCAAAAAATAGTATTTTCATTAATATTATGCTCACAAATAGTCAAAAATCAAGGATGTATATCATCAAAATTTTCAAAACAAGGTGGTCGGAGAATCATCTTGGAGAGACATTCATTAGATTGGTCCATGAGTGTAACTCCAATAGATTATTTTCACTCTCTACTGTTAAATGAAAAGAATGTTGTTTTTAAATATAATGTTGATTACAAGAGGACTTTTCCTTGAACGTTTCTGTAGTGACTGTGAAATATTCAAATGGGTGACATATTTCTTTGTTCTTGGGTAGAGATTCACCCTTCTTTTGTTTTCCCTATGGTCCTATTGATAAAGGTGACTGAAAAGAGTCTTACATAACCATCGGTTGAAACCAAAATGTCTCATCATCAATAGGAATTACTTCCACAACTAGTTCTTCAAGAGGGATCTCAACAAACAAGTAGCTTATACTTTATGCGCAAGATGTCTCTTCTTTATCAGCAGGAAAAGAAGGTGAAGAAAGAAGATAAGGACTCTCTTGTGAATCACATCTGACTTCATTATTAGTATCAAAATATGATATTAACTCATAGTATCTAAGTATCTAACTGATCTTGTCCATAGGGAAGAGGATTAAGATGTGTAGAATTTCCGACAAGTAGAATTAAAGAAGGTTTATCAATTGAAGGGGCTTATGACAAATACTCATGAATCTTGTTAGGAAACCCTCAGTCGATTCGTCATCTCCTTTTTGTAGATTTTTCAATTCACCAATTAATTTATTGTAATCATAATTATCAAATGCATTATAAAACTCATTTGAGAATTGTTCATAGTTGAGAATAGATCTAGTGAGAAAATATTTCATCTAGTTTTTAACTCGCCCTTTGAAAGTGAAACCCAACAACCTAGATAAAACAACTTCATCAGTAACAAAGCTTTTAAAAAACCATTGTCGAGGTCACTCTTTTCATTTTCCTCCCTGTCCCATCGTTGTTAATGTTGGCTTCTTTCATGGAGCTTTTCAGGATGGAATATGTGGAGAGGATGCCATATCTTGCTTCCTGAAAATGTGATCTTTCAAATTTGTTTGATCATTAGGTCGGGGTTGTTGGAAAATCAAGGGTTTTGTAGATTATTGTTGACTTTCCTTACTTGATAATTACTTGTGATTTTAGTTGGTCTTTTATTACTTGTTATTCTTTGTTTATCAAGCAATTACCAAAACAATGAAGATCACAATGAGACTATTGAGAAAACTAGGGGCAACTAGTTTAGGTGATTTCTCTTATTTTGATAACTGCTTGTGAAGTCTTTTTACTTATCTTGATTAGATTCTTCTTTACTTGTTTATTA
Organism: Pinus tabuliformis; assembly: GCA_031772625.1. Lineage (NCBI taxonomy): Eukaryota > Viridiplantae > Streptophyta > Pinopsida > Pinales > Pinaceae > Pinus > Pinus tabuliformis. Next base: position 41,370,834 of record CM062816.1, on the reverse strand, counting down.
TTAGTGTTCTCTTCATCAAACAACTACCAAACCATAAAGAACAATAATACAAGAGGACACAAAATATAAGCGATCAACCAGGACCAAAACCTCTCAAACTGAGAGGAAAACCCACAAGAATCCTTCTCTTCTTATAGAACTTCAATTGAAAAATTCCAAGACCTATGAACTTTGACAAATGACCCCTCCAAGACCAAGTCACAATTCTTCTTGGCGAACTCAGTTTCTATCAAATTCAACCCATCTCTTAGCTTCAAATTTTTCTTCACATCATAAGCTTAGACCTGCACCTTGACTGTGATTTTTGGCCCTTCTTGTAGTAACCCTAGCTTGCACGTGTGACAAAAATATGGTGAAGATAGCTTCTCTTCTCCTTCGCTTGGGCAACAGTCCTTTCTTCAATAACTCAGCTTGAATATAAGTACTTCTTCCACCTTTTGCTTGGCTTCTTAATCGACTATAATTCTAATTTGTCGTGGTGATATGATGCCCTAGCTACAACCCACACGTGTGAGAGATTACCCAAAAACAACAGACTTCAGAAAATACTCCTTCCTTGACTTGTTTTCTCCTTTCTTTGCTATCTTCTACACTTTATATCGAGCTTCTTGTGTGTGATTTGATCTCTTAAATGTGGACGACTAGCCTTCTATATATAAGATTCTTCTAGAGTATCAATAGGCCGACTTGATATTCTTATGTAGGTCGACTTGTATTCCTTTAAAGGTTGACTTGATGTGACATTGTGACAAGGTCTTGGAGGGTTTTCTTGACATTTTTTACTATACAATTTTTTTCTTACAAGATGTAACATGCTCAAATGGGTATTCCATACATGACAATGACTCAATTGGCTTTATGACAAACCTAGAAGCACTCAATGGGTGCTTAACCTAAAAATAAATTTTCCTTAAGCATGAAACACATGCCTTAAGAACAAAAATAATAATTTTTTTCTTATTTCATTAAATACATAAAATCATGATTACATATGTCATTATGAAGACCGAACCTAGTTACATATTTCAACACTCCCTCTTAACTAGGGAGGTATTCATAATCCATATAGGGTACTTGGACATTCTCAATATGAAGAATTCACATAAGAAGGGTTGAAATGGTAACCCATATGTTTAGCATCATATCAATCAACATTGTCACATAGCAAGGCCTTGACTAATAACTCTATCTCTCCACAAGATCAAAGCACAATGCTGGTGAGACCAATGACTGATAGACACCATCATCATTGTCTCTCAATGATCCAGGTGGATGTTGGTGGCCACCCACCTATCCCATTTGGACCCCCACAACTGTCTCTTTCAGTTTTTCAGTTTCCTTAATTATAGCACAGTTTACTATTTTTAGCAGTTTTTCGGGTCCTAAACTTCCGGAGCCGTTTTGAGGCCCTAAACGACGTTTTTTGGGAAATCCACATACAATGATTTTTTTGTTAAAAATCGTCTTTTCCGTCGTAGTCCTCGGAGAGATCTTTCCAACGGGCTATCATGCGCATCAAACGGAGATAGTACGACCAATCCGCGACCCCGGGAAGTTGATGTACCAACTTACCCAAAAAACGGGGCCCACAATTTGGCGTTTCATCTTCTAGGGTTAGGTTTTGGAATGTGAAGGGTTTTCCATTGTTTCTCAACAATAAATAGGCCCTCGAGCCTCATTGTAACACAGTTCGAAACAGTTCAGAGGCATGTAGTCGACACATCTCTTCTCAGAGATAAGCTACCATCACCCTAGCTGGGTTATTTCTATTTGTAAGCATATTTCAGTATTCTCCATTAATGAAATGAAGTATTATTTCCGCTGCATCTCTGTTTTTATGGTTATTGCATCTCTGTATTTATGGTTATCTCTGTAATCTATTGCGTTCTTGCTTAAATACGGATCAGTGGTATCAGAGCGGTCTGCTTTTTTCTCTGTTTTTCTTTGCATGTCCCCAACGAGGTCGGGATATAAGGAGTTAGGGCTTGAATTGGTCGAACCTTTGCAAGACCAGCCTCGCAAATCTCGACGACCTCCCATGGCGGATGAGAAGAAAGATGAGGGGGCAGGAGATCCTATCAGAATCTTGCTCGAAGAAGCCCTCGAGCGGCAAAGGAACGCGATGATGGATAGCTTTGCGCAGATCCTTCAGCGGCTACCCAGAGGCGACGCATCGGCTTCCAACAGCTACTCTAGAAACGCCACACCGTTTAAGGTACAAGTTAATTTTGAGATCCCCATCTTCGAGGGTCAAATAGACGCAGATGCCGTAGATAAATGGTTAAATCTGCTAGATGGGTATTTTTCTGTTCATGAATTTTCAAGTCGGGAAAATATTATTTTCGCTCTTCTCAAAGCAACCCCCCACGTCAAGGATTGGTGGGAAACATACTGCGAACATAAGGATGAAAGTACAGGCTCACTGTTTTCAGCCGCACCCACTTGGAATGACTTCCGGGATGCCATCAAGGAGCAGTACTACCCTGTCAAAAGCTACGAGGACAAATACATCAAATGGACCACACTGCGGCAGGGACGAGACCAAGATGTGCCAGAGTTCACAAACATTTTTCATACCCTTCGCACACAATTAGGTATCAAAGATTCTGAGCTGCATCTGGTACTCAAATACCGCGGTTGCCTACACAGATACATCCAGGAAGAGATGGAGTTCTTGAACATCTCCTCACTCGGCACAACATACCGATATGCTGTCAAAATCGAACAAAAGTTCAAACAGAAGAAGCGAGACTTTGGATCTGCAAATCCAAAGCCCAAAGGACAAAGCCAAGGCGGGGTGATCCAAGACAACCCGTCAAAGCCGCAAGAAAATAACAACACCACGAAGCCGAAGAAGGACACAGGAAAGTGGTGTGAGTTCCATAAGAGTCCCACTCATAACACAAGTGAGTGTCGAACTAAGCAGTCGTTGGTGGCCGAGTTGAAGGCGTCCGAATCAGATGCATGTTCAGACTCTGAGTCAGAACCCGACAAGGGGAATGACAAAGGGAAGCATATCATTGATGCGGATCCCAGCACCACTGTTGCTACTGCCCAGATCCAGAAAAATGAGCCCAAAGATCCAGAGGAGGGGGAACGTCTTTTCCTCTCACAGATGTGGGTGAAGGGTTTGCCGCTGCAATTCATTGTCGATAGTGGCAGCCAAAAGAACCTCGTTTCAGCAGAGGTTGTGAAGCGGTTGGGCCTACCAACTACACCACACCCACAGCCGTACAGTATCGGTTGGCTTCACGAAGGACGAGATATCAAAGTTCGCCAGCAGTGCCGCCTTCCCTACAGCATCAAGCCCTTCACAGACGAGGTATTGTGTGATGTTACACCTCCGAATGTTTGTGATGTACTATTAGGCCAGCCATACTTGTGGAGGCGACATGCTGTGTATGAGTCGAGGCCTCGCGCGGTCATCATTTCTTTGGATAATTCATTATACAGGATACCGGAGGTAGCCCCACCTACCGCCACCTCTTTGATCACTGCTAAGAAAAGCAACAAGCTCATCTCACAGACTAGGAAATTTATTTTCTGTCTGGTTCGCTCCCAAAGTAAGGGGAAGACCCCCGCGAAGGGTTCCTCCACACAGCAGCAGAAACAGAGGGATACAGTCGTGAAAGAACACAGGAACAACTTCTCCTTACCCGGAGGGGTACCACACAAGTTTGAGGTGGGCGACAAAGTTTGGTTACATTTGCAGAGGGAGCGCCTTACCAGAACCCATCAGAAACTCAGACCACTTCGACATGGTCCTTACACCAGTAACAAGGCTACGGGAAACAATGCTTTGAAACACAACATTCCTCCATTCCTTCGCTTGCACCGAGTGTTCAATGCGGACCATCGCCGACCATGCTCCCCACCATTTCTGGACACATCAGAGATTGCAGAACAGCTCACCAGAGACCTAGCTCAGCAGAAGCTTCCTCATCTCAGGGAGGAACTCAACGCAATGGGGACCATTGCTTCCTAAGGGGGGAGGAATGATCCAGGTGGATGTTGGTGGCCACCCACCTATCCCATTTGGACCCCCACAACTGTCTCTTTCAGTTTTTCTGTTTCCTTAATTATAGCACAGTTTACTATTTTTAGCAGTTTTTCGGGTCCTAAACTTCCGGAGCCGTTTTGAGGCCCTAAACGACGTTTTTTGGGAAATCCACCGCGAGCGATTTTTTTGATAAAAATCGTCTTTTCCGTTGTAGTCCTCGGAGAGATCTTTCCAACGGGCTATCATGCGCGTCAAACGGAGATAGTACGACCAATCCGCGACCTCGGGAAGTTGATGTACCAACTTACCCAAAAAACGGGGCCCACAATTTGGCGTTTCATCTTCTAGGGTTAGGTTTTGGAATGTGAAGGGTTTTCCATTGTTTCTCAACAATAAATAGGCCCTCGAGCCTCATTGTAACACAGTTCGAAACAGTTCAGAGGCATGTAGTCGACACATCTCTTCTCAGAGATAAGCTACCATCGCCCTAGCTGGGTTATTTCTATTTGATAGCATATTTCAGTATTCTCCATTAATGAAATGAAGTATTATTTCCGCTGCATCTCTATTTTTATGGTTATTGCATCTCTGTATTTATGGTTATCTCTGTAATCTATTGCATTCTTGCTTAAATCCGGATCAGTGGTATCAGAGCGGTCTGCTTTTTTCTCTGTTTTTCTTTGCATGTCCCCAACGAGGTCGGGATATAAGGAGTTAGGGCTTGAATTGGTCGAACCTTTGCAAGACCAGCCGCACAAATCTCGACGACCTCCCATGGCGGATGAGAAGAAAGATGAGGGGGCAGGAGATCCTATCAGAATCTTGCTCTAAGAAGCCCTCGAGCGGCAAAGGAACGCGATGATGGATAGCTTTGCGCAGATCCTTCAGCGGCTACCCAGAGGCGACGCATCGGCGTCCAACAGCGACTCTGGAAACGCCACACCGTTTAAGGTACAAGTTAATTTTGAGATCCCCATCTTCGAGGGTCAAATAGACGCAGATGCCGTAGATAAATGGTTAAATCTGCTAGATGGGTATTTTTCTGTTCATGAATTTTCAAGTCGGGAAAAGATTGTTTTCGCTCTTCTCAAAGCAGCCCCCCACGTCAAGGATTGGTGGGAAACATACTGCGAACAGAAGGATGAAAGTACAGGCTCACTGTTTTCAGCCGCATCCACTTGGAATGACTTCCGGGATGCCATCAAGGAGCAGTACTACCCTGTCAAAAGCTATGAGGACAAATACATCAAATGGACCACACTGCGGCAGGGATGAGACCAAGATGTGCCAGAGTTCACAAACATTTTTCATACCCTTCGCACACAATTAGGTATCAAAGATTCTGAGCTGCATCTGGTACTCAAATACCGCGGTTGCCTACACAGATACATCCAGGAAGAGATGGAGTTCTTGAACATCTCCTCACTCGGCACAACATACCGATATGCTGTCAAAATCGAACAAAAGTTCAAACAGAAGAAGCGAGACTTTGGATCTGCAAATCCAAAGCCCAAAGGACAAAGCCAAGGCGGGGTGATCCAAGACAACCCGTCAAAGCCGCAAGAAAATAACAACACCACGAAGCCGAAGAAGGACACAGGAAAGTGGTGTGAGTTCCATAAGAGTCCCACTCATAACACAAGTGAGTGTCGAACTAAGCAGTCGTTGGTGGCCGAGTTGAAGGCGTCCGAATCAGATGCATGTTCAGACTCTGAGTCAGAACCCGACAAGGGGAATGACAAAGGGAAGCATATCATTGATGCGGATCCCAGCACCACTGTTGCTACTGCCCAGATCCAGAAAAATGAGCCCAAAGATCCAGAGGAGGGGGAACGTCTTTTCCTCTCACAGATGTGGGTGAAGGGTTTGCCGCTGCAATTCATTGTCGATAGTGGCAGCCAAAAGAACCTCGTTTCAGCAGAGGTTGTGAAGCGGTTGGGCCTACCAACTACACCACACCCACAGCCGTACAGTATCGGTTGGCTTCACGAAGGACGAGATATCAAAGTTCGCCAGCAGTGCCGCCTTCCCTACAACATCAAGCCCTTCACAGACGAGGTATTGTGTGATGTTACACCTCCGAATGTTTGTGATGTACTATTAGGCTAGCCATACTTGTGGAGGCGACATGCTGTGTATGAGTCGAGGCCTCGCGCGGTCATCATTTCTTTGGATAATTCATTATACAGGATACCGGAGGTAGCCCCACCTACCGCCACCTCTTTGATCACTGCTAAGAAAAGCAACAAGCTCATCTCACAGACTAGGAAATTTATTTTCTGTCTGGTTCGCTCCCAAAGTAAGGGGAAGACCCCCGCGAAGGGTTCCTCCACACAGCAGCAGAAACAGAGGGATACAGTCGTGACAGAACACAGGAACAACTTCTCCTTACCCGGAGGGGTACCACACAAGTTTGAGGTGGGCGACAAAGTTTGGTTACATTTGCAGAGGGAGCGCCTTACCAGAACCCATCAGAAACTCAGACCACTTCGACATGGTCCTTACACCAGTAACAAGGCTACGGGAAACAATGCTTTGAAACACAACATTCCTCCATTCCTTCGCTTGCACCGAGTGTTCAATGCGGACCATCGCCGACCATGCTCCCCACCATTTCTGGACACATCAGAGATTGCAGAACAGCTCACCAGAGACCTAGCTCAGCAGAAGCTTCCTCATCTCAGGGAGGAACTCAACGCAATGGGGACCATTGCTTCCTAAGGGGGGAGGAATGATCCAGGTGGATGTTGGTGGCCACCCACCTATCCCATTTGGACCCCCACAACTGTCTCTTTCAGTTTTTCTGTTTCCTTAATTATAGCACAGTTTACTATTTTTAGCAGTTTTTCGGGTCCTAAACTTCCGGAGCCGTTTTGAGGCCCTAAACGACGTTTTTTGGGAAATCCACCGCGAGCGATTTTTTTGAAAAAAATCGTCTTTTCCGTTGTAGTCCTCGGAGAGATCTTTCCAACGGGCTATCATGCGCGTCAAACGGAGATAGTACGACCAATCCGCGACCCCGGGAAGTTGATGTACCAACTTACCCAAAAAACGGGGCCCACAATTTGGCGTTTCATCTTCTAGGGTTAGGTTTTGGAATGTGAAGGGTTTTCCATTGTTTCTCAACAATAAATAGGCCCTCGAGCCTCATTGTAACACAGTTCGAAACAGTTCAGAGGCATGTAGTCGACACATCTCTTCTCAGAGATAAGCTACCATCGCCCTAGCTGGGTTATTTCTATTTGATAGCATATTTCAGTATTCTCCATTAATGAAATGAAGTATTATTTCCGCTGCATCTCTGTTTTTATGGTTATTACATCTCTGTATTTATGGTTATCTCTGTAATCTATTGCATTCTTGCTTAAATCCGGATCAGTGGTATCAGAGCGGTCTGCTTTTTTCTCTGTTTTTCTTTGCATGTCCCCAACGAGGTCTGGATATAAGGAGTTAGGGCTTGAATTGGTCGAACCTTTGCAAGACCAGCCGCACAAATCTCGACGACCTCCCATGGCGGATGAGAAGAAAGATGAGGGGGCAGGAGATCCTATCAGAATCTTGCTCGAAGAAGCCCTCGAGCGGCAAAGGAACGCGATGATGGATAGCTTTGCGCAGATCCTTCAGCGGCTACCCAGAGGCGACGCATCGGCTTGCAACAGCTACTCTGGAAATGCCACACCGTTTAAGGTACAAGTTAATTTTGAGATCCCCATCTTCGAGGGTCAAATAGACGCAGATGCCGTAGATAAATGGTTAAATCTGCTAGATGGGTATTTTTCTGTTCATGAATTTTCAAGTCGGGAAAAGATTGTTTTCGCTCTTCTCAAAGCAGCCCCCCACGTCAAGGATTGGTGGGAAACATACTGCGAACAGAAGGATGAAAGTACAGGCTCACTGTTTTCAGCCGCATCCACTTGGAATGACTTCCGGGATGCCATCAAGGAGCAGTACTACCCTGTCAAAAGCTATGAGGACAAATACATCAAATGGACCACACTGCGGCAGGGATGAGACCAAGATGTGCCGGAGTTCACAAACATTTTTCATACCCTTCGCACACAATTAGGTATCAAAGATTCTGAGCTGCATCTGGTACTCAAATACCGCGGTTGCCTACACAGATACATCCAGGAAGAGATGGAGTTCTTGAACATCTCCTCACTCGGCACAACATACCGATATGCTGTCAAAATCGAACAAAAGTTCAAACAGAAGAAGCGAGACTTTGGATCTGCAAATCCAAAGCCCAAAGGACAAAGCCAAGGCGGGGTGATCCAAGACAACTCGTCAAAGCCGCAAGAAAAGAACAACACCACGAAGCCGAAGAAGGACACAGGAAAGTGGTGTGAGTTCCATAAGAGTCCCACTCATAACACAAGTGAGTGTCGAACTAAGCAGTCGTTGGTGGCCGAGTTGAAGGCGTCCGAATCAGATGCATGTTCAAACTCTGAGTCAGAACCCGACAATGGGAATGACAAAGGGAAGCATATCATTGATGCGGATCCCAGCACCACTGTTGCTACTGCCCAGATCCAGAAAAATGAGCCCGAAGATCCAGAGGAGGGGGAACGTCTTTTCCTCTCACAGATGTGGGTGAAGGGTTTGCCGCTGCAATTCATTGTCGATAGTGGTAGCCAAAAGAACCTCGTTTCAGCAGAGGTTGTGAAGCGGTTGGGCCTACCAACTACACCACACCCACAGCCGTACAGTATCGGTTGGCTTCACGAAGGACGAGATATCAAAGTTCGCCAGCAGTGCCGCCTTCCCTACAGCATCAAGCCCTTCACAGACGAGGTATTGTGTGATGTTACACCTCCGGATGTTTGTGATGTACTATTAGGCCAGCCATACTTGTGGAGGCGACATGCTGTGTATGAGTCGAGGCCTCACGCGGTCATCATTTCTTTGGATAATTCATTATACAGGATACCGGAGGTAGCCCCACCTACCGCCACCTCTTTGATCACTGCTAAGAAAAGCAACAAGCTCATCTCACAGACTAGGAAATTTATTTTCTGTCTGGTTCGCTCCCAAAGTAAGGGGAAGACCCCCGCGAAGGGTTCCTCCACACAGCAGCAGAAACAGAGGGATACAGTCGTGACAGAACACAGGAACAACTTCTCCTTACCCGGAGGGGTACCACACAAGTTTGAGGTGGGCGACAAAGTTTGGTTACATTTGCAGAGGGAGCGCCTTACCAGAACCCATCAGAAACTCAGACCACTTCGACATGGTCCTTACACCAGTAACAAGGCTACGGGAAACAATGCTTTGAAGCACAACATTCCTCCATTCCTTCGCTTGCACCGAGTGTTCAATGTGGACCATCACCGACCATGCTCCCCACCATTTCTGGACACATCAGAGATTGCAGAACAGCTCACCAGAGACCTAGCTCAGCAGAAGCTTCCTCATCTCAGGGAGGAACTCAACGCAATGGGGACCATTGCTTCCTAAGGGGGGAGGAATGATCCAGGTGGATGTTGGTGGCCACCCACCTATCCCATTTGGACCCCCACAACTGTCTCTTTCAGTTTTTCTGTTTCCTTAATTATAGCACAGTTTACTATTTTTAGCAGTTTTTCAGGTCCTAAACTTCCGGAGCCGTTTTGAGGCCCTAAACGACGTTTTTTGGGAAATCCACCGCGAGCGATTTTTTTGATAAAAATCGTCTTTTCCGTTGTAGTCCTCGGAGAGATATTTCCAACGGGCTATCATGCGCGTCAAACGGAGATAGTACGACCAATCCGCGACCCCGGGAAGTTGATGTACCAACTTACCCAAAAAACGGGGCCCACAATTTGGCGTTTCATCTTCTAGGGTTAGGTTTTGGAATGTGAAGGGTTTTCCATTGTTTCTCAACAATAAATAGGCCCTTGAGCCTCATTGTAACACAGTTCGAAACAGTTCAGAGGCATGTAGTCGACACATCTCTTCTCAGAGATAAGCTACCATCGCCCTAGCTGGGTTATTTCTATTTGTAAGCATATTTCAGTATTCTCCATTAATGAAATGAAGTATTATTTCCGCTGCATCTCTGTTTTTATGGTTATCGCATCTCTGTATTTATGGTTATCTCTGTAATCTATTGCGTTCCTGCTTAAATCCGGATCACTCAAGTCACATACCCCACTCGAGTGTTCACAAGGTATGTCCTTCCAAGACTATTCTTATCTTGGATTCTTAGTTGTCAAAGAATATTGGTCCTCTTCTACTACTCTTATCTTGGATGCCCTATTACATCCTCAAAGAGTATCAGATGCCAGATGCTTACCCAGTCCTCCATTATTTCTTCACAATATGAAGACAAGAATGATGTGTATATCTCTTCCTATTAACCAGGGAAGATATACCCGTTCCTATTAAGGAATGTACCCAGGCTCCCTCTTATCCAGGGACTTGTCCAAGCTCTCTCTTAAATAGGGACTTGTTTTCAGCATCTTTCTTGTTCTTCGGTGGAGATCATGGTACCTTTAGCTGCTTGAAAAACTCCTCCTTCCGATGTCATGAATTTCATATTTATCATGATGGAGCCTTCATCTTTTGGGACTTCTTCGTAGGGCATCGATCATCCATCACTTTCCTTCACGAACCATGTTAGTCATGTCATCCTTTTACTTCATTTGAAAGTGATCTTCTAATCCACATTTGAATTTTTTTCATACAACTACCTCTTCCAAGTCATGTTTCCTTTAGGATCTTTTATCCATCCACATGAGTGGTAGTTGTAGGTGACATCTATGACTCTCTTTCAGTAGTCATGCATCAATCCATCCAGATGTTGTTCAAAAATAAAAAATGAACATCAAATCAAAGTTACCTTTTGTGATGGCCTTTCAACATGACATATTGCTTGCAACATCAACATTTTGCATATTCATAAGCGCATCTCCAAGAATTTTAGTGTCAATGATCTCCTTTATTTACAGACCTTATTAGGGTCTTCATGCCTTCTCTATGGAGATGTCATGGCCAATTCTTCTAGTCATCGGATGTTGATTTCCTTTTCCACGTGACCATAGTTGCACCTTTCACAATCTCTTCTTTCTTTCTTCACATATTGCTTCCCTGGAACTTTCATCCATAGTTCCTTCATCTTTTTCAACCACCTCATATTCCATATGAGGACATATTATGTTGATTTCATCTAGTCAATATGTGAACCATGCCTTCATGTATCTTTCCAAGGGAGGAGATCCCTTTTCTTTGATCATGCTCATGAGATAGAGCATTTACCCATGCAACCATATGACAACATGACTCAACCAAAATACATGCATACATACCTCTTTCCTTCTTTTTTTCATCTAGGCTTCCTTCAACAACTTCCTTTCCTTGCTTGAAAGTTCTTCAATTATGTTGCATTTTTCTGTCACCATACCATCATCCTTCTTAAACCATGAATCACATACAAGATGGAATTCTTAGTGAGACACTTGATTTTTCCAAGAGAGGTGAACCTTTTAATGAAGATTCCAACAGAGGATCTTGATTATCCTCATCCTACAAATGCTCCTTTCTAATGATGATGATGTATGATGAACTCTATGCTAGATGAATTTCTTCTACCCATAAGCACTACATATGATTTTAATGAGGTTACCAAGAGCTACTTCCTTATTATGATGATTGTTATAGACTTCTATTTAAGCTATCTTTCAAGCTTTTCTAACGATCTCTTGTTTCAACGATATACTTCTAGAATGATGTCATCTTCTACTAAGATGCATCTCATTATAATGCTTTTCTACTTGACTGCCATGGTGGAGGTATTTTTCACCTCCTACTTCTCCTTGATATGAACCAGGCATCCATAGTTCTACAATTACATCATGAATAATGTCTGCATAGTTCCCTCCTTCCATCATGTTTCTTAAAACAAAGGCTCATCCCATCCATCTTTACTTCTTGTACCTATAATATTTATTGACAAGCACCCCAAGCAAAGTATATGATACCAAAACATGATGTCAAGTTATCTTTCTAGGGTTTTCATGCAATCATGAGATCATCCTAGAGTTTCTTAAGTTCAAACCCTAGATCAGATTATTTTCCTATTCATGTCATACTAGGGTTCATCCTTTGCCCTATAATACTAATAAACCCTAGAGCCATATCTTCAACCCTAAAACATCTTATGATGGATCCTTAATAAAATATGCCATACATACCTTATGGTTACTTACCTTTGTCATGATGACTTGCAATTCCAGATGCCATCTTCATTGATATGCTATAGGGTGTGAGATATTCTTCATTGTACTCATCTGCTCATTGTCTTTGGACCAATGTCTATTTCAATATTTAACTATAGTTCCATAGGTCTTCACGCAAGATGATAGCTACAAGTATATCAATGTTTCTCAAGAAACCTCTAGTGATTGTATAGGATCAACATTTTTTTTTATGACTAGGTTGCTTCAGATCTAATTCCTTACTTCTTCTAAACTTCTTCAAAGAGATAGTTAATGGACCTTTTTCAAAAATTAGATCCTTTTATGGTACCTACTTGAAGGTCGATCTTCTTTTGATCGATCAATTCTCAGAGATCAAATGTGTATGAGATTGGTGATTTCATTCTTTTGTGCCATAGGGACTAGGTCACTGTTGTATTGAACTTGTACAATAGAGTAGAGTAGTTATGTCACAAGGACATGTCTTGAATATGGGATTTATGTTATCACAAACTTGATAGAGGGATTTTCACTTCAGATTTTCAATAAGCTTGTATTTTTGACCGAGTGCAATTATACGTATGTCCAAATGATGATAGGGTCTATGTATCAAAATTTCATTGAGTTGAGTATCAGGTTTACATATGCCTAGAAGAAGAATATCAGATCTTGGGATCCTTCTTGTCACAACGAATTTTGACTGTGCCTCCTTTTAGAGTCTCCTTTATCAACATTTTTTGGGAGATCTCATTTCTTGAATGGAGAAAACAATTATACTTATCTCAGAGTCTCAGTTTTGTGGTTGCTACTGTAGGTTTGACTTTTTGGAATGTTGAAAACAATCCTTCTCATTGATGCCCAAAAACTCACTTTTATTTCCAAAAGTCTCGATCTTCCTATGGTTGATGAATTAGGTATTCGACCTCCTTGATGTAGGGATCATAACACACCTTTATATATATGCATTCCTGAGGTCCTTTTATCATGGAATATAGCCCAGATTTTGCTCCATCTTGTAATGGATTCGACCTTCAAAAGATCTTGATGGTAGACTTCTTCGTTGCCTCTTTTTTGGATCTAGTAAAAGAATTGAGCCCAAAATTTGATCAAGTCCTCTTGATGATTTCCTTGAATTCAGCCCTTGAGTATACCTTCTTGAATATTCGATGTCCTCTTTGATGCCTTGATCTTTCTTGATACTCCTTTTGATATTTCTTCTTCAAGATGCCTTTCCTTGACTTGTCACCTTAGCTTTGACACCATGTTGAGAAATCTAGGGGCAACTAGCTTAGGTGATTTATCTTATTTTGATAACTGCTTGTGAATTCTTTTTACTTATCTTGATTATATTCTTCTTTACTTGTTTATTATTAGTGTTATCTTCATTAAACAACCACCAAACCCTAAATAAGAATAAGACAAGAGGACACATAATATAGGCGATCAACCAGGGCCAAAACCTCTCCAACTGAGAGGAAAACCCATAAGGATTCTTCTCTTCTTATATAGCTTCAATTGACGAATTCCAAGACCTATGACCCTTGAAAAATGATCCCTCCAAGGCCACGTCAAAATTCTTCTTGACAAACTTGATTTCTATCAAAGTTAACCCAAGTTTCTTAGCTTCAAATCTATCTTCACATCATAATATTGGACCTACACCTTGACTGTGATTTTTGGCACTTCTTGTAGTAACCCTAGCTTGCATGTGTGAAAAAAATATGGTGAACATAGCCTCTTCTCCTTTGCTTGGGCAACATTCCTTTCTTTAATAACTTGGCTTGAATATAAGTACTTCTTCCACCCTTCGATTGGATTCTTGACTGATTATAACTATGATTTGTTGTAGGTGATATGATGCCCTAGCTATAGCCCGCATGTGTGAGAGATTACCCAAAAAAACCCAGACCTCAGAAAATACTCCTTCCTTGTCTTGTCTTCTCCTTTCTTTGTTATCTTCTGCACTTTAGATCGAGCTTCTTGTGTGTGCTTTGATCCCTTAAAGGTGGACGACTAGCCTTGTATATATAGGCTTCTTCTAGAGTCCCAATAGGTCGACTTGATCTTCTCATGCAGTCGACTTGTATTCCTTTGAAGGTCGACTTGATGTGACATTGTGATAAGGTATTGGAGGACTTTCTTTACAATATGTAACATGCCCAAATGTGTCTTCCATACATGAAAATGACTCAATTGAATTCATGACAAACCTAGAAGCACTCAATGGGTGCTTGACCTAAAAATAATTTTTCCTTGAGCATGAAACCCAAGCTTCAGGAACAAAAATAATAAATTTATTTTTCTCTTTTCATTAAATAGATAAAATCATGATTACATATGTCATTATGAAGACCAAACCTAGTTGCATATTTCAACAAAGACAATGTACGCAAGATATAGGCTCCAAACCATGGCAAAACCCCTCCAAGGGGAAAACCCAGAAAGAATGCTTCTCTTCTTATAGAATCTTCTTACCATGAGACTTCCAAGACCAAAAGACCAAAGCGCAAAATCCTCCCATCACTAAGGCAACCCCCCAGCAGGATCTCTCCAAGGCAACTTCAAGACTTCGACCTTCTGCAACTTTGCTCTAGAATTTCGGCCCTTCAATTTTGACCTCCTGCAATTGGCAACTACACGGAAACCCTAGCATCTTCACATGAGGATAGAAAAATAGATAAACCCAAGAAACTTTTCTTTCTTCTTCCTTCCTTCATCCTTCTAGATCTTTCTTCTCCTTTGCTACATCATATCAAACTTGTCTTGGATGTATGTCACAAAGGATTCAAGGTCCTTCTATTTATAGCCTTCTTGAGGGGTCAAATAGCCCTCCTTTAGGCCGACTTCTCCTTCAATGTGCCCGACTTGGTCTTAGAGGAATAAATGGTTTTTTCTTGACAAATATATATATATATATATATATATATATATATATATATATATATATATATATATCTATATCTATATCTATATCTATATCTATATCTATATCTATATCTATATCTATATCTATATCTATATCTATATCTATATCTATATCTATATCTATATCTATATCTATATCTATATATATATATATATATATATATATATATATATATATATATATATATATATATATATATTTTGTTACAATGAGTCCAAATGGGACTATAATACATGACATAAATTCTTCATCCTAGAAAGACCTAGAAGCATGAAGAACATGATTTTGACCAAAAATTGAGCTTGAAACCCATGCTTTAAATAATAACAAAAACTTTATTTTTCTTTCTTTATACAAAATATACAATGTCATGTTTACAAAAGGTCATTATGAAGACCGAACCTAGTTACAATTGTTGAAAAGTGTAACTAGGTTTTTTCTTCATAATGACATGTAATTGTGATTTTTGTAATTGATGAAAAAGAAGAAATATAAAATTATTATAATGCCTTGCTTCATGGGTTTCATGAGCAAGAGGTTTTATCTTAGATGGCTCCCATTTAGAGCCTTTTGGATCAATCATAAAAGTGAAAGTGTCAATGTCATGTATGGAGATCTCTTATTAGGCATGTTACAAATTTATATAAGTCAATATGATTGTCTAGAAGCCCTCCAAAGACAAGCACAAGCTCTTCTCTTCAAGTCAGCTTCAAAATGAAGTAAAAATCTCATGTCGGCTCACCTATTTGGAGATTCATCGGTTCGAGATCACATGTCGACTTATTTATATGGATCAACAACTATAAATACATAGCCGAGGTCTTCGCATTTCCATAGTGAAGACAGTTCAGATATCTCTATATTTTCAGATGATAATTATAGTGAGAAGTTCATAGATAATGAGGATGTTTTTAGGGTGATCATATTCAAGAGAAGCTCGGATCTCTCCCAAATTTGGATCACAGAACAGAAGACAAGTTTTGATGTATCTCTAAAATTTGGGTGTACGATTACTGTGACTAATTCAGATATATTTGCAGTCAAGTCATGTCATTAAATTCATGAAATTCATATCTCTGTGAGAGTCTTGGTGTTATGAAGAAGTCTCATATCAGTGTTATAATAAAGCCACAGATATTCAGTGCTATCTTGGCTTCAATGCTGCTACAATGATCACAGTTCAGTGACATGACAATGATGAGTTTATATGCCACTTCAAATGTGTCTACAGTTTGTTTCTATGATAGGGGATGATCTCAGTTCATGTTAATGTTATGTCTCAAAGCTAAGAAGGTTGAAGTGGAAGAGGAGTCAAGAAGAAGGTTGACTGTCATGAGAGCTTGTATCTAGGTCTAGGAATGGCTAATAGGTCAAGGGTCTTGGTCTTGGTATTCATAAATTGGAATCTCTATAAGAATAATTTGTGTGGCTTTTCCTCTCAAAGAGTGAGAGGTTTTGGCCCTGGATCATAGCCTACATTTTGTGTCTCTTGTCTATTTATGTTAATGCATTGGTAGATGTTTGATGAAGAAGAACACTAATAACTTAAGCAAATAGAAGATAATAATCTAATTATCAAAAGACACTCACAAGCAATTACTAATCAAGAGAAATCATTTAATACTAATGCCCTAGATTTCTCAACATGGGATCAGAGCTAAGGTGAAGTCAAGAAAGGAGGGCATATAATAAAGAGATACTCAAGGATCGAGTTTCAAGAATGGTATCAAAACATGTCAAAGGATATCAAAGGGAAAGTTCAAATATCTACATTTAAGAATAAATCCCTAGATTAAAGAAGAAAGTCTACTTCAGAAGGAGTCTTGGGATCATCAATCATGGCCAAAGCCTTATTTCTACTCAATGTGAATAGATCTACAAATCAAGGCAACTAGAAGTCTACACCAACAAGAATATTGGATCCTATAGTCCTTAGCAAAAGACCACAAAGACCCTCATCAAGTTGAAGAGATCTACAAAGCAAGTGTTGAGCTAATTTGTGGACCTAAATTAACACAATTATTTCTTATCAATCCGGGTTGTTTATGCTTTGAGGCAAGTTCACTATATGTGAATATCAGATGTAATCAAACCTTGAAAGATAAGTTATTCAAAAGCTAAAAGTAATACATTCTATAACTCTAATTCAATCAGCTTAAAAAGAGGAAAAATATTGAAATGGTTCTTGACTCAAGAAGTCCACCTTCACCTCAATTATCACTTAATGAATCAAAGATTGAAACCAAAAGCTTAAGATGGATAAATTATTAATGAAAGAAGCTCTTAACTTAAGAGACACATAAGGTATTCCATCATAATTCATTCATCTCAATATCAAAATCTCAATGAGCAACTACTTGCATGGAAACAAAAGAAACTAGTTTTGATTCATCATTTTAGCAGAAGGGATGCCCAACTTGAACACCTATTTTTCCAACTCAATAAAGTGATGAATAAGATATTAACTAATGAAATCAATCACTATGCATAAACCATAAAGCAATCTGAAATAAAGCTTTGAAAAACTAGTGCTACAACAACCAGATTTCAAGGAAATAAAACTAGTTAACAAGGAAGTGTACTTAGCTTGGAATGGGGGCCCTCCACCCTTGCCTTGCACACTTGAGAGGTGATATCAGAAGCTTAAATTAAGTCACAAATCCATAGCATTGAACAACAAAATAATAATAACACAAGTCTTCAAATTAACTCTTCAATCCAAAGATGTCACAGCATAAAAGTATATCATAAATCAATACATAAGCCATCAAAGTTTTGGTTTTAAATAAGAAGTCTCATGAACAAACTGATCTATATTCACTCAAACAAACCCATATAATCTCATCCACCTAGCTAAGTCAAATTCATTACTCCCATCCCAAGAAAGATGACCAATCCTATAAAATCTCAAAACTGCCCTATTTCTATGGGATTTCTGAATGACTAGTCATGGTTGACTAGTACCAAATGGGCCTAATAAAGCTTGTTCTATTCAAACTAAGCATTGCTGGCTTAGTCCTAGTTCCCAAGCTGTTCGTCCATGCATTCCATTCGTGCCCAAGTGTCCTGCAACCATATCAACCATAGAGCTATTACGGGAATTTCTGAATCTGCCAATTTTGCACTAAAAACCAAATTTTCATAAAAACTTTAGAAATTGAAAAATTAAAATTAAATACCCGAATGGATATCAAATATACATCAAAATGGGATAAATGAAGGGAAAATGGATGGAAAATAGATGGATAAGTAAGTTTCTTTGAGCAAAAATAAGACCAAAACTAAGGCCCAACATCTCTCCCTTTCTTATCATCAAGCATGTCCCCATGCTTGCTTGCTCCTCTTTGACCTTCTTCTCTCTGTAGTAGATGCTATACCTGTAGATGCTTCCTGTTGTGCTGCCCTGACCAAAAAATACAGACCTGTGTCATGTTTGTCCCTAAAAAAAGTTGCTTTGACCTTTTGTTTTTCATACTTTGCCTGCCACATGTTTTTTTCCTTTAGCCATTTAAATGCTTACTTAGAAAGTAGATCATTTTTCCTTTTCAGTCTCCCCAATTCTTCATTTGCCTTAACCAATTTAGCATTATCTTTCCTGTTTGCCTTGTTTTCCTCTTTTAATTGTTTCTCCAAGATTTTGCTAATTTCCAATTGGTCAGTTAAGTCCCTGATTCTTCCCAAATTGATTTCTCTCTCAAAATCTTGTGTTGTTTTCATTAGTGATGCTGCTGTTGCATCATCATATGAAGAATCCTTCTCAAATATCTCTTGTGCAATATCATTTTCTTCTTGTTGTCTTGGGGAATATGTTTCTACTTCCTTGTCTAAATCAATGGGACTTTTATTCCTAAATCTTCTAGGAATAGACATAACAGATGTTTCATTTTCTTGCATGGCCATGTTATTCTGTTGTTTGGCTCTTGTTTTGGGATACAAGGGTGAGTTCATCAATCCTCTGTTTTCCAGCTCTGTTTTATCCTGTACTTCATTAACCTGTTCAATGAATTGATTTTTAGACATGAACTCTCGCCACACTATGCCCTGTGATCTCACCTGATACTCAACTAGGATTTTGATTAATCCTTGGTGGTAAATCTGTCCTGCTTTAGGCCTGTGTTCATGTTTGACTGTTTCAATCATTCTCAAAAGGCTCCTATATAGGAAATAAGGCAAGTTAATCCTATCCTCCCCTTTTATATGCTGCAGAAGTCTGACATGATACAAGTGGGCAACGCTATATCCTCTATCGCAAGTCAAAAACTTTTGGATAACCAAAACCAACTCACCCCATGGTTCATTAAACCATTCCCTGGGTATCCCTTTTTTTCTATCAAATGTCCCTTTCCAGTTCTTCTCAAGAAAGAAAGTCCAAGATTTCTCCTTGAAGTGTAGGCCTTTGTAATACTTCTCACCTATCATGGGTAGATCTAAAGCTTGGGAAAGATATTCCTTGGTTACAGGAATAATGACATATCCTACCCGTGTCTGGTCTTGACTAAAATTGTTTATAAAGTCCCTGGTTATTTGTTCAGAGTGGCCATCAAATTTTTGTAAGGAACTTATCATCCCCGCTTGGTAAAGTTTTTCTATAGTTTCCTTCCCCCATCTTTCTATCTGAAATTTTGGCTCTACTCTGACTGACATTGCTTCTGTAAACCAATGAATGAATTCCTCTACTGTTACTAATTTCATTTTGACAATAAAAATATAACTATTTGTTTGTTTTCAAAATGAAAATTTGAAAGCGAAGAAGCTTACCTTCCTCCTCTCAATCAACTTAATTCTGACTTTCTTAACCTCTGTTTGACTCTGCTCTCTGCAACAACACTGTTTTAGTTCCCTGCTCAATGCAAACAAACACCTGTATACCCTTGTAAATATGCTGCTCTCTGTTTTTGAAAACAAAAATACATATATAAACAATGTCCATGTATTCTCATTGCCTTATTTCGTTGCCAAAGTTCAAACCATTGTTTTACTGTGTATGTTCAACCAAGAAAACTGAGTGGTTCACATGCATATGGCTCTCGGCCTCATCAAAAAAATTTCAAAATGCTCTCGGCCTAATCAAAAACATTTGAAAAAAACGCTTTTGACTGATCACAAAATTTTGGGAAATATGCTTGTGGCCTCATCATAAAAACAATTACAAAAATGCGTTTGATTGCATCATAAATATTGGCAAGAAGGCTCTCGGCCTCAACATGGTAGGTTGAGGACTATACACATACTCTCGCCCTCAAAAAAACAGGTGATAAAACAAAAACATAGCGCATTTAGTTCTAAATGGCTCGGCAAATGAAGTTTTGGTAACCCAAAAATTCACATGGAATTATTCATTCAATCCTCAAGCATTTCAATCCCCTGTTTCGGTGCAAATGAAAACAACAGTGCGCAGCAAGGGTTACGGACGCATGTCGTTTCATGCATATGGCATAGCAGTTTGACTGTTTGTTTTGATGTTTAAAACGGGGCGCAATCAGAACAAGGTGTGGCAACAAACAAAGTGCAGTGCGCATTCTACAACACTCACAATTTAATTCCCACTCACCGCCATACAAGATAGCATGCCATAACAGTTAAGTTTCGTGCCTCCTCTGTGCATGGATTTCATTGTTAACACGACACGCCATAAAAACTCCTCATAACAATGCCAAATCCTAACGTGTTAACCATGCAATGCATTATCATTTAAGTGAAGCGTGATCCACTAGCAGTTCATACCAAGATTCACGCAGTGAATCAATGGATTTGAGGCTATGGTTTCGGATTACCTGTTATCAACGAGCACTTTGAGGAATATCCGTAGCTCCAAATCCTTGTTCAACTGTGCAATTCACTGGTGGCAAGGGCAGAGCAATCGTAACCATTAATAACAGATAGTTCATAACCTTGACTCACTGTGTGCCGAGCTTAAACAACTAGTGCCTTACCTGATTGAATCCCAAAAATCTGCTATCTTTGATCGTTAAACCTAGAACGATTTCCTTCTTTAAATTCACCCCAACTCACTTCACCCTTCTTTTTACTATGCTGCAGCTTCAAACACCATTTCTCTGAGCTATTCAGCAATGAGGATTATGGTTTAAACAACGCAAGAGCTCAGTCGGTTCATGACCGTTTCAGGGCTGTACTGTGATTCTTGTCCATTGGTGTTTACAATGCGTGGTTTACATGGCTGTCCTATTCGACCAGTCGCCCGACTGTGTCATGAGGATGGCCAAATCATCGTTTCATACGCATGATCCTTGCGCAGTATAATGTCCAATGACAACGGGTTGCCATGCCACCGTGTTAAGCTCGTACCTGTGTGCTGGCCGGTTGTCATTTGGGGTTAACGTTTTGTTTATTGCTATTGTCTTACCATCATGTCCACCGTCATGCGCTTGCAATGATATACAACCATTGCTTGTTTTGCAATGATTTGTATGCAATGATATTTCAACCACCCCGCCGTAATGTTTCAATGTTGGTTTGCATGCGGCCGTCCACCATATATCATACCATATGCGTTGTTGTATGATCCTTCACTTATAACTATTTTATATACCATATGTTGTGCACCTTTGTTTTATATACCTTATACCTTATATCATATGCGCGTTGGGTGATATGACTTTAGCGCATTCACATTTTTGAACTATGGTATATGTTGGTATGATATATAATAACTTTTGATTTCCATATAGCGCATGAGGTTTGTTTGACTTGTATAACATAGCTTTATAATTTTAAAATGACCATTTGGGTCATATTTAAAATTATCACCACCACTAATGCTTTGAGTTGTATGTGCAGGTTGAAAGTTGTCCCAGTTTGGTCTTTCTAAGCTCTTAAAGAAAAATACTTAGGGGTAATAGGGTTAATGAAAATAGGGAATATATATGGAAATGAAAGGGAATAGGGTTATGATGTATAAGGGTTATAGGGATATAGGATATGAATGATAATGAATATCCTCAGGTACTAATTTCAACTTAACAAAAACTAAAAATTTCTAAGAAAAATTTGAATTTTTAAAGCACAAAATGACTATACATATACTCCCTTGGATGATGGCTGTACAAGTGAGATGAAATCAATTGATCAGATGTTGTAGATGGATCAAAATGTAGACTTTATTGCTCCTTGTTCTTCATGTTCTGGTTCTTGAATTGTTAGTCAGGTCCCTCTGTAATGATTCTTTGTTTCAGGTCCCTTTGCACTGCTTACAAAATATGCACCTGTTGTTTTGAAATTGGCAGGTCTTTCAGGTCCCGCGGCAATGATTTGTTATGTCAGGTCCCTATGTTGACAATACAAGTTCTGTCTATACTTCAGCTTTCCAGCTAAAGAGTTGATGTCAGCTTTTAACTTCAGCTGTCCAGTTAAAGAGCTGATGCAAGTCTCCCCCTTGTTGAAGATATGACTTGTCCTCAAGTCATTTGGTGGTGGAGAGTGCCTGCATTAAAAGTATCTAAGAACAATAGAACAAGTATAAGGAATTCATAGAGTCCAAGTTGCCCTGGTTTTCCCCTATGAATTCGTGCTTGCGAAGTGCCAGTTGCCTGGTTTTCACTTGCAAACAAGTTTTTTTTTTTTTTTTTTTTTTGTTTTTATTTTTATTTTTATTCAACTACTAGATTGGAAGATGGCTGATCATGTGCCATGAGTTCCAGTTCTGTATCTTCGATCAGTTGTTTCATAAATGCTTCTTTACTGATAGGCCTATTGTAAACTTTGAGCCTATGTCCATTCACTATAAACGAGGTGGAGTCCTGGTCGATTGTCCTGATCTTGACTGCTCCATTGTCAAAGATTTCGTCAATTTCATATGGGCCTAGCCAGTGTGTTGTGAACTTTGCTTTGAAGTCTTTGAATTTGGAGTCAAAGAGCAATGCCCAGTCTCCCTTGCAAAATGTCTTTGTTTTGATATATCTGTCGTGCCACTTCATTCTTTGCTGTTGCACCAGTGTAGTATGTTCCATGGCCTGTTGACGATGCTCATCCAACTGATTCATTTCCATGATCCGCTGCTATTGTGCTTCTGTCAAGTCTAGTCCTAGTTCAGCTGCTAGTCTGTATGTATGTATCTGAAACTCTATAGGCAGTAGGGCCCCTTTCCCATATACTAACTGGTATGGACTGAAACAAATTGTAGTTTTCCATGTGATTCTGTAGGCCCATAGTGCATCTTTTAATTTTTCAAACCAATCTTTTCTGTTCATCTGTACTGTTTTTGTCATGATATTTTCTAGGACTTTATTTGTTGATTCAACCTGCCCATTTTCTTGAGGATGATATGGTGTAGATTTCCTGTGTTTGATCTTGTATTTCTCCGTTAGATCTCGTACCAGCTTTGATGTAAACTGTGTGCCTTGATCTGTTACAATTTGTTTAGGTACTCCATATCTGACAAAGATTTCTTCAAAAAGAAAGGTGACCACTGTATCTTCTGTTGCTCTGTTTACTGCTTTAGCCTCTGCCCATTTGGTTACATAGTCTGTACATACTAAGATGTACCTCTTTCCATTTGATGGTGGATTTATAGGTCCAACAAAGTCAAGTGCCCATTTCTCAAATGGTTCTATGAGGACCTGTGGCTTCAGCGACATCTCATCTGTTGTGATTGGTCGCCCTATTCTCTGGCAGCTGTCACATTGCTTGACATATTTCTTAGAATATCTGAAAATGGATGGCCAGTAATAGCCCAGTTGCAGCACCTTATATGCTATTCGTTTATCTGCAAAATGGCCACCACATGGTTCATCGTGACATGCTCTTTGAATGTCTAATATTTCATCTTCTTGCACACATTTTCTAATTATCAAGTCTGAACCAATATAAAATAAATCACCATTTACCCAACTATACCTGGAGCTTGCTCTAACAATTTTGTATTTTTTTCTTTTTAGTGAATTGAGCTGGAAACTTTCCAGAAGATAAATAGTTTGCAATGTCTGCAAACCATGGTGTTTTTACTGTGATAGCAAATAGGTGTTCATCTGGAAAGTTATCTGCAACTGGATTTGGATCGTTGGGTGAGTGTATGTGGGACAGAAAGTCAGCCACTTGATTTTCTTTACCTGGCTGGTCTTGTATTGTGATATTAAATTCTTGCAATAATAGTAACCATCTTGTTATTCGTCCATTGGTGATGGGTTTATTCATCAAGTATTTGATTGCTGAATGATCTGTATGAATGAAAACTTGATATCCTGTTATATAGTGCTGAAATTTGTTTACTGCATGTATAACGGCTAACATTTCTTTCTCTGTGACTGTGTAGTTCATTTCTGCAGGTGTTAGATTCTTGATTATAAAGTATATTGCATAAGTGAACAAGTTCTCTTTCTGTCCAAGAGAGGCACCTATCGCGGTATCGGAGGCATTAGTTGATATATGAAATGGTAAAGACCAATTTGGCCCACGAAGAATGGGTGCAACTGACAATTTCTCTTTCAGAATTTGAAATGCATTTTGACAATCATTTGTCCAGTGAAATTCAATATCTTTTGCTAATAGTTTGAAAAGAGGTTGGGCTATTTTACTAAAGTTTTCAATGAATCGTCTATAATAGCCTGCATAGCCTAAGAAGCTTCTTACCTCTTTCTGTGTTGTAGGAGGCATTAAGTTTACTAGAACTTGGATTTTTGCTAGATCCACCTTAATTCCCGAAGCAGAAATATGGTGTCCCAGAACTATTCCTTCTGTCAACATCATATAGCATTTCTCATGGCTTAATGACAAATTTGTTTCAATGCATCATTTCAAAACTTTCTCAAGGTTGTTTAAGAAATCATTGTATGTGTTTCCGTAAACTGTGAAGTCATCCATATAGACCTCTACACATTCATGAATTAGATCAACAAATATTGCAAGCACTGCTCGTTGGAAAGTTGCAGGTGCATTGCATAGACCAAATGGCAAAACATTATATGCATAGGTTCCCCATGGGCAAGTGAATGTTGTCTTGTCTTGGTCTTATTTTGCTATTCTTATCTGGTTGTATCCACTAAACCCATCTAAGAAGGAGAAAAATTTCTTTCCAGCTAATGAGTATAACACTTGATCAATGAATGGTAGAGGAAAATGATCTTTTACTGTAGCTTTGTTTAGTTCCCGATAGTCCACACATACCCTCCACTTTCCATTTTTCTTTGGTACAATAAGCAGTGGAGAAACCCATTGACTATCTGAAATAGGATAGATGAATCCAACTTTTAACAATTTTTGCAGTTCTTCTTTCACGATTTCCTTCATCATGGGATTCATTTGTCTTTGAGGTTGTCTTACAGGTTTAAGTTGATCATCTGTATAGATGTGGTGGATACATGTGCTAGGATGGATTCCTTGCATATCAGTATAATCCCAGGCAAAAGCTTTCGAATATTTCTGTAATAATGCAACTACCTCTTGCTCTTGTGTTGATTGCAATTCGTTTCCAATGTTTAGATGTTTTCCAGGATGTACCTCAATTGTATTTATTGTTGGATTCGAGATTGTGTTTACAGGAAAGATGTCTATAAAATATTTCCGCAAAGTTTGAATAGTACAAGTTTCCTGAAAGCATTGATTCAAAAGGTTACTTGCAGCTTCATATTGAAATTTTCTAAGCTGCTCTGAAATACTTGGTTCTGAAATGAAAAGATCCATTAAGTCTTCATTCTCTTCTTCTTCTCTAAAATCAAAGAATTGGTTTATACTTAAAACTGATTTTGTTTGCTGTTTTTCTTGAGTTTCAAGTACTGATTCTAAAGAAAATGATTGTGCAGGTGAATAAAGAGTTATGTGTTTTCTTTCATCTCCATGTGAAATAATCATGCTTCCTGATCTGCATCCTATGAAGGCATCAACGGTAGCTAACCATGGTCTGCCTAAGATTAGAGGATGTCCTCCCAAATTTGACTTTGGTTGCAAGATAAGGAAGTCAACAGGATACTCCCATGAATCCAAAGAGACTATGATATCTTCTAATATTCCTTCAGGAACAAATTTAGATCTATCTGCTAGTTCCAAGATTGTAGAAGTTGATGTAATGTTGTTTAAATGCAAAGTTTTCATTGTCTCCATTGTCATTACATTTATAGCTGCTCCCAAGTCTATTAATGTGTTTGGTACTGAGAAATTATTTATTGATATAGTAACCATAGGGATACCAGGATCAATATATTTCTCTACTATAGTTTGTGTAGACATGAGGCTTGCTAATTTACCAATGACTTGGATTGTAGTAGGATCCCTTTTCTTTTTCTCTGATTTCCTAATGCACAATTCCTTTATTGTTTTAGCATATATTGGTATTTCTTTAATTGCCTTTAACAAAGGAATTTTTACATAAGCATTTTTTAACTCATCTAAGATGTCAAATTCAGGAAGGGTTGTTTTGTTTTGTTGTTCCACTAACCTTTCAGGATAAGGTGGTGTTTGTGTTGTAATATTTGTTCCTTTTTGAATTTGTATCTCAGTTTGTGATGTTTCAGGTGATTCTCCTTGTTCAGTTGGTTCTTCTATGATTGGAGGAGAATCCTTTTTAAGCACTTTTCCAGACCTTAGATGGACATCATTAAGAGGAAGAATCGAATATGTAGGAAAACATGCTGCTTCCTCTACAATGTATGCAGATTTGTCCACCTTATTATTTGGATTTGCCATTGGTTGGGCTGGTAGTTGAGTTGGTCTGGGTTGATTTGTGGGTAGCTGTAACTGTTGTGGAAATGGGATGGATTGCGGATATGCAGAATGTTGTTGTTGAAAGGGTATGGATTGTGGATATGCAAATGGTTGTTGGTATTGTTGCTGGTATTGTTGTTGAGGTGGCTGGTTTCCATAACCATATCCTCTCCAACCTTGTACATGTTGTTGTGAACATTGTTGTGGAGGCCAAGCTTGCCATGGCATTGGAGGGGTCCAAGGATTTTGAGGTGGATAGGGATAATTTTGTTGAGGGAATTGATGCTGATTTTGTTGAGGCATCCTAGGTTGCCATGGTCTTCGTGGTGCTACATAATAGAAACCTTCTATCCCTAACACTTCTTCCATTGAGTTTATTTGCAATTCTTTCAATTTTAGACAATTTTCTGTACAAAGACCAGAAACCTGAATGCTATCCAAAGGAAATTCTCTCAAGGGATGTTTCTTTCTACATTTGGAACAAAAGATTGCTAGAGCTTGTTCTTGTTCTTCTTTCTTCTTGTTTGCCTTTAGCACATCTACTTGTGTTCCTAATGTACTCAAGAGATCTGTTTTGAAATTTTCCAATAAGCTTCCTATTTCAGCTCTTGTTATCCCTCCTGCAGTTGACTTTGCTGCTTTTGAACTTGCTTCCCTTCTTCCAGTTTTTGATCTTCCTCTAGAATATTGTTGACATAACTCAACAATTTCATCGAATGGTAGGTTGGAAATGTCTCCTTTACCCATCACATTCAAAATGTCAAGGTATTCATCCCTTACACCCTTGAGAAAGATTGTGCGAACGGTTTCTTGATTTAGAGAGTGTTGTTTAGATTTCTGTAGATAATATGCAAATCTTTCCAAATATTCTTCTAAACTTTCATCTTCTTGTTGTGTCATTTTGAAAACATCTTCCTTTGAATCTCTAGATCTACAATAAGCTTGATATTTCTTAAGGAAGACAGATCTCATATCATCCCAAGAAGCTATTGTTTGTTCTCCTAAACCCATAAACTATTTCAAAGCTGCTGCTTTTAATGTTGCAGGGAAAAGACGAAGTCTATGAATGTCATCAGTATATCCATATGTTCTACATAGAATATCAAATTCAAACATAAATGCATCAGGATCTTCTGTGGACATTCCATAAAATTTTGGCAATACAGAAGGTGGAATATTTTTCATTTTTACTTCTTCTCCTAATATTGCACTTGTGTCTACTATTGGAAAGCCAAAGGTAGTCTCTTGATCATTACCATCTTCTTGTCTTTTCCAATCGTTTTCTAGCTTTCTATCGTTTTCTTGTTTTGCCTCCTCTTCTCTTTTTTTTCTCCATTCTCTTTGTTGTCTTTCATATTCAGCCCTTTGTTGTTCAGGAGTGAAAATAACAGATCCATGTCCCTCTTCTGCCATTGGTTGATTTGTTTCAATTTCGAGTGGAGCTTCAAGTTGTTGGAAGATAGGAGGATTTATGGATGGAGAGACAGGTTGTTTTCCTTTAATAATTTCTTTTTGTTTTCCGGAAGTTGAGAATTGTTTTTGTTTTGCTTCCCAAGCTAACAAAGTTTGCCTTTCAATCAAGGTTAATCTTTTTCCAGTTCTTTGTTTTTCTGCCAATTCCTCAATTATTGGATTACCAGTAACTGGGGTGTTTGATGATCCTATCTCTACTTGTGGGGGGTTTTTGATAAATCTACCTTGAGGATCTCTATATCTAGGCATAAAGAAACATAACTAAAAATGAATGTAACTAATGTTTTTTTTGTTTTGAAATTTATCTTTCTATTGACTATGCCGATATTTGCCTCCCCAACAACGGCGCCAAAATGTTGAGCTAATTTGTGGACCTAAATTAACACAATTATTTCTTATCAATCCGGGTTGTTTATGATTTGAGGCAAGTTCACTATATGTGAAGATCAGATGTAATCAAACCTTGAAAGATAAGTTATTCAAAAGCTAAAAGTAATACATTCTATAACTCTAATTCAATCAGCTTAAAAAGAGGAAAAATATTGAAATGGTTCTTGACTCAAGAAGTCCACCTTCACCTCAATTATCACTTAATGAATCAGAGATTGAAAACAAAATCTTAAGATGGATAAATTATTAATGAAAGAAGCTCTTAAATTAAGAGACACATAAGGTATTCCATCATAATTCATTCATCTCAATATCAAAATCTCAATGAGCAACTACTTGCATGGAAACAAAAGAAACTAGTTTTGATTCATCATTTTAGCAGAAGGGATGCCCAACTTGAACACCTGTTTTTCCAACTCAATAAAGTGATGAATAAGCTATTAACTAATGAAATCAATCACTATGCATAAACCATAAAGCAATCTGAAATAAAGCTTTGAAAAACTAGTGCTACAACAACCAGATTTCAAGGAAATAAAACTAGTTAACAAGGAAGTGTACTTAGCTTGGAATGGGGGCCCTCCACCCTTGCCTTGCACACTTGAGAGGTGATATCAGAAGCCTAAATTCAGTCACACATCCATAGCATTGAACATCAAAATAATAATAACACAAGTCTTCAAATTAACTCCTCAATCCAAAGATGTCACAACATAAAAGTATATCATAAATCAATACATAAGCCATCAAAGTTTTGGGTTTAAATAAGAATTCTCATGAAAAAACTGATCTATATTCACTCAAACAAACCCATCTAATCTCATCCACCTAGCTAAGTCGAATTCATTACTCCCATCCCAAGAAAGATGACCAATCCTATAAAATCTCAAAACTGCCCTATTTCTATGGGATTTCTGAATGACTAGTCATGGTTGACTAGCACCAAATGGGCCTAATAAAGCTTGTTCTATTCGAACTAAGCATTGCTGGCTTAGTCCTAGTTCCCAAGCTGTTCATCCATGCATTCCATTCATGCCCAAGTGTCTTGAAACCATATCAACCATAGAGCTATTACGAGAATTTCTGAATCTGCCAATTTTGCACTAAAAACCAAATTTTCATAAAAACTTTAGAAATTGAAAAATTAAAATTAAATACCTGAATGGATATCAAATATACATAAAAATGGGATAAATGAAGGGAAAATGGATGGAAAATAGATGGATAAGTAAGTTTCTTTGAGCAAAAATAAGACCAAAACTAAGGCCCAACAACAAGGTAGCCCAAAAGTATAAACATCCAAGAGAATCATTTGAAGGATGAATATCACATCATCTTGGAGAAATTCGAAACCCTAGGAGCATTTTTGATCTCCAATCATTTAGCACCGAAGAAGTTGAAGTATCTTGAAGGCTAGAAGGCAATGTCATCATCTTCAAAAGCTATAGGCAAGCTCCCTCTCATCGAAGCAAGGACCCTCCCTTATCCTTAAAGAAGATCATCCGAAGAAGTATGAAGACATGCTCATCAATCACTATCAACAAAGGGAGCTAGATCAAAAGGCATTGTCATCATAAAAGGGAAATCTCAGTTTTATTAAAGAATGGGTTTCATTTGGAAGAAGATAATCCAAAAGGGCACTAAAACATCTTCATCAACCACCATCAAAGGGATCAAGTTGAAGATTTCATCTTCACTTGTCAATTAGGTATCTTTTATTCTATAATCTAAATCTGGTAAAATGACTTTGTTTTGCAAGGATATCTATAAGTTGGTTGGGTCATCGAAATTACTTGCATTACAAAAAAAAAAAGGAGGATAGACATAGTCTTTGAAGAAAGTGAAGTCATTGTTCATACTAATGGAAAGTCTCCAAAACATCTGAAGGTCAAGCATTATATGAATACATGGAAAGGGATCAAAGGGCTTAAGGGGTTCTTATGAAATCAGTCAAAGGTCCCCTCATTCCCTATTGGAGGCATCAAAGAGATAAATATGATAAGAACTATTATCTTAAGATGCAATAAGAAAGGTCACATCACTTAGATCTTATCTACACAAATTGAAGGTATCAAAGGATAAAAGGTTATCTTCATAAGATCTAAATTGTAAGATTTGGGATGAGAGAATCTTCATTGTTCTAAATACACTAACTGATGAACAAGGTAACAAATGTCCGCGAGGATAATAAATCTATTCCACTCAACAACTTATGATTTCTATGCAAGATAGAAGAAGATAGGTTGAGGGAAAAAAGTATTCAGACATTTATTGAAAGGAGATAAGAACATAACTAAGATTCAATGTTATGGGTGTTACAGGAAATATTGTCCTAAGCTTAAGAAGGGCAATACCAAGGAAGATAGAGAAGAAGTCCATTTCACCAAAGAAGTGGAGGAAGCTGAAAGAGGAAAATCATTAGAAGCAAGAGCTCTTGACATAATCATAGGGAAACATGAAGGACAACTAGAACAAAATCTATGGCAGTCAACTGTGAAGGTTATAGCTCTTGGGAACCTCATTGGAAACTCAAGGAAGGGAAGAAGTCATCCAAGACAATTCTCATCATACATAAAGTCAAAAGGAAACATTTGTTGGATAGGGATATGTAAGATCCTCAAGATTCTTTGATGGAATCCTCATCAGAGGTGTTAGCACCTAAATTTTCCTTAGGCTGAAGGAAGGCAAAATTCAGGGTAACCACAAACCACGCTCAGTATGGTAGCTAGCCCTACCAGAACAGGAGAGGGCTCTCTTCAGGTCACACTCAAGAAAATAAACAATAGGGTCTGAGGTGACTCAAAAATGGATACTGATTTTAGGCTAGGTAAATAAATATGATGGAGATGTTTGAAGAATAACTGAGTTTTCTAGGATGTGTGGGACCAAGGAACAACATGAGCAGAGAATTTAACTCAAAGACGCAGGTTATTTCGTGAGGCAAGATAGGGAGAAATTCTAGCAATTAGAGTTGAAAAATGTGAGGTGGAGAGGTTGTTTGAGAGTGTGAAAAGGGCATAAATACATGAATCCTTTTCAACAGAAGAAAACATAGAACATGAAAACTATCCCAAGGCAGAGCAGTGCACTGAATTCTACCTTTTTTACTTAGAAAGCTTTCACTGGAAATGAATGTGAATGAAAATATGAAACATAACAAAATACATATGAAACATAAAGAAGTACATTTTCTAAACTCACGCCACAGGAATCTCATGAACCAAAGCTGCAATCTTTCATTAATTCTTTGTCAAAATGTACAGTGAGCGACTGAGTTTCTCTCCCACAGTTCCCAGAAATTCCAACCCTTTGCAAATAGTGTTGCTTACAATAAATAGACTATGCCATTGGGAAATAGAATGACCCACTGTTGGGGAGTTTTACAAATGATTACAAACTGGAAATGGAAAGCCAACCATTAGTTATAGGTGTAGTGTTACAGAAATGACAAATGGCTTGGGTGACTGCTCACCTTCCTTTGCCACTTGGATAGGAGCCCACATTTAGTGAAAATATTTTTTAAGGATTACCTTAGTTGCCAAGAAAAATATAGTGTAAATGAGCGGGCCCACTTGGAGAAAGTCACGAATCGAAATGTTGCGGCGCGGAAGTGATTTTGGCCTTTGGGTCTATATGCACCGCGCCCAAATCTATATGCATCACTCCACTTTGGAGGTAATTTTGAGGTACCTGTAGGAGTCCAAATTGTGCCCAAGTGTACTTGTTGGAAAGCCTGGCCCGTCTACTTTCCAACCCAAGTGGAATTTCTGACTTTGGTGCTCAGTTTCCCCTCCAAAACTTCATTCTCCCAAGACTGCTTCCTGTGTGTCAAAATAGGGGCAAAGAGGTCATTTTTTGAGTGTTTTTGACCTCCTGGGGACTCAAATCATGCCCAAATTTCTTGTCCATGCACCAGCATGCATGATTTTTCATGTTGAATCCAAAAATGCAAGCCATTTGTGATTTGGAGCTCCCAATCCTAAGCGCCAGGGAGAAAAAACCTGTGTTGTGACAAAATTTTTTCCATGTGACCAAAATTGCCCCAAATTTCTTGAAATTTGGGTTGGAGCTTCCTTATCAAGTGTTATGGTGGGCCAAAGAGGCTTCGGCCAATGTTCGAAGTCGATCATGCTCCCTTTACCTCTTTTGCCTCTTGATTGCCTTCCTCAATTTCACCTTCAAATTCCTGATTCGGGCCTTGCACACTTTGTTTCGTGCCATGTAGTGGAAAGCCATGTGTCTCAGCAATGCATGGTCCTTGTCAGCCTTGTCGAGCAACCTCTCCAAGTGCATGTTGACTCTCTCGAGATTGGCCTCCCGATCCTCATTAATCTCTTGCTCCAATGACGTGAGATCAACTCTTCTCCTTTGTGCAGCTTGGCGATGCTCACGAATGTTTTGTAGCTCCACGATCGCTTGCTGATCCTCCAGCTATTTGTTCCTCTGCTCCAGATATTTCATGTTCCATTTTTCCCTTTCCAAATCAAGGGAAAAGGCTTGAATCTCTGCTTTCTGCTCTTGGATGATCTCTTTAAGCTGTGCACTTGTTGGTTCTGTATCTGTATCATCATCATGAAGGAGAACGAATTCGGCCTCTCGTTCACCTGATGGCTCACCTGAAGGCCCCTCATCCTACATTGGCTCCTTGCCTTTGTCCTGTTCCTATGATGCTGATGGAGGAAGCGAGGCCCCTTCCACCCCGGGTGGAGCTAACACTCGCTTTTCCGCTGCAAACAAACGTCTGGTGCCTTTCTAATATGTGATGAAAACCGACACACTAGCAGTCTCATGGCGCTCATACCAACGAGAAGGTTCACCCTCATGCTTAACCTCTTATAATACCTGTGAAGTGCTGAAGAGGTGACGGGAGATGAAATCATCCCAAGTAATGCCCTGCAATTCTAGCTGATCAACCACCAAAATCTTAATAAGAGCAAAGTGATAAACATTGTTAAGTTGCTGCTGAGGGGTCTTGTGCTACATGAAGGTGTTCATCCTCTCTATGTTCCTACAAATGAAATATGGGATGTTCATCATCCGTACCTTGGTAAAGTGCATGAGCAACCTGATGTGATAGGCATAAACGAGAGAACCTCCCCTCACAGCGGAAATACTTCATGATCAACTTCATGAGTGGAGCATATTCATCTTTCAAATATCGGAATGGAAAGACTCTTGTGAGCTGCCTCAAGAAACTGGCCTTAATGTAAGGCTCATAATGCTGTCGATCAAACTTCTGTTTCTTGTGCCATGGTTCTCCAACATTCGGTATGCCGGTTGCTAATGAGACAGTTTCAGGTGTCAGTGTGAATGTGACACCAGCCAAGATAGAGTGATCTCCATGTAGGTGAAGCACAAAAAGACGTGCCAACTCATGATGAACTCGAACATTAGCCACCCTTTGACAAAACTCAAAACATGATAGATGCTGGAAACATGACATAGTAAGAGGGAAAGCCTGCAATTCAGTGAGGGTGGTTGGCTCATCCCTAACATGTTTTCCACTTTTGTGATGTCTCCAGGGAGTCTGTTCTTCCGAGGATGAATCACTTTGTGTTTCCATCTCATACTCCGATGAATGCTCAGATGCCATGACTGCTGTATGTGTACTGTGCTTGGACTGCCCTTTGATGATGGTATGAAACTTGGTGTTGTTGTGAGATCTGCCACCAAGGGGAACAATGAAAAAAGGGAGTGTTAGGAAGGGGAATAATATGATGGGAATAGGGGTTATGGGGGGAAATTTTGTTTAGGGATATGTAGGAGGGTTTGGGGATTTTATAGGGTAGGGTTTTTGGTGTTTACATTGACCAATGAGTGGAGGGATAGGGAATATGGGTTTAGTAATGTTTTAGGGTAGGGAAAATAGGGAAAAATGGGATAGGGGGGAAGGGAACAATGTAAAGGAGTGAAAAAATGAGAGGTGAAAGAGGAGCCTTGGCATCAATACCACAAGTTTGCAACCCTAGCAACAATGTCTTTGATGTTTTCTAGTGGTAGGTTTTAGGCGTTTTTATTGCAACTCTAAACGGCCATGAACCACCACTACATTCCATAAAATTTGATGAGCAAGCCAAAATATAGAGCCTACATGTCAATTTGAAGGGTTTCAAAATGATTGGTTGCAAGTTTGGCACAAATTTGGGCCTCTATGGGTGTGCGCCGCACAACAAACCCAGTGTGCCGCGCTCAGTATATGCGTCATGCTCGTGTTAACTTTACACTGCGGGGTCGCGCTCTATGCATCACGCTCCCTATGTGCGCCGCACCCCTCTGTGTGTGCGCCGCGCTCCTGAAAACGACTCCAAACTCACTCCAAATGCGTGCTTGCACTCTCACACTCACTTTGCAATGTTTCTCTCTTCCTTGGTGTTCACAATGACTTTGTTTCTTGTGGAAACTTGTATATAAAGGCTTTGAAGTCATGGGTTTGATTTTTGCTTCTCCAAAACCCATTTTGCTAATGTTTTGTTTTGACACTTTTCACTGATTTAATGCAACACTGAATTTCACTTTTTCCTTTGAATTTTTAGCTAAAATGATGAAATTTTTTGGCACTTTTGCAGGGGTCGCACAACATGGAATTTGGCCAAGGAAACCATGACTGCATCTGAAGAAATCAACTAGATATTTTTTTGAAAATGATCACAAATGACACACTGTTTGACTTTTCTTCAAAAAAGAGTTTTGAAGAATAGTCATAATCTGTAAACATGACGATGAAAATATCTGAATCATAACTTTGTAAGGGCCTCCATTTGGCCTGCATGGCTTTATTGGACATGTTTGAAGACCAATTTATCTGATCCCTAGATCTGATGAATGAAAATGACTCTCGTCCATTAGAAGATCGAACATTGACTGTCATGGAATTTAGTGAACCTTGACAAAAGACTTAAGCCAACAGGTGCCAGACATGAGGGGAAATGACTGACATGACCTTTCTGACAGATTATGGCATGCCCCCTAGTGGAATGTAGCTGAGTGAATGGAGCGAGACACCTAAAAATGAAATGCAGAAAGAGTTTTGATCTCTGACGGAGGACTAACAAGACTGACTCTAACAAGAGGGTTCACCAATCAAGAGAGAAAGCAAGTGTTTCATCAAGAACTCCAACTTGTGGAATTCATGGGATGATGGTATGATGACATATGAAGTAGATCAAGGGATTGAAGCTCTTTTCAATCAAGGAAGTTGCTGAAAGAAGCCTAGATGGCCTAAAGGTAAATGAGGTATGTATGCTTATATTCAATACTATAATGACATGTCATATGGTTGCAGGTAACATGAATCACTACTCTATCTTAAGAAGCATGATCAAAGGAAAATGATCTCCTCCTTTAAAACGATTTTGGAAGGCATGGGTCACACTAGATGAAATAAACATAATATGTCCTCATATTAAAATGAGGTGGTTGACAATAATTTAGAGGAACTTTGATTGGAATTTCCTGGGAATAAAATATGTGAAAAAAGGAAGGAAGAGATCGTGGACTATGCAACCATGAAAAGGGAAATCAATATTCGAGGACTAGAAGATTTGACTAGGAAATCTCCTAGAAAGATATGAAGACTCTGATGGAAGTCTGAAAAAGATGGAGACCCTTGAAAATTCTTTGGGAGATATGTCAACATGTATTCAGTATGTTGATGCAAACTGGAAGATGTCATGATGAAATACCATCACAAAGGTAATTTTTGATTTAAGTGTTCATTTCTTATTTTTGAACAAATATTTGGATGAGCTTATGTAGGATTGCCAAAGGGAAGAACTGTGAATGTATTCCAAGAGGACCATGTAGAAGGATGTAAGATTCTTCTGAAGAGAATAGCATGGAGAACACAACATGACATGAAGTAAGTCCAGATGTAGACTGATGGATTGCTTTCCGATGAAAGGAATGATGACATCACTGTCTCATGGATGAAAGTGATGGATGGTCTATGACCTATGAAGAAGTCCCAAAAGATGAAGACTCCATAATGAAGAATAAATTAATGACATCAATGGAAGGATTTATTCAAGAAACCATTTGTCCTGTTATATCCATATGAGGAGATGTTATAGGTCCCTAATTAAGAGGGATCTTGGAAACAAGTTTCTTACTTGGAAGAAAATTGGAAATTCCTAAGCCAAAAGGGAGCTTAGGTACATTCCTTTTGTAGGAATGAGTACATTGCTTTATTGGAATAGATATTTCCTCCCTAATTAAGAGGGAGAGATAGACACATCATTTTGGTCTTCAATTGGAAAGACAAAATGAGAGGATTGGGTAATAATTTAGAATACGATACTCCTTGAGGATGAGATAGGGAATCCAAGATATGAGTAGTCATGGAGGACCGATATTGTTTGAGGACTGGGGAGTCCAAGATAAGAATAGTCCTCATGGAACACACCTTGATAACCTGGGTGGGGTATGTTCTAAGAGAGACAATGATGAGAGTGTCTATAAATCATTGGTCTCACCAACATTGAGATCAGATCTTGTGGAGAGATAGAGTTATTAGTCAGGGCATTGCTATGTAACAAATGGGTTACCAATTTGATTCTTCTTATGAGAAATTCTTCAGATTGAGAATGACCAAGTACCATTATGAATACCTCCTTAGTTACGAGGGAGTGTTGAAAGTGTAACTAGGTTCGGTCTTCATAATGACATGTAATTGTGATTTTTAAATGATGAAAAAGAAGAAAAAAATATTATAATGCCTTGCTTCATGGGTTTCATGAGCAAGGGGTTTTATCTTAGATGGCTCCCATTTAAAGCCTTTTGGATCAGTCATAAAGTCAAAGTGTTAATGTCATGTATGGATATCCCTTCTTAGGCATGTTACAAATTTATATAAGTCAATAGGATAGTATAGAAGCCCTCCAAAGACAAGCACAATCTCTCCTCTTCATGTTAGCTTCAAAATGAAGTAGCAATATCATGTCGGCTAACCTATTTGGAGACACACGAGTTTGAGATCACATGCCAACTTATTTATATGGATCAACAACTATAAATACACAATTGTTGTCTTCACATTTCCAGAATGAACACAGTTTGGATATCTTTATAATTTTGGATCATAATTACAGTTATAAGTTCAGAGATAATGAGGATGTCTTTAGGGGTGATCATAGTCAAGAGAAGCTCGGATCTCTCCCAAATTCGGATTAGAAAACAAAAGACAAGTTTGGATGTATCTCTAAATTCAGGTGTATGATTATAGTGACTAATTCGAATATCTTTACAATCAATTCTTATCATTACATTCTTAAAATTTGGATCTCTGTGAGAGAGCCTCGATGTTATGAAGAAGTCTCATATCAATGTTATAATAAAGCCACAGAGATTCAGTTCTATCTTGGCTTCAGTGTTGCTACAATGATAACATTTCGGTGACATGACAATGATGAGTTTATATGCCACTTCAAATGTGTCTGCAATTTGTTGCTATGATAGGAGATGATCTCAATTCATGTTACTGCTACATCTCGAAGCTAAGAAGGTCGAAGTGGAAGAGGAGTCAAGAAGAAGGTTGACTATCATGAGAGATTGTGTCTTGGTCTTGGAATGGCTAATAGGTCAAGGGTATTGGTCTTGGTATTCATCAATTGGAATCTCTATAAGAATAATTTGCGTGGCTTTTCCTCTCAAAGAGTGAGAGGTTTTGGCCCTGGATCATAGCCTACATTTTGTGTCTCTTGTCTATTTATGTTCATGCATTGGTAGTTGTTCAATGAAGAAGAACACTAATAACTTAAGAAAATAGAAGATACTAATATAATGATGCAAAATACGCTCACAAGCAGTTACTAATAAAGATAAATCATCTAATACTAATGCCCTAGATTTCTCAACAACAATTTCCAAAACTCTCCCTTAACTAGGGAGGTATTCATAATCCCATCATGAAATAGAAGGAATCTCAAACTTGAAGCATTCTCATAAGAAGATTTGGATTGGTAAGCCATCTGTCAAGCATCTATATCATAACCAACATTTCCATTGAAGGTCTTAACTAGACATCATCTTGGGAGGCTTTACGTGAGCTGTCGCACTACCTCTAAGGCAGATACCCCATTTGGATGTTCACCTAATATGTCCTTTTAGGACTATTCTCATCTTGGATTTTTAATCATGAATCCCCAAATAACATCAGTCCTCTTCGACTACTCTTATCTTAGATGCCCTACCTCATCCTCAAACAGTATCGGTCTCCAAATTATTTCCTATACTCTTCAATCCATAAGAAGTTCCAATATAAGATGCTTATCCAATCCTCCAGACTCCATTCTTTCCTTATGGCCTTCACTAAGACTTACAATTGTTAGTCTTGGTCTAGTGCATGACACATAAGGATAAGAACTATCCAACATCACTCCCTCTCAATTAGGGAAGAGATGTCCACCAAACCAAGCTTACATCTCAGGTACTCAAGCTTCTTGTTTAGTAATTTTTTTGTCAGAATATCTTCTACATGTTCATCTGTAGGTAGATAATATAGTTCCACAACCCCATCTCGTACCAAGCTTCTGATATAGTGGTAATTATTATTTATATGTTTCATTCTATTATGAAACATTGGGTCTTCAGTCAAGGCTTATGCAACTTACATTATCACAATGTATGTGAGTAGGGCTAAGCGGTCCTTCAAACAAATTTGGTAATAAATTCCTAAGCCAAACATCTTCCCAGCAGAATTCGCTTGCAGCAAAATAATCCACTTCAACACTACTCAAAGCAATTGTGTCCTGCTTTTTTCCTATCCATGAGACCATGGAAGATCCTAAGTTGAAGAATCCACCTTTTGTGCTTCTTCCATTTGTCTCACTGCCACCTCAATTAAAATTCATATATCCCTTGATTTGAATCTCATTACCATTATAACCAAGGAGTGATGTATAGTCCTACACAAATATCTTAAGATGTGTTTGTCTGTTATCCAATAGTCATGCTTTGGCTCCATATGAAATTGACTGAGGACATTTATTGCAAAACAAATGTTAGTTCAAGTGTTTACCGAATACATCAAGGACCCAATCAACTATTTGTAGCAAGTAGGATCCATGTAACGAATAAAGTTCATATACATAGCAGAGTAAGCTTCAAAATAATTCGAAGATAAAGACATTCATTGTAGGACAAGTAATTTTATATTGAATACTATATAGAGAATTGATATGAGATACAATTACAATGAGGGTGAGGGCCTTCTTATATACCCTGGGTAGGTACCTCTTCACTAATGGCTATGTCCTTAGGGACACATTTTCATTAGCTAGTTACTAACTAATTAATAATTATTTATTGTTATTATTGTTTACATTATCTATAATATTTAATATATTTTTGTTCATAGCATTGCCTTCCTCTTCAAAAATCTTTGTCCTCATAGCTTATTGATGTAAGGGATTGATCTCTTTTCTCGTTTCGAATATCTTCTTATCTCTGAACTTTCATCTTCGTTGATACAAAATGATATGATGCTCCGAGTGATAAACATGTTGAAAATTGTAACTAGGTTCGTTGTTCATAATGACATGTGTAATTGTGATTTTATGTATTTGATGAAAAGAAGAAAAATAAAATTATTATTGTGGTGCTTGTCTCATGGATTTCATGAACAAGGAATTTTATTTTAGTGATGGCTCCCATTATGAGCCTTTAGGATTTTTCATCTAGTCATAAAAGTCAATTTGAGTCTATGTCATGTATGAAGGACCCTTCTTGGGCATATTACACTTATGTATGAGTCAATAGAAATGTCAAGTAGCCCTCCAAGACAAGCACAAGGCATCCCTCTTCAATTTGGCTTCAAATGGAATTAATTAACTCCTCCAAACAGTCATGTCAGCTCACCCTATTCAAGTCGGCTTATTATAGAGGCAAACCACTATAAATAGGGTCGTCCAAATTTCATTTAGACACAAAATTTTCGGTGAAGAGTAGTCTGAAGTCTAAAATGAAAAGGTCATAATAGAAGCCCTAGAACCAACGAAGTGAAGGAAAGGAGCAACGAAGTCAACAAACTTATTTTGGGACTGTTTTTGGGCAGAACTCCTCTCACACATGTGGAAAAAGGGGATTGTTATTACTGCAGAAAAGAGTGAAGTCTACTGAAGAAGTCAAGTTAGAAGAAGAGATCATTCAGGTCATTTGAAGGAGATTAAGGGGTTGGATGTCCATAGATATCTCACGTGTGCTGCATCTAAGGTTCCCAAGGAAGTCGAAGTAAGGTACAAGTCTGAAGCAATGAAGAGGAAACCGAATTCTAAAGGGTAGCCGAGAAGGAGGAAGAAGCAGAGAAGGATCCCATCAAGGAATATTTGTGACTTAGTCTTGGAGTGGAAAATAGGTCAAGGGTTTGGTCTTGGTATTAGTCAATTGAAATCTCTATAAGAAGAATATTTTTTCTCGGATTTTCCTCTCAAAGAGTGAGAGGTTTTGGCCTTGGCTGATAGCCTATACTTTGTGTCTCTTGTCTCTTTATGGTTTATGCATTGGTAGTTGTTTGATGAAGAAGAACACTAATAACCTAAATAAAAGAAGATCCTAATATATAGAAGTAAAAAGAACTCACAAGCAATTGCTAATAAAAGAGAAATCACTTAATTTCTATGCCCTATATTTCTCAACATGGTATCAGAGCTAAGGTGACTAAGTCAAGGAAGGGAATCTTATCAAGAGACACTCAACGATCAAATCTCAAGGAAGGCATCAAAGCGAAGATCATCTTGATGTCAAAGAAGCATCATAACCCTAGATCAAAGAAGTCTTCAAAGAAGTATACAAAGAAGTATTGGGATCGTCATCAAGTGGAAGAAGGCCAAAAACCCTACATCTACTCAAGTCAAAGTGTTTTGTAGAATATTCATCCAAAGGAAGCTAGATCAAAAGGTGGTATCAATTGAGAAAATATGGAGGGCATGTTTTATTTCAAAATTCTCTTACTTGATTACTACTTGTGTACATCGTATTATCTTAGTTTCTTATTACATCGTGTGTTCTATACATCAAATAGAAACCAAATAAGTAAGACAATGACACAATGTTTAGGCTATAAAGCTGTTAGGGTCCTATAATTTATAGGATCAAATTGATGATTGAATAATTGCTTTCAGTATTTCAGATTGTAAATAATATTTCTTATTGCAAATGATTTCCAAAAAGATAGAAAAATGAAAAATACAAAATGAAAAGAGGGTATAAATACAAAAATAGAGAAAATAGAAAAAGAAAAGAAATGGTAAAATTACCTCACATAAAAAGTGAATAAATGTGAAAGTGATGCTAGTTGAAGTGCCACTGATAGTCTACTAGTTTTGAAAAGAATAAATTCATGAAATTGTGTGCAACTTGTCTAAATGCCACAATACCTTTGTGCTCGAAACATATAGTTTAATCATGTTCAAGCAAGTTTCAATTTATGTTGATTAGATTAGAGTAAATAACTTAGCCAAACAGTGTAATCTTAGCTGAGATTAGATAGGTAAAATAGGTGAATAGGTTAATCCAATATTTTAATCTGGATTAATTCAGTTGATAGATTAGTTTAGTTGTTTGAAATAAATATTATTAATCCCTTAAGAATGAACAAATAAATAGGGTTTTCACGTTTAAATGCACCCTCATTGCTTTAAAGTTACATTGGTATAGGAAAAGATTGATTTATTTTGTAATAGGTGAAATTGGTCATTTATCCAAATCTTGGACTTTGGTGTAAAAAGAAGGTGGGTTTGTCTTAAAACATGTGCATATTACCTCCCTCAATCACAACTCCGCTATGATCCGACGACCCTTAAGTCATTTCGGACCCACTTGCACTGATTATCTTTAACAGCGGGGGGGGGGGGGTTCGAAAATTTGTTTCCCCGCCGCTACGTGTCCACTCCTCGTAATTTCAGACCCACCCCTCTCATACCACAAATAGCCTACCCCCCCTTTGAAAGTGGTTTCTGCCACCCACCGCAACTAGCCTTCCTGCCAATTCTCACCCACCTTCATCCGCCTGGCTTAATCCACCACGTCCCTACTCGACCTCCATTCCATTGATGCCATGTATCCATCCTCCCATCACTTCCTGCCAACGACTGCATGCCTAAATCCTCCTATCCCGATCCACCACGTCGACGACCATTGCACCCGTCCCGCCGCAATTTCCTACTGTTTCCTCTGTCTCGTTGCAGAGTAAATGCAACTCACAACCATTGATCTAATGGTTCCACTCCATAAGTGAACTATAAAGCTCAATTTTTCTCTGGTGATTACATCCTTTTTTCCTTTTTCCTACTATACATCACTCCCACCCTTTTTTTCGCCCATGTCTGCTATTATTCACAGACTTTCCTATCTCCGATTGTTTACAGAGAAACTCCCACCTAGCGTTTTCTTGAGAATTACTGCTTATCTTCTGAAAATTCCCTCTATCAAAACTCTCCTGCATTCATTATGTTACCATGATGGCCCCCAAAATTCTCACTGCGGTGAATCCCATGCTCATTCCCCCTGTGGATTTAGATCACATCCCTCCTGCTGAAAAAGACTATAAGATAGCCGAAACGCAGTGTGAATTCAACCTCTTCGAATTATGTTGTTGGTTTCATGAAAATTACCTTGACCAATCTGATGAAATCAGCGTATGGAAGTCTAGACTACCCCTGTTCATTTTCCCCCAGTCTTATTACTTCCCTGAATTCTTCCTAAAGTGTCATGCCTCTTATCTTTCAAGTAAGAGGGCCATCATTTCCCCCAATGGTGAAATCCTCATCACCATTACTTCTAAGAGCATAAAACAAATGTTGCAGGTCCCCTACAGTGATTCCCTCACCCCTTTTTCCTTTGAAGATATCAGAGAAATCTATCAGAATCTCACCTTCCCCCAGAGAGATAGGATTTTTGAAGTCTTCCTCCCAGAAGATTCTCAACTCCCCAAGAAGAATCCCCCTTATCCCTCTTCTATTTTCCCTCAAAGGACTAGACAAATTATCTTTGTC
Organism: Pinus tabuliformis; assembly: GCA_031772625.1. Lineage (NCBI taxonomy): Eukaryota > Viridiplantae > Streptophyta > Pinopsida > Pinales > Pinaceae > Pinus > Pinus tabuliformis. The sequence continues at coordinate 41,327,232 of CM062816.1, read as the reverse complement.
TTGTCAAGCATTCTTGGTTACTATTCAGATGAATGGGTAGATGAGCCTATTTTAGGCTTCTTATCCACCCTTTCTACAAAAGAAGGACTATTAGTCAACTTTGACTATGGTCATTTCTTGGAAAATGTAATTCATGAATAATTCCTTCAGTTTCTAACTGAAGGAATGTTCCGATATTCTTCTATTCTTATGTATATGTTCATTTTCTTTTAGACAGATAGGTTTCCCTTTGCAGTGCAGAAGCTTGATCAACAAGGAGAGCCTCAGTCCATTGTCTTATGGACCTCCATGATTAGAAGACAATCACGGGAATTCAACTTTAAAGAGTTTATTGATTAGTTTGTGTATCCATCAACTTGTTTACTGAGTGGCCAGTAGATTCCAAGGATAAATGAGGATATTCAAAAAGTGTTACAACTTAGTGAACAAGTGAAGACAGGAGATTGGTACCTATACTAATCATTTACATAGATCAAAGTTTATGGCTCAGAGCTGCCACCATATAAGCTGCCCAAGTACCTCCCAATGAGAATGTTTTCGTTGGAGTACATCAGACAAATAATTCACTCAGACGACATCCATTTCCTGGCAACCAAGAAAAAGTCTCAGTTCCGAATTAAGACCCAGATAGGACCTTTCATCTGCACTAGTAGAGCAACAAGAGAGGAAGCAGACCTCCTGCTGAAATAAATGAATTTCTCTCTTAGTTTTACTTGGTCTTATGACCCCTTTGGGGTAATTTCTAAGTTAAGAGTGGAACAAAGGAAACTCCCTATGTGCATACCCAAAGGCCAGAAATAGAGAAGTACATGAACCAGCACATTTGGGTAGAAAACACATTGTAGGAGGCCAAAGAGCAAGTACTTTCTAGAGCAGCTTCAGAGACTCCTCTACCTAGAGAAAAGACCGAGAAGAGATCGAGAGAGGAGGACTCTCCTTCAGTTACAGAATTCTTAGCCAAAGAGTTCAAGATATATACAAAGAAGGTTAATACAGGCTCTAAGATAGACTTCCCACCACTAGAGGAAACATAGGGTACCATTGTACTCTCAGGCTTACAAAATTTTAAGATTGATAACATTACCACAGATTCTCCATATTCTTCGATTACTAAAGAGATTCTAGCTACAATACCTCTCACACCAGAGTCATCGACAAAATAGAGACAACTGGATATTTTCTAGAGATATAAAGAGATTAAATAGAGGAATGAAGCCATTCATGACAATATCTTTGCTCAATTCAGGAAGCAATCTTCCTCCATCCAGCACAGGCTCATTTCAACCTATGACACAGAAAAGGGAAGAATGCATATGGAATTATTGCAGGCCTAGGTTCCACAACCAAAGACATCAAAAGAGTTAATAAAATATACCTTTGAGTTTGAGGCAAAGGATGTTCATCCTTTGGATCAAATGGATATGCACAAGCAGATTGGAGAAATGGTCTACTCAACATTCACACAGACTGGTCTCACTACTTCAAAACTACATCTTTCTTTAAACAATGTTCCGTCTAAACTTAAACTCGAGAAAGTGTCCCCCCTTACTAAAGACAATAGAATCAAAAAATTGGGGGAAATGGTAGAAGCAGGTTTTGATCTTGGTAACTCAAAGGCCATGGAGGAGATAATTAGGACGAAGAATGCTGACATAGTAGCCCTGAAGAAACAATTGAAGCTACCTGCGACTGAAGATCCCCAGGCAAAGGAGCTAGCAGCGACAAAGCTACAAACAGAAGAATGTTGAAGCTCCTAGTGGAGCAGAGTGCAAAGATCAAAGAGATGGAAGAAGAGATGTAAAAGCTGATCAAAGAAAAGGAATAGAGTCCACAACCAGCAGTAGTTACTCTTGATGCAGTACCAATCGCATCTCTACTTCAAACAGGTATACCTACAATAGCCACAATAACAAGAACATCCTCTTCTACAGTACTTCCCACATCAGCTGTAGATGATTCAATTAAGTTGGTCGAATCCATGGAAAACATGTTTATACAGGGAGAAGAGATAAATAAACTAAGATGGGAGGTGAAAGTCCTACAGGAACATAAATCAAGATTTGAGAATTCCCTCCTAACATAAACACAGAGATCCCAAACATTGTCCTAGAGATTGCAGAAGATGGAAAAAGGCAGTGCCATGGGTAATACATTGGCACAGGTAAAAGAGAATATTTGGAAGTGAATCAATGAATACATGATAGACATTTTACCTTCAATACAAATCATTTTTGAACAACAGGAACTGATTCTAAGGTCCAATGAAGCCATTGAAGAATTGTGAAAGAATTTGGGTGACAAACCTAGTGAAGCTACTCAACTCATCAAATTCCCTAACTCCAAAAACAAAGAGGAATTGGAAGAGTTAGAGATTCAAGACAGATTAGAAACAATATTGGAAGTCAAGAAGGTATTGACTAAGAGAAATATAATGAGACAACTTGAAGAAAAATGTTAGATTATGGACACTGGTGTATAGAGATTCCTCAACAAGCTAGAACCCCTCTATAAGAAAGGACTTCCAAATTTATTAGTATTAATGATAAGCTCAGCACGTGGTATGATTACAGTGAGGAACTGATGACCGAGGAAAGATACAGTTCAAAGGTTGCAGTTGGAAGATTCAACATGACAGGAAAAACGTTCTTGGAAGCGTTGGCATATGACCTGGACATTCAGTATGCAATTAAACACATATTCATTGCCAAGCCATACACTGAAGTTGACGAAGTTTACAGGAAGTTACTGAAGACGACTATCCCGAGTGAACAAAGTTGGGATAAACTTTGTGAATTACTGGAGTAGACAAAAGGTTTGACTACATAGCTCAGTGTAAATAGCACATAAGAATTCGAGGGCTAGACAGCCAGCTGTTCCACCAATTTAGTACCACCAATATAGACAGCTTGAATTTTCCTAAATACTTGTAATAAGTTAGATAGATTCATTTTAGGAATTCCTAAATACATCCTAGTTGGTTTTGACGTGATATTTTTTTAAATAAGTTATAAATACTTCATTTTTTGAAGTAATAGATGTTGGTTTTTATACAGAAGAACACTATTGTAAATTTCTTAAGCATCAATAGATTTACTAGTGATACAGAAATCTCTTTCACAGGATTCTTGTGTCAAGTTGTTGGTGAAGTGTCTCTATCGTTCTATGTGTTTATATTTCTCTGTTTATCACACAGATTTGTTTCTAAATCTGAATTATTCAATAGATAATTAAAGGACATAATTTGTTTAAATCTACACTCTCCTCTTGACTTTGAATAATTTCCATGTTTTCTACTGATCTTTAAATATATAATTTAGGTAAAAATGTTATATATCTAAAGTGAACCTTAATCTATTATTCCTTCCCCATCTCATAAACTAAAAGAATCCAATCAACTTGGCTACCTCACCCTTTGAGATCTATCTGTAAACATTGAAATCGATCCATATTTTGTGAAACAAACTCCATAGCCCAATGGTAATCAAGTTATCAACCAACCATTCAAATACGAATCAAACCTTAAACTTTATAGCTAGCCTAATATTCAATACAACAAAGTTAAATCTCACAAAGAGATCCATCTCTGAAGCTGGTAGGGTTAGATCCCAGCTTCCAAAGTAGGTTTGTGGTTACCTTTGCGATTTTCTTCTGCAACCTCAGAAAATTATAGAGTGTTAACATTCTAGCGACCATACTGGGGAACTAAAAATAATCCTTCATTTCATTATCATAAGGTTAATTTCCCTAGTTTATAAATCTTTATTTCAAGAAGTTTAATGATCAAATATTGGAAATAAAGGATTAGAGGTTGTTTTTCATTTTTGAAAATCTGGCTCCAAAAAGAATTCATACCCGAGCCAGTCCTAATCTAGACCCACCTTAAATTTTAGACAATCCTGAAAGGATACTAAGAAGAAGAAGTTTAGTTGAAAGCCAAGGAATAAATAACCCCCTTTCTAGGGCAAATTCCCTTCCCGAATACATTCTTCAACCCTACAAACCAATAAGATCATCTGTTGAAAATGATTTGGATCAACAAGCCCTCCAGAACTTTGACAAATTGTAGGATCTTGTGTCAACACTTGATCAGGTTGTGCATGAAGCTTACATTCAACAATCTGTTGAACTTTATGCTCTTACTATTGTAGCATCAACTTCCTCTTCCCAATCAATTCATCCAATATTAGTCGACCCTACCTCTTCTGTTATAAATCTGACCTGAAAATATATGATAATAGAAATATACCCAAGAAATAACAAGATCTGAATAGAGATAGAAATGTTTCTTTATTGATGAAACCCTTAAGGTAGGGCAACATTGTACAATCACTCCTTAAGGAAGGAGAATAATCCACAAGCCATATGCTTGTTCATACAATATTCCTTGACATCTCTTAATGGGGAGTCTCTAGCCTCTATATAGGCCTCATACATACAATACCATGGGTCATTACCATGGTTCCCTCAGTACCATCTATCTAATACCATGGGCTTATTACATTATTGCTAACTACTTGTGGTCCCTTACATGATGCGGGTTAACCACTTTATTTATTACTATGGTCCATCCCATTATTACATTATTCTCTTGGGTACCTCCCTCTGTACCCCATACTATCCCCCCTAGGTATACACTACATCTTCTGTAATTTCTACTACTCACCCAATGGTATCACAGATAGTAACCCAACCTATTCCAACAAATCCTACATCTACACCTCCCATAAGACCATACATCATGGTTGATCATTATGCTCCCTTGGTTTTACCTGCCCAGTTGCATAATATGCCCCAAGACTATCAGACCACGATTCCCTAATTTGATAGCATTGGTGCTATAAATGCACAACAACACATAGATAGAATGAATGAATTTTTTGATCTTCATGAAGTAGATGAGAATGATGTAAAACTGAGGCTATTTGCCTAGAGCTTAGGTGGAGAGGTGAGAAAATGGTTCAAAAAATTAGCAACAGGTAGTATAGATGATCTTGCTGCATTTCACCTATCTTTCCTAAATAGGTGGGAAACCAGAAAGAGTCCTCTATAGATCCTTAATGAATACAAAAACCTTAAGAGAGTACCTAATTAAACTGTAGAAGAGTATTGTGACATGTTTAATAAGGTTTACCATACAATCCATGCTACCATTAAACCACCCCTGGGTTTGGCCCTGATACATTTCCAAGAAGGATTCGATGTTGATATGGCCTACCAACTGAGAGAAAGAGACCCCACAACCTTAGAGGATATGTAAGCAAATGCGCTCAAAGTGGAGGCTAATTTATTAGCCAAGAAAGCTAAACTAAAATCTGAAAAATAAAAATAAAAATAAAAAAATAAATAAATAAATAAATAAATCTGAGGAACCTTCATCTTCTTCTTCCACTGATTATAAAATAGAAATTCTACTGAGAACAATGGAGAAACTGATGGATAGAATCAGTATAAATGATAGAGATCCGTCGAAAGTAAATCAAACTGGGCAAATAAGGAATCCAAACTTTAGAAGAAATCAACCCCAAATCAAACAGAGGGACCCACAAGGTCCAGATCAGCAGGTAATAACTCCTTTCCAAGAAAATTATACATATGAGGAGGCTGATGATACAGAGGACACTCAGATAAATTTAATGGGAGTAAATAATAATGACGCTATTTTCTTACTGAGGAAGAACATGACTTTTTCCTGTTATCCCAGGATGAAATAGAACCTGAAGAATCAAAATACTTTAAGAAAGGTTTTGAGAATTCCATTATGGAAGTCCATAAGCGATACAATATGAGAAGTAGGAAGACACCTAATAATCCAACTAAAAATCCAGCTGAAACACCTACAAAGAAGAGCATTGAGATTCTTGCTAGAAAGAATCTTGATGTTCCAATCCAGAAAAAATCGGATACTGCATCCAAATCAATTCAAACTTATGACCCCTCTACCATCCAACAAAAAGACATGTCCCAAAAGGATTTAGCTGATAAACAAGAGGTTTCCAATTTAAATAGAGCTCAGACATTATTTAATATAGAAAATGAATTGACGAAACTCAAAACACCCATCTTGTTATACAGAATTTATACCTACGGATAACTATATCTTCCCTAAGTGGCTAGTTACACATAGAACAAATGAAGTAAAGATGTTTAAACTTTTCCTACAATAAACAGATAAGATAAAAGAACCTACTTGTGATCCTTCGCTTCCTTTGATCTCCTTTGAGTTGCTCCCATCGCTCCCGCTCAAACTGAATTCGATCAATTGGTACCTGCTAACATAAACAAAAGACGACAACAATCAAAGAATATGATCTATTTATTGTAAACAAATGGAATCGGAAACATTTGAACATAGATTCATCATAGATACAGACAAAAGTATTGGAAAAGGAACATACAACTTTATTGATTGATAGAAGGATAAGTTACACCCAATGTGGTTCAATCTCGTGTCACTCATCTAGCTTAGTCCAATCCCTCTTCACACCAATAGCAACATCAATCCAACAACATAACATTACTTTGATAATGATTTCAAGTCTCTTAACCAACAATATTTCTCTATAAATATCCCAGCTCTTTGGCTCTGTTAGGTTCCTATACTAATAGGTGTCATAATTTATGATTGACTTAGTTTATCTATGTAATATGTACATAACTTTGCTTTCTGCAATTGTTTTCCATATTCAAAAATTCAAAAAGAAAATAATGTAAAGAGGGTATGCCCTAAAAGAAAAATCAAAGGGAAAAAAGAAGGAAAAAGGTCAAAAAAGATGAAAATGAACCCCAAAAAGAAAATACCATGAAAGTGTACAAGCCCAAATGCCACTACCATTTACTTTTATGCATAGTAATGATTGTGTGCAACTTTTTATTCATGCCACAATCCATGGTAATCAAACAGTTTAATCTTGGTTATTCCATATTTTGAATTTCATGTTTATAGATAGAGAATGAAAATTTGACAAAACTGTTTAACCTTGGCAGATAATTAGATTAAGTAGAGTGAATAAAAGGATCTCAATTGTTTAATCTGAGCCCTTGGATGTAATAAGGTTAGACTTAGTTAGAATACCATTGTAAAAGAAAAGAAAAGGTGTTGATAAGGGTTTGCCAGTTTAAGTGCACCCTAATAAAGAGAAGTCCAAATGGTAGGATGAGTAGGTGGGTAACTAGTTGAATGGTTGCAGAATTGTGATGATTGATTAGATAAGATCATATTATTCACCTTCATCATCTAATTTCTAAGTATGGATGACAATTGGGCATTTATCAAAGTACACAAAATCAATTGATTAACCTTCCCTATTCATTACATTTTTCACTTAACTAATTTCCAAGGAAAGTCTTAAAGCACCTAAAATCTTAAGTTAAAGGGGCTTAGAGCATTTCTCTGACTTCTAGAGGGACCAGACTCTTGGCCCAATAACTTATGGGTCTTAAGTACTAAAATTCTCCTCATAAGCATTCACCCCCTCCATAATTCACTCATTTTCCCTAATAAACCCCTTTTCCTAAGGATAAAACCTTAGAAAAGTGATCACCCCCCAAGCAAACCCCTTTTCCGAAGAAACCCACAAAAAAGATTTAGCCTAAGTTATGATGTGTAGATGTGGATATAAAAATAAATATAAAATAAATTATACTTAGTGCAAACTCCATTTTTCCACTTTCATTTTCATATTAACTTCTAATTTTAATTATATTTATTTAATTCCCAAAAATAAACCCCTTTCCCCTATGTATATATTAAATCCCTTTAATGATAATATCCCATCCCCAAAGTTTGTAATATAAAATTTATAAATAAAACCCCCCACAATTGACGTTGATTAATGAATCTGCGATTAATTAGAAGTTAACCTCTGCCAATGAAATAACCCCCGCCGCCCTAACCACACCATAATCTCCGATTAAATTAATCTTGCCATTGTTTAAACTCTGCCAGGCCTCTCCATTAAACTTGATGTCGAAACCCTGCCCTGACCACCGTACGATCAGGTCCCATTTGATCCGATGGTTAACAATCATATCGTGCGGCCTCCGAAGGCCAACCTTTACCTGCCCGATATGGGTGGTTTCTCTTTACACCCAGCTGCTACGTGGCGCCCGATGAATGGAATCGGGTGACCTTCCCTCAAAACCATCCACGCCTCATAAGCAGTGCAATGGCCCTTCAATACTGCTTCCCCGAAATTTTGATAAACCACCTGTATGTTCATTTAATTGACTTTTGCGCCATATTAATTCTTCCCATTAAACCTTATAACGCAAAAACCTGTGTTTTCATGGTTTTCGCCTGTTTTATTGTGTAAACCTATGAAACCCTCTAGCGCCTCCCTGAACCTCTATAACACGATTTCACCATCTGTTTTCCATCCAAAACTCTATTGTGACCCCTTTCCCAGTCATCCCTGTGCCAGAGAGACATCAAGCGCCCTTCATGAAAACCTATATTCTCTTGAATAATATTGAATTTTTTAGGTTATCAAACTAAGATCAAAGCTTGGATAAGCAGTTCTGATACTAGTCATAGAACTGGTTTATTCCAAGAATCAACAGAAAACCTCATTCAGAACTTGTGCTCAGAGGATGAACACAATTGTACAAGGAAACAAAAAAGAAGAATACTACATAAAGCATTGAAAGTCAAAATAGAGCAGCCAGATAGAGAATACAGTTACAAGACAAGTGAACAAAATATGCATGTACTTAACCTATATCCACTACCTGATGCTGATATACACAAAAAGAAAAGGATTTTCTGTTGAAATAGACAGTAAAAACCTAAAATATACATCGAAGGTAAAAGGGCACAGTGAAGAACAATCAAAGTGTATCAGGGTTAAAGAGTATCAAATTGAAGACCAAGTCAAGTAAATCAGCTAGCATGAAGATAAACAACAGGGAAGACAGTTACAAAGCATAGCATACAAATTCATGTCAAAGTGAAGACAGATGAAAAAACAGAACGGTAAAAGTAAAATAGTAAAAGTAAACTTGGATGCAGTAAGGGTTAAACAGAGATGAAAACACTTTCACCAGAAACAATGAAGTTTATCCAAAGTAAAAGTGAAAAATAGTTAAAAGAAATTTGAGGTTAAAAGATGAAATCAGAGCAGAAATGGTACATTCTTCAGAAATTTCCTGTTTAATTCATAGTTTTGCAGAAACTATTGTGGCCAATCCAAGAAGTATTTTGAGAAACTGGAGGAGGATTTTGTTTTTAATAGGCCAATATACAAAAACCTATCTCAGTTTTTACACAGGTATTACCAAAAGTGATATAAGTGCATGTATTCACAACCCATTTTTCAGTTTGGGAAAAGTCCTGTTTTTGACATCTTTTTGCAGAGATTATTGTGAACAACTGGAGCTGAATTTTGGGAAACTGAGAGAGGTTTATCTCAAAAAAATGCTTATATACATTAACCTCTTTCACTTTTTACATATCTATCTCGAATTGAGATATAAAAGCGTATCATAGGACCCTACGTTTGCAGAATTTATGGGGTAGAATGCACAAAGGAAGGATGCAGTTAGTGACTGGGATGCCTCATCATCAATTAAGAGTTGCTATCAAATTAAAATTTCTCTTGTTTATCACCATAAATCCATAAAAATAGTGCCAAGTAGATTCATTATTTTTGAGTGTCCTTTATTTAAGCTCTATTAATGTAAAATAGTTTGAGATATTTGTAAAACCAATCTTGATATTTCTTCAAGATATTTCAGTTTAGAATTAGTATAAATACTTCTTCATTTGAAGTATTTTGGAGGGATTAAAAAGCATTTTTGTATACTTTTTCTTTGGAGCTAAAGGAGCTATTGTAATCAAGGCTGGACTAGTTTACTGGATTAAATAAAGCTGAGGACATTTCACTTGATTGATGTGCACTGTGGAAACAAATAAGTATCACTTCTCTGAGTTTGATTATTATTTTCCTTTATGTTATGAAATATCATCTGTATTTCTCATAATTCTTAAAAGCAAACAAGGAGTAATATCATCAGAATTAGCTTAAGTGCTCTTTGTTTTAACTATTTTCTTATTTAATGTTTTCTACTAAATTGCTTAATTTTAAGAATTCTTAGTAGCTCCCTTACTTCTGTAATTCATCCCCTCTATTGGCCCCTAGTACAAGATTCTTAATTGCACTTGCTATTTGCCAAACCTCCCTTCTTCATCTTAATCCTTGTTAAGGATTCTTCATTGCCCTTGGCCCTAGTTAAGATTTTCATCCATTGAAACCTTCATATTTGTCCTTGCTGTGCTAGCTTGCCTTGTGAACTCTTACCTCGGTGATTAATCAAATCCTGATAAACCTTTCATACTTGACTCCATAGCCCAATGGCCTAAATACTTGCTCTGCCCATCTGTCTTCTTAATTCCACCACCCAATCAAAACAAAACACACTTGAACTTTCATAATTAGCCTAATATCCCATCAAACAAAGCTAAATTATAAAGAGAGAGCCCTCTCTGGACTTAATTTGGCTAGAACCCGAGTCTAAAAGATTGGTTTGTGGTTACCTAAAAAATTTCTTTCTTTAACCTTGAGAAAATTTTGAGTGATAACAGGCTCTATGATGGGAGGACAATTTATAGATGAATGCAAGTGGTTTGCATTAATATGGAATTGAATGGTTTTTCATAATTGGATGATTAGTTTCCATGTTCAAAGGGATGAGAAGATAAAGGATTAGATGATCCAAGGCTATCCTAAGTTGAGCTCATCTTGATAGGATAGGAGTTGGGTTCCTTCCAGAAGGCTCTAGAAAGGATGAATATACTCAGAATCCAATGTAAATTTCGAGGATTCTCGCCTAGCTTGAGTGGGCTTAGGTGCTCTGCAACACAGCCTTGAATGGGGCTACCTACTCTGTAGAGCACTTACCCCTGACCAGGAGTGTGCTGGTGACCCAAGGAAGCACTTCAGCAGGGTTTGAAGTCAGGAAACTCTCATAGATGAAAGCACTCAATGAGGTGGCATGTCTAGGGCATGTAGCAACTGAATTAGAGTTTGATAGTTCCTGTTTACACTGATTTGATTGTCGGGAGTGATGTGCCCAAATAGACCTGCAACAATTGCCCCCTAAAGCATGAAGTCAAAAATGATAATGTTGAGTGATATGCTTTATGATGTGATGAGGAGGATCTGAAGCATACGATGACGTGCATCAATTACAATACATAATATCATGATATCTTTGAATTTTCATGAATTGCTGAGGGAAAGCATACACATGCCCAACATATAAAATTTTCATTACATGTACATAAATTAGATAGTCATCTACAAATATAGACCCATGATAAGATGACCATCTGTGTAAAGCCATCATATAGATGATTTAGTACTCTCCTGAAATTGCAGCCCGGATAGATGAAACTAGATCCAGGGTCCTCTATCTTGTCCAATCGTTTTCTCAAGTACGAGTCTAACCATGTGAAGATGTGATCTGAAGTCGAACATGGGAAGACATCTTCTAATTTCCAACCAATGACGTAAGTTGTTAACAGACGCGAGAGAAATCACCAATAATGATAATGATTCTCAAGGTACTACAATACATTCTGCATGGTGTGAATATATGTTTTGATGTTAAACACCATCCAAAGTCTTTCGGTCGAAGGCCTGTGATGTCAACTTGTCGTCGGAAGTGAGAAACTTGCCATTGATGTATACAAGCCTCAAGGTACTGGAAGGGTGTTTCTAAGTCAACTTCCTGGATAATGTGCTTATGTCGACAAGAAGAGACTCGTCGTAGGAGGGCCTTGATGTATCCCTCATCGATGACACGAAGTGAGTGTAATGAATTTGAAGATAGAATGTGACTGATGACACAATGTTCAAGAATGGCAGTCATGAAAATGAATTATGAGTGTTGCAAAGGATGAAGTTTACTGAGTGACTTCTCTTGAACATGTCGGTGACATTGAATGAATTGCTAGCATTGACCCAAAACCAATGTGATGGATGGTGTGATAGACCATAGGTATGATAACCATCAAGCAGATAACCCAACCCAAATAGTCACAAAGATGAAGTGAAGGTGTCATGTTCAAGAGTGACTTGCTACCATAAAGTTATTTATCCCTTTTACCATTTTCCCTAGTCATTGTTGACTAGTACCTCTTTATTTTTTAACAAGCTTGAGGATGATAACATATGCTTGATGTATAATTCTACCCTTCGGGTGAATCCATCGCTATTTGATGTTTTAACGAGTTTGGCAAAGGTGAAACTCGGTCTTGTCATGATGGACAAGTTTGTCACTATTTGATGCTTTAACGAGTTTAACGACAACGAGAACTCGATCCTTTTCATGTTTAGATAGTGTGAAAAGGGACAAAAAGAAAACTCGACAAGTTCTTTTTCATAAATTTGTCTCTCAAGTACGAAAAGGCGTAAAATAATACAAGAGAGAACCTATTGACCATGTTCGATCAAAGTATTCCTTTTGCGTAAATAATCTATCTCAGTCCGGAAAAGGGTTAAACTTATAATGAATAGATGTCATTTCCAATCCATTACTAGCTGAAAAGGACAAGTGCCCGACAATGTTTTCATATTTTGAGAGTCTGGAAAGAGCTAAAAGAGGACTCTGGGGGGGTTCTTTTTTCAATGTTTAATAGAGCTCGAAAAAGAGATAAAAGTATGCTTTGTGGTCAAAAGTACCTTTTACGATCATGCACGTCAAATTCACTATGTCAGTTGTACACTTGATCAAAGAACCACCAAACGGATTAAACATACATGTTTTTGGTAAAAATCGGTAAAAGCTATATTTTATTCATTTAATGAACATGAAATAACCATAAAACAAGAATTTACCAAGTCGTTTTACCATTTGACATTTACCATTCAGTCTTGTGCTCTGAACTAGTTTTTTACCTCAAACTTCAACGATTGATTGTGGGAGATTCTGTGGATCATTCTTCGTGTCGTCAGGACTAGGTAGGATATCTACCTCTTATCTTTCATTTAAGGTCATTATTTTTCAATTTAAAGCAAAATTTTTAGGGTTTTGGGGTCCTGTTGAAGGCCCGAAAATTGGGTCTACAACAAGGGGGATAACCACCCGACCGGACCTTGAAAATAGCTCCTTTTCTGTTTGGAATAGTGGCTTTGACCGGGGATGATGGGACCAATTCCCAATCTGTTTATGATGGTGCACTATTGGGATGATGTTTTTATTTTTAAGGTTTATGGGGTGAATGCTTTATTCTAAATCTAATATACCTTTTAACTAACATGTGCATTTTATTCTAATGAAAGAAAACATCTAACTTTAAACTATCCTAGGAGTAACGTTTTACTTATGCGATCTACAATAATTTCTAATAGCTATTGATAATAAAAATCATTCAATCACTACGAGAAAGGAATCCATTAAAAATAACTGTTTCATATAAAAAGTTAGCCGAAACAATTGTGAGAAACATATCGCATAAGAGTTATTCATATACTCAGCATAAAAAGAATAGTTATCACCATACAGAAATGCAATAATGACAATTGAACATTCCGAATTTCATATTTCAATAACCGAAAATAATTTATCACTTGGCACATAAGTAAAAAGTATTAGGAGATAAAAATACCATTGGTAATAGGTTCTACTCATGAGCTTCAACGATATAGATTTATATTCAAATAACTCAACATACACTAAGAGTACAAAAGTGCATTTCAGTAGCAGACATCAAACTCATATAGAAATAAACCTTGTTCCATTCATTTTATCAAAACCTCCTCAGTGGGGGGCAAGCTGCACGTTCTGAAGAATTTTTTTTGATAAAATTCTAGACCCCTCTCTAATGCAATGAGAGGGGTTAAAATACTACTATGCGAAATCTAAAAATAAATATTACAAAAATAGATGAGGAGGTTTAAACGACCTGCCTCATTTTAAGCAAAAATGAACTAAAAATAAAACTAAACTGTATCTATGATAAATCATGCATATATTCTTTTAAGTTGCAAATATCCAGCATCGGCTTCAAGAGCGTTGATTGGCCGACTTCAGATTTTAATTGTCCTGCAAATACGAAATTGGCAAGAGTTGGCACTATCTTCTCGGTGGAGGTTATGAGGCATTTCAGGGTCATCCATTGGCTATGTGGCTTTACCAGGTATTGCCAGTATGTGTCCCAGTTTAACCTGTTTACCTATTTAATTGACTTAGCCTTTTCCTCTGCTGTTTGTTTCCACTTTGTTTGAAGCTACTGTGCCTTTGGGAGGAATCCTGGAGTGGTCTCTGATATCAAATTTGCCTTGTGCAGATTTTCATTGATGCACTCGATGACATTGTTTGCTGCTGTCACTACTTCCTCCATCGCCTGCTCTGCTTCTTTAAGCTGGGAATCCCATTTTGCAAATAACATTTCTTTATGAGATTCATCGATTCTGGGAAATTCCGCTCTTTTTCCTTCCTTTGATCTCTGCCAGCTCAAAAAGTTAGAAACCTTCTTAAAAATTGAATCATAATCAAGTCGTAAATCTATGACTTGATTTGTAATGTTATCGCTCTTTTTACAATGGGAATTCCATTGCGAGATCTTTTGGCAGAGTGTTTCTTCTTGTTGCAAGAGTTGGGCATTAATATCGAGTGCTTATGAGATGAATTCTTCAATATTAGGATCATCCTTATGCAATCCTATCATGGTCTGTAACTGCTCTTCTTTATTGGCCAGACTGGTTTGATAATCTAATTGCATTTGCTGGAAGTTTTGCTGGAGTTTTGCCAATTGTATCTCTGCTTCTTGATTGATGCTGGCCTGCTGTAGTTGCTGTTCCAAAAACAAAATCTTATCCTCTTTTTCTTTTAATAGCATTTGAACTTTAATTGCTTTATCAATTGTTGCAGAAGCATATGCCCATGCGATCTAAGAGAGCCTGGTTAGGTTTCCGATGGGTCTGTAGTTGGGTATTTCCAAAGAACATCCAGAGGTCCAACCTCTGGAGAGAGAAAAACATCTTTTTTTCTTTTCTTCCTTTGCCTCTTGACGACAACCTTATGTTGCGGGCTATAAAATACATCTAGAGGAGGAATCTCATCTTTTTTCAGTACAATTTCAGATGACGGAGCAACAAGAATGTGATCTCTCCCTTGAGTAGTAATAGCCCCTTCTACTATCATTTCTGTGGCTGTCTCTCTTAGGTTTGTCAGTGGCTCTGCACTCTATTCCTCAGTGATGATTAGTTGATTAAAATTCTCCCATTCCTTTTCTAAATCCACTACAAGTGGCTTGGTTGGCTTTGCAAGGGGAGTGGGAGTCTTAGCTTGTTTCGGGGACAAAACCTGCTGATAAGGCTTTTCTTTAGATTGAGTTGTGTCTTTAATTGACCCCTCACTTCTACTATGTTCACTCTTGGACTGTTCACAGGATTTTTCAGCTAATTCTTTTTTGGAATTTGATTTAGACTTCTCTTCTTTTGAACTTCCACTTATGCTAATATTGGGAATGGGCTCCCTTATTGGTTCAATGCGCAATTGGTCCAATGGGACCTTTGTTAACCTCTGTTCTCTGTAATTGTTAAGATTTTGAAGTTTTTCTTGATCAAATTGAATTTGTTCCATATGTAGAACCTCTCTGAAAGTGTGCTTCTGCAGAAATACATCGTCAAAAGTATCTTCTTCATTGGTAAAGAATTTTATTTTAACAGCGGTAGTAAAATTCTGTACAACACCAAAGGGATCGTACTGCCTCCCCAAGAAATTTGGTAGCTGTAAACATAGCATATTATCAACCTCTTTAAAAGCATGACTTAAGTCAAATAATGCAAAAGCCCCACAAACTACAGGGAATTAAGGCCAAATGGCCTTTTTAGAATCTTTGAGCACTTTTCTCATTCCCCCAACACCACAGGTCTGGTAAGCTATTTATATGGCTATTATTTTGTTGGGGACATACAAAGGAAGCACGTGAGGTGAAGAAATGCTACCAAATACCTTGATGTATGTGAATAACTCCTCCCCGAACCACCTTCCCACAGGGAGAATGTCAACTTCAGCTTCTGGGGAGAATCTTGGGGCGTCTTTGTTGTAGAGAATTCTATGGATAGGGAGCATCACTCCATGACAAATCTTGTAGAAATGTGGGATGAAATTGGATTCCCATAGTTCTTTGTGATAAACCTGAATAGGAAGAGGGTTCTGTACTGTCCATTTCCACCCCATGATAGGAAAATTGGAGACAAAACAAATGGCGTCCATGACGTAGGAACTTAAAAAGAATGGAGGGTAAACCCTCTGAGCAAAACTTCTTTTAGTTCGATATCCTAAAATAACAAAGGCTAAATTATCTGATAAAATTTGGGCCCAGTCCATTATGGTGGCATTGGTGGCTGCATCCAATAGAGGTAACCACTCCGATGAAAACTTATTGATGTCTGGTCTTCCAAACAATCTACACAACATTGCGGTGGTAAAACAATAAGGAGAGCAAAGAGAGCCAGTGGCGTACATACCATTTTTATCCTTCTTTAGTCATTTCTCATTGGCAGACCAAATTTTGCACTCCACCAAATCTTCATTGTCCTTGGCGAATTGTTCTACAAATTGGTTGTTGTAGGAAGCCTGAGGTTCTGGCAAGTGATACATGCGTCTCAAATTGCTTCGGTAAATGACCCCATGACTAGTTGACTGGCCGTCTTGAACTCTCTATCAGATATATTTGCATGATCTATGATCCATTTAACCATATCAGTGTAGGGGAGTATCTTCGGCCTCGTCGCATTACGATGTAGAAAAGAGCATGTAAGCTCAGTTAGGGACGCTTCGGAAGAGCATGTCCATCTTCTGTAACTGTAACCTTCATAATTCTCAGGTTTTCCTCTTCTAACAGTTGGTACATGGCTTCCCAGGTAGATATCCTTGCTTCCTTAGTACAAGTGGTGTCTGTGAATAATGGAGACATTTCTGTTTTCTCAGATGCAAGTGCTTTGCCTTTCTTTCCCATATCATCGTGTATTATGCTCTGTGTACTGCTCCTGAAAATTGCAAGTAAAGAGTAAGGATAGGATTAAGATGCTAGTGAATACAGGAAATATCAATAGAAAAATAAGGTGACGGGAAAGCTTTAATTATTTAAATCATATCAAAGATATGACCTTGTGTGAGATGGTCATTTTACCCTGATCCAAATCATTTTTAATAAATAACCACTAATGGACCGTTAAGCTAAAATTTAATGCTCATAACTTTGCATTGAATGACAGAAAGTACTATCATAGAACTCTGAGCCCTTAGATCTGCAATAAAGCAATTTTGTGATTTGCTTCGCAATATCACAGATCACAATATCGCAAAACCTATTATCATTAACAACCATTGTTTTGTCGGGCTGCTGCGATATGCGATTTGCGAGAGGCTATCACATTTCATGATATTGAAGTGTGCTACGTAAAGTGGCATCATGAAATTTAGAATTTGCGATGCGATAAGGTTGTAGGACTTAAGATCTCGCATTCTTGCAGATCGCGTTTTCGAGGAGTTCTTTGTATAAGAGATGCCCCCATAACCTTTTTGCGATGCGATACTATCGTTAAAAAGCGGGTTTTGTGAAAGGTTTATTTAATATTTGAGATTTTCCACTTATAAATCTTTTTCTTAAGTCTTGTGGTCATATAGCGCTTGGAGTATGAAAAAGGTAAATTTACACATTTTAACAATTTCACTTTGATATCTTGTTTTATTTTAAACGAAATGCAATATTAAATGCTAAGTTTTGATTTTTTGGAAGGGTTCCCATTTATTAATGTTATTTCTAACACTAATAAAAGGGGGGTTGTCACACGGAATGAGTCGTTCTTGTGGACAAGACCGACCTCCCTAGTATCTAATGATATCTAGTGACAAGCAAACCAATCAAATCCTATCTTTCTCTAAATATGCAATTTATAAACAAAGGCAAACAGGTGTTTTATGCCTACCTTGGGTCCAATGCAAGTTTGTGGAAGCCTCGCTCCTTTGATCCAAATGAGCTCCCTTGTAGCGAATCTGCAAACACAAACAAGCACACAAATTAAATAGCACCTAAAAAGCCAATATAATAAAGCATACTTATCATGATGATCAAGGAATTCATGAAACAAATCACATAAGACAATTCGCTGAGAAAAATGAATCTGATTGTATTAATTCAAATCAAAGAAGAACTTTACAACCTTTGCCTTGACGCTGTACAAGCTCCTCCTAGGGTCCATCAAGAAGTCTCCTCTACTTTGACAAGCTTCACTCTCTTCCCAATGAAGCCAAAAGGTATGTGATCTCTTCTCTCAAGCTTAACTAGGAAGTCTCAATTCCACCAGCATTTACCCTAAAAAATTTTCAGCTTCTAACATCTATAGCAACCAGACCAATGCTTTAATTTATAGTGCAATGGAGGGAAGTTACTAGGTCCACCTTCAAAGGGATAGCTCCTCTCATCAAGGGATTAGCTCCTTCTCTTTTGGGATGCATGAACCACCTAAGAGCGAACCATCCACGTCAAAATTCCTTCTAGAATCATCTAGAATTAACCAAAAGTGAGTTTTTTAGAATAAACTTGCGCCTTTTTGACTTTCATAGGGGTCCGCACCCACTCCTTTACACACAGAGAGGGCAGGTTCACAGGTAATATGAATAGGGGGTGCGAGACCGCAGGCAATAGTGAGATAAAGTGCAGAACCAGAGTTTTATTGATTTTTAAGGTCTTTCTCTCATTTTCAAAGCTTGACATGAAGATCTGAGGTTTGAGACTTGCTTAGGAGGACAGTATGAATGACGATAGACCCATAATGACTGCAAATAGTCATGGTGACAATATTTCGTGTAACAGATTGCCTCCTAAAGTGAAAAGTCTATAGTAGATGAGGATTTCATTTATCATCTAGGAAGAGTGAAGTACTTTATGATTTCGAGGATCATCTTGTGGAGAGCCCGGTTGGAACCTGTAAGAACATTCAATGCAAAACATATATATGAGATCATATCATCGCTGAGGTAGGCATTCCCATACTTAGATCAAAACTGAATAGAAAACTAACTACTGCTCTGATATAGGAATGATCTTGTAATACATCACAAGTATAGACACATGTAGACACAGTATGGATGTAGCCATCTGTTTATGAATAGTCCACAGTATAATGAATACAAAATTCCTTGCAGCCTGGATGGCGAAAACTAGATCCAGGGTCTTCATTTCAGCTTCCCGAAATAGTACGATTCTATCCATGCGAATGAATGTATTGAAGTCAAACATGGTAGAATTCACTTGATTACTAGTCAATGATGTAAAATGTTAACAAGTGTGAGAGAAACCACCAGTAATGTCAATGGCTCTCAAAGTACTCAGTACAATCCATGAAATGTGAATAGATGTGTTGAAGTCGAACATGTCACGGAATCCTTTGATCGAAGGTCAATGATGCAACCTATCGTCGAAGGCGAGAAACCTGCCATTAAGGCATGCAGATCCCAAGGTATTGATGATTTCTAGATCATCTTTCTAGATAGTGAGCTGAAGTCGATAGAAAGCGATCCGTCGTAGGCAAGCCCACAACACGAAATCATAGTTCAAGTTTGAAGAAATTTAGTTGCAAGGACTGACTCAGGGGTGGTAAAAATGGATGATAGATATTTTGCAGATGAATGGCTTATTTGCACTGACCTCTTGAACACATAACGACACAACATATGGTTTGGTGAAAATTGACCCAAAGCATATACCCAGAAACCGGCTGAAGACTTTTAATATGGTTTAATCAACTGTTAGGCAAAGGGTTTCCCAAACCAGGTGAATAAAAGTGTCATGTTCAAGGGTGGTTACAAAGTATGACAAACAGACTCATTTTTCTCACTTTTCCCCCACCATTTCTGGCAAGTACCTCTTTATTTTTGACAAGCTTGAGGAGAATAACGTTTGCTTGATTATAAGCTCATCCTTCAGATGAGTCCAACTTAGTTTAAATTCTAACCCTAAGAAGGAGTGGTCCGTTCCTGTTTGTAATTGAACATGTCCTTTACTGTTAAATTTTAACAAGTCCAGTATAGGAGAAACTCAACGTTTTTCAATTTTAGAGAGTCTGAAAAAACTTAAGAAGACTCCATGGTTGTCCTTTTTCGTAAATTTGTGTCTCCCAAGCCCGAAAAAGTATAAAATAATACTTGAGAGAACTGCTTGATCATTATGACCAAGGAGTACTTTTCGTAATTAGTGCCTCTGATCTGAAAAAGTAAAAAAGCGATCAATGACACATCGTTGTATAACCAATATCGAATTTGAAACGAAAAAAACCCGACAATCTTTTCATGTTTTTACGGTCAAAAAAAGAGTTGTAAGGGGACCGTCTTTTTAGTTCCGTTTTAATGAGCTTAAAAAGAAAAACTCGGCGATCTTTTCAGGTTTTAGGAGTCAGAAAGGAGCTTAAAGGTGACTCTAAAGTTTTTTCGTCGAAAATGACCGATTTTGCCTGAAAAATCCGTTATCCTGAACAAGAACTCAAACATTACTCATACCTGTTTAAAATGGATAAAAATGCTGCAAAAGTTACCTCTTTAAAGTGAAACATAAACAAATTAAAAACTCATTTATTCAAAAAGTTATAAAAAGGGCTTTTGTAAATTCATTTTTACTGTTTGAGTTTTGGGTGAGAAAATAGAGCTTTTGGTTAGAAACTTCCCGTGAAGATTGCGGAAAATCTGTCCGTTGGAATCGAACACCGTCTCCTCCACGTAATATACATCATCCTACTCTTTAATTTCATCCATTTCAAATTCATTTTTAGGTTTTAAATTCATTTTTAAGGGATTCTTAGGTTAGAAACCTGCGCGCGGGGCCCGCAGGCACAACACAGGTAACCTGCGGACCCCGAATTTTTCGTAACGGGAAAAAAGTCAGGGGTCCACACCTGCCATGAAGGAAAGGTGCGGACCCATGCACTGTCTCTAACAGAGAGGGTGTGGTCCCTGCAGCAAGGGTTTTTAAACCTAAAATTCTCAAAATTCACCCAAAACTTTGCTTTTAGATATTCTAATTCGCCTTTTTGTTGAATGTAGAGTATACATCATGCTTGATTGGCGAGAATGGGAGCATGAGGATGTAGATCTCACCGCGATAAATCATCAACCTTCGATTGATGCATTGAAGGCATGTGGCTTATACAAATTCTGGGCCATACCTGGCATGAGGGCCCAGGTGGACTTTTTGCAGTGGCTGGTAGACAGGTGGAGCATATAGGACCAATGCTTCTTCATTGGTGGTCACCAGCTCGAAATGGAGCCGGCAAATATATATTTTTTGATTGGTTTGCCTAAGAGAGGTGAACACTTGACTCTATTCGGGACTAGGCCAAGTGGCCAATCTGTCGATAGCCTCCGGCTAGAGTTGTGTAACAACCAGACTAGAGACAAAGGGATAGATATGAAAACCATATCCCTTCCTGAACTCAATGTAATTGCGTTTACTGTTACCAGGCTTTGTGGGAGCACAACACTACATGTAACCACTGGATCCCAGATGCGGATGGCAGTAGACTGCTTTCGAGGCACCATCTTCAACTGGTGCAATGCTGTGTTGGCTAATATAAAAGGCCAACTGACTAGAGCAAAGAACGGACAACTGAAGACCTTTGGATATGGTGCTTTAGTCGTGAGCTTTTCTCTGGAGAGGGTCACAATGTTGGTCCCACAACACCTCACTGTTGGAGCTGGACTTCCTCGAGAGCCCAAACTGATGCGATGGGTTGCAGTTATGGCCCGCCATCCTGAGGAGGGGACAGAGGTCATTCGATTCACTCCTGAGTATTTCCATTGGTTGGAAAACCAGGTTTTTGCTATTCAAGACTTTTCTTACGCCGGGGTAGATTTTCGTGGTAACCCAGACATGGCTCTTCCACCAGGAGAGCAATGGGATGACTCAGGTAAAATCATTTTCAATATTTTTCTAATTTTTTTTTTGTTTTTATCTCGTCCCAAAATTGATAGTTAAAGTTTCAAATGCAGATGTGGGTCCATGGCGACCAGCCGCTCTCTGGCCCTATGAGAGGAAATAACCAGCTGCAGTGGCACCAACCCCACAGGACGAATCAACAGAGACCTTGGCCAAATTGGAGAACCATCTAGAGCGTTTGATAGGAGACATTCCGAAGACCGGCATAGATGACATTCCTCTTAGGCTACAACGCTATTTGATTGGGGTCCCAGGACCTTTCAGGAGGTTCCTTTGTAAGGTGGCCCATACAGTGGTTTCTTATCGAGACCATCATCAGTGATAGGATGATCGCCTGTTGTAGACACATATGACATTTTTTGCTTTTTGTACTATCATTTTTTCCGATCATAAGGTGTTTTTCAATCCTATGATCGTGGATGATGTATATTTTGACACACTACTATGTTATACTATATCACTATTACCGGCTTATCTTGTAAAACATGTTATGGAATGTTTTCAAATTTACTTGTATGATTATTGCAAATGTCTACTTAACATTCGAGAAGCAATTGCATCTGCTAATGTATTTAAATATCTTGGAATATGCTGATATTCAATATAATCAAATTCACGTTCCAAGAGACGCACTCTAAAAAATAATCTCAATAACACTAGATTTCTAATGGCATATACTCTAATGGAGTTTAGGCTACTGTGATCCATATTATGTTAGAGAAAGATTTCGGCGAAAATCACATGGAAAATCATTTGTCGACGCGTTTCGAACCAACTAGTGTGGTTCATCGTCAGGACAAGTTGAAGAACAGATCTAGCGAAGCATGTTAAATAGACCGAGTAGAGCCTCCAACGGCTAGTTGACCAGCCGCTAATATGACCAAGGGACCAGGATCAAAAAATTAGTTGCAACAGATTACTAAATTAAGGGAGAATGAAATAAAAGTTAAAACGCTCAAGGATCAATGGAATAAAACACCTACCAATAGTAAAAATAAAATAAAACAAATTAATTAATTAATTAATTAATAAATTAAAACTTAGTAATGCAAAATAATACTAAAGCTCTAAGAATAATGAAACCAAATAATAACTAAAGGGGGAATAATGACCAAAGGTAAAGAATAAATAAAAATAAATAATAAAATAATTAAAGTAATAATAATATTAATAATAATGAATTAATTAATTCAAACTAAAAATTAATAATAAATTAATAAGTGAATAAAAATAATGCCAAATAATACTAAAGCTCTAAGAATAATGAAAAAATAATAAATAAAGGGGGAATAATGACCAAAGGTAAAGAATAAATAAATAATAAAATAATTAAAGTAATAATAATATTAATAATAATGAATTAATTAATTCAAACTAAAAGTTAATAATAAATTAATAAGTGAATAAAAATGAAAACTAATAAAATAAAACTAAATTGAATAACCAAAGGGGATAAAACAAAACTGAAAATAAAGGTATAAATAAATAAATAAATAATAAAAATAAATTAAAATAACTATATTAATAATAATAATAATAATAATAATACTACTAATAATAATACAAACAAATAAAGTAATCCAGTAATAAATAAAGGGGGAGTAAAACCTAACTGAAGGGCCAAAGGTAAAGAATAAATACCTAAATGAAAATAAATTAATTAATAAAAAGGTAATAATAATATTAATAATAGTAATAATAATAATAAAATTAATTAGTTAAAACTAAAAATTAATAAGTGAATTAAAATAAAATAATACGAAAAATAAAAAGAATAAAATAAAATGAATAACCCATGGGGACAAAATTAAAATTAATAGTATGAATAAATAAATAAATAAATAAATAAAAATAATAATAAAATAAATAAAAATTACTAATAATAGTAATAATAATAATAACAAATAAAGTAAGAAAATAAAAGGAAAAATAGGTGAAGGGAATAATGAATACAGTTAAATAAAATAAAAATAACGAGTTAAATAGTAAAATAGAAAAGCAATATAAGAAGAAAAAAGCTATACCGAGGTCCATAAATAAAATTAGGAGAGGCGAAATAATGACGATAACATAAAAAGGAGAACAATAAAAACAATGAGGACGGAAACCACTAGGAGGAGAGGGCAGGGACCCAACACCTGCTGACTTTCCAACCATCATCTCTATTGAGATTACTAGGTCTCTTTTCAATCTCTAGCGCTTCCCTGAATTTACGATGATGGAAATGCGGAATCCTAGCAATAACACTCGCTTCTTCAATACAAATATGATGACTGGTTTTCTCTGCATGCTCAGCTAAAGCGGAAGACTTAAATCTCCTATGCCTCAGATCCGCAGCGTGCTCACTAATCCTCTGATTAATGGAACGACCAGTCTCCCCAATGTAGGGGGTCCCGCACGAACAAGGGATCAAATAAACCCCTTTCATATCCTTAGGGTCGATGGGATCCTTCACCGATCTGAGAGACGAACGGATGGTGTTCAAGGGCCTGAAGGAAACCGGGATACTATGTCTCTTGAGAATCCTACTAATTCTATCCGTGGTCCCTTGGACATAAGGAAGAAGGACACCAGGAACACCATATTAGCGGCTGGTCCCTTGGTCATATTAGCGGCTGGTCAACTAGCCGTTGGAGGCTCTACTCGGTCTATTTAACATGCTTCGCTAGATCTGTTCTTCAACTTGTCCTGACGATGAACCACACTAGTTGGTTCGAAACGCGTCGACAAATGATTTTCCATGTGATTTTCGCCGAAATCTTTCTCTGGCATATACTCTATTAAGCTATAATACAACGAGTTCAGAATCTAACCTCACTATCAAACTCCGAATCCCAAATGAAATAGATTCAGATAATAACTCAATCACTGCACTATACTCTGCAATGTTGTTTGTTGTTTGACCGAGGATTACCCCATGCATAGATACCAACTCGTCAGAGGGCGAATAGATAACCCAAGCTGCGGAAGAAATGTTCCGTGTATTACGACAAGCACCATCAGTAAAACCAATGTATGTTTGGAGAGGCGTCGACATCTGCAATATCAAGAGTAAAACCAAGATAAGCAGGAATAATGATGAAAAACACTCTCTAAGCTAAGCACAATTTTTAAAGTAAAACACACCAGCTAGAAAGAAAACTAACCTAACTAAAAATCCCCACACCCATATTTTAAGCATAATACCTCTTCAGGTAAAGACCATTTCTGGGTTTACCTAAAGAGACCCCATCAAAGTATACCAATTCATAGGCCTCTTTTGCTAGCTTTCGCTTAACAACATAAGGACCATGCCACATGGGGACGAATTTCCCAGCGCCCAATTTATCATTTGCTTGATTGTACAATAAGACTAGGTCTCCTTCCAAAAAATTTCGAGGGGTAACATTTCGATCATACTGAGCTTTAATATGTTTGGCATGAGTTTCGATCGCTAATGCAACATCATGTCGATTCTCATCTAGCTGAGCCAAGTATAACAAACGTTTTTCCTCTTCGGAAGTGGCTGGAAGTAACTTGATGGCCATTTGCAATGACGGGATTTCGCATTCAATGGGTCACACAACTTCCAAACCATAAACTAGTTGGAAAGGAGTGAAATCGGTTGACGTTTTTACTGAGGTTCGATACGCCCAAAGTGCTGAAAATAGCATGTTATGCCAATTCTACCTATGAATCCCAATGATTCGTCGGATCATGAAGACTAGAACTTTGTTGATGGCTTCAACCAGACCATTAGCTTGTGGATAATATGGAGTTGAACTATCGTGACGAAAGCCAAGTTGGCCTGTAAGTTCAGTCATCATAATGTTTCGAAAATGACGCCCATGATCAGTGATAATCACTTGTGGAACATCAAACCTAGCAATTATATGATTGAACATGAAAATCGCAGCTGTTTTGCCATCTGCCTCAAATGTAGGCATCGCCTCAGCCCACTTGGTAAAATAATCTACCGCAAGGATGATATACGCATGCCCCCTGGCCGAGTGAGGGTTACATGTAATAAAATCGATATCCCATTTCGCAAAAGGACCGATGGAAATTATAGGGTGGAGAGGAGTAGGTGGAGCACGCATATTTCGATCAAAAACTTGGCAATTGTGGCATTTTCAGACCGAGTTAATACAATCTTTAAACAAATACGGCCAGAAGTAGCCAGCGCGGAATATCTTTTGGGTTGTGGCAAACCTAGATATATGACTGCCACATGCTCCAGAGTGACAGTCCTTTAGAACCCTTTCAGCTCCCTCATGAGTTAAACAATGTTGAAAAACAGAGTCCGCCCCACGACGATAAAGTGTATCTCCAATAATTTTGAATTGTTGGGACTAGAATCGTATTTTTCGACGTTCTGACCTTGAAATTTCTGGCCGAAAGGATTGGGTCTGGAGATAAATGATGATATCCCCATACCATGGATCTAAAGTGTTGATTAAAAACAAGGATTCGTCCGCAATGGGCTCCTCCGCCACAGTTTCCGTGTCAGCACGCGGGAAGTCACACATTAACTCCGCAAAAACTAAAGATTTCTTCAACTTAGACTTTTCAAATTCCAAGTCGAACTCCTGCATGATCACAATCCATTTGGAGTACTTGTCCCCTAGCAATTGTTTGGTCAAAATATAGATCATAGGGTTGCAATCAGAAATTACTGTAGTTTTACGTAGTAAAATGTAATGACGAAAACGTTGGACAACTTGAAGAGCTGCCAATGCCAATTTCTCCACATGTGAGTTTTTTATCTCAGTTGGATTTAAAGTTCGACTAAGGTAATATATCACATGTTCAGTACCGAATTCATCTTCCTGAACTAACATCATTCCGATGGTGGAATTGGAGGCGGCGAGATACAAGAAGTAATCCTAGTTATAGTTGGGAGGATGCAATACGGTGCATGGGTCAACGCGTGTTTTAGTGCATCAAACGATTTATCAGCTATCTCATCCCAAAAGAATGGAGTATTCTGTTTCAACAACCGAGTAAAACCCTTTGTGATCTCGGCGTAGTTAGGAATGAATCGACGCAAAAAGTTTGCTTTCCCTTGCAAACTTTGGAGTTGGCGAAGACTCGAAGGAGGAGGAAATTTGACAATAGCTTCAACCTTCGAGGGATCGACGCGAATGCCGGCTTTCGAAACAACAAACCCCCATAACCGACCCGTTTCTATACAGAAAACACACTTGTGTGGATTCAACCTAATCCGATAATGCCTACACCTCATAAAGATTGCTCGTAAATGGATGAGATGATCAACTCGATGTAGTGAATGAGCAGGTAAATCATCGAGATAGGGTTGCACAATGTGCTTGATGTCATGAAACGCGTAAGACATGGCTCTTTGAAAAGTTGCCCCAATGTTCTTGAGCCCAAAAGGTAATTTGCAATAAGAAAATGTCCCCCATGGACAAATGAAAGCCGTTTTTGGTTGATCAACAAGTAGAATATTGATTTGATTGTATCTAGAAAAACTATCCATGAAGTAGAATATTTCATTGCCGGCACAATCATCAATGATTTGATCGATATAGGGAGTTGGGTAATTGTCTTTTGGACAGGCTTGATTAATGTCCCTATAATCGATACATATTCTTATTGTCCCTTACTTTTTGTTAACAGGAACAATATTCGATACCCAATCCATTAAAGGAATCGGATAAATGAAACCTGCTTTGAGTAATTTTTCAACTTCTGCTTTTATAGCAGTAGCTTTTCGCAGGTGGATCTGATGCAAACATTGCCGAACGGGTTTAGCATCCGGGTAAGTTTTGATTTCATGAACAACAATTGCTGGGTCAATTCCTGGCATTTCCTCATATGACCAGGCAAACACGTTGCGGAATTCTTGAAATAGGGCCTTATATGTTTGAATTTCATTTTCCGTACACGAGGCACCTATATGAATGTTTTCAACAATTCCAAGCTTAACCGAAATATCAATAGAAATAGTTCGAGAAATGTTTCCCAAATTTAACTGTGAATCAAGATTTTTCATTGGATTCTGAGGTTCCTTGACATATTTAGTCGTAAAAATAGATGAAAAATTATTTTCAAAACGATCACTCTCGGGTAAAAATGAAGATCTATGATGAAGATCTTCATATGGTAAATCATCGACATGTAGGATTTCACGAATTTTCTCATCAGTGTGAACAAGTTCGGAAAACATTGTTGAATCCAAGTTTGATGTTGAAAGTGATTCCTCATGGACCACATTCATTAAATCAATTTTGGTTGAAGATGGGTCGGAAAACGACTGCACGGCCTGATACGCAATTTCATATGGACTCAAAGGCATAACATCACCAAATGAGTCTATCTCAGATTCTGTAGGTACGATTCAAGGATCATCATAAACAAAAGTGTCTGACGAAATCATATGAATGGTTGCAGTAGAAGACGATGCGTTGATAGGAGGAAAATGAAAAGTTCCTAGTAAACCGAATCTTTAACTAGTCCTACTCCAACATCCTTATACGAGATAGTTGTTTTGCCGACATGCTGAATACTTTCAGAAGAGGCTGGGTCAGATGAATAGTAAGTCAGCTAGTCTATAGTTACGATCTTTCCATTATGAGGGAACTTTATAAGCCGAAAGACCGATGAAATGACAACTATCATAGCGTAAGACCAACTACGACCCAAGAGAAGGTTGTAATGTAGAGGGGCATCAACCACCTCCACATCTAGATTAACAATTTTTCCTTCAACCCCTATATGTAAATCCTGTAGAATGAAAAAAGGATGAAACCCACGGCCATCAAAGGCCTTTAGAATCGTCGGGGATTGATTTAGCGTAGGAGAACCAACCGATCTCCAACACTGTATCGACATAATACACATTGAGGCTCCCTCATCAATCATAGTCCTATAACAAGGTCTGTTTTTGACTAACACTGGGATCTGGAAAGCCATTTGATGAGGTAAGCGCGGTGTACTATTTTCTAGATTGAAAATTATAAGGTTCGAGTCTTGAAGGTCAACAACTCCTATAGCTGACAATAGTAATTTACGCTGTGCTGGACATGATTGCAACACATCCAAAGCCGACATTGCTGAAGGTGAAATAGCCAAATCTTCAACAATGTTATAGTTATGAGCCACTCTCGCATGTGGATTGAAAGCTGACTTTCGAAGTATACCCTTGGCGGGCGGTTTGATTACTAAGTCTGGGTTAGGTTTCTCAATCTGTAGTGGATCAGAACCGGGAGTTGAAGTAGATGGGTTCGAATGTGAAGATTCTGCTTCTTTACCATCAACAAGACTTTTACTTCCATAATCATGCGATCGAGTCGCAATCCTAACATGGGACATCATCATTATGGGTTCTTCGGAGGCATTTGAGGAAGAACCTATCATTACTGTCTTGACTAGGAAAATGATCCTTCAAAACAGCAGGCATTTGGGAACCTTTGACAATTTTCGAAACCTCTGCATGATGAGGGCAGTCTCTTGTAAAATGCTCTTCATCACAAATGAGACAAGGATAACGAGGTTTGCGTTTATCATCAGTTGATTCCGCTTTTTTTTGGTTTCTCTTTTGAATTTTTATCTGTTTTATTTTTCTTCTTCCCTTTCTTCTTACCGCCGGATTTTGATTTGGCTGTAGATGAATCTACAACATGAATATTGGCAGAAATTTCCATGGAAGAATTTCCTATCGGGGAATCTGGTAAAGTTATGATAGGAGAAGAATTCTTAGAAGATTTCTTCTTACTTTTGGTATTAACCGTACCAATCATACCATCAGCGGCATGAGACCCTGAAGGAGCTGCAGTTATTTGATTTTGTTTAGGAAGATCGGGGATTTTCTCGTGTAACGTACCTGACTGCGTATAAACTAAGTCAAGGTACTGAGCTTGAGCAATTACTTGCTCTTCAGTAACGACTCCGGCCTTAGCTACATCCTCAGTGATCTTCAGTAATAAATATTTTACAAACCATTCAGCTAAGATTTGATCCGGGATAAAAGCTTTCACTAAACACCGTCGACGTCTCCATTCATGAATGTGATCTGAACTATAAGTGGACGTTGACTGCTTTAATGAAGTTAATAATTCTGAGCCATTGTCATATCTGACTGGCAACTGAAAATGAGTTAAAAACGAAGTAGCTAACTGACTAAAATTATAAAAAGTGGCTCGTGTTAACTCAATGTACCACTTGGCCGCAAGACCAATTAGAGTGCGTTGGAAAAGCCTTAAACGGATTGAATCATCTGAAATGGAATTAGACGCACACCAGAGGTGATAAGTCATCACATGGTTTGACGGGTCCTCTTCTGATTTGCCTTCAAACTTAGGAATATCACTAGGCAACTTATTCGGCATTGGCGGCCAAAACGGAAGATAGTTAATTGGATAGTTCGTAAGGCGTGACAAGTCAGGCAAGTCCAAAGTTGCAATGAATGGTAACTAATGATTAGGGTCCCTGAAACCCTGGGTCATGAGACCAGCCCCAGGAGGAGGATATCCAGGATAACTAGGAATTAGGATTGCATTTGGGATATTATATCCTCCCGGAAAACCAGGATTAACCGGACCGTACTGGGTTTGTTGAGGTTGTTGATATGTATACCCAGGGTACGGTTTATACTGATAGACTGGCTGCTGCACAGCAGGACCGAATTGGTACTGTCCCTGGTATGGTTGATAAGTAAATTGAAATTGAATTATGATAACCGTACTTGGACTAGGTTGTCCTACAGGCATTTGAACCCAAGTTTGAATTGTGGATCTAGATTGGGGTAAAGATGTCTGAGGAGTTGATACAGGAACAGTAGAAACCAGAGTTGTCGATACTCCAGAAGTAGGTGGGGTAGATTGAATAGATGTTGCAGCAGTCGTTTGAGGTGGAGTACGAGGTGTACTAGGCCCAGGCTGAGAAACTACAGAAGGTGCAGAAGTTTGAATAGTAGACTGGACAGGTTGCCGGGGTGAACCAGAAACCAAAGGTTGTCCAGTTTGAGATGATAACTATACATTCGGTTGCAAGACCTGTTGATATTGAGATGGATCCCACACTAAGTTCATTCCGGGGTACGGACCCATAACAGGTTGAGAATATTGAGGACCATAACCGCGTTGAGGGTAGGGTTGATAAGCCAAAGGTACATTTCCAGTTCCTTGGACATATGATTGACCGGAAGGTGGTTGGAAACCTTGGTTTGGGTACTTACCTTGAGGATGATAACCTTGAGGCACGTACTGATACTGGGGTTGACCTTGAGGTACATATTGATACTGGGGTTGACCTTGAGGTACATATTGAGTCTGGGGTTGACCTTGAGGAATGTAGTGTCCCGTAGGTATGTACTGTCCTTGAGGTTGCCCCTAAGTGCAAATTGGGTACCTTGAGGTTGCCCCCCAGGCGATAATTGACGACTTTGAGGTTGCCCCCCCAGGCGATAACTGACCACCTTGAGGTTGAGGATTAGGAATAGTACCTGACATCATAAGAATATCTTCTACACTCAACGGCTTAGTTCCATTATTTCCAGTTAATAACCCTTTTTCAATAGGTTGAGGAGATGCTCCCGAAAAAGTACCAGTAAGTGACTGGTACCCAGAGGGAACAGAAGGACCGCCGTATAAAAATGTTTCTGGAGATTGAGAAAACATGGACGACTGTCTTGACATATTTAACGGAGGATAGTAACCCCTAGGTGTTGGGTGAAAAGGAATGCGAGGTGGCGAAAAACTTAGTCCCGGGTTTTCCAAAAAATTGGTCAATGAAAGATACCAAGTGTTGCTCCTAGGTGGACTGTAAAAGATTGATTCACACTCCCTAAGTTCTATAACAGGTTGATTTTCAGGGATAGGGATACCTTCTTCTTCCGGAGTAGCAATTTCTTCAATAGCTATAAGTCCAGAATGAATATTTTGGGTAATTATTCTTTCTACCCTGGGTGAACCAGGACCACTAGAAGTTGGAGAGGCAAATCCCGATGTTGGCGTAGAAGCAAATTCAGTTTCAGGTTCGGATATATCAGGTTCCTCACATAAATCACTAGTAGATGAAAAGCTACCAGTAACTTCGGAAACAGAAACAAATTGTGAATTATAATATGCTACTAGAGCTTGATAATCAGGATGTACCACTAAAGAAGATTCTCCTCCTTCAGGTGACCCAACTCTACTGTCTCTAGGAGTTACAAGGGCTAGTAACCCTTCAGGCTGGCTTGGTGAAAACTCAGGAGGTTGGCCCCGAAGTCTACGGGACTTCCTCGGTAATTTAGCCACGATTAAATATTTTAACTACTTCACACGCAAACAAAGAAAAATCTCAACGAAAACCACCTAAAGCCTCTAAAGAACCAAACAAATTTTGAATCACATGCTTAAAGAATCTAGGAGATCAAACCACACACAAACAGTAAATTTCCGTACTGAAAACACTAGTTGGTGATGAAATCCAACGTCGCAGAGTTCAATACAGAAATGGCGGTTGGAACAGTTACCCCGACAACCTGCTTAATGAATAGACTGGCACAAGTTTCTCAACTAAAACGTCTCGAGTGAAGAGAAACCCCCAGAAAATCCAAGTGAGTCTAGTTGACGTCTATTCCAGGTACAATGGGATCTTCCCTCCACCGTCACCTTAGGAAAGAATCCTATAGAATATGGTCACTATGGTTACCAACAGAAACAAATATACCTAGGGGAACAGTCTACGATCCTATACGCACGCAAGGGCAGAGTAACAAGATCAATCCCCTTGAAGGCTCCTTGACATATCCAAGGTTTACCAACAAGTGACCCCAGGCTCCTTGACAATGGTTAATCTGAGGTTTACCATTTTTAATACATGAATATCTTCTATCGTTCCCAATGAGGAAGGATTGATTCCCACACTGGTTCAGATATGATCTCGTGCTTCTCCTTTAAGATGAGCTTTCCCAGAGCATAGATGTAACAATTGGATTTTTCTCCTACCGCAAGATATAGCTACTTGTTTGTTTTACTATCTTGGAGAGTTAATTACTCCCTACTCCGAGACACTAGCCTAAGCTATGTTGGTGTAATAGAGCCCTAGAAATAAAAAGATTATTAGATAGATTTTACTTTAAGCATTATTTTTATTGGTTTTTCTTTAAGTCAAGAGGTGCGGAGCTGAAACTTATGGTATGAATACTCCACTAGAAATCACTAAAAAGTGCACTTAAGATGATAATCAATATTTTCCCTTCAATGAACTTCTAGTTAGGAAAGAGTTGAGAATGCAAATGCTTGTAAAAACAAATCTTTTCCTTAACAAACAAATCAAAAGAAGAGTTTTTTTGCCTTTTCCAATGCACTCAAAAACGAGACAACTAGTTATGCTCACAAAAATTTCCCTTTTCTTTCAAACACTCAAATACTACAAAAACAAACTTTTTCCAAAAGATGTTTTTATATTTTTATAAAACACTCAAAACTATGGAAAAATCTAATCTTGAGATCTACAAATTCTAAGAACTATTTGAAGTAAAAGCTTACAAGATGTCTTTTCAAGGATGTTTTACTTAGCTATAAGAAAGGTAAGGACTAATTTGTCCAGAATCACAAATCAGTCAAAAAACAACCAATTTTTGTTTTCTTTTCTAAAAATGAAATCCAAACTTTTAACACAAGTCTTTTCGAAGTTTCACAAAGGGAAACACAAGGTGGATTCCTCAACAAAGGTAGATTTTGCAAATGGTCAGACTCATAAGAAGGCCAATAAAAACCAAGGTGATCTAAGGCTTTTAAGGTTTCTAAGCTCTGAGCTACTACAAGACCAAAATGAAAATCAAGCCCGGTAACCAAAACTTCTAGGAATTTCACCTAAAACCCTAATACCAATGGAATTAACCTAAGAAAAGTTCTTGACAAGTCACATGCAGGTCTGGGCAGGGGATAACAACACCTAAACAAATCCTAAGATGACTGAAAGAGAAAGCTTAAGTTTTCCAAAATTTTGACAGGGTCCATAGGTCCGCAGACCACACAGGTGCAGTACCGCTCTGTGTGTAAAGAAAAAGTGCAGACAGGTCCGCACTGTGTTACAAGCATAGGGTGCGGTCCTCTCCCAAAAGTATGAAAAACAATAAATAATCCAAGATCTACTAAATCTACCCAATTCCACACACAACAAGCCAAAAACAGAAACAAAAACACAGTTTCTCAAGTCAAATTAAAGCAAATCAAAAAATCAAGTCCCTAGTGGAGTCGCCATTTTGTCACATGGAATGAGTCGTTCTTGTGGACAAGACCGACCTCCCTAGTATCTAATGATATCTAGTGACAAGCAAACCAATCAAATCCTATCTTTCTCTAAATATGCAATTTATAAACAAAGGCAAACAAGTGTTTTAGGCCTACCTTGGGTCCAATGCAAGTTTGTGGAAGCCTCGCTCCTTTGATCCAAATGAGCTCCCTTGTAGCAAATCTGCAAACACAAACAAGCACACAAATTAAATAGCACCTGAAAAGCCAATATAATAAAGCATACTTTTCATGATGATCAAGGAATTCATGAAACAAATCACATAAGACAATTTGTTGAGAAAAATGAATCTGATTGTATTAATTCAAATCAAAGAAGAACTTTATGACCTATGCCTTGATGCTGTACAAGCTCCTCCCAGGGTCCATCAAGAAGTCTCCTCTACTTTGACAAGTTTCACTCTCTTCCCAATGAACCCAAAAGGTATGTGACCTCTCCTCTCAAGCTTAACTAGGAAGTCTCAATTCCACCAACATTTACCCTAAAAAATGTTCAGCTTCTAACCTCTCTAGCAACCAACCCAATGCTTTAATTTATAGTGCAATGGAGGGAAGTTACTAGGTCCACCTTCAAAGGGATAAAGCCCTCCTTCAGAGGGATAGCTCCTCTCATCAAGGGATTAGCTCCTTCTCTTTTGGGATGCATGAACCACCTAAGAGCGAACCATCCACGTCAAAATTCCTTCTAGAATCATCTAGAATTAACCCAAAGTGAGTTTTTTAGAATAAACTTGCGCCTTTTTGAATTTCACAGGGGTCCGCACCCACTCCTTTACACACAGAGTGGACAGGTCCGCAGGTAATATGAACAGGGTGTGCGGGACCGCAGGCAATAGTGAGAGAAAGTGCGAAACTAGAGTTTTATTGATTTTTAAGGTCTTTCTCTCATTTTCAAAGCTTGACATGAAGAGCTGAGGTTTGAGACTTGATTCGGAGGACAGTATGAATGATGATAGACCCATACTGACTGCAAATAGTCATGGTGACAATATTTTGTGTAATAGGGGTTGTTGATCGTCACAACAATTGGTGATTCACTTGAAAGAACCAATTATCTCTGATAGTTTTTTGAATTTTCTAAAACTTCTAAAATAGAAATGGTTTTGGAAAATCAAACTTTATTGTAGAAATATAAGGTAAATAATGCTATTTTCTAACAACCACATCTTGTTCCAACTATTCTAATTCTGATTATCTTCTTCCCAAAGTCAGTGATTGTACTTACATAAGTCATTACTTGGTTTGTAAAGATAAAAACAAAGATATATCCATAGATCAGTTTAGGTGTACTCATTTGTCGTAGGTAGAGCCTCTGCTTCCAGCATGCGTCCATAGCCTCGACAGGGTTACTTGTTACCCAACAATGATCCAGTATCCTACTTAAGAGGCATGCAATTTTCAAAGATAAATCCTCATATACACTTATTGCCTTTTCTTTTATTTTAATTCTTAAAGAACAATGTCTTGGTTTGGTGGCCAAAATTGACAGTGCCATTCACTTGATTTATAACTTAACTGAACAAGCTGGCTCGTGATGAGACCCCTTGTCTTTTGATTGAAATAATCTCAAGCCATTACCCTGTTTTGGTATGCAATTTTGGTAATGCCAGTTAGTTATAATCTTTATGATCATGATAAGTTGGCTCGTGATGAGACCTCTTATTCCTTAAGTTTAATGTGCATAACTGGATTACTTTTTTAATCTTGCAATTTCCTAAAGTGGGGAGGAAGTCAATGGTTCCTTAAGAGTTCTTCTGGACGACAATTGTAGAGTTTAAAAGTAGCTTTTCTGTAGAGAATCTTTGTCTTGTTATTGATACTTTTCATGACTGATATGAAGCAAACTTCTACTTAAGGTTATTTTTTAATCAAAACTTGTAAAGTTGAAACAAAAGAACAAGTAAAAATTTTCAGAATTATAGCACTTGACCATATGTTTCAAAAATAAAGATTAATTTTCCTAACCACTTCCACTTATACAAGTGAAAAAACAAAATTGACAAGAGACACTAGTTTTTTCGTGGAAACCAAAGGTAAACATTTTCAACCTGTTTTATTATAAAAAAGAAAAACAAACTAAAAAATAATAATTTACAAAAATAGAAGAGGTCATCTTCTATGGAAAGTATTTTTTGAGGATCTGTCCATGAACAGGTAAAGACTCTCTTTTCCCTGCTAAGCCTTGTAACATGAAAGTCGATGGACCTATGATTTCAACAATTTGGAATGGTCCAAGCCACATCCATTGGAATTTACTATGCTTGCCTTTCTCTTCATGGGCTTTATCCCATTTCAATACTAAGTCTCTGTTGATGCCCCGGAAATCGTTGTATCAACATTGGGGGATAACCACCCGGTCGGACCTTAATACAACTCCTTTTCCGTTTGGAATGGTGGCCCTGACTGGGGATAATGGGACCAGTTTCCTAGCAATGAATAAACAGGATGAATGAATGATTGATTGACTAATCTAATGATAGGTGAATAACTTAACTTATTAGCAAAATAAATGAATTACTACTAATCCCGGGAACTATTGTACTTTGAAGTGTAGCGCTTGATGATCTATGTTTATTAACAGGCATATAGATGACTCCATCTAATAAACATGGACATTTATTCATTCAAGGATTACTTTGCTTAAATAGTTAAACAAGGTGATTAACGCAACATTGCTACACTCATCATTTATATCATCAATACATATATGATCAAAAGAAAAGCATTACCATAAACATCCAATAGTGGAGGGAATAAAGAAATGCTGTTAAAACACATACATATATTCGATAATAGCAAAGGAGATCAAATAACAATTCATATAAAAAGAATGGATTCAGACATAGATAATAGTACCATATGAGCTGCGAGTCACTCCCAATATCAAACGCTATTTGAAATTCTTCCTCTAACACAGAAATACTTTCAAACAAAGACAATAGTGCACATTTGCATAAAAGCTTCTTTGCCAAAATCAGAATGATTGGTCCAGTTTTATAAAAGAATATGCCTGAAGTACAGTAGTGCAACTTTAGGCTTTAAGTCATGTACAAAACTTTACGACCCTTTCCAAAAACATGAAAGGGTCTATAAATACTGAATTAAACTAACTATCTATGAAACTGAAATCCTACTTAATTGGTATCAAATGATCTTGAATATCTCCTTCTCAGCAACCTTGCAGTCGGCGGCATGAATCATCAAGTAGGTTGTTTGCCTTTAAACTTGAGCTGACTTATCGCAAGCATTGGCTCCACTTCGGGTGGTATGTTGAGGCGAGAGTTAAGCTGGGCGGCATAGGTGGCATCCTGAATATCGGGGATAATATACCCGATTGCATCTGTAAGGCATATGAGGGCGGCTCTTTGACTGTGTGGTTTTACCAAGAAGAACCAATACGTGTCCCATGTTAAACTGTTAATTCCAGCAATTAATCTCCCATTTTCCTCTAGATCTGGATAACATGACTGCTCCAATGTTTTCACCGCTGTCAATTTACTTGGAGTGAATTGGGAAATCATGTTTGACAAGTAGAGAGTATTATTAACCAATTCAACCAAATTACTTGTGGTTGATTTGCATCTTGAAATTTCCCTCTCCGCTTTAATTAACTGGGACTGCCATTCTGTAAACAATATTTCTTTATGTGATTCTAAAATTCTTGGTAAATTTTCCGCTTGTCCCTGATCGGTATCTTGCCAGTCAAGAAATTCAGTTAATGTTTCTTCAGCTTGATCCAAGTCTGTTCTAGACTTTTCTGTTTGTTTACTTATTGATGCCGTCAAATCGCATAGTGGTTTTGCCTGGGCGATTTGTTGACATAGAAGCTTGATTTGTGTTATTAATGCCTTATTTATCTGTAATGCTTCTAATTTGAATTCGGCTATCTGTGGAAGACCCTTTGTCTTCTCAAGTTGTGCTGATAGTTGAGCAATCTGCTCATCTTTTGACTTCAACATTTGTTCATTTGCTGCCCTCAGTTGTGCCAAGGCCTCAGACAACTCTTCTTGCTTCTGGATTGCGCTGTGATCAATCCTCTGTTTCTCTTCCCGCAATTGTTGAGTTAATTGATTATTTATTTGCTGTTGTGTTAACAATTGCTGTTCTGCCTGCTCCTCTTTCTGCTATGCTTTTGTTAGCTGTGCTTGCAATAAAAAGATTTTCTGGTCTTTTGCTTTTAATAAAAGACTCACCTCTGATGCCTTGTCTATTGTTGCTGCCGAATAGGCTCCAGCATATTGTGATAGTTTTGTTAGGTCATAAGAGGGGTCAAATTCCTCCTTCCAAACCACATTGCCCATGATCGTTTGTTTTGGGAAAAGGGAAGGTTGATCAGTCCTTCTCCTCTTCCTCTGTCGTTTTACCACAGCTTTGTGCCTTGGGCTATAGAAGACATCCAAGGGAGGAATTTCTTCTATCTGCAAAATAATTTGATCGGAGGGGTACTTTGGGATTATTTCTACTTCCTTTGAACTGGGTAGGCCGCTGGTTCCACTTGGAACCTGTTTTGAAGTGGTTTCCTGTGTATCTGCCGCTTTCGAAGTTTCGGTGTCCTTTGAGCATTCAAGACTACTGATAATTGAATCAAATTGCTGCCATTCCTGGAGCAATCTGGGATCAATTTGAGTATCCACATTCACCTCTATGTTGCTTTGTTTCTGCTCTTTAGTCTGGGTTTCCTCTTGTACTTTCTCCTGTTTTTCTGTTGTAACTGGCGGTTCCTTTGAATGTTGCTGTTCAGGCTCGCTTGGTCTTGTTGCTAGGGTTGTTGCTAACAGATCTAGAGGCAGAGTTTGCAACCTCTGTTCTCTAAGTGTGTTGAATTCAACTAACCCTTCATCTTTGTATTCCATCATGGCCAACGATAGAACTTGATACATGGATTCAGTTGAGGAGAACAGGTCATCAAACTTATCTTCTATATGATCAAACTTTTTCAATTTGGCCCGTTCAAGAGCATTATAGGCGACTTTGTTGGGATCAAATCGCCTGTTAGGGAGAGTCGCTAGAGTTAATGATTTCATCTTCTTAGCTTATTTTTCCGCATGTTTAAAATCATGCAAAGTGTAGACACCACATCTCAGAGGAAAGCAGGGCCAGACCTGCTTCTTATTTTTCTTTAGAGTTTGTGTAACTCCTTCGACAATAATCTGATAGGCTAACTCCCTTGCCAACAGTTTGTTAGGTATGTACAAAGGAAGGACATGAGGTTCGGCTTGGCTGCCGAAAATTCTTACATAAGTAAATTTCTCCTCTCCGAACCATCTTCCTATTGATGTCAAATCAATCCCTGCTTGGTAAGAAATTTTGGGAGCAGGTTTATTAAAAATAGAATAATGAATGGGTAACATGAAGCCGTTGCAGACTTGGTACAAATGGTGCTTATAGGAAGTCTTCCACAATTTCTGATGGTATATGTGAATAGGCGTGGGGTCTTGTGGAGTCCACCTCCAGCCGAGTACAGGAAACTCAGAATTAAAACACAGGGTATCTAGTATATAAGCACTGTAGTAAAATGGGGGAATAAGCCTTTCTGAGACGGAAGTTTTAGTTCTAAAACTAAGAATTGTTGTCGCTAGCTTATCTGACAGTATGGTTGCCCAATCCATTATCTCACTATTACATGCCGCTTCCATCAAGGGAACCATTTCTATAGTGAAATTAGCGGAATCGTGCAACCCCCACAATCTACACATCATTATCCCAGCATAACAATACGGAGAACATAGAGAATCAACATAGTACTTACCGGAAGTTTCATGCTTGTGTTTCGCCGGACTTTGCCTCCATTCCCGAATGGGTTCGATTCAATTTCGTTCTCATTTCGGAATTTCTCTAGAAATGCCTTGTTGTACTTCTTCTCTGGCTCAGGCAAATGATACATTTGCCTCAAATCATCAGCCTTGAATGAACCGAAGATTCTCCCATCTCTGGTGCAGAAAGTTCTGTCTGTGATTGGGATTTCCTCAATTGCCCACTTTACTACATCCGTATATGGGAGAATTTGTTCCCGAGCCGCTATCCGATGAAGGAAAGAGTCGGCCAGATCTTTCAAAGTACTATCAGATTTTCTATTGAAACTGTTGTAGCTTGTACTGCCATCACCTTTGGTTCTTCGGCTTCGATCAAATTATAGGTACTTTGCCAAGTGGTCTTGCGAAGTCCTGAACATGTAGTATCAGATATTAGTCATTTCTTTTTAGTTGTTGGATCAGTGACGACTTGTCCTGTGGCTAGTGCAGTGGAAGCGACTGCGCTTTTCTTAGACTTCTTCCCCATTCTGCTTGAATCTATTACTTCAGAGGAATTCTACACAGTAGTGGAAATAAGAGTAACGCAGAGAATTGGTAGTGAAAACCAAATACGAGTTAGATATATTGATCAATGCATGATGAGGGATTAACTTAAAGTGGCCGTGGATACAATCTATGAGAAGATTTTTTAAGCTTACTATTTCATTAAATGGCCGTTAAAACCTGCCAATCCTTTAAATGCCCATCATATCTCTTATCGTCCGCATGATTTATTTAAGCGTGCCTTGGACGTTTTGGCGGTTGAGTGCAGGTGAATCATTGTTTGAAAGATAAGGCCTTAAATACGAATTAATCGCAATACCTCTGCTTTAATGGTTTTTTGAAGTTTGCGCTTTTGGCTTTATCGCAATCGGGTGTCGGGGAAAACTTAAATATTTTATATTGACACCTTTTGCAATCCACGATCGCCGATAGCGATATCGCATTGCATCGCATTGGGAGTATGGGCACTTTAAAAAGCATGCATGGTATATCCCCAATCGCCGATAGCGATATCGCATCGCATCGGAGCGAAAGGGACGTGATCGCATCGCATCGGAGCGAAAAGCATTTGATCGCATCGCATTGGAGTGAAAAGCATTTAATCGCATCGCATCGGAGCGGGAGGCACTTTTGTTATGGGAACTTATTATTGCCAATATCCGATAGCCTACTGCATGTCATCGCATCGGAGAAAACCAATGGGCCTTTAAGTTATGCCTCCTTTGTCATTGCGATATGCGATCTTGTGATCGCTTTTTCGCAATGATAAAAGATTAATTATTTATATTATAAGACCAAATAATTGGTTTTTCAAAAAGTTTTTTTATAATGCTTTCATTTTGTTTTTCGGACCTTTTTGAATAATACAAAGTTGATACCAATTAAAAATAAAAAGGGACCCATTTCATATTATAGTTTTATGAATAAAATGGTATGAAATGGGGGGTTGTTGTAGAGCACAACAATTGGTGATTCGCTGGAAGAAACAGTTATCTCTGAAAAGTATGGAAATACTTAAACTTTTTCGAAATAGAGTTCTCATCAAAGGGGAAAATTCTAATATAACTAGGTATATATGCATTCCAAATAAAATGAAACTATCTTTGCTAACTTCCTCCTTTGTTTAAAATTAGATACATTCTAAGTTTTAAATTGGCCGTTAATGGTTGATAGTGATAAAACAGAAAACCTTTCCAAATCAGCTTTTAGAATTGACTCCTTTGTCATAGGTAGAGCCTCTGCTGCCAGCAAACGTTCATAGTTTCGACAGGGATACCTTTTAACCATGCTATTGTCCATTGTCCTGCTCATTTGAGAGTATGATTAACAGAATGAATTCAAAACATGCTTTTCATATTTTGTATTTCTTTTCCACTTTTCTGTTATTTTGTAAGATAAAAAGCCATTGTCCTGGTTTGGTGACCAGCTTAGTGACAATGCCATTCACTAGTAGTAATTTAACCGAACAAGCTGGCTCGTGATGAGACCCCTTGTCTTATAATTCTAAGCCATTACCCTGTTTTGGTATGCAGTATTGGTAATGTCAGTTAAACTATTTCCCTATGATCATGGTAAGAAGGCTTGTAATAAGACCTCTTATCTTTTATATCAAATATTTTAGAATTACACTCTGAGTAATCATAAGCTTTGGTGAGTGGGATGGACAATTTTCTCCTTAAGAGTAAATGGATGACAAGGTAAGAGTTAAGGACGCTACAATTGGATTAGTTTCTATTTTGATATTGATAACCTTTTTGTGACCAATTTATAAACATAAAATTATTTACAATATTTCTAAACTTTGGGAAGTGTTCACAAAAATTGAAGTGTAGTTTCAGAATGCAATTACACCTAATTTCCCAGAATTATCCCTCTTGTTTAAGACTTCTATTACTTTAAAAGTAGATATCAATCCTACTTGTTTTGAGTAACTTTCAAGTACAACAAAGGTCAATGGTAGATATCTCACAACTTTATTTTCTAATGATCCTACAACTATAAAATTCTAAAAAAAGGGGAGAAGGGGTTACCTTCTCAATTGAAGAATTTCTTTAAGACAAGGCCATTAACAGGGAGAGAATCTCTCAAACCTGATAAATCTTGTAATATGAAGGTCGAATGGCCTATCTTCTCACAGATATGAAATGGCCCAAGCCACATCTTTTGGAACTTGGTGTGTTTTCCCTTGTCCTCATGGGCTTTGTCCCATTTCAGAACCAAATCACCGACTTGAAATTGTTTTGAACCGGATGAGACTAAATCAAAGGATGAATTTATGATTTGCTGATGTTTTGCATGAATAACCTTGGCTTTTTCTCTTTCCTCTTCTAATTTTAAAATTTGGTCATGTCTAAGTTGAATAGAAGAAGAAGGGCTTTCCTCAATAAACTGCACTAGGGCTAGAGAAGGAAGAAAAAGATTTGTTGGTAGTACTGCTTCTTTTCCATATACAAGGTTGAACGGGGAAGATCCTATGGAAGCCTTTTGCATTATCCTATCAACCCATAGTGCGAATATTAAGGATTTGTGCCATTTTTTATGATTCTGTTCGATGGTTCACTTAATAATTCTAATCAGATTTTTATTTGTAGACTCTGCTAAACCATTACCCTGGGGATAGTAATTAGCAGAATATTTTAATTTAAATCCTCTTTTAATCGTGAAATCAAACATAACATTGCCTGAAAAGTAAGATGCATTATCAAAAACAAGAGCATTTGGGACACCAAACCTGGTAATGATGAATTGATCTATGAATTCAATGATTGGCTCAGAATTTGTTGTCTTCAAAGGAATTGCTTCAACCCATTTAGTAAAATAATCAGTAGCAGTAAGGATATACTTATGCTGTTTGGAAGAATGAGGAGTAATTTCCCCAATGATATCCAATCCCCATTGCTCAAATGGCTGTTCAATGTTGACTGGTTGCAAAGGGAAAGCTAGTTTTCTTTGCCTTCCACTAGAAGTTTGACAATTTCGGCATTTCCTTACATATTCATGAGCATCTCTAAACAGAGTGGGCCAGTAATATCCAGCATGAATGATTTTATGGGTTGTTGTATCAGCTCCAAAATGTCCTCCTGTTGGTCCATCATGTAATTCCTGCAAGACCTTTGTGCTTCAGGTTTTTCTAGGCATCTTAATAAGATTGAATCATAATTTTTCCTAAAAAGCACATCATCAATAATTGTGAAATTTTTTGCTTTTAATCTAATAACCCTTTTGTTTTTGTAAGACAGGTTAGGAGGTGCATACCCATTTTTCAAATAAAAGATTAAGTCAGCATATTGTGATTCCGAATCAGTAATACTTATCTGGTTGATCTCTTCGGTTTGATCTGTATCACCTGATTCTGGAATGTTGGATGCTCCTGCCAATAACCTACAAAAACCTTGGCCTCTAACAATCTTCGCTGGTTTAATTTCTAAATCATATTATTGAAGTGCTGTAACCCAGTTTTCCCTTTTTTCACCTAGTTCTCTTTGGATTAATAGTTGCCTTACTGCAGGGAAAGGAACTATAAATTTTGTATGGGCTTTTCAAAGGAAGGGTCTGTAATGCTTGACAGATTTATATACAACAAAGACTTGTTTTTCTACCTCGGAGTAATTCAATTCAGCACCTTGAAGATTTGAACTATAGAATGAAATGGGTGCTTCCGAATTGTGATCATTAATCTATGTGAGTACTGCTGCATAAGACAAGTCGGATGCGATAGTATACAGTGTGAAATGATTAGAAAAATTGG
Organism: Pinus tabuliformis; assembly: GCA_031772625.1. Taxonomy (NCBI): domain Eukaryota; kingdom Viridiplantae; phylum Streptophyta; class Pinopsida; order Pinales; family Pinaceae; genus Pinus; species Pinus tabuliformis. The sequence goes on along the minus strand of CM062816.1, from coordinate 41,283,003 downwards.
GGGTATTTAAGGCGGGGGAATTAATTATTGATTGTTTGATTAAATCAAACGCTTCCTTTTCTGCTGATCCCCACTTAAAGACTAAATTTTTCTTAATCATAGTTTGAAGTGGCAAAATGATTTGAGAAAAGTCTGGAATAAATCTTTTGACAAAATTGATTTGGCCTAAATATGACTGCATAGATTTTTTATTATGAGGGGAAGGGATTTCAGAGATTTCTTTGATTCTATCGGGATCAATATAAATGCCATCTTTAGACACAATAAAGCCTAAGAGCTTTCCTTGGTCAAGAGTGAAGAAATATTTTTTAGGGTTAAGTGAAATACCATATATTTTGCAGCGTTGAAAGATTTGATTTAAATCATGCAAATGATTGGACTTCTCTTTAGAAAATACAGTAATATCGCCTAGGTAGACGATTACTGTTCTGTTAATCAACCCTTTAAAAGCTATATCCATCACTCTTTGGAACTTTGCTCCTGCATTAATAAGTCCGAAAGGCATTTTCTGATACGCATATGTTCCCCATTTTGTTCTGAATGTGGTTTTGAGTTGGTCATCAGGATGGACCAAAACTTGGTTATATCTTGAGAAACCGTCTAGAAAGGACATTAACTCAGAGCCTACTACTGATTGGAGTATCTGCTCCATAGTAGGTAATGGGAAATTATATTTTAAGCTCGCCTTGTTCAAATTTCTGAAATCTATACAAATCCTAATGTCACCATTTTTCTTTCTGACTGGCACCATATTGGAGACCCAGTTTCAGTGCCGAACGGGAAAAATAATCTTAGCTTTCAAGAGTTTATTAAGTTCAAATTTTATTTGACTCTCTAAGTTCGGATGTATTTTTCTCAACTTCTGCTGAATTGGTTTCTGTTCGGGAAGCATTGGAATGGTATGCTGGATGATGGATGTATCATATGTCTTTAAATCATCATATTTCCAAGCAAAAACCTGTTTATTTTTCCGTAACAGTCTAATGAATGCTTCCTTTTCTTCCAAGGAAAGTCCTAATCCTAAATTAATGTTTTGAGGAGTTTGCTCAGTGCCAAGGTTTATCAATTCAAACCTTAGGGTAGAACTTTGGAGCTTTGTATTGGTCACAGGTTTAAACCTATCTTTAATATCATAAAGATCCTCAAGCTTCACCACAGGCTTAGGGATTGAATTCTCCTCGGGTTTACCTCTCATTTGAAGGTCATGCTCGTTTTCCTCAATGATTTGATCATCATAGGACTTTTCGGAAGTTAAAAACTGTAAAATGTCTTCATCGTGGTTGGATACTCTCCAATTAGTTACATTTTCGGGAATTGATGGCCTAAAAAGCAATTCTACTAAAAATCTATCTGGGCTATAATCTTCGGAAGGTAGGAGCTTGGAAGCAACATTGGCTAGCAGGTCGGCTGCCGAATTTTGAGACCTGGGAATAGAAGAAATATTGAATGCCGAAAAGTGGGAGGTGAGTTCCTGTACGAGTGATTGATAATGTTTGAGATGGGTGGAAAGACAATGAATTGTATTCCTTACCTGTTTGATAATAATTTCAGAATCTCCAAACACTTTCAAATATTGGACCTTGAGGCCAATAACTTTATATAGTCCTTGGACTAAGGCTGCGTATTCTGCTGTGTTATTCGTGCATTCAAATTCTAACCTACAAGACACCATTTTTTTTTCTCCTTGCGGGCTAATCAAAATACATCCTGCTCCTGAGCCCTCACTAGATTTGGACCCATCGAAATATAACGACCAAAATAAAGAAGTATTAACAATTTTATTTACAGTTTTCTCAGTATCATTGAAACATCTTGACCTATCTGTTTGTGAATAATTTTCGATCTAAGATGTAAAATGGTTTACTGAGAAAGGGGATGGTTGGGCAGTGAATTTGCCAAAGAATGACTCTGATGAATAATTCCCCAAAATGTTGTTATTAAATGATATTGGTTGGTTTTCTTGTTCAAATTTAGTGACTGTATGGGTGATATGCTTTTCCCGATCGATTCTTATTTGATTTGGCTTACCCTTATAGGGAAGCCACATATGTGACCAATCGGTAGAAATATACCCATGTAGTTTTTCAGACCAATCCCTACTCAAGATCAACCATAAAATTCAGGTATATCGGTGATCAAGATATCAATCCTTTGTACTATTCTGGGATCAGCAGATAACCTGATAGTTACGGAGTTGATCTCTCCCAAAACCTGTACTTTAGTCCTGTCCAACTGTACAATATGAATAACAGACTTCTGGGGTTCAATGTTCAGTTTGGAACAAACTGAAGCTGGCATTATGTTAGAAGATGCCCCTGAGTCAATCAAGCAGTTGTGCAAGTTTCTATTGTAGATCTCATAGGTTAGAAGGAAAGGTGGAGTATGAGAATTTGATCTATCTCCTATTAGGACTGCATCAGTAGCTTCGACCATACTAGAAGGTGGTTGACCTGTATCATTTGCAGCTTTAGCACTGGGAAGAGGTGAAGTAGGAACAACATTTAATTCTTTGAGAAGCAATTTTTGCTGATGTTTCAATTTACTAAGTTCAAACATGGTAATGTTTTCCTTGGTCTTTTTCATGTCATCAACAATGTTGTAATCCATTGAATCAATCACTACCAATGTCTTAGTTGTTAATGGAATTGTTGAGGTTGAAGGTTGGTTTTGTGGAATTGTTACAGGTGGCTTCTTCGGGAGAGCCTTTTATTTTGTTGTAGTAGCACCTGCACTTCTTTTCTTCGAAGTTGTATGAACATGTTCAGAGGTTCTTCTACTCCTGGTAGTGACAGGAAATGATTCTTCTTCGTTTTCTGTGTCAGAGTTAGGTAATATAAAATCCCACATTCCATGACATTCAACAACTTCCTTTTCTTCATTAGTTGGTGTAGCTGTTTCTTCTTCTCCTTTTTCAAGATCTGAATCTGCATTTGATATAACATTTGGTGGTTTTGATTCAGTTTTCTTGTAATTTCTAAAGGGTCTTTTGGTTGAGGTTTCAACTACTTGTTTTTTGATTTCAACCATTTCATTTGACATAGTTTTGAGGACCTTTTGTAGACCCTCCATGTCATGTGGATATTTAGGGGTTTTCTTCTTTGAATCATCTTTAAAAGAAACTTTTTTGGCTTTTCTATCTTCCAGAGCAGATTTCATCTCTAGAGAATTAATACATTTCTCCACAGCAAGTGCTTCTTTCATGTTCTCAGCTAAAGTAGGTTTTCCAGCCCTGTCTACAAAAATAGCTATATTGGCAGGTAGGGCAGTTATATACCATTCGCTTCGGGAGGGTGAGGTAAATTAAACTGCGAAGTCGCACTGCTTTGAGATACCTGAGATTTCTGTGGTGAAATCGAGAAGCTCTGAAGTTTGTGGATAAGAGACTGGACTTCAGGGGATTCAAGACTTAGTTGTTCTGGAGTATGATGGGTTTGAGCAGTGGTAGTTGATTCCTCTTCTTCTTGTTTGGATACTGGAGAACCAACATGCAACTGGGAAGTACGAGGTGATGCGGAGGGAGAATTACTCTTAGAATGGCCTGCAGATTTGGGTTTGCTTGCCATTCACAGTTGAGGCCCTCCTTCTAGCGCCAAAAATGTTGATGCCCCGAAAATCATTGTATCAAAATTGGGGGATAACCACCCAGTCCGGACCTTAATACAACTCCTTTTTCGTTTGGAATGGTGGCTCCGACTGGGGATAATGGGACCAGTTTCCCAGCAATGAATAAACGGGATGAATGAATGATTGATTGACTAATCTAATGATAGGCGAATAACTTAATTTATTAGTAAAAAAAAGAATTACTACTAATCCCGGGAACTATTGTAATTTGAAGTGTAGCTCTTGATGATCTATGTTTATTAACAGGCATATAGATGACTCCATCTAATAAACATGGACATTTATTCATTCAAGGATTACTTTGCTTAAATAGTTAAACAAGGTGATTAACGCAATATTGCTACACTCATCATTTATATCATCAATACATATATGATCAAAAGAAAAGCATTACCATAAACATCCAATAGTGGAGGGAATAAAGAAATGCTGTTAAAACACATACATATATTCGATAATAGCAAAGGCGATCAAATAACAATTCATATAAAAAGAATGGATTCAGACATAGATAATAGTACCATATGAGCTGCGAGTCACTCCCAATATCAATCGCTATTTGAAATTCTTCCTCTAACGCAGAAATACTTTCAAACAAAGACAGTAGTGCACATTTGCATAAAAGCTTCTTTGCCAAAATCAGAATGATTGGTCCAGTTTTATAAAAGAATATGCCTGAAGTACAGTAGTGCAACTTCAGGCTTTAAGTCATGTACAAAACTTTACGACCCTTTCGAAAAACATGAAAGGGTCTACAAATATTGAATTAAACTAACTATCTATGAAACTGAAATCCTACTTAATTGGTATCAAATGATCTTGAATATCTCCTTCTCAGCAACTTGGCAATCAGTGGCATGAATCATCAAGTAGGCTATTTGCCTTTAAACTTGAGCTGACTTATCGCAAGCATTGGCTCCACTTCGGGTGGTTTGTTGAGGCGAGAGTTAAGCTGGGCGGAATAGGTGGCATCCTGAATATCGGGGATAATATACCCGATTGCATTTGTAAGGCATTTGAGGGCGGTTCTTTGATTGTGTGGTTTTACCAAGAAGAACCAATAGGTGTCCCATGTTAAACTATTAATTCCAGCAATTAATCTCCCATTTTCCTCTAGATATGGATAACATGACTGCTCCAATGTTTTCACCGCTATCAATTTACCTGGAGTGCATTGGGAAATCATGTTTGACAAGTAGAGAGTATTATTAACCAATTCAACCAAATTACTTGTGGTTGATTTGCATCTTGAAATTTCCCTCTCTGCTTTCATTAACTGGGACTGCCATTCTGTAAACAATATTTCTTTATGTGATTCTAAAATTCTTGGTAAATTTGCCGCTTGTCCCTGATCGGTATCTTGCCAGTCAAGAAATTCAGTTAATGTTTCTTCAGCTTGATCCAAGTCTGTTCTAGCCTTTTCTGTTTGTTTACTTATTGATGCCGTCAAATCGCATAGTGGTTCTGCCTGGGCGATTTGTTGACATAGAAGCTTGATTTGTGTTATTAATGCCTTATTTATCTGTAATGCTTCTAATTTGAATTCGGCTATCTGTGGAAGACCCTTTGTCTTCTCAAGCTGTGCTGATAGTTGAGCAATCTGCTCATCTTTTGACTTCAGCATTTGTTCATTTGCTGCCCTCAGTTGTGCCAAGGCCTCAGACAACTCTTTCTGCTTCTGGATTGCGCTGTGATCAATCCTTTGTTTCTCTTCCCGCAATTGTTGAGTTAATTGATTATTTATTTGTTGTTGTGTTAACAATTGCTGTTCTGCCTGCTCCGCTTTCTGCTGTGCTTCTGTTAGCTGTGCTTGCAATAAAAAGATTTCCTGGTCTTTTGTTTTTAATAAAAGACTCACCTCTGATGCCTTGTCTATTGTTGCTTTCGAATAGGCTCCAGCATATTGTGATAGTTTTGTTAGGTCATCAGAGGGGTCAAATTCCTCCTTCCAAACCACATTGCTCGTGACCGTTTGTTCTGGGAAAAGGGAAGGTTGATCAGTCCTTCTCCTCTTCCTCTGTCGTTTTACCACAACTTTGTGCCTTGGGCTATAGAAGACATCCAAGGGAGGAATTGCTTCTATTTGCAAAATAATTTGATCGGAGGGGTCCTTTGGGATTTTCTACTTCCTTTGAACTGGGTAGGCCGCTGGTTCCACTTGGAACCTATTTTGAAGTGGTTTCCTGTGTATCTGCCGCTTTCGAAGTTTCAGTGTCCTTTGAGCATTCAAGACTACAGATAATTGAATCAAATTGCTGCCATTCCTGGAGCAATTTGGGATCAATTTGAGTATCCACATTCACCTCTATGTTGCTTTGTTTATGCTCTTTAGTCTAGGTTTCCTCTTGTACTTTCTCCTGTTTTTTTGTTGTAACCGGCGGTTCCTTTGAATGTTGCTGTTCAGGCTCGCTTGGTCTTGTTGCTGGGGTTGTTGCTAACAGATCTAGAGGCAGAGTTTGCAACCTCTGTTCTCTAAGTGTGTTGAATTCAACTAACCCTTCATCTTTGTATTCCATCATGGCCAGCGATCTAACTTGATACATTGATTCAGCTGAGGAGAACAGGTCATCAAACTTATCTTCTATATGATCAAACTTTGTTAATTTGGCCTGTTCAAGAGCATTATAGGCGAATTTGTTGGGATCAAATCGCCTGTTAGGGAGAGTCGCTAGAGTTAATGATTTCATCTTCGTAGCTTCTTTTTCCGCATGTTTAAAATCATGCAAAGTGTAGACACCACATCTCAGAGGAAAGGAGGGCCAGACCTGCTTCTTATTTTTATTTAGAGTTTGTGTAACTCCTTCGGCAATAATCTGATAGGCTATCTCCCTTGCCAGTAGTTTGTCAGGTATGTACAAAGGAAGGACATGAGGTTCGGCTTGGTTGCCGAAAATTCTTACATAAGTAAATTTCTCCTCTCCGAACCATCTTCCTATTGATGTCAAATCAATCCCTTCTTGGTAAGAAATTTTGGGAGCAGGTTTATTAAAAATAGAATAATGAATGGGTAACATGAAGCCGTTGCAGACTTGGTACAAATGGTGCTTATAGGAAGTCTTCCACAATTTCTGATGGTATATGTGAATAGGCGTGGGGTCTTGTGGAGTCCACCTCCAGCCGAGTACAGGAAACTCAAAATTAAAACACAGGGTATCTAGTATATAAGCAATGTAGTAGAATGGGGGAATAAGCCTTTCTGAGACGGAAGTTTTAGTTCTAAAACTAAGAACTGTTGTCGCTAGCTTATCTGACAGTATGGTTGCCCAATCCATTATCTCACTATTACATGCCGCTTCTATCAAGGGAACCATTTCTATAGTGAAATTAGCAGAATCGTGCAACCCCCACAATCTACACATCATTATCCCAACATAACAATACGGAGAACATAGAGAATCAACAGAGTACTTACCGGAAGTTTCATGCTTGTGTTTCGCCGGATTTTGCCTCCATTCCCGAATGGGTTCGAATTCAGTTTTTTTCTCATTTCGGAATTTTTCCAGAAATGCCTTGTTGTACTTCTTCTCTGGCTCAGGAAAATGATACATTTGCCTCAAATCATCAGCCTTGAATGAACCGAAGATTCTCCCATCTCTGGTGCAGAAAGTTCTATCTGTGATTGGGATTTCCTCAATTGCCCACTTTACTACATCTGTATATGGGAGAATTTGTTCCTGAGCCGCTATCTGATGAAGGAAAGAGTCGGCCAAATCTTTCAAAGTACCATCAGATTTTCTATTGGAACCTGCTGTAGCTTGTACTGCCGTCACCTTTGGTTCTTCGACTTCGATCAAATTATAGGTACTTTGCAAAGTGGTCTTGCCAAGTCCTGAACATGTAGTATCAGATATTAATCCTTTCTTTCTTGTTGCTGGATCAGTGACGACTTGTATTGTGGCTGGTGCAGTGGAAGCGACTGCGGTTTTCTTAGACTTCTTCCCCATTCTGCTTGAATCTATTACTTCGGAGGAATTCTGCACAGTAGTGGAAATAAGCGTAACACAGAGAATTGGTAGTGAAAACCAAATACGAGTTAGATATATTGATCAATGCATGATGAGGGATTAACTTAAAGTGGCCGCGGATACAATCTATGAGAAGATTTTTTAAGCTTACTATTTCATTAAATGGCCGTTAAAACCTGCCAATCCTTTAAATGCCCATCATATCTCTTATCGGCCGCATGATTTGTTTAAGCATGCCTTGGACGTTTTGACGGTTGAGCGCAGGTGAATCACTGTTTGAAAGATAAGGCCTTAAATACGAATTAATCGTACTACCTCTGCTTTAATGGTTTTTTGAAGTTTGCGCTTTTGGCTTTATCGCAATCAGGTGTCGGGGAAAACTTAAATCTTTTATATTGACACCTTTTGGAATCCATGATCGCCGATAGCGATATCGCATCGCATCGGGAGTATGGGCACTTTAAAAAGCATGCATGGTATATCCCCGATCGCCAATAGCGATATCGCATCGCATCGGAGCGAAAGGGACTTGATCGCATCACATCAGAGTGAAAAGCATTTGACCGCATTGCATCGGAGCGAAAAGAATTTAATCGCATCGCATTGGAGCGGGAGGCACTTTTGTTATGGGAATTTATTATTGCCGATATCCGATAGCCTACTACATGTCATCGCATCGGAGAAAACCAATGGGCCTTTAAGTTATGCCTCCTTTTTCATTGCGATATGCGATCTTGCAATCACTTTGTCACAATGATAAAAGATTAATTATTTATATTATAAGACCAAATAATTGGTTTTTCAAATTTTTTTTTATAATGGTTTCATTTTGTTTTTCGGACCTTTTTGAATAATACAAAGTTGATACCAATTAAAAATAAAAAGGGACCCATTTCATATTATAGTTTTATGAATAAAATGGTATGAAATGGGGGGTTGTTGTAGAGCACAACAGTCTCCAAGCTGAAAATCTTTTCTAGATACCAAGTTTGAATCAAAATAAGCCTTTACTAATTGTTGATGATGCACATTGGTAATTCTGGCCTTTTCTCGTTCCTCTTCTAGCTTAATAATTTGCAATTGTCTTAATTGCAAGGATGAGGGAGGAGTTTCTTCGATGAATTGAACTAAGGCTAAAGAAGGAATAGATAGATGTGTTGGGAGGACCACTTCTTTCCCATAAACTAAATTAAAAGGAGAAGTGCCAATAGAAGTTTTCTGAGTTATTCAATCTGCCCAAAGAGCGTACATCAAAGGCTTATGCCAATTTCTATAATTTTGATCAATAGTCCATTTAATGATTATGATAAGGTTTTTGTTTGTTGATTCAGCCAACCCATTTCCTTGCAGATAATAATTGGCAGAATACTTAAGTTTAAAACCTCTTTTGAGTGCAAATTCAGTCATAGCATTACCAGAAAAATATGATGCATTATCAAACATTAAATCCGAAGGTAAGCCAAACCTGGTAATTATAAATTGATCTATGAATTCAATGATACTTTCGGAGTTGGATGACTTGAGTGGGACTGCTTCTACCCATTTGGTAAAGTAATCAGTAGATGTAAGGATGTACTTATGCTGTTTAGAAGAGTGAGGAACGATCTCACCTATTATATCTAATCCCCATTGTTCATATGGTTGATCAATGATGATCAAATGTAATGGAAATGATGGTTTCCTCTGTCTTCCAGTAGCAATTTGACAAATTTGACATCTTCTTACATAGCTATGTGCATCCTTAAATAATGTTGGCCAGTAGTAGCTTGCGCGCAAGATTTTGTGAGCTGTTGCATCTCCTGCATAATCTCCACCTGTTGATCCATCATGAAGTTCCTGCAATACTTTTTCAGCTTCAAATTTCTCAAGGCATCTAAGAAGAAAATAATCATAATTCATCCTAAAGAGTACATCATTTACAATTTGATATTGCTTATCTTTTAACCTCAGAGCTCTTTTCTTTATATGATTCAAATGTGAAGGAGCATATCCATTCTTTAAGTAAAACATGATATCAACATATCTTGATTCAGTATCATTTAGGCTTACCGCATACATTTGTACCTCACTGACTGGGGACTTTATTTCTGATATGTGCGATGCTCCAGCCAACATCCTACAAAAACCTTGACCTTTTACAATATTTTCTGGCTTGATTTCAATGTCATATTCTTGCAAGGCTGTGACCCAATTTGCTCTCTTTTCACCCACGTCTTTCTGTACCAAAAGATTTCTTACCACTGGAAATGGTACTATTATTTTTGTATGAATTTTGGGAAGAAAGGGTCTAAAGTGTTTAATTGCTTTGAATATAGCATAAGCCCGTTTCTCAATGTCAGAGTAATTTAATTTTCTCCTTGAAAGTTTGAGCTAAAGAAGGCAATTGGGGCTTCGGCTTTATCTTGATTAGCTTGTGAGTATTGCAGCATACAATTTCTCAGAGGCAAATGTATACAAAATGAAAGGATCATAAAAGTTTGAAGTCGCCATAGATGGGGCATTTGTAATCGCTTGTTTTATCAGGCTGAACGCTTCATGTTCTGCCTGACCCCATTTGAAGAGAGTTTTTCTTAATCATTTCTTGGAGAGGTGACACAATTCCTGAGAAGTTGGGGACAAATATTTTAACGAAATTGATCTGACCAAGGAAGTATTGCATTTCTTTTTTGTTATGGGGTAAGGATATCTTACAAATCTCCTTAATCCTATCTGGATCAATATGGGTTCCAGATTTAGACACTATGAATCCGAGAAGCTTTTCTTCACCTAATGCAAAAAAAGACTTTTTTGGATTAAGTGAGATCCCATACTTTTGACATCGTTGGAAGATCTGCTTTAAATCTCTGAGGTGACTACTACATTTCTTGAAATACACTGTTATGTCATCTAAGTAAATCACCACTGACTTATTCACTAATCCTTTAAACACAATGTCCATGGCCCTTTGAAACGTGGCACTGGCATTAATAAGCCCAAATGGCATTTTTTGATATGCATACATGACCCATTTCGTTCTAAATGTCGTCTTCAATTAATCATCTTGGTGGACTAAAATTTGGTTATACCCTGAGAAGCCATCTAAAAAGGACATCAGTTCATACCCTGCAACTGCTTGTAATATCTGTTCCATAGGGGGTAGTGGAAAATTGTCCTTTTGGTAGGCTTTATTGAGATTTCGAAAGTCAATACAAATCCGAATATCTCCATTTTTCTTTCTGACTGGTACCAGGTTGGAAACCCACTTAGAATGTCAAATAGGAAAAATAATTTTGGCTTTCAATAATTTGTTCAACTCAGACTTAATCTGGTTTTCCAAATTAGGATGGATTTTCCTCAACTTCTGCTGGATTGGCTTTTCGTCAACGATCATTGGAATTGTATGATGTATGATTGAAGTGTTGTAAGTTTTGAGGTCATCGTAATTCTAGGCAAAGAATTTTTTATATTGTTTCAATAGTCGAATGAAAGATGATTTTTCCTCGGGAGGTAGAACAAGACCTAAGTTGATATTCTGCGTTTTATGTCAGTTCCGAGATTCACAAATTCATATCTTAGAGTTGAACTATGAAGTTTTGAATTGGTGGACCTTTTGAATCTGTCCTTTAAATCATATAGGTCTTCCAACTTGACTACAGATTTGGGTATAGAGTTATTGGTGCTTCCTTGTTCTAGCTGCTTGTCATGTTGGTCTTCATCAATTATCTGATTACTGTAAGAGCCTTCCGAAGTCAGAAAACTTACAATATCATGATCATCGTTAAAAACTCTCCAGTTGGTAATATTATACGGGATGGAGGGTATAAAGATTAATTCAATTGAGAATATGTTTGGACTATAGTCTTCTGAGGGAATGAGCTTGGAAGCTACATTAGCAAGGAGACTAGTACTAGCTCTTTGGAGTCTGGGAATATATGAATTATTGAATGTTATAAAGTTTGAAGTCAGGTCTTGTACTAACGATTGATAATGCTTCAAGTGTCCTGATAGACAATGTATAGTATTTCTTACCTGCTTGATAAAAATCTCAGAATCCCCAAAGACTTGTAGATATTTGATATCAAGCCCGATTACCTTGTATAACCCTTGAACTAGAGCTTCATATTTCACAGTATTGTTTTTGCAATCGAACTTGAGTCTACAGGTTAGCATGGTTTTCTCTTCTTTTGGACTAATTAATATACAACCTGCTCCTGCTCCATCATTAGACTTAGAACCATCGAAAAATAATTTCCAAAAAAAAGATTTATTTACAGGCCTATCTACAAAGTCAATGCATCTAGAAGTATCTGTTTGAGAAAAATTTTCTATCTGAGATAAAACTGAATTTTCTAAAAAATGTGAAGTATGAGCATTGAAATTCCCTAAGAACGAATCAACATAATAGTTTCCAATTATATTATTGTTGTACGCTATAGGTTCATTTTCTACTTCTAACTTCGTTACTACATACTTTTGATGTCTTTCTTGCTCAACCTTTATTTGATTTGGTTTACTATTGTAAGGGAGCCACATATGAGACAAGTTGGTTGCAAAGTAACTGTGAAGCTTCTCTGACCAATCCTTGCTAAGAATTAATCCATAAAATCCAGGAATATCTGCAACAAGTATATCAATGACTTGACATACCTTTGGATTTGTTAGCCTCTCTCATAAAACAATAATAAATCCAAATATAAATAAATAAACTAAATATTACAAGTTAGGAATTTGTGCCTAACTCTTGGGTTGTTCCTCTAAGATAAGAGTTAGTTTAGGTAACTCCTATATTGGTGTGTTTTTGGTGAGAAATTATCTCAACCAAAGGTGTCTAAGATAGCACGCACTATCTTGAGACACTGTCTCTCATCTATTTATTTGTAACACTACATTCTTTTAATGAGAGAGAATACCTGAGGAAGCATGAGGCTTCAGTCTGTTTTGCCAATATTTTGTGTCTAGTTTTTATGTGTGTTTTCTGTAATCTGTTTGAGTTAATTTCATTTTTCAATATGTGGTATCAGAGCTGTTCTATGTTAAATCCTACCTATGTGGAGACCGACCCTGCCGACTGGTGCAAGTGCATAAGAGTATAGTTCGTGGGTTGTGATCCAGAATGCAACATGAGTATTGTATCCGTGAGAGTTGGTTCAACGGATGAAGAGAGTGCACAACAGTTGAGCACAGAGCAGTAGTGGTGATAGCCTTCCATGAGAATCAACACAGCATGAGTTCAAGCGGCATAGAGGTGGAGCAATAATGCATATTCGATCTGCATTCAACACGTATATTTAATGAAATTAAAGTCTATCAAACCGAGTTAAGTCTGCTCTGAGTTTGAGATTGATATCAATTGATTCTTAAAGTTTTCTTGTTTTATATAATGCAGAAGTCTTATGGTAAATCAGTCAAACATAATGCAGAGTTATGTTGATTACTTCCGTCTGTGCATTTGATATTAAATGGATTTTTAAATCCAATGCTTCATTTATATAATGGATTTTTTAATTTCATCATTACATATAAATTGAAATGCTGTAGATAGAGCCACATGCCAATAATCGTGAGTTGGAAGATATGTGTGGTATTTTGAAACATGGAGAAATTGTTACAACGGTCCATTGACTATGTGAGATGTTGATCTAGAGAACGCTTCAGCAAGCTCCACAGCTAATGATGCTCGGCCCTGCCAGTACTTAAAAACTATAGTGTTTATCCAGAATGACTCGGAGCTTCATCTTGGATCTCTTTATGATCCATCTGTTCTTCTACATTAGAGTTGGATTTGACAAAAGACTCAGTTGCAACCTCCATCTGCGGTATAGTATTACTTTTCTCATCAGATTCCATACACAAATCTAGATTAGCTAATGCATTGAATAGGGGGGCACCTAAATCAGAAATTATAGAAGGTATGCCTCATGCCAAAAGCGATGTTGTCACCCTATCTTCACTGTCATCTACACTCAGTAAAACTGCATCTGTGTTGACTTCATTGAACTTTACTAAGTCAGGAGTGTTTAAATGTGGATAATTGGTATCTTCTTGGTCGGAGACAACGTTCCCAGTTTGCATGATTTCTTATCACTTGTACAAAATTCTCATTTGCTGAATAATCCAAAATCGGACCAACAACAAATATATCCTAGGGAAAGGAAGGAAATATAGATGAACAAACTATCTGGTCATAACTTGTCTCGTTTTCAGTTTCCTTGCTGCCTCCCTCACTAGACCCTGAATCGTAACAAGACGAGGTGGAAAAGCAACTCATTTCAACGTCTTTGTCACCATATTTATCAAATATTGTGTTCAGCTCGATTTTGATGATTGTGTCGTAGCATTGCCTGTCATTGTTGTAGCACCAAAGTGAATATTTAACTCTTCTTTTGAAAATAAATGAAGGTACCATTACTTTCCCAGATATTAGAGGCAACTTTCTTAGAATGATGAGTGACTTATGTACTAGTCTGAGTCAATTGGTTTTATTGGAAGCGTTAATGTTCGGCTTCGCAAGGGGGAAGAGTTTGGATATTTGTGATAACTATAAAGGGAAGAGTTTGGAAGTTTGAAAGTTTTTATGTTGGATTTATAATAGCACAACCATCAATATTGCAATACCTCCTACTTTCATATGTTTAACGAATTGTGTAGAGAAGTTTTATTGCATAATTCAAATTGAAGATTTGTGCATCAATGAGCTAAGGAGGTTGACTCAGTTTTTTGAAGACATTTTTCTTTCAAAAAGTTCTAGAACTCTGATTCCATGAAGATGTTGTGAAGCTGAGCGATTATGTACTCCAAAGTTTAATAAAGATATCATTTTTGTGGTGATTGTGTCCTAGATCTGCCCGAAATTGAATAAGGGGATCTTAAGTACACGAAGAGTGTGTTGATGATGGTGCATGCTTCATTTTGTTGCTTTTTGATTTGTGTCTAGTTTTGACACATAAATGATCTCATTTAACACACATAAAGTTCAATGCAAGCAAGCATAACACTTGTAACAAAATATCTTCAAGGAAGGATAATTAAACTCAACACATGCATCTGCGCAACTACAACTCATAATCAAATATTGTCAACATCAACATTCTACCTCAACAAGCAAATTCACTTAATCAAGTTAAGGATTTCAAAGCAAAGTCTACATCAACATTCTTGCAAACAAATTTAAGAACTTGTAAATCAAATTCCAATTCCATTGAATTGTAAGGGTGAATTCTCGGTTGAAACCAACACCCACGTTTTGATTTGATCAAAAGTCAATCGCATCAATTCTCTTCAACTTAGTCAAATTAAGACAAGTGAATTCCTTGTTTTATGTGAGTCATTAAAATCATTGTAAGCTTTTTGGGTGCATTTTCGACTGTGTTCGACACCCTTCCTTGAAAGCAAAATCAAGTGAATGCATGAATTTTAACTCTAAAGCAAACAAGCAACAAGTTCACATCTCCTGCAAGTGAGCATGAGTATTCATTCAAGAAATTTGCGTCAAAACAGTACAAAGTTCAAACCTTCAAGTGAGCCAGAGTGAAGATCGTTGCAACAACCATCAAAGCAACCAAACAAGTTCAACTCTAACACCAATCAAGCAAGTTGAGATCAACATCAAGCGAGCGTGGCTATTCCTTCAAGTGAGCGTGAAGTCATCAAGTAAGGCAAGTGAGCATTCACGCAAACATGATTGTCATCATGCGAGCATGAATTCCAGAGTTTAAGCAAGAAAGAACATGATTGTATGGAGGAAAACTCAAAGAACTTTATTAAAATAGAAGGGAGAATTACAACCCAGCTGTCTGATCCAACATCATCCTCCCAGCATAAAAGCCCTCTTCACCTCATGAAAAGCAAGATCACCCAACAATGCAATGCTTCTTCTCAAAGACAAATTATTAGCACTTCCTTACAAATTACAAAATTCCAGCCTTCCAGATCTCTTAGATGAGGGATCCATTTATAAATGTTTGCAAAGGTGTGAGTCATCTCTGGGTTTTTGATTAGTGTCATTCCACTTGTAGTTCTTAGTTCCACTTGGATATTTCTTGGATCTCTTACTCATCCTTGGCGAATTCAGAGAGGCAAGTGTCATAGGAGAAGTTTCTAGAAGATTCCATGAGCATCAACTTAGCAAACTGTCTCAGACATTTGTCCATTCTCGCTCAACGCACTCCACAGAAGGCCTCTTCAGTATGCATCACACTTGGCTAGTGTAGGAGTCAGTATGCATCGCACCTTGACAGTGGAGTAGTCAGTATGGTCCAATTTTGTCCAGTTTTGAGTGGTTTTTTAGTTGGAACTTCTGGAGAATGATGTAATCAGTTGACCATGATCCTTTAGGGTATAAAACAACACTTTTAGGGGTTGAAGAGCCCTTTGTTTATTTACATATAATATTGGGGTTGCAGTGCCCAAATATGTCTATAACAGCTGCCCCCTAAAGCATGAAGTCGTAAATCTTTTGATGTCGGGTGAAATGCTTTATCATGAGGATCCGATGTATTTGAACTAGAAGGTGACCTTTATAAGATACAATACAATACATCATCATCATATTATTTTCATGATCTAGCTGAGGTGGGCATTCCCATGCTCAACTTTATAAATTCATTTTCATGTACATAGGACAGATAATCGTCTGTAGTTGCAGACTGGTGATTCTTTATATGTAGAGTCATCATCCCTTAGCTTGGATGATCATTTGTGCAGCTTCTATGTACATTTGATGTCTTTATATTCCTAAATATATTGCAGTCCGGATGGATGAAACTAGATCCGGGGTCTTCAAACTCGTTCAATCTTCACCAGATGTACAAGTTGATCCATGTGAAAAGATGTTCTAAAGTCGAACATGGAAGGACATCGCCTGATTACCAGCCAATAATGTAAGCTGTTAACAGGCACGAGAGGAATCACCGATAATGATAATGATCCTCAAGGTACTACAGTACAATTCATGTGGTGTGAATATATGATCTGATGTCGAACACCACGTAAAATCTTTCGGTCGAAGGCCATTGATGTAAACCTGTCGCCGGAAGTGAGAAACTTGCCATTGAGGCATGCAAGCTTCAAAGTACTGAAAGGGTTGTTTCTAAGTAAAATTCTTGGATAATGAGTTGATGTCGACAAGAAGTGACCCATCATAGGAGGGCCTTAATGTATCCCACATCTACGACATGAAACGAAGTAAATGATTTTTTGGAGGTGAAAACGATCTGATCATACAAGGTTCAGGAATGACGGTCATGAAAAATGGAGGGTGAAGGTATTGCAACAGATGAGGCATTAACTGGATGGTGAATTCTCTGAGTGACTTCTCTTAAACATATCGACGACAATGAGATGGATTGGTAGTGTTAACCCCAAAAATGGATGGTATGGAGGACCAATGGTGGAATGACCGGTGAACAAAATAACCCAACCCGACTCGATCAGGGTGATGGAGTGAAAGTATCATGTTTAAGAGCGACCTGCTACCATTAAATTTCTTCAAGTTTTCTTCCCTTTTTCCCCAGTAATTGCTGACCAGTACCTCTTTATTTTTTTCAAGCTTGAGGAGGATAACATATGCTTGTTCTACAATTTTCCCTTCGGGCAAACCTGTCGCTATGTTTTAGCGAGCCTAGCGACAGTGAAACTCATTCTTGTTTGGGTGGACAAGTTTGTCGCTATTGTTTTAATGAGTTTAACAACAAGGATAACTTGGGCCTTTTCATGTTTACAGAGTTTGAAAAGGGATGAAGAGGAAACTCCAGAAGTCCTTTTTCGTAGCATAAGTCCTTAAGTCTGAAAAAGTATAAAATAATACGAAAGGGATGACTTTTCGATATCTTTAGCGAGCCGAAAAAGACAAGCGCTCGATATTTTTATGGGATAATCCCTCAGGTCCAAAAAGATTAAAATGTATAGGAGGGATGGTGCTTTCCCTTACTTTAATGAGCTGGAAAGGCCAATAGCTCGACAATCTTTTTATATTTAACAAGTCTAAAAAGAGCTTAAAAGAGACTCGTTTTTGAGGAACGAGTGGCGTTCTAGGGTAGCAACTGGTTTCGGGTAAGCTTGGAACTTCATAAAACATGGTGATGTGAAGAGGGTAGCTAACAGAACCACTTTTCACAGTTGTTCCTCAAAAGGGTAAACAATCAAGTGGAAGTGTATGATCGGCCAAAAGAATGGAGGTGATGGTAGAACACAACCAAGGCTCAAAAGGTTGATAGCATGGCAATCACAGAGGTTGTTTACTGAAGGCGGGTTTATTTTTTAATGAGCTTGAACCTAGCATTAAAATATGCTCAGAAGCAGGTTTATTTTTTAATGAGCTTGAATCTTGCGGAAACATTGCTCATTATAGTAGTCAAAGACGTTCATTTCATCGTTTAACACTTTAGATACTTTCATCAATCGTTCAACCTGCTCAATTGCTCCATCAAATTGATTAGAAATACATGTATATGCCCGAAAAATGAATTGAAACTAACATTTTGCTTGAAGTACGTGAATAGTAACATAAAAAGTACTTTACCTCTCATTTTTATCATTTCATTTCAAATTTGGGATTTTGGAGCTCTGGAGTGGTTTCCCCCCTCAAATTTCATCAGTTGACTTCGTGAGATATGGTGGACTATTCTCTGCCCCGTCAGGACTAGGTAGGATCTAACCCTAAGCTCTTCATTTTCATTCCATCCTTTTCTGATTTTGAGCAAGTTTTTCCTTGCTTTTGGGCCATTGGGGTTTGAAGAACTCATTCTCCATCCATCACACCTGGCCTGCATCAAAAAGTGTGATGCATACTGAGCTAGACACTGGCCAGTCAGTATGCATATCACCTTGCTCAAAGGCAGGGTGCGATGGGCGTAGAAGGGAAACTTTGCATAGTGATTTTTCATGAAAATTTTGCCTGTTTTTGCTAAAAAATGGATCCTAATTCATCTTTTGTTTGTGTTTCAGATTTTTGTTAGATCAATATGGTCATCACATGGCGTGAACGTGAACATGAAGAAGAGGACATGATTACCTTACATGATTAGGGTACAATTACTGCACTGTGAGACTGTGGTTTGCTAAAATTCTTCCGCATATCCAACATGAGGCAACAAATCAGTTTGTTGTAATATTTTCTCAATGCTTGGGATCTAATCAACCAGGTATTCTAGATCAGAGGCAAATCCATCCCATTGATAGTTGAGGATATCTAATTTCTCATAGGGTTATCGAGGCGTGGTGCCCCTCTCTCACTGTCAGGATCCACCCGTGGGGGTGAATCTGTGAGAGATTATATTCGCCAGTTTTGTAAAGATGGATCTCAACCCAGTAGGTATGGCAAGATCAATATTTGGGATGTCACTGATCAACCCTTGAGGACCAGCTTATTTACCTTTACTAGACTGGCTGGTAGCGCGACTCTTCATTTGGCCAGCAGATCTTACACGCAGTACGCCCTGGAATGCCTGGAACCAAAGGTGTTCAACTGGTGTGAGGCAGTACTTCTTGTTATAAAGGAACAACTCTCCAAGGTAAAGAATGGAAGATCCAAGAATTTCAGGTACGGTTCCATCTTGACTGCTTTTTCCTTGGAGAGGATTCCACTGATGCAGCCACAGTACATTTCACTAGGATTGCCAACATCGAGGGAACCACAGATGCATAGGTGGGTTGATCTTATGGCTAGACATGCTGGTAAATCAAAAATTTCCTTCTCTGATGCCTTCTTTGAGTGGTTCGACCATCAAGAGATGGTCTTTGTGGAGTATCCATACGTTGGGATGGATTTCTGAGGCGACTCAGATTTGGCGTTACCAGCTGGCGAACAGTGGAGTGCCATAGGTAAAATGATTCGACCACATTTTTGTTTATCGGTTTTATAATGTTTTTTTGTTTTTACATGTTATCAAGAATAATCAAACTCATATGCGTGTGTAGATATTGGGCCAGTACGACCAGTGGTTTGCCCACTGGCGACAGCGGACATTCTAATAGGAGAGGCTGTAGGGAGGGTCGTCCTTCGAGATTTGGACATATCGGAGACCCTGGCAGTGCTGCAGGACCAGATCGAGGGCCTTACTCTTGGTATTCAGGATGTGAGGACTGACGGGTTACCCT
This sequence comes from Pinus tabuliformis, assembly GCA_031772625.1. NCBI lineage: Eukaryota > Viridiplantae > Streptophyta > Pinopsida > Pinales > Pinaceae > Pinus > Pinus tabuliformis. The sequence goes on along the minus strand of CM062816.1, from coordinate 41,263,339 downwards.
TAAGGTTACAGTGCCACACCACTGGTGTGCCGAGTTGATGGACCCGGCTTTTGCACATGATTGCACAGGCAGTGACATGTTATCACCAGCATCATTAGTCTAGGATGCTTTTCTGCATTCATTTTGAGTTTCTTGGTCATGTGACCGATTTTTTCCTGGACAATTTTTTTTGTTGTAAAAACTATAAACAGTTATATATTTGATTTTCAGAGTTTTTATCTTGGTTAAGTTATGCAATCTTGATGCAAATGTTAATGTAAAATGCTTTCTTTACAAATTCTGCAAATGTCTATCTAACACATAGTTTGCTAATGAATTTGTTAATGTGTTTAAGTTTCTAGAAATGTGTTGATATTGAATGGAACAAAAATGTCTTTCCAAAATCTTGACTCTTAGGAACATACGATAAATAGCTGGGTTCCGAACGGAATAGACGACAGTAAGCTGTAGAATGACGAATTGTGAATCTAGCCTGACAACAGGTCGGCGTATGCCATGTGAAATGGCATTAGAGAGAAGTTCAATCAACACACTATACTCAGCGATGTTGTTCATTGAATGACCACAACATATCCTCTTGAAACTTACTAACTCGCTGTTTGGAGCAAAAATGGCCCAGGTTGCAGAAGATAGGTTCCGCGTACTACGACTAGCTCCATCAGCATACCCAACAAATGATTCCACAAAGTATGACATCTGCAACAAATGAAAAGTGGATTACCTAACCAAAATGACAACTCTAAAAGAAAACCAAAATGTAACAAAAGCATGTATACAAAGAGATTACTACACTTAATCAAGCATAGTAATGCCTAAGGTACAACCCGTTTCGAGGCTGCGATAGTGGAATCCCATCATAATCTACCAGCTCGTAGGCTCCTTTTGTCAATACTCATTTAAAAACGTAGGGGACCATCCATAATGGTTCAAACTTACCCGCCCCCAATTTATCAGAGTCCTGATCGTAGAGCAAGACCAGGTCGCCTTCCGAGAAGACACGAGGCTTGAAATTTATTCCGAATTGTGCCTTGACACTTTTCTTATGTGCTTCATTAGCCAGCGTGGCGTCACGATGGGTTTCATCCAAGTGGATTAGTTCCAAGAAACGAGCCTCTTCCTCCGAAGTTTCGGGAAGCAGATCAATTGCGAGCTTAAGAGATGAAATTTCGCACTGGATTGGTAAGACAACTTCTAGACCATATACCAACTGAAAGGGCGTAAATCCGGTCGTGTTTCTCACCAATGTCCTATATTCCCATAGAGCTGAGTACAGGATCAAATGCTAATTCCGTTTGTGGACTCCAATCATTCTCTGCAGCACGCGCTTAAGGACTTTGTTGATTGCCTCAACTTGTCCGTTACCCTGTAGATAATATGGAGTAGAACTATCGTGGGACAGTCCTAATTTGGCAGTCAATTCAACCATCATGTGATTGCGAAAATGCGACCCATGATCTGTGAATATAGCCCGTGGAACACCAAATCTAGAGACTACATGATTAAAAAAGAAAAGAGCAGCTGTTTCGCCGATGTTGTTTAATGTAGGCATCGTCTCGGCCCATTTTGTAAAATAGTTGACAGCGACTATAATATACCCATGCCCCTCGGCTGAGGTGGGGTTACATGTCATGAAATCTATGCCCCATTTGGTGAATGGCCCAACAACAACTATTGGGTGTAGCGGTGCAGGTGGTAATCTGGTTTTGCGATAAAAAATCTGGCAAGCATGGCAACTTCTGACTGTAATTATGCAATCTTTGAATTTAGTGGGCCAGAAGTAACCAACTCGTAAGATATTTTGTGTAGTAGCATAACTAGATAGATGCCCCCCACACGCACCTGAATGAAAATCATTCAGGACTTTTTCAGCCTCCTCATGCGTGAGGCACCTTCTCAAAACTATATCGACACCACGATGGTAAATTGTATCGACGATCATGTAGTCTTTTACTTGGTATCGAATACGTCGCTGTTCAGAGCGAGAGGTGTTAGGCATAAAAGTTTGGGTTCGAAGATAGACCAGTATATCTCCGTACCATGGATCTCTTGACGATATCAAAAATAGTGCCTCGTCCACGATTGACGCTTTAGATGTTGAATCGTTGGACGACGATGGGAGGTTACAAAGTAACTCTATGAAGACCTGAGATTTCTTTGATTTGGATTTGGTAAATTCCAGATCGAACTCTTGCAAAATGGATATCCATTTGGAATATTTTCCCCCTAGTAATTGATGCGACAGAATGTAGGTCATAGGGTTGCAATATGATAAAATGGTAGTTTTGCAAAAGAGGATATAGTGTCGAAATCTCTGTACTGCTTGAACAACTTCTAAAGCTAGCTTTTCAACATAGGAGTACTTGCTTTCTGTATCATTTAAGTTGCGGCTTAAATAATACACAGGATGTTCTATTCCATTGTCTTCTTGTACTAAAACCATGGCAATGGTTGTATCTGTAGTGGCGAGATACAGGTTAAAGTATTTTTGATAGTCAAGAGCATACATTAATGATGCTTTTACTAGGGAACCTTTTAACGCATCAAAGGAAGCTTGTGCAACCTGATTCCAGTTGAAGGGTACTTCTTTTTTCAAAAGACACGTATAACCTTTAGAAAGTTCGGTGTAATTTGGAATGAACCTCCTTAGAAAGTTAGCTTTCCCTTGGAGTTTCTGAATCTGAAGTAGATTTGAAGGTGGAGGCATGTCAAGGATTGCCTGAACCTTACATGGGTCGAGTTGAATTTCGTCCTTAGAAACTACGAAACCAAGTAACTGACTAGAACTAACACAAAACACACACCTGTGTGGATTGAGGCATATCTTTTAGTGTCGGCAGTGTAGAGATATGGCTCTCAAATGTTGCGGATGATCAGTTCGCTTTTGCGAATGAGCCGGTAGATCGTCGAGATACGATTGAACGATGTTCTTGATGTCATGGAAGGCGTAGTTCATTTCTGTCTCAAAGGTTGCCCCTGCGTTCTTCAAACCGAAAGGTAGTTTATGGTACGCGAATATGCCCCATGGACATATAAATGCAGTCTTCGACTGGTCCTATGGGCGGATATTTATTTGGTTGTACCTGAAAAATCCATCCATGAATGAAATTTTTTTGCATCTGGCACATTCATCAATTATCTGGTTGATGAAGGGTGTAGGGTAGTTGTCCTTTGGACACACTTGATTTACATCCCTATAATCGATGCACACTCTAATAATTCCTTGCTTTTTCATCACAGGAACAATATTCGATACCCAACCAGTGAGAGGAATAGGGTAAATGAAACCAGCATGCAAAAGTTTTTCAACCTCTGCTTTAATGGCAGCGACTTTCTTCGGGTGAACCGGTTGAAGCCGTTTTCGTACTGGTTTGACATCTGGATACATCTTGATTTCATGTTCAATGATGCTCGAGTCAATGCCTGGCATTTCTTCGTATGACCATGCAAAGACATCTCTGAATTCGTGAAAGAGAGAGCAATATATTTCCAGTTCTGAAGGAGAACAAGTTTTTCCAAAATGAATATTCCCTACAACATTAGGTTTGGTCGAGATATTAATGGCGATAGCTTCCTCAATATTGGACAGATTTCACTTGGAATCCACTGTATTTACAATATTTGATAGAAAATAAAAAACTGAAGCATGATTAAGGTCGCTAGAATAATCTTCATTGTTATCTTGAAGGTGGGAACAATGGTGGTAATCTTCCTATGGTGCCTCTCCTATCATCATCAACTGAATGATTCCTTCGTCTATAGAATGTATACAAGACCAAGGAGTGGAAGAGGTACCATACTCTAGAGACCTATCTATCCAAACACTCGCTGAGTGTTGATTTGGGTTCGCCACCTAGGCCCAGAAAATTGATTGCTACAAAGATTCTATAGGGCTTGGGGGAAACATCTGGCAATGATCCAGACTATCAAAATGATCAAAGTTCTTCTTAATCTTGGATGATGTAGAAGATGTCATATGACAGGTTTTCACTATGGCTACTTCCGCCAGATTACTTGGAGGCGGGAGGGCAAAAGTACCCATTAAGGAAGGGTCATTTAGGAGACCTACTCCAATATTTTGAAGTGATTGAGAACTTCCATGGATCAATGGAATGCTTCCAGTAACTTTAGAACTATTGGGGAAAAAGGTCAGTTGGTCAACGATTGTAATCCCGCCTTGGAAGGGAAATGCAATCTTTCTAAAATATGTTGACACAACAGCAGCCATAGCATAAATCCAGGGCCTACCTAGTAAGATATTGTAGTCAAGGTTTCCATCAATGACCTCAACTTCAATTTCTACTCTCTTGCCCCCCATTTCAACTTGCAAGTTACCTCAATATCCCATATGGCGTGTATGTTCTGTTGGAAATAATACTGAGAGGGGGGGTGAATCAGTATTATCAGAACTATAAAACTTTTTCAATGCTCAGAAACATATACGCTACTTTCGTTAAGAGAACCAGCGTGTACACGCAACTGTGAATAAAGAAAACAACGTATAACTAAAAATCTTATAATTCAGTCAGTTTATCTTCAGTTAAGTGCATGAGGACATTATTCACCATATTAAGAGTAAGCAGATGCAGTAGAACAGATCACACAGAAACCATACACATGAACACCAAGATATAAGGTGGAAACCCAATGTGGGTGAAAACCACCTGCTGCAAGTTGTCTCTATCTTTCTTTAATATGAAACTTCAGTTTACAATCTTTTTGTACCGGTGCAGCCTTATACCAGTACGCATGCTACAACTTGCAGAAGGCTACAACCTTCTCTCGTTCTCCAAACTTCCTTGGAAGGGAGCTCCAACCCCCTTTTGCTCTTGTACTAGCTAAGATACTAGTACGTAGGTGCTGACCTACAATCTTCTTTCTTTCAGGTACCACCTTTCATACATTTTCAGACTGGATATTCCTGAAGCACAACATTACAATCTGTAGACCACAATTCATTCAACTTTCACAACAGATCATTGAAGCATAAAACAACCAATACTAGCATCATCAAACTTTGAATCACTGAACCACTGAACCCTGTCAATCACCAGATACCAGAACACAGAGCAGTCTACAGAACTCTGCAATAACAGTCAGATCCAACTGCAAACCCAAAAATCAAGCTTCAAGAGATATACGCTACTTCAATGAGCGAAACCCGCGTATACACGCGCTTTTACCTAAGCCAACCTGCGTACAGATCTAAAAATAAATTCTCTCAACTTGCAGCTGTACCAGACATCAGTTAGACCCAGAACATAATATTGCGACAGTTATGCAGATCTAGAAATACGCATAATCAACCATATCATAATAGTGCATTTCAAACCATTAGATCCCGATTTATCCTTAGATCTAGTCTTCCATCAACCGATGTGATTTCTCCTTAGCTCAGATCAAGCAGCCCAGACCCTGCATATCAGATCTCTTTCTCTTTCAGATATTCAAGCCTTGTCAAAAGATTATATTGCCTAATGATCTTCTTCTCCTTATATAGCCTTAGGCCTTGCTCAATACCAAGAGCCAAAACCATAGTAACACAATACCATCAACTTCAAAACTAGGGATCGACACGCCCGTCGAGACACAATGGTCCGAAACCATAGGCACAACTTCCAAGGACTAACCGCCATGGATCAAAGGTACTTTTCCACATACACGCGCTTTTGCTGAAGCCAACCTGCGTGTACACGCGACTTGGGCTTAACGAACCTGCGTGTATGAACTTCCTTGGCATGCTGTACTAGGATCTGTCTTCTGATTAAGTTGCCATCACCTGTACCAACCTCTGAGCACCTGTACCAACCTCTGAGTGAGTTGCCATCAAGGACAACACTTGAATCATAATGCCAACAATCTCCCCCTTTGGACTTGATGGCAACCACCACACCAAGTCACTCTCCCCCTTTGACATCAAGGGCAAAGGGCTGTGCTCCCCCTGAGGACATGCTGATACCTCTGCTTGGCTGTGCTGACTCATGCTCCCCCTGACAGTAGGCCAGATCTGCAAAAGATGTTCTTCAACAAGAACCAAGACTTATACACCATAAGGGACCTTCCTATCACCAAAAGACTCAATACATACATCCATACTCCCTACCAAGAGGGGACATATCAGAAACAACCAATTATATTACATCATTCATCCCAGGCATAGTGGGGAAACCAACATAGGCCGTTACATGACCTTGACACCATAAAAGAAATATCACAAAAGAGAGACATGACATAGAGACAACAGATCTAGACCAAGACTTATGAAAGTCACCAGTAGCATCTGATAAACATCTTTTAGATCAGCAACCAGGATTTCTTTCTGAGAAATCAATAACCAAAACATCGAAATGCCAACAATGCTTTATGAGACTTTTAAGCTGCCCCCCCTGAACCTGTGCCTGCTGCACCCCTTGAAACTGTGTCTGAAGAATTCTGACATACCCATCTCAGATCTTTTAAACCAGAGTTTGCACTTGCTGTTCAGAACTCCATATACGCGATTTCTCCTGCATAGACCAGCGTATGTACGCGGATATACTCTCTGCAACATGCGTACAACATACACGCGACTTACCCCCCATAAATCTGCGTATATACGCGGATATCCCTTACGTAACTTGCGTATACCAACTTTTCTGTAGAACAGACAAGATTTAACAGCAGGATGAAGCATCATCTACTCCCAGCTTTTGTCTGAGATATTCAAAAGTTTCCCTGGGCAGTGGTTTTGTGAGAATATCAGCAACTTGTTCCTTAGAAGGAACATACTCCAACTTGACCTTCTGCTCAAGCACTTGCTCCCGAAGAAAATGGTATTTGATTGGTATGTGCTTGGTCTTTGAGTGCATGACTGGATTCTTTGAAATGCTGATTGCACTTGTATTATCACATAAGATAGAGACTGGTGGAGTGCAAGTGATTTGAAAGTCCTGCAAGGTTTGCATCATCCAAAGAAGTTGTGTACAACAAGATGCCGCAGCCACATATTCTGCTTCAGCTGTAGATAAGGCAATCGAACTCTGTTTCTTGCTGAACCAAGATACTAGTCTGGAACCCATGAAGAAAGCACCACCACTTGTGCTTTTCCTATCATCCACACTTCCAGCCCAATCTGCATCTGTGTAAGCATGCAGAGTGAGATCGATATTTCTAGGATACCATAAGCCATAGTTTTGTGTCCCTTGAAGATACTTGAAGATTCTTTTGACTGCCTGAAGATGAGTTTCCTTTGGGTTGGCTTGAAATCTTCCAACAATTCCTACTGCATGTGTAATATCTGGTCGGGTACCTGTCAAATAAAGCAAGCTCCCAATCATAGATCTATAAGTGGGTTGATGAACTGCTGCTGATCCATCATTTGCATTGAGGCTGCATCCTGTAACCATGGGTGTACATACAGGCTTTGACTCTTCCATGCCATACTTCTTCAAGATCTGCTTGAGGTATTTGGTTTGAGACAAGAAGATACCTCCTTCATTTTGTTGGATTTGCAATCCAAGAAAGTATGTCAATTCTCCAAGTAGTGACATTTCGAATTCTTTCTGCATAACCAAGGCAAAGTTTTGACTCATAGTCTCTTCATTGCTACCAAAGATAATATCATCTACATAAACAACAAGAATTAGTAATTTGTTATTTTCAACTTTTATATAGAGATTGCTATCTGCTGATCCTTTTGAAAAGCCTTGTTGGTGAAGATATTTGTCCAACCGATAGTACCAAGCCCTTGGAGCTTGTTTGAGTCCATAGAGAGCCTTTTTCAATCTGCATACAAGGTTTGGATCATTCCCAAGAATGAAACCATCTGGTTGTTCAATATATACTTCTTCTTCTAAGTCCCCATTCAAAAAGGCTGATTTCACGTCCATTTGAAATACCTTGAAGTTTTGAAAGCTTGAGAGAGCAAGGAACATTCGGATGGACTCAAGTCTTGCCACAGGAGCAAAGGTCTCTTCAAAATCTATTCCTTCTTGCTGCGCATACCCTTTACAAACAAGTCTGGCCTTGTTTCTAATTACTTCTCCATTTTCATTTAATTTGTTCTTGAAGACCCATTTTGTTCCTATTACATTCTTATCTTTTGGTCTAGGAACTAATTCCCAAGTGTTGTTCTTTTCGATTTGCTCAAGTTCTTCATCCATTGCTTTGACCCAACATTCATCTTTGCAAGCCTCTTTAACATTTTGTGGTTCAGTGGAGGAGAGTAATGCCAAATAGCTTGAAGCTTCTGCAAGTGTCCTTCTTGTTTGTACTCCTGCTTCTTTCTGCCCCACAATCTGAGATTCTGGATGATTTTTTTGAACATATCTGGATGGAGTCTTCTCTTCTATTCTTGTCTGCTCCTCTGGTTCTTCCTGAGGTTCTTCTTCTTCTTGAGGTTCTTCTTCTTCATCATTCCGCCTTTGGGGGTAACCTTCATCTTCTTCAATGTCTTCATGATGAACTTGCCTAGGAATATATCCCTTCTCGTCAACTACTACATCAATGCTGTCAACAATTCTGCCAAGTCTTTTATTGTAGCACTTGTATGCTTTGCTATGTGGAGAATAACCAAGAAGAATGCCCTCATCTGCTCTTGGTTCAAGTTTGCCAAGTTGCTCATCAGTATTCTTGATATAACATTTGCTTCCAAAGATTTTGAAGTGCTTCACTGAAGGAGTCTTACCACTCCAGAGCTCATGAGGTGTTTGAGTGTTGTTTACTCGGACATTTGTTTTGTTAAGAATAATAACAGCAGCATGTGCAGCTTCACCCCAGAAGGTTGCGGGAGTACCTGATTCATCGAGCATAGCACGAGCTATTTGTTGGATAGTTCTGTTCATTCTTTCCACAACCCCATTTTGCTGAGGAGTTCTAGCTGTAGAGAATTCTCTTCTTATCCCATGTTCGTCACAGAAATCGAAAAATTCATTTGAGGTGAACTCCCCACCTCTGTCAGATCTGAGGCACTTAATTTTGTGTCCTGATTCATTTTCAACCAAGGCTTTGAAGGATTTGAATTTTTCGAATGCTTCATCTTTGTGCTTCATGAGCCCTAACCAAACAAATCTGGAGAAATCATCAATGAATAATATCAGATATTCTTCTCCTCGAGGTGTCCTCTTCCTAAATGGACCACATACATCTGTATGGACTAGCTCGAGAGGCATGCTAGCTGATCCTTCCTTCTCTGGAAAGTTAGTTCTGGTTTGCTTTCCAAACTGACAAGATTTGCATATGGTATTGTCTGGAATTTTGATATCTGGAAGACCACGAACTGCCTGATATTTGCATGCTTTCCTTATTTGTGAAAAGCTTAGATGCCCCAACCTCCGATGCCATAGCCAATGTTCATCATCCTTGCTTAAGTAGCATTGTTGTCCTTCCTCAAAGATATATAGATTATTTGGAGTCCTTCTTCCTTTGATCACTGTTTTACCTGTATCAAGATCGCGAACACAACATCCATTCGATCTAAATATTACCTCAGTTCCTTGATCGCACATCTGACTGACACTTAGAAGATTATGCTTCAATCCATCAACATATAACACATTTCCTGCTTTGACCTTCTCTTTCAATGGAGCAACACCTTTTCCTTTTATGGCTGCAGAGATATCGTTCCCAAAAGAAACTTTCTTCCCTTTTTCTAATGCGGTATATGACTCAAGCTTTTCTTTGTCCCCTGTCATATGCTTCGAACATCCGCTATCAATGTACCATAGACTTTCTTGACCTTCTGCATAAAAGGCTATCCCACATCTTTCTGGTTGTGATTCTTTTATTCTCCATGTTCTAACATTTGAGGTTTGTTCCTTCTGAGTTGTCTTCCGGAATCTGCTCCTGCATTCAGAGTCTTCATGACCAAAGTTATTACAAATAGAGCATTCAGCTTCATTTTCAAGAACCGAAAAATTGTTATAAGTCCTTTTCATGGTTTCAGTCATTCTCCCTTGCTTTTGAGCTTCTCTAGTCATGATTGTTTTGTAGGCAACACATTGAGCTGCTTTGTGACCGAAGTTATGGCAAGAAAAGCATTGGCCATTAAAGAAACTTCTGCGATAATCAGATCTATCATCCAATCGATTGTAGCTTCTATTCATTCTTGGAGAAAATTGGGAAGATTTTACCTGCGGATGATTGTGGCTTCTGTTTGTCCTTAAGGCTGTTTGTCCCTGAATTTCTTGATGGTCTTTATTTGTTCTTGAGATAAACTGTCCCTGATTCACCTGATGACTTTTATTTAGCCTTTGCTCGCTTCTCCTTGCTGCATCAAGATAACTTTTAGAGGTAGAGGCTTGAGATGTTTCTCCATTATATCCAAGACCTGTCTTGATCAGAGGAGATCGCTGCACATTGATAATCTTATCCAAGGTTTCAAATCCTTTAACAAATTTAAGATTAATTGCTTTGGTTTTCTCAATCTCCTTTCTAAGACAAACAATCTCACATTCCAATTTTTCAAGATGTTTTTCCTTTTCAGCTAGTTGACATTGTAGAGAATCAATAATAGCACTCTTCTCTTCTAAACAAACTTTGAGATCTTTCATTTCTTCATAAAAGCCTTCTACATCTATAGCATCCATGTAGTCATCATCTTCGAAAGCCATTAAAAGTTTATATCTATTACCTTGTTCATCTTCATCACTATTTGAAAGACCATCACTATCCTCATGAGTGTAATAGCTTTTCTTCTTTTCATTTTGTTTCTTGTTCCATCTAACAGGTTCCTTTCCCTTGTCATTCTTATCCTTGTGAGGACATTTGGCAGCATAATGACCTACTCTTCCACAAGCAAAACATTTAAAAGGTAACTTACCTCTGAACCTTCCAGAACCCCTTTGAAGATTTCTGACAAAATTTGATTCTTCTTCTTCATCTTCTGGCACATGACTTGCTTCATAATAATCTTCTTTGCCTGAAGCTTTGAAGGAAACTTCTCTTCTGTCTGATGGACCTCCCTTTCTCATTTCATAAGCGGTTAGAATTCCATGAAGCTGAGACATAGTGAGAATTCGGAGATTTTCCTTTTCTTCTATTGCAGATACTTTAGATTCAAACTTGGGAGACAATGATCTTAGAACCTTTTCAACAACTATAGCCTCTTTTATTTCTTCACCCAAATTTTTCATACAATTAACAATTTCATCTACCCGAAGAAAATAATTAGCCACACTTTCATCATTATACATCTTGAGAGTCTCATACTGAATCCTGAGAGTTTGAAGTTTAGCACGCTTTACCTGTTCATCTCCTTCATAGCTTGTGACCATTTTGTCCCATATCTCTTTTGCGGATTTAAATTGCATTACCTTCATGAATTCCGTTTGGGATATACTTCCTAATAGAGTACTGACTGCTTTTGCATTTATTTCATACTTCTTTTTCTCAGCTGGATCTGTAGGAGTAGCTGAAGGAAAAGCATAGCCTGTTTCTACAATGTCCCAAACTTCTGTACCAAGAGATTGAAGATATGCAGTAACTCTTACCTTCAAATAATTGAAGTTTGTCCCATCGAAAACGGGTGGCCTGATTGATGCTTCTCTCTCGTAGTTGCTCATGATGAACGATCTACCTTCAAGCGATCAAGCTTCTCTGAAGGACCTGCTCTGATACCAATTGTTGGAAATAATACTGAGAGGGGGGGTGAATCAGTATTATCAGAACTATAAAACTTTTTCAATGCTCAGAAACATATACGCTACTTTCGTTAAGAGAACCAGCGTGTACACGCAACTGTGAATAAAGAAAACAACATATAACTAAAAATCTTATAATTCAGTCAGTTTATCTTCAGTTTAGTGCATGAGGACATTATTCACCATATTAAGAGTAAGCAGATGCAGTAGAACAGATCACACAGAAACCATACACATGAACACCAAGATATAAGGTGGAAACCCAATGTGGGTGAAAACCACCTGCTGCAAGTTGTCTCTATCTTTCTTTAATATGAAACTTCAGTTTACAATCTTTTTGTACTGGTGCAGCCTTATACCAGTACGCAGGCTACAACCTGCAGAAGGCTACAACCTTCTCTCGTTCTCCAAACTTCCTTGGAAGGGAGCTCCAACCCCCTTTTGCTCTTGTACTAGCTAAGATACTAGTACGTAGGTGCTGACCTACAATCTTCTTTCTTTCAGGTACCACCTTTCATACATTTTCAGACTGGATATTCCTGAAGCACAACATTACAATCTGTAGACCACAATTCATTCAACTTTCACAACAGATCATTGAAGCATAAAACAACCAATACTAGCATCATCAAACTTTGAATCACTGAACCACTGAACCCTGTCAATCACCAGATACCAGAACACAGAGCAGTCTACAGAACTCTGCAATAACAGTTAGATCCAACTGCAAACCCAAAAATCAAGCTTCAAGAGATATACGCTACTTCAATGAGCGAAACCCGCGTATACACGCGCTTTTACCTAAGCCAACCTGCGTACAGATCTAAAAATAAATTCTCTCAACTTGCAGCTGTACCAGACATCAGTTAGACCCAGAACATAATATTGCGACAGTTATGCAGATCTAGAAATACGCATAATCAACCATATCATAATAGTGCATTTCAAACCATTAGATCCCGATTTATCCTTAGATCTAGTCTTCCATCAACCGATGTGATTTCTCCTTAGCTCAGATCAAGCAGCCCAGACCCTGCATATCAGATCTCTTTCTCTTTCAGATATTCAAGCCTTGTCAAAAGATTATATTGCCTAATGATCTTCTTCTCCTTATATAGCCTTAGGCCTTGCTCAATACCAAGAGCCAAAACCATAGTAACACAATACCATCAACTTCAAAACTAGGGATCGACACGCCCGTCGAGACACAATGGTCCGAAACCATAGGCACAACTTCCAAGGACTAACTGCCATGGATCAAAGGTACTTTTCCACATACACGCGCTTTTGCTGAAGCCAACCTGCGTGTACACGCGACTTGGGCTTAACGAACCTGTGTGTATGAACTTCCTTGGCATGCTGTACTAGGATCTGTCTTCTGATTAAGTTGCCATCACCTGTACCAACCTCTGAGCACCTGTACCAACCTCTGAGTGAGTTGCCATCAAGGACAACACTTGAATCATAATGCCAACATGTTCTTCCATTGAATGCTTTTAATATCGTTGATGATCGTGACAAGGGTGGTGAGCCTAAAGTTTTCCAGCAACTCATTGACATAATACAGGTAGATGCCCTCTCATCAATGATTGTTCAATGAAAAATTTTATTGAGGGCTTTTACCTGTATAAGAAAAGAGAGTTAGGTTAGTAACTGAGTTTCGTATCCTTTATGGTTAAAGGCCACAAGATTGGAATCCGTTGGTTCAATCCCACCTATTGCTGATAACAAAGCCTGCTTTTGGGAGGGGCAGTTCTACAGTACTTCAAGTGTCGACATAGCGAATGGCGATTGAGCCAGATATTTCACTATATTAAAATTTTGTGCTGCATGAGCACGAGGATTAAATGTCGATTTGTGTACTACTCCCTTTGGCGGATTTATAGTTAATTTAGGAATGATGGGCGGAACAACTTCTGAGGAAGTTGTTGTCGAACTATTGGGTTGATCTGTAGCCTTGTTGTCTGACGACTATGGATTCCCGTAATATTTATTCCTTGTCAATATCAAAGCATCATTTTTCTATTTCGAGATAGATAGCATAAGCACTTGGGATGGACAAGCATGATCAATAGCAACCAGATTAGTTTCTAGGTTTGGAAACGGATCAGTCATTACCGCTGAGGTACTTGAAGTCTTTAAAAACTTTGCCACCTCAGCTCGATGTGGACAATCTCTTGTATAATGGTCCTCATTACATATGAAACATGGTTGACTAGGTTTCTTCTTCCCAGCAGGGTTTTCAAAACATTTTTCAGGAGGTGAATTCTCCTGTTTCTTCTTACTATTTTTCCCTTTTTTCTTGCCCCCTGGTTGCTTTGGATCCTTGCCCTTGTCAAATGACACATCATTAATCTCTGAGGCAAGAGGTTTGTCATTTGCTTTTTGACTAGAAATTGCAAGGGCTTTACCAAATGGAGCCTTTGCGGTCTGCGTACTTGAGGTACCGATTATGCCATCACCAGCATGAGAGTCCCTGTTTGATTTAGGAGGGGGAGGAATGGAAAATTCCGGTGTAGGAGTGTCAGGAATTTTGTCGTAGAGTGTGCCAGACTGAGTGTAGATCAAGTCTAAGCATTGTGCACGAGAAATGACTTGCTCTTCAGTGACAACTCCTCCTTTCGCCACATCTTTTGTAATAGAAAGTAATAACGACTTAATAAACCACTCAGCTAGAAGTTGATCAGTAACATAAGTCGTTACCATTCGACGACGACATTGCCACTCATGAATATGATAAGATATGTGACTCGCTATTGCCTGTTTAAAGTTGGTAAGGAGTTCTGTCCCCGTTTCGTACCTTATGGGTAACTGAAAGTGTGTTAGAAAGGTAGTGGCAAGGGTACTGAAGTTATCAAACGAAGCTCTAGGAAATTCAATATACCATTTCACTGCCGGGCCAGTTAGCGTTCGCTGAAAAAGGCGAAGCCTAATCGAATCATCATTTAGGGTGTTAGATGAGCACCACAAATGAAAATTCATTACGTGATTCGATGGGTCTTCACCTGGATTTCCAATGAATTTAGGAATATCAAAGGGAAGTTTATGAGGAATCGGTAGCCACCAAGGGGTGTAAGCAATTGGATCATTCGTCAACCGGTTCAAATCTGGTAATTCTAGAGTTGCTACAAAAGGCAACTGTTGATTCAGGTTTGGTGAAGCATATCCAGGATAAGATGGGATCGCCTGAGCAGTAGGTATTTGCATACCAGCATAATGTATTTGATGTTGGTAATTTTGATAAGGTTGTTGGACACAACCATTATAGTATGATTGTTGATAACCGTTTTGAAAAAATGGTTGTCCATTACTTGCAAAGCCTTGTTGCTCAGACCCTCAGTAAGTTTGCTGGAATTGCGGTTGTTGATTTTGTACCAGCCATGGTTGTTGGACCATTTGTTGTTGCCCAATACTGGATGTTTGACCAAGATGCAGAGTGATAGTACCTATTTGAGCTTGAGTTGTTCCAGGTAAGGAAACACTAACCTGAGGTTGCGATTGAGTCGTAGAGACAAGAGGCTATTGTATTGCAACATGAGAGACTTGAGGTTGACACACAATAGGCAGTGCTTTCACTTGCGACACAATCATAATAGCAGGTGTAATGGAAATGTTCGACACGGGTTGGAATGGTTGCATTGATATACAACCCTTGGTTGTTGAGGCAGTATTGGTACCCAACCGCTGGATGTAATTCTAGTTTGACCTGAATTTTCTTGTGAACTCTCATATGGTTGTTCTCCAGGAGGGAACAATGAAAAAGAATATTGCCCTCCATATGGTGGTAGTCCAGTGTTCAAAGGATATATCGGTCTCTGAAGACTAGTCTGCCCAAATTGATACTGACATGTAGGATCAATTTGCTGAGTTTCAACATAAGAAATACTGGATGGGTTTATGGATGAACAAATAGGAACAAGCCATGTCGTCAAAATAGTCCCTGAGTGGACTCCAGCTAGTGATTAATGACTAACCAGGACAGATGGCATACTAGCAAACATTGTAGGAATGGTAGCAGGTAGCTCTGCCGTAGCTGTATTATATGACACCATCCTCGATGTCGATGGTTGCTCAGACATGTTTAGTCTATCCAAGAGATTTCCTAGCGATTCGATAGGTGTTATCGGGAAATCTAGTGTCTATGCAGAACTGCTAGTCCCACTAAGGCTGGTAGCTACCTTAGAAACAAACAAACTAAAACCACTTTTGTTTTCCTTTATGAGAAATAGATAAGAGGGGAATAAAGGAGACCAACCTCTGTCTTGCGCTTGGTTCCTTGCTTGATTCCTCTCCCTTCTGATAGATCTTTACCACTCGCTTCCTCGTCTACCCAGCTTCAAAGATCACCTGTAGAATCAAAGCAACATAACGCTATCCAAGAACATAGATCTATTATCATAAGCAATATAGGACCAGATATATATTGACCACACAAATGCATATATCATCAATCATACAAGACTGTGGAGGAAAATTGAATAGCTTTATTAATAATCAAGAATAGCAAAGAGGATTACAACCAATTGTTCTAACCCAACATCATCCTCTCAACAAGAAAGCCCTTCTTCACCTCATGAAAAGCTTATATCACCCAACACTATGATGTTGCACCAAGAAACCAGCAACACTTCCTTACAAGATACAAAATTCTAGCCTCTGGATCTCTGGGATGAGGGATCCATATATAGATGTTTGCAAGGGGGGTGAGTTAGCTTTTGAGATTTGATTAATGTCCTCTCTCTGATAGTTCTTGATTCCACTTGGAGATTGATGATCTCTTACTCATCCCTGGGCGAATGCAGAGAGGCAAGTGTCACAGGAGAAGTTTCTAGAAGTTTCCATGACCCTCCACCTTGCAGATTGACCCTTTCATTTGTCCACTCTCGCCCATCACACTCCATAGAGGGGTTTTTCAAGATGCATCACACTTCCTGTGTGTATTTAGGTGGGATACAACGCACTTTGACCATGGACCAGGTGAGATGGTCCAGTTTTGACCAGTTCTGAGCAGTTTTTCATGGAGAACTTCTGGGAGAAGATGTAATCAGTTGACCTTGTTCTTTTAGAGGTCGGAACAACACTTTTAGGGACTTAAGAGCCCTTGGTTTATGGACATTTACGATTGGGGTTGCAGTGCCCAAAAATTTCTATAACAACAGGAACTTGTAATGAAGGATGATTAAAAGAACTAACTTCACGAGTAGAAGGATACAAGTGGATCCTAGTTCCAAATAGTAATGGAGTACTGGATGGAAGATCCTCTAATATCTCTTCTATAGCAATTAGTCTAGGTGGAAGAGGTAGATCGTCAGGTCTGTAAAATATTTCTGGAGCCGAAGAAGGTATAGCTTCTGCAGTGATAGATACCGGGGGGGTGACTCCTTCTGAATTCTGGAATTCAACTTCCAGATGTTCAGGTAAGTGAACTTCAGTCTCTGGATCAACTCTAGCTAGAGCTGTTTCAAGAATAGAAGTGTTTAATGTTACACTAGGATCAATTCTAATGTCCTCTTGTAACTGTGGAACTTCTTCTGTAAAGGAGGATGTACCAAAAATGATCAGAGTAACTGTAGTCTCTGATGATGTTGAAACACAAGTTTCAAATAAACTAGGAGATGTGTACTCAGTTAAACGAGACCGTTTTGCCTGGAATGGTTTTGTTTTTGGAGTCAAAGATGGTTGACTTGCTAGTCTCCGCGAATGACAGGGTTTCGATTGACTTTCTTCCATGATTGCGGATTACTTGATTAACTCAAATTTAAAAAGGGGAAAATGTTATTCCGAATTAAATAAATTTTAATGACGCTTTGACACAACTTCGCTTTTTTAATTTTTAAGAGTCGAGAAAAAGCTAAAGATGACTCTAGTCCCCTTCGATTTTTAATGAGCTTGAAGTGACAAGTGCTCAGATGGACCTTTTCTTTTAAGGAGTCGAAAAGGAACAAAATTGACTACTCTGGAAATCTAGATAGAGGGATTACCAAACCAATCGCAAAACTGCGATATACACCTTGGTGGTAAATTAAAGAGAAATTACCAAGGACTTATGTACGACTGTCAATCTTCTCGAATGCTATTTTCAGTGCATTGCGATCGATAGGGCGGCAAACACAGCTTCCTATGGATAAAGGATATAAGCCTAATGTGGTCTCCCAATATATACTCGACGATACGGGGAGCACAAGTCCGTGCTAGCACTTGTCATATCAAAGAGGAGGAATCACCCAACCTTCGATGAAAATGATAGTTACTAGATTTTACGACGCCGGAACACGTCTCTAGCCTAGACTTCTAGATGTGTTGCGTTAGGTTCCAAAGCATTGTTAAGTTCATTGAGATTTACTTTAGATTTGATCATGTTTAGAAGTTTGTCTTTCAAGGTTCACTGCGTGATGTAGATGTAAAATTCCTAAATATGCAATCTAAAATGATAAACAGTCGTTGTTTACTTTTTAGCAATGAAAATCCTAGCTACTAAGGAAAGAAGATTATGATTCTTTCAAACAGAGAGCAAATAGCACACACTAAATGCACTTTTCCTAAATCATTTTCCACACACAGTCTAAATGCAATGCAAATGCATGTATTTGTTTTTTGTTCCCTTTAATATGAAGAATGTAGAAAAGGAAAATTGAGTATAGATCTGAAATATTTTCTTCAAAGTGACATTTCGACAATTTCTTTTCAGAATGAAAGGAAGACTAAACGATACTTTTCAATTTTGAACAGAGAAAGCTTTCAACACTTCAAATATTAACAATCCAAATCAAATACACATAAAAAGGTTCAATCGACTATCTAGAGAAGGAAGACTTTACTCCACTTCTGTTCTTTGACACAAAACGACAGCTACAACACTTTTGCACCAAAACGACAATTCAATTCGAGTAAATTTTTGACTAAGGATCATAAATGATGGACAAATACATAAAAACATTTACTAATCCTAATCAATGGAGGCTGGACTATGTAAAACAAGGAGGCTTCAGCAATGAGATACTTATCACAAGCAGCAAAACAACTAAATAGAGCTGAAAACAAGGACAAAAAACCCAAATTTCAAAGAGAGAAATAGGATGACTCAGTCATCGCACCTGTGCTTCACAGAAACAGGTATGCATCTTACCTGCTACACACGAGAGGTGCGATGCATACAGGCTTCCAGTGATAGACAGTGCGATGGGCCAAGGAGCGAAACAGAGGTGGGTTTTTGCTCAAATTTGCAGCTGAGTTCAGTGGTTTAAGCTGAGCTATGATAGACGGTAAAAAGAAAAGTACAAGGGTATGATCTTAGGAGGTTATTGAGCTACCACAAGGGAATTTAGAATGCTTGTAAGTTAGATGTTTAGTTCATAAACTAACCCGGAGATTGACTGAAGCAACATTTATCTACTTTGCAATTGCATAGCAAGAGCAGTTCGAAGGCTATCTGGCTAACTTCAAGGTCCGTCTGTAGTTTATAAAGCAAAAAATCAACAACAAACCAACAAACTATTCGTTCCCCAGCGGAGTCACCATTTTGTTTTTGGGAAAACTAGTGTCTTTTCGATCTGCTAGTCCCACTAAGATTGGCGGCTATCTTAGAAACAAACAATCAAAGCAATTTGCGATTTCCTCTATGTATGATAGATAAGAGAGAAGTAAAGGAACCAACCTAGATCTTCTGCTTGACTCATTGCTTGATTTCTCTCCCCCTTGATAGAGCTTGCAACTCCTCTCCTACTTGTCCCACTTAGGGAATACCTGTAGAAATAAGGTAACAAAACACCATCAAAGCATCTCGATCTATTATATCATAAACAATGCAGAATCAGAAGTACGTTGAACATACAATGGCATCCACAAATAAAAAGATTCACAAGTACACGATTGTATGGATGAAAAATCAAAGAACTTTATTAAAATAGAAGGGAGAATTACAACCCAGCTGTTTGATCTAGCATCATCCTCCCAGCATCAAAGCCCTCTTCATCTCATGAAAAGCAATATCACCCAACAATGCAATGCTTCTTATCAAAGACAAACTATCAGTACTTCCTTACAAAGTACAAAATTCCAGCCTTCCAGATCTCTCAGATGAGGGATCCATTTATAGATGTTTACAGAGGTGTGAGTCATCTCTGGGTTTTTGATTAGTGTCATTCCACTTGTAGTTCTTAGTTCCACTTGGAGATTTCTTGGGTCTCTTACTCATCCCTGGGTGAATTCAAAGAGGCAAGTGTCATAGGAGAAGTTTCTAGAAGATTCCATGAGCATCAACTTAGCAAACTGTCTCAGACATTTGTCCATTCTCGCTCATCGAAACCCACAGAAGGCCTCTTCAGTATGCATCACACCTGGCTAGTGTAGGAGTTAGCATGCATCGCACCTTGACAGTGGAGCAGTCAATATGGTCCAGTTTTGTCCAGTTCTGAGTGGTTTTTCAGATGGAACTTCTAGAGAATGATGTAATCAGTTAACCATGATCCTTTAGGGTATAAAACAACACTTTTAGGGGTTGAAGAGCCCTTGGTTTATCGACATATAAGATTGGGGTTGCAGTGCCCAAATATGTCTATAACAAAGGCCCAAAAATTGGGTCTATAACAAGGGGGATAACCACCCGGTCCGGACCTTGAAAGCAACTCCTTTTCCGTTTGGAATAGTGGCTCCGACTGGGGATGATGGGACCAGTTTCCCAATCTGTTTATGATGGTGCACTAACGGGATGATGTTTTTCTTTTTAAGGTTTATGGGGTGAATGCTTTATTCTAAATCTAATCTACCTTTTAACTAACATGTGCAATTTATTCTAATGAAAGAAAACATCTAACTTTAAACTATCCCGGGAGTAACGTTTTACTTATGCGATCTACAATAATTTCTAACAACAATTGATAATAAAAATCATTCAATCACTACGAGAAAGGAATCCATTAAAAATGATTGTTTCGTATAAAAAGTTAGCCGAAACAATTATGAGAAACATATCGCATAAGAGTCATTCATATACTCAACATAAAAATAATAGTTATCACCATACAGAAATGCAATAATGACAACTGAACATTCAGACTTTCATATATCAATAACCAAAAATAATTTATCACTTGAAACATAAGTAAAAAGTATTAGGAGATAAAATACCATTGGTGATAGGTTCTACTCATGAGCTTTAGCAATATAGATTTATCTTCAAATAACTCAACATCCACTAAGAGTACAAAAGTGCATTTCAGTAGCAGACATCAAAATCATATAGAAATAAACCTTGTTCCATTCATTTTATTAAAACCTCCTCAGTGGGGGGCAAGCTGCATGTTCTGAAGAATTGTTTTTGATAA
Source organism: Pinus tabuliformis (assembly GCA_031772625.1). NCBI lineage: Eukaryota > Viridiplantae > Streptophyta > Pinopsida > Pinales > Pinaceae > Pinus > Pinus tabuliformis. Next base: position 41,242,401 of record CM062816.1, on the reverse strand, counting down.
AATTCTGGATCCCTCTCTAATGCAATGAGAGGGGTTAAAATACTACTACGCGAAATCTAAAAATAAATATTACAAAAATAGATGAGGAGTTTTAAATGACTTTCCTCATTTTAAGTAAAAGTGAACTAAAAATAAAACTAAATTGTATCTATGACAAGTCATGCATCTATTCTTTTAAGTTGCAAATATCCAACATCGACTTCAAGAGCGTCGGTTGGCTGACTCAACTTTTAATTGTCCTGCAAATACATAATTGGCAAGGGTTGTCACTATCTTCTCGGTGGAGGTTATGAGGAATTTCAGGGTCATCCATTGGCTATGTGGATTTACCAGGTACTGCCAGTATGTGTCCCAGTTTAACCTGTTTAATTGACTCAACCTTTTCCTCTGCTGTTTGTTTCCACTTTGTTTGAAGCTGCTATGCCTTTGGGAGGAATCATGGAGTGGTCTCTGATATCAAATTTTCCTTGTACAGATTTTCATTGATGCACTCGATGACGTTGTTTGCTGCTGTTGTTGCTTCCTCAATCACCTGCTCTGCTTCCTTAAGTTGGGAATCCCATTTTGCAAATAGCATTTCTTTATGAGATTCATCGATTCTGGGCAATTCTGCTCTTTTTGCTTCCTTTGATCTCTGCCATCTCAAAAAGTCAGAAAACTTCTTAAAAATTGAACCATAATCAAGTCGTAAATCTACAACTTGATTTGTAATGTTATCACTCCTTTCGCAATGGTAATTCCATTGCGAGATCTTTTGGTAGAGTGTTTCTTCCTGTTGCAAGAGTTGGGCATTAAGAGTGAGTGCTTCTGTGATAAATTATTTAATCTTAGGATTATCCTTATGCAGTCCTATCATGGTCTGTAACTGTTCTTCTTTATTGGCCAGACTTCTTTGATAATCCAATTGCATTTGATGGAAGTTCTGCTGGAGTTTTACCAATTGTATCTCTGCTTCTTGACTGATGCTGGCTTGTTGTAGTTGCTGTTCCAAAAATAGAATCTTATCCTCCTTTTCTTTTAATAGAATTTGAACTTCAGTTGCTTTATCAATTGTTGCAGAAGCATATGCCTGTGCGATCTGAGAGAGCCTGGTTAGGTTTTTCGATGGGTCTGTAGTTGGGTCTTTCCAAAGAACATATAGAGGTTCAGCCTTTGGAGAGAGCACGTCATCTATTTTTCTTTTCTTCCTTTGCCTCCTGATGACATCCTTATGTTGTGGGATATAAAATACATCCAGAGGAGGAATCTCCTCTATTTTCAGTACAATTTCGGATGACGGAGAAACATGAATGTGCTCTGTCTCTTGAGTATTAATAGCCCCTTCTACTATCATTTCTGTGGCTGTCTCTCTTAGGTTTGTCAGTGGCTCTGCACTCTATTCCTCAGTGTTGATTCGCTGATTAAAATTCTCTCATTCCTTTTCTAGATCCACTAGAAGTGGCTTGGTTGGATTTGCAAGAGGAGCGGGAGTCTTAGCTTGTTTCGGGGACAAAACCTGCTGATCATGCTTTTCTTTAGATTGAGCTGTGTCTTTAATTGACCCCTCACTTCTGCTATGTTCACTCTTGGATTGCTCACTGAATTTTTTAGCTAATTCTTTTTCGGAATTTGATTTAGACTTCTCTTCTTCTGAACTTCCACGTATGCTAATACTGGGAGTGGGCTCCCTTATTGGTTCAATGCACAATTGGTCCAATGGGACCTTTGTTAACCTATGTTCTCTGTAATTGTTAAGATTTTGAAGTTTTTCTTGATCAAACTGAATTTGTGCCATATGTAGAACCTCTCTGAAAGTGTGCTTTTGCAGAAAGACATTGTCAAAAGAATCTTATTCATTGGTAAACACTTTTATTTTAATCGTTGTAGTAAAATTCTTTACAACACCAAAGGGATCGTACTACCTCCCCAAGAAATTTGGTAGGTGTAAACATCGCATATTATCAACCTCTTTAAAAGCATGACCTAAGTCAAAAAATTTAAAAGCCCTGCAGACTATAGGGAATTGAGGCCAAATGGCCTTTTTAGAATCTTTGAGCACTTTACTCATTCCCCCAACACCACAGTTCTGGTAAGCTATTTCTCTGGCCATTAGTTTGTCGGGCACATACAAAGGAAGCATGTGAGGCGAAGAAATGCTACCAAATACCCTGATGTATGTGAATAAATCCTCCACAAACCACCTTCCCATAAGGAGAATGTCAACTTTAGCTTTTGGGGAGAATCTTTGGGCATCTTTGTTGTAGAGTATTCTATGGATAGGGAGCCTCACTCCATGACAAATCTTGTAGAAATGTGGGATGAAATTGGATTCCCATAGTTCTTTGTGATAAACTTGAATAGGAAGAGGGTTTTGTACTATCCATTTCCACCCCATGATAGGAAAATCAGAGACAAAACAAATGGTGTCCATGACGTAGGCACTTAAAAAGAATGGAGGGTAAATCTTCTAAGAAAAAATTCTTTTAGTTCGATATCCTAAAATAGCAGAGGCTAAATTATCTGATAAAATTTGGGCCCAATCCATTATGGTGGCATTGGTGGCCCCATCCAATAGAGGTAACCACTCTGATGAAAAATTATTAATGTCCAAACAATCTACACAACATTGCAGCGCAAAAAAATAAGGAGAGAAAAGAGAGCCAGTGGCGTACATACCATTTTTATCCTTCTTTAGTCATTCCTCTTTGGCATACCAACTTTTTGTGCACTCTGCCAAATCTTCGTTGTCCTTGGCGAATTTTTCTACAAATTTCTTGTTGTAGGAAGCCTGAGGTTGTGGTAAGTGATACAGGTGTCTCAAATTGCTTGGGGTAAATGACCCCATGACTAGCTGACTGGTCGTCTTGAACTCTCTATCAGATATATCTGCATGATCTATGACCCATTTCACCATATCAGTGTAGGGGAGTATCTTTCGCCTCACTGCAATACAATGTAGAAAAGAGCATGCAAGCTCAGTTAGGGACGCTTCGGAAGAGCCACGTCGATTTGCTGTAACTATAACCTTCATAATTCTTAGTTTTTCCTCTTCTAATAGTCGGTACATGGCTTCCCAGGTAGATATCCCTACTTCCTTAGTACAAGTGGTGTTTTTGAATAATAGAGTCATTTCTGTTTTCTCAAATGTAGGTGCTTTGCCTTTCTTTCCCATATCATCGTGTATTATGCTCTGCGTACTACTCTTGAAAATTGCAAGAAGAGAGCAAGGATAGGATTAAGATGCTAGTGAATACAGGAAATATCAATAGAAAAATAAGGTGACAGGAAAGCTTTAATTCTTTAAATCATATCAAAGATATCACCTTGCGTGATATGGTCCTTTTACCCTGATCTGAATCGTTTTTAATAAATAACCACTAATGGACTGTTAAGCTAAAATTTAATGCTCATAACTTTGCATCGAATGACAGAAAGTATTGTCATAGAAATCTGAGCCTTTAGATCTGTGATAAAGCGATTTTGCGATTTGCTTCGCAATATCGCAGATCGCAATATCACAAAACCTATTATCATTAACAACCATTGTTTTATTGGGCAGTTGCGATATGCGATTTGCGAGAGGCTATCACATTTCGTGATATTGAAGTGTGCTACGTAAAGTGGCATCGCGAAATTTAGAATTTGCGATGCGATAAGGTTGTAGGACTTAAGATCTCGCATTCTCGCAAATCGCGTTTTTGAGGAGTTCTTTGTATAAGAGATGCCCGCCATAACCTTTTTGCGATGCGATACTATCGTTAAAAAGCGGGTTTTGTGAAAGGTTTACTTAATATTTGAGAGTTTCCGCTTATAAATATTTTTCTTAGGTCTTGTGGTCATATAGCGCTTGGAGTATGAAAAAGGTAAATTTACACGTTTTAGCAAGTTTCACTTTGATATCTTGTTTTATTTTAAACAAAAAGCAATATTAAATGCTAAGTTTTGATTTTTTGGAAGGGTCCCCATTTATTAATGTTATTGCTAACACTAATAAAAGGGGGGTTGTTGATGGTCACAACAGGTCCCTAGGGTAAATATATTATGCCCTAGGATCAACGCACCCTTATGCGTAAAAAACTATGCTGTAGAGTAGTCAAACAGAAGGGAAACTACCCTGTATTGCATTTTATAAATATCAGGGGTGTGTTTGGCGCAATTTAGAGCTTTGATTCATTATTTCTACCCAAAATCTCTTCAGTTTTTTGCATGAAACAGATCCTAACTAAGCCTATGGTGTGATTTTAGACTTTGATCGGATCAGAATGACTATCACATGGTGTGAAAGAGAACATGAAGAACAGGATATGGTTGCCCTAAATGATCCTGGTACTATTGAGGCCCTCAGAGATTGGGGGTTACTCAAATATTTCAAGTTATTTGGGATGAGGCAACAGTTAGAACTATTGCAGTTCTTGGTTCATTCATGGGATCCAGCGGAACATCACATAGGGGACAAAGTGCTCCCTATATTGATCGATGATATTTACTTTCTCACAGGATTGTCAAGATGTGGTGCCCCCATTTCTCTTTCAGGTTCTGCCCGTGGGGGTGAATCAGTGAGGGACTAGATTTGACAATTCTGCTGACCAGGTACACAACATAGCAAAGATGGAAAGATAAACATCAGGGATGTTTGTGATGTGCCCTTGTGACAATCCTCTTTACTATCACAAAATTGGTGGGTAGCGTGACACTTCATGTCATGAATAGATCATACATGCAGTATGTGCTCGAGTGTCTCAAGCCAACTATGTTCAACTGGTGTGAGGTAGTATTCTCTTTGATGAAAGAGTAGCTGACTAAAGTAAAAAGCGATAAGATGAAAAATTTCAGCTATGGATCGATCTTGATCGCTTTTACTTTGGAGAGAATTCCATTGATGCAACCTCAGCATGTGACACTGAGTTTAGTTGGTCCTAGAGATCCATGGATGCAGATATGGGTAGAGTTGATGGCTAGACATGCTGGTCAGTCATCAATCTCATTTTATACCGCATTATTCAATCGGCTCCGTCGAGAAAATATTGTCATAGAGGAGCATCCATATGCAGGGATGGATTTCCGTAGAGATCCATATTTGAGATTACCAGTGGGTGCTCAATGGGGTGCTATAGGTAAATTTTTTTGACCATGTATTTTTTATTTTTTGAGTTTTTACATGTTTTTGTGTTTTTTGATGTTTCCAAGACTAAACTAAAAATGTTCTCATGTATATAGATTTTGGCACTGTTTGACCAATGGGTCATCAATAAGAGGTGGGTGAACTAGTGAGGAGAAATGTTGGAAGAGAATTTCTCTAGGATTTAGATCTGATTGAGACACTGGCAGAGTTGCAACATCATATAGAGGGGTTAACCCTCAGTATATCAGATGTTTGGATCGAGGAGTTGCCGATGAGACTACAACACCATACTATTGGTGTACCTAACTGCTGGATGAGGCTATTGCGCATGATAGCTCAAGCAGTGACCTGTTATCATGATCATCATTAGATCTACTTAGGATGATTTATTGTATCCATTTTGAGGTTTTGAGGTCATATGACCAACATGTCTTGGACACAAATTTTTGTAAAAACTTTGAACATCTATCTATTTTACTTTCAATGTTTTTGTATGGTTATGTGTAATCATATTCAACTGTTGATGTGAATTGAAAATTTACTCTTTACATATGTCGTAAATGTCTATTTAACACGTAATTCTCTAAAGAATCAATCACTGTGTTAAAGTTTATGGAAATGTGTTGATATTGAATGTAATCAAAATGTATTTCCAAGAGATGAACTCTAAGGAATATACAATGAGTAGTTGGATTTTGGCCGGTATAAACATTCGTAAGTTGTAGTACGACAAGTTGTGAGTCTAGCCTAATGATGATTCGACAAATGCCAAGTGAAATGACATCATAGAGGAGTTCGATCAATGCACTATACTCAGCTATTCGTAGAACGACCGATACAAATCCCTTGAAAAATCAATAACTCGTCACTTGGAACGAATATGGCCCATGCTGCAGAGGATAGGTTCTACGTACTACGACTAGCACCATCTACATAACCAAAAAATGGTTCCAAAGATTTCGACATCTGCAACAAATGCAAAGCAGATTACTAACCACATAAAAACTCTAAAAGTCACACTATGACACACACACGCAATCAAAGAATATATACAGTGTTTTTACTACGCACAATCAAGCATAGTAACGTTTAAGATACAACCCGTTCCGGGGCTGAAAAAATGGAATTCCATCATAATCAACCAACTTGTAAGTTCCTTTTGCCAAAACACACTTGACAATCCCATCCATAGTGGTTCAAATTTTCATGTTCCTAATTTATCAACTTCCTGATCATAAAACAAGACCAGGTCTCCTTCTGAGAATATGCGATGCTTGACATTGTGGTCATATTGCACCTTAATTTGCTTCTTATGTGCTTCGTTGGCCAATGCAGCTTCACGACGTGTTTCATCTATATGGATGAGTTCTAAGAAACATGCTTCCTCATCAGAAGTGTTAGGTAACAAGTCAATTGTGAGTTTTAGTGATGAAATCCAACATGGCAAGATTGCCTCAAGACCATACACCAATTGGAAAGGTGTGAATCGAGTTGCGTTTCTTATCGAGTTTTGGTAAGCCCACAAAGCTGAGTACATGATCAAATGCTAGTTTTGTTTGTGAAATCCTATCATTCATTGAAGCATTCTCTTAAGGACTTTGTTGATGGCTTCAACTTGTCCATTAGCCTGTGGATAATAAGGAGTAGAACTATCATGTGAGAGTCCTAACTTGGTAGCTAATTCAGTCATCATGTGATTGCGAAAATGTGAACATGATCTGTAACTACAGCTTTTGGTACACCAAACTATGTAACCACATGGTTGAAGAAAAAAGTGCAGTTGTCTCACCATTATTGTTTAATGTAGGCATCTCCTTGGCCCATTTCGTAAAATAGTCAACGATAACAATAATATACCCATGCCCCTTGGCCGAGTGAGGGTTAGATGTCATGAAATCAATGCCCCATTTTTCAAATGGTCCAACATCGATGACATGATGCAGTGGTGCAAGTGGTAATAAAGTTTTATGATAAAAAATCTAGCATGCATGACAACTTCTAACAACATCAATGCAATCGTCAATATGGTAGGCCAGAAGTAACCAGCACAGAGAATTTTCTATGCGGTAGCATAACCAGATAAATGTCCACCACAAGCATCATAATGGCAATCGTTTATAACTTTCTCAGCTTCCTCATGTGTGAGGCACCTACGAAAAACCATATTGATACTGCGGCAGTAGAGGGTGTCGCCAATGATCAGATAATCTTTGGCTTGATATCGAATATGTTGTTGTTTCAAGCGAGAAGTATCAGACCGGAAAGTTTGGGTTTGGAGATAGATCAATATATCTCCATACCAAGGGCCAGATGATGAGATCATAAACAAATACTCATCCAGAATTGATGGTTTTGCTGTTGAGTCGATGACGGTAGAGGGAAGGTCGCAAAGAAGCTCGGAAAAAACTAGAGATTTATTTGACTTGGATTTGATAAATTCCAAATCAAATTCCTGCAAAATGATGATCCATTTTTAATATTTTCCCCCCAACAATTGACGTGACAAGATGTATGTCATAGGGTTGTAATCCCAAATGACAGTGGTCTTTTAGAGTAGGATATAATGGCAAAATCTCTGTATAGTTTGAATAGAAGCCAAAGCTAGCTTCTCCACGTAAGAATACTTAAATTTCATAATCGATCGAATTTTCAATCCCATCTTCTTCATGGACTAAAACCATAGTAATTATTGTATTTGCAGCGGTGAGATAGAGGAAATAGTCATTCTAATAATTAGGGGAATACATTAATGACGCTCAGATCAAGGTTTCTTTGAGAGCATCAAAGGAAGCTTGTGCAACCTGGTCCCAATGGAAAGAAATTCCCTTTTTCAAAAGTTGAGTAAATCCTTTAGCCATTTTAGCATAGTTGGGAATGAATCTCCTTAGAGAGTTAGCCTTCCCTTGGAGTCTTTGTAATTGAAGTAAATTAGAAGGTGGATGCAGATCAAGAATTGCCTTAACCTTCAAGAGGTCGAGTCGAATTCCTTCTTTGGAAACTATGAAACCAAGAAAATGACCATAACCAACACAAAACACACATTTATGTGGATTGTGTCAAGTTTTGTAGTGTCTATTAGCCTTGTTGGCATTTGGCCCAAAAATGAATCCAAATATGCTCTTTAAGTCTTCAAAAGACAACAAAATCCTGCCAAAGAACAAAACCAATACAGGAGAAGGCCCCTTGGAATGGCGGAAAAGCACTATCGGGAGGCCAGAAACACATAAAAATAGTGAAAAAACCAAGTAGCTGAGGCATACACAGAGAAATGCATAGCAGCCGTCAGATCTAGTCGATCAACGGTCCGAATCTGATCAGCGGGTCACAATCGGCGAAGGCAATTGGTGCAGGCCGTATGGAACTTGCAACGACGATCAGCGATGCAATGTGGACCGTCAATCAAGCACGCAGATCGACGGCCCACATCGCGTCCCAAGATCGCTATTGGAAAATACAAGGAGCGTTCACCATGCGCCCGGGGCATGAGCGATATGCGATTGCGATCAATCGCATCTATGGATAGCAATCGGGGAAACACTATGGAGCGGGGCCGTTATACAAGCACATGTTCGATGCGATTAACTAGGCCTGATGGTTATATACATGATATTGCATAAAATTTGAAGTCCGCAGAAAGGCCATTTCTACTGCATTTTCGTAGTTTTTCGTTATTTAACGAAATACAAAGGGAACCTTGGAGCAGCGTCGATGTGATAAGACCTGGACCCGAAAGTGTTTGGGAATGAAGATATATAATATTTTCAAGTCCGCCAAAGCCATTTTTTAATGATTTTCAATGTTTTAATGTATTTTTGAAACACAAAAGAAATCATGAAACAGGCAGGATTTCAGGCGGGTCGTGGGTGGTAAATGGTTTTGGTCGGGCTCCACCCGATCCCATATAATGGCTGCCACGTGTCCAGGCTGAGGAGAGAGAAAACCACCCTCATCGGGCGGTTAACTCCTATACGAAAGAGCCGCCCGAAATGTATCACAACTATTGGATCTAGAGCTCCTAGATCAACAGTGGAGATGTGATATCACTGCAAAGGCAGACCCAATAGAGGAATATGCCATATTTGAGGACTTTTGAAGTCCGAAATAAATAGAGATGGGCGGGATTTCACAGTGTTGCAGCGTTTTCTGTGTAAAAACAGAAAACAATCATTGGAAACATTTAAAGGGATTACAAAGGCCCAAAGATCCATTCCACCACATAACAAAGGACGAGAGACAGATTGTCGGGAAACAGAGACTAGAAAGAGAAAAAAATGGACACAACACGATGCAGCCCAAAACAGAAGCGATCATGGAGCATCAACAATGCAAAACAACCAAAACCAACAGAAGTGATTGTGGGGCATCTCTGGCATGAGAGATATCCCTGCCAGCGCAACAAATTACCAGAATGCGGTTACTCTTCTACTGGAAGAAGAAACCTCCGAGCCCATGTGTGCCTAGTCATGGCATCAGGTTGTTGAAAAGACAGAGAGGATAGATTAAGACACTCTTAGCCTTTGAGAGCTCAGGGGAATTGTAAAAGCCCTATAAATGGCTGAAAGTTAAATGTATGAGGGGTTCAACTTCTGGAGACTATGGATACTTTGCTACTCAAGCTTCTCATCTTCATTCTAGCAATATAAGCTTCTTTTACTATTATATGTTCAATTTTCATTTTCTCTTCTGTTCTAAGCTTGCACTTGAACAAGTTGTTCATGTTTCTTCTGTGTCTAATGCTAGATAACTGTCATCTTATCTCTGCGTTGATAAATTAGATTTGCAAGCTTTATTTACTTCCTGTAGTTGGCCATTCATATGTTTTTATATATGCATCTGCTGGTACAATTGGTATTCTCCATCTATCCATTGAATATACAGACTATTGAGCATTAGTGGCTTAAAGCCTTGTAAATTTGAGGGTGTTCATGCATGTCTTGAGTAGAAACAGAGTTGAAATGGTTATCTGGCTTGATCCAAACATTCATCCATTCCAATAGTTCTGAGAACAATATTAAAGATTATATGTTGCCAGGCATGTTCGAGCTGCAACCTAGGAGAGCTTCCTGGAGTGATAACATAATTGGCACCGTTTCTGGGGAGAGGAGACTGAAGCTCAACTTCCCTGGGAGATGAAAAAGATCCAACTTTGATGATAGATAAATTTTGTACACTTTTTTGGTTGTAATCATCTATCTGGCGACTCTAATAAAGGACGAACCTCTTGGTGACTCCACGTCATAGTTCTGGCTCAGTTTGTGAGGCATACTTGGAGAAATCCTCAGAAGCCACAAGCTGACCCAGTACCTGACCCTGAAAAAATCATCAAAGAAAGAAAGGAATTGTAGAAAGGAGCATCAGGTTCAGGTAAACCTAAACAATATTCCATATCTCTTCAAGAAAATCCTGTAATAGAACAAATACATGTTGAGAGTATAGCTTCTAATAATAGCAACGAAGAAAAAATCTCAGAGATTCATAAAGCTCCTTATTCTTTAGGTTCTCCTTTTGTTGTAATCCCAAAGGAAACCTCACCTCCTATCCATCATACTCCTTTAGTCCTATCAATCACTCCTCAGCCCTCTGCCATTCAGACTTCCAGTACCCTTATAGCCACCAAAGCTACGGCAGGCTCACAAGCACCTACCAAAATGGAAAGAATCATAGCTACTAGGTATGGACCTCTAGTACTGCCCACTCCTTTGAATGCCATGCCTACTAGAGAATATCAGAAGTATAGGCCCAAGTTCACTGGGATTGAAGGTGTTACAACTGAGGAAAATCTTGAGTCATTCTATAGCTGTGCTGATAACCTAGACATTAGTGAAGATGATGTGTGGATGAGAGTCTTTGTCTAAAGCCTAGATAGAGAAGCTAGAAAATGGTTCAGAGAACTGACCCCAAGATCTATAACAGATATTGAGGCTTTGGATGATGCATTACTAAAGCATTGGGGGGATAAGAAGGATCTTCTCTACTACCACACTGAGTTTGAGAACTTAAAGAGGGAAAATGGTGAGTTGCTGTCTGATTTTAATAAGAGGTTTAACCGCATGTACATACCAGCTGAAGTAAAACCCACCTCTACCTCTGCTAAACTCACCTATGCAAGTGCTTTTGGTTCTGAATTCTACCTACAGTTGAGGGAGAGGCAATGTGATACTTTGGCTAATATGTAGGATGTAGCCTTGGAAGTAGAATCAAACATCATGGCTGCAGAGAAGCTCAAGGGAGATTTTGATAGAAGAAGATAGAGGGGCGAGTCTTCATCATCTTTAGATCGCAAGATAGATAAAATGACCAAGAAGATAGAGTCATTAGCCTCTGAAATGTCTAAATTAAAGGTTGAGCAGCACCCTAGGAAAGGAAGAGTTCCTAATACCTTTTCTCCTAGAAATCCAAATCCAAATCCATATAGAAGAGCTAATGAGCAGTTGCATATTTTGCGAAGAAGCAAAGATGCCTGTGAAGACCAAAGGGTGAAGACCCCTTTTCAGAACACAGTCATGGAGGAAGAGTAGTTTGAAGAAGATGATGAGATCCATTTTCTAGAAGACAAAGGCAGTGCCTCCTTTTTGACCTCAGCTGCCTATGAAAAGTCATTATTCAATGATCAGATCAACCAAGAATGGGATGGTGAAGCTGTTCTGCAAACTGAAGATCAACACAGATATAATCTGAGGTTGAAGATGAACAATGTCAAGGAAACTCCTGTTCATAAAGTTGTTGTCCATGTAGTACAACAAGATAATAAGCAGAAGTGACCATCAGTTGATCCTATCATCCTCAAAGCTCTAGCCCACGAGGTAAGAGGCCCTGACAAGTCTCCTTCTCCTTTAAATTTTGAATCAGAAATCCAGAAGCTAAGAATACTTATACCTCTAATTTAACTAGTGAAGAATGAGTCATTCAAGAAATCTATCCTCGAGGTCCTTGAGCCCAAAGCCATCCAAGCCTCCACCGACTATGCAAATCTGCAAGATGACAAACCGATTGTTCTTCTCAACCCAATGATTGAAAATTGTGAAGACAACTCCCCATAATTCTATGTCTCTCTGACTATTCATGAAAAAATCCTTCACAATTACCTTCTGGACACTGAAGCCAGCCATAATATAATGCCCAAGGCTGTCATGGATATATTGGTCTTGACATTACCAAGCTTTATCTGAGCTATTTTCTTTTGACTCTAGAAAAGTGAAATGTCTAGGATTAATCAAGGACCTAGCCATCACTTTGTCTCAGCTACCCATGAAGAGCATGATGATGGATATTGTGGTAGCAGATGTACCCCCCAAGTTTGGCATGTTTCTTTCCAGAGGTTGGATTAAGAGATTAGGGGGAACATTTCAAAATGATTTGTCTTATGCTACTGTCCTAGTTTTTGGAGGTGAGAGCAAGAGATTATACTAAGAAGCTCAGTTAGCTTATATTATCAACGATGAAAGGAATCCCACTAATCATCCCATCTATGTTGTTGACACTGATTTTGGAGCTTGTTTTCTTCAGATTGAAGAATCTCAGTTGGCCTTCACACGGATTAAGAAACCACTTTACCAGATCATAGAGGAAGAAGGCCCATAGATTTGGGACATGTTATTTGATGGATCTTGCTCTAAGGAAGCTGCAAGGGTAGGTGTAGTCCTTGTGTCCCCCACACAGGAATGCATTCATTTATCTTTCATATTAACTTTTTAGGTCACAAATAACACAATAGAGTACGAAGCCTTGATGTTGGGCTCAAACGCTGCTAAAGAAATGGGCATTAAAGGTCTGAAGGTGTTTGGGGATGCAGACCTTATCATTTAGCAGGTGAACAAAAACTTCCAAGCAAAACATCCAAGGCTGAAAGCATACAAAGATGAGGTGAAATATAGACCATCTCTGCTTGACAATGTTAAATACTGGAAATTTTTTGGAGAGGATGATGAAATTAATAGGCTTTTACAGGTCTTTGATGAATTTGCTAAAATTCATCAGAAGAAGATCAAAAGAAACCTTTGATAGAAAGGTAAAATGGGACAATTTTCAGTTTGGTGACTGGGTTCTCAAATGGGATGCATTTAAGGAAAAGAAGCGCAACCATGGTAAATTTGATGCCTTATGGACATGTCCGCTTGTCATTGCTCAAGTTCAGATGAGCAACATTTTCATTCTGCACAATTTGGAGGGGGAAGGTTTTTTTGGTAGCCCAGTAAATGGGTGGTTCTTGAAACCTTATTTCATTTAAGGCTTTAAAGCCTTGGTATTGTAAATGTGTGTGTTTTTTTTTTTAGGAGGAAGATTTGATTTTGTTTTTACAGGAAAGGCATTGTTTTGCAGTTCTTGAAACCTCACAAGGAGGTTTTGATCCCTAGAAGGAGCCAGTGTTAGCCTTGTTGGCATTTGACCCAAAAATGATTCCAAATATGCTCTTTAAGTCTTCAAAAGACAGCAAAATCCTGCCAAAGAACAAAACCAGTGCAGGAGAAGACCCCTTGGAATGGTGGAAAAGCACTATCAGGACGCTAGAAACACATAAAAACATTGAAAAAACCAAGTAGTGGAGGCATACACGGATAAATGCACAACAACTGTCAGATCTGGCTGATCAATAGTCCAGATCTGAGCGGCGGGTCGCAATTGACGGATATCGGCACAGATCGTATGGAACTTGCGACGATGATCAACGATGCAGCGTGGACCGTCGATCAAGTGCGCAGATCGACAGCCCACATTGCGTCGCAGGATTGCTATTGGAAAATACAAGGAGCACTCACCATGGGCCTGGGGCATGAACGATATGCAATTGCGATCAATCGCATCGGCAAATTGTAATTGGGGAAACATTATGGAGTGGGGCCGTTATAAAGGCATATGTGCAATGTGATTAACTGGACCCGATGGTTATATACATGATATTGCATAAAATTTGAAGTTCACAGAAAGGCCATTTCCAATGCATTTTCGCAGTTTTTCATTATTTAACGAAATACAAAGGGAACCTTGGAGCAGTTCCGATGCGATAAGACCTAGACCCAAAAGGGTTCAGGAATGAAAATATATAATATTTTTTGGTCCGCCAAAGCCATTTTTTAATGATTTTTAATGTTTCAATGTATTTTTGAAACACAAAATAAATCACGAAACAGGCAGGGTTTTGGGCGGGCTGTGGGTGGTAAGCGGTTTTGGCCGAGCTCCGCCCGATCCCATACAACGACTGCCATGTGTCTAGACTGAGGAGAGAGAAGATCACCCTCATCAGGCAGCTAACTCTTGTATGAAAGAGTTACTCGAAATGGATCACAACCGTTGGATCTAGAGCTCCCAGATCAATGGTGGAGATGTGATTCGCTGCAAAGGCAGACCCAATAGAGGAATAGGTCATATTTGAGGACTTTTGAAGTCTGAAATAAACAGAGATGAGAGGGATTTCACAGTGTTGCAGTGTTTTCTGTGTAAAATAGAAAATAGTAATTGGAAACATTTAAAGGGATTACAAAGGCCTGAAGACCCATTCCACCACATAACAGAGGCCGGGACATAGATTGCTAGGAAACAAAAATTGGAAAGGGAAAAAAAAGGGCCACAACACGATGCAGCCCGAAACAGAAAAGATCATGGAGCATCAACAATGCAACACAGCCAAAACCAACAGAAGTGATTGTGGGGCATCTCTGGCATGAGAGAGCTCCCTGCCAGCGCAACAAATTACCAGAATGCGGTTACTCTTATGTTGGAAGAAGAAACCTCTGAGCCCATGTGTGCCTAGCCATGGCATCAGGTTGTTGAAAAGACAGAGAGGATAGATTAAGACACTCCGAGCCTTTGAGAGCTCAGGGGTATTGTAATAAATGGCTGAAAGTTAAATGTATGAGGGGTTCAACTTCTGGAGACTGTGGATACTTTGCTACTCAAGCTTCTCATCTTCATTATAGAAATATAAGCTTCTTTTACCGTTATATGTTCAATTTCCATTTTCTCTTCTATTCTAAGCTTGCACTTGAACAAGTTGTTCATGTTTTTGTGTCTAATGCTAGATAACTGTCATCTTATCTCTGCATTGATAAATTAGATTTGCAAGCTTCATTTACTTCTTGTAGCTGGCCATTCATATGTGTTTATATATGCATTTGCTGGTACAGTCAGTATTCTCCATCTATCCATTGAATCTATAGACTATTGAACATTAGTGGTCTAAAGCCTTCTAAAGCTGAGGGTGTTCATGCATGCATTGAGTAAAAACAGAGTTGAAATGGTTATTTGGCTTGATCCAAACCTTCATCCATTCCAATAGTTCCGAGGAAAATATTGAAGATTGTATGTTACCAAGCATCTCTGAGCTGCAACCTAGGAGAGCTTCCTAGAGTGATAACAGTGTCGGCACCGTAAAAATATGGCTTTCAAATGTTGCGGGTGATCAACCCGTTTATGTGAATGAGTAGGTAAGTCATATAGATAGGGTTGAAGGATGTGTTTGATGTTGTGGAACACATAATTCATTGCCCTCTGAAAGTTTCCCCAGTGTTCTTCAAACCAAAAGGGAGTTTCATATATGAGATTGTGTCCCGGGGACAAATAAATGCAGTTTTAGATTGGTGTTCTGGGCGGATATTGATCTCATTATAGCCGGAAAATCCACCCATAAATAAAAATATTTCAAATCTAGCATATTCATCAATTATCTGGTCGATAAAGGGATTGGGATAGTTGTCTTTTGGACAAGCATGATTAACATCCCTATAATCAATACACACTCATATTGTTCCCTATTTCTTCATGACAGGAAAAATATTGGGAACCCAATCGATAAGAGGAATGGGGTATATGAATCTAGCATGCAAAAGTTTTTCAACTTCTACTTTTATGGCAACAAACTTCTTCAGATGAACAGGACAGAGGCGCTGTTGTACCGGCTTGACATCATGATACATTTTAATCTCATGTTCAACTATACTAGAATCAATACTTGGAATTTACTCATATGACCAAGCAAATATATCATGGAATTAATTAAAAAGAGCACGGTAAGTTTCAAGTTCGGATGGAGAACAAGATTTTCCAACATGGATGTTTTCTATAATTCCAGGTTTGGTCAAAATATCGATAGAAATGGTTTCTTCAATATTCAATAAGTTTCGTTCAGAATCAACTATGTCTATAAATACAGAATTTGAAAGGAAATCAACGATTGAAGGGAGATTTAGTTCATTTGGAATATCTTCTATGTGATCTGGAAGATGGGATCGATGATGATAATCTGCCCATGGTTCTTCTTCTATCATCATTGATTGGATGATTCCTTCATCAGTAGAAAATGTACGTGAAAAAGGATCAGAGGAAGTACCATATTCTAATGAACGATCAACCCATACAATCGGTGATGATGGATTTGGATTTGCTGCACAAGCCAAAAATATTGATTTCTATGCGAGCTCAATTGGGCTTAGCGGCATGGTTTCATTACGTGTATCAACTTTGGAATTATTGGAAATCTTCCATGAGTTAGATGAAGTGGAAGATATCATGTTACATGTCTCAACTTTTGAAACCTCTGCCATTTGTGATAGTGACGGTAGTGAAAAGGTGCCCATTAGGGAAGAATATTTGAAGAGATCTACTCCAATGTTCTGAAGAGATAGCGGATGTCCATGAACTAATGAAATGCTTCTAGTTTGCTGTGAACTAGAGGCAAAGAACGCGAGTTTATCAATTAATGTGATTTCGCCTTTATGGGGGAAAGAGATCATATGAAAGTATGTCAAAACCATAGCAGACATAGCATAAACCCATGGTCTTCCTAGTAAAATATTGTAGTCAAGGGGTCCGTTAACGACCTCAACTTCAATAGTTACAATTTCCCCCCTAGTTCTATCTACAAGTTACTTAAAATTCCACAAGGTGTATAAGTGCGACCATCAAAAGCTTTTAACTTCGTAGGTGATCGTGACAAAGGAGGTGAGCCAAGTGTTTTCCAACAATTCATTGACATGATACAAGTAGATTCATATTCGTCAACAATGGTTCGGTGAATGAGGTGATTAAAAGAATTTACTTGGATCAAGAATGCTAACTATGTTGGTAATTGTGGCGTATAACCCGCATTGTTAAAAACTACGAGATTGGAATCCGTTGGATCAATTCCACCAATTGCTGACAATAAAGCATGCTTTTGGGAGGGATAATTTTGAAGCACCTTAAGCGTCGACATAGCAGAAAGTGACTTAGCCAAATATTCTACTATGTTATAATTTTGTTCTACTCAAGCTTGAGGGTTGAATGTAGATTTATGAACAACTCCCTTAGGTGGTTTTATTGTTAACTCTGGTGTAATGGGTGGTGGAATGGAGTCAGACGAAGCCGAAGTCGAAGTATTGTGTTGATCTATAGCCTGGTTATTCGACGACAACAGTGGATTACTATAACCTTTACTTCGTGTAGTCACCAAAACATTAGTCTTAGGCTTAGTGGTGGATAGCATAAGCACTTGTGAAGTGGAAGCATGATCTTTAGTAACCAGTTGAGTCTTTGGGTTTGGAAAAGGGTTTGTCAACACATCAGTTGTACTAGAATCCTTAAGAAGCTTTGAGACTTCACAGCAGTGAGGATAGTCTTGCGTAAAGTGCTCCTCATTACAAATTAAACATAGGTAATGAGGTTTCCTAGTTGGAGAAGAGGAATTAGATGATTTCTCTTGAGGGGAAGAGTTTTGTTTCTTTTTGGTTTTCCCCCTTTTCTTGCTTCCAAGTTGCTTTTCATTTTTACCTTTATCAAATTACATGACATTTATTTAAGAAGCAAGTGTATTATCAGGTGTATTAGAGGTTTGATTTGAAATAGCAAGTGTTTGACTAGATGGTCTACTTGCTGTTTGAGTGCTTGAAGAACCTGTTAGCCTCCTGCTGCAACAGGTATTCATTTTTCATGATTGACGTTTTCACATGCCAAATATGTCATACTTTGCAGGCTGCAGTGTTCCATATTTCCAGAACAGGCCAATGAAGATGCCATGAAAGTATCCTGGTCCAAATGCCACTGCTGTATTCCATTTTTGATCACAGTTATCAGGAAGTTTTGCATTCAAAGGAGGTATTCAAGCTGGAATTCACTAACCTCCCCTTCTTCTCATTTCCCCCAAGTCACTTACTAACATCCCCCAAGAGGTCAAGATCTGCTTGAGCCTCTCAGGTTCATCATCTCCATGACATTCGCCTTGGTAAGGATCTCCTTTACTCAAGGACTGCTCACTCATCATCTGTGAGCCTTCTTTTCCCCAACAAAGCCTAAGGTCTCATACCTTAGCGCCCTCTTTGCATCTCCATATTAACTATTAAATTTATTATGTAACTCCCCTATCAGTTTTTCCCTTTCCCTATTAAAATCATGTATATAAAACTCCCCTATGTAAATATCCCCTCCCTGGCATTATAGCCATAATTCTACTAAGTCCGAGAAATCACAGTCCATCTGGGGCTGTCTTTAGCCCATCCGCGTCATTAAGGAGCTAGTCTGACATCTGGTCAGCTAGTAACCTCTTCCCTAACCCTAAAACCCCTAAAAAACCCATATTCCGCCCCTAACCCAAAGTTTCGGTGTGTAAATATTAAATCCGCGCCCGTAAAACCCATATAATCCCTCCATTCCCTATGTTTTAACCCACCGCCGCGATACATTAAAAAGGGAATATTCCCACGAATATACCCCACACTAACCCGTCGTCACTTCGCGTCCGCCGCCAACCGTTAGATCCCCCACCCCACAAATCTATGATGGGCGGGACGTCCCATCTCCAAAGCGCCCGGGCTTTAGCATCCGGGAGTTCGGCGGTTTTGCCGTCGTACTCCCGCCACGCGTCAAGCTCTGGGGTGTGGCGGAGCCCCCTCCCCCGAGACCGCCTTTGCCCATACGTGGTGCGCCACAAAACTGCTTACTGCCCGTGACGTCACATCCCACGTCACCCTCTGCCCAGTCACCGCTTGCGTCACCCCCTTTGCCCAGTCACCATGTCGAGTCACCTGCCTGCGTGGCCTCTTGCCACGTCACTGCCACGTGTCACTACCACGTCATCGTCCGTACATGATGATGTCATGCTGACGTCATCTTGCCACGTTGTCTTGCTGACATCATGCTGATGTCACCTGCCATACAGCGTCACGTCATGTTGACGTCATCATCAACCTTTTTGCGCGCAGAGGCGAAAATCGCACTTCGGAGCCCCAAAATCCGATTCTGAGGCAGTTTTTGATGAGCGATTTGCGCCTCTACGTGCCCCAGCAAGCTCGAAAGGCGCAGAATGACCCATTTTTCTTCATGAAGTTTTCCAGAAGGACCAGAAAACAGTTTTGAAAGAAACAGAGGCCGAGCAACGGCCATTAAATTGTGAATAAGACTCACAGCACGATAGAACAACATCAATTTATTGCCAAAGAGTATCAGAGGAGGAAGGAGAGCCAAAGAGTATCCGCCGAAGATTTTTTAGGGGCTCGAGGCACTTGAACATTGATGAGCCCCCTAGAAAGTCAAATCAAGAGGAGTAAGCCCATCCTAGCTCTCAAATCACAGTCAAAAGCATTCAATACCGATGAACAACAATGGTGCGAAGGCCAATGCACAATTATGACAGATGAAAAGCAAAGAGCCACCTGGACAGATATTAACTCATTTTGATACAGCTGCTGTTATAGACATTTTTGTGCCTTACAGCTATAAGCATGAAATGTCCATAAACCAAGGGATCCTAAGTCCCTAAAGATGTTGTTCCAGCTCCTAAAGAAACAAGGTCAACAAATTACAGCTTCTCCCAGAAGTTCTCCACCAGAAACTGCTCAAAACTAGTCAAAACAGGATCATTTCAAGTGCTCCACTAGCTGGCTGCATTGCAAAGCACCCAAATACACTGGCTAGGTGCGTTGCAATGCACTTGAATGCACTACCAGGGTGCGTTGAGCGGGAAATGACAAGTGGCAGAGTCATTCAACGAGGTGGAGAGACAATGGAAGCTTCCAGAATCTTCTCCAATGACACTTGCCTCACTGAATTCGACCAGTGATGAGTAAGAGGCTCCCAGTCTCCAAGTGGAAGCAAGAACTGAGAGAGAGAAGCCACTAATCAACTCATGGGATGACTCATCCTCTTTGCATACATCTATATATGGATCCCTCACCAAGAGATCCGGAGGTTGGAATTTGGTACATTGCAGAGAATTGCTGTTGGTTTTGTGATTGATATCAGAGTATTGGGTGATTTATGCTTTGTTGGAGGTGAAGAAGGGATTCTATGCAGGGAGGTTGATGCTGGATCAGGACTCATCGGTTGTAACTCCTCCTGGATCTTCATGTTTTATCAATAAAACTACTTGAGTTTCTCCTACATGCTTGTATATTTGATGTGTGTTATATTTGTATGTTTAGCTTAAATATGATCCTAAGCTTTTTATGAACATAAATCTATGTCTTTGTGTAGTTTCTCTCTTCTATGAACTTGCAGGAACTTGGTGACGCTCAGAAAGTGAGGGAGCAGATCGGTGGAAGCTGGCAAAGAGAGGATAGATTAGATTGAACATCTAGCGCAAGAGACAGGTCGGTTCATCTTAATCATCTTCGTTTATAGTTCATAAAGAAGAATACAAGAGTAGTTTTCCTTGTTTGTTTCTGAGGTCTCTGTCACAACCCTGTGGGATAGGGTCGTTCTGAATAGACACTTTTCCCGAAAACAAAATGGCGACTCCGCTGGGGATCGTGTCTAGTTAGTTTATTTGTGTTTCTATTGTTGTTCATCTCATAAACTTAGGAGTGGCAAATCGAACTGCGTTTGCCATTTACAAATGCAAAGTAGAGATCTGCTACTCTAGTCTATTCACTGGGCCTGTTTATGATCTGAACAATTGACTAACAAATGATCTGATTACCCTTTGTGATAGCTCTCAAACATCTTGTAAATCAACCCTCTGATTGTACACATTTGATTGCTTTTATCCGGCCAAAAAACCATAGATTAAACTGCAAACCGTGACCCAGAACCCAGAGAAAATTCTCGTTTCTGCTTCAGTGCAGGCTCTGTGAAGAGACTCTGCATTTCAGCGCAATTCCTGAGAGGGCTACCTGCGTTGCAATTCAGTTTCTCTGTGTAGCAGGTGCGTTGATCAGCCTAGCCCTGCCTAGCTGAGGTTCTTTGCTCATCGTTTCCATTTTTGCCTCTGATTTTTGTAGCCTGTGATCAGTGTGTTTGTCTGTCTAAAAACCCCTTTTCTTTGCCTTAATTCCGCCTCAGTTGTATAAAAAAAAATGTATTTGTTTTTTGTATTTTTTACGTCATTTACAGTTTCCCATTGCAAAAGTAAACTGGTCATACTGTCGCCCTTAGATCTAGAACTGTCGTAAGTGTCATTTTGATCTTAGGAGAAAGTTTGTTTGCTGTTGACAGTTGATTACGCTTTTACTTTTGCCTTTGGTTTGAATTTGTGAATTTCTAGTGTCGAAACAATTGTTTGCTTCAAAATCATAAAGTGTCGTAATCGTCTCTACCTTTTGATTTCGAAAAGAAGCTTGTTTGTGTTTTTCACTTGAAGTTGAATTCAAATTTGTACAACTTTCTTTTTAGGCATCAATATTAAGAAAGTGAAAAAAAAATACATGCACAAGTGCATTTGCATATTGACAGTTTGTATGGCTTGATTTAGGAAAAGTGCATTTACAGTGTGCTCTTTGCTCTTTGAGAAAAGATTGTGTCTTTCTTTTCCCCTTGTAGCTAGGATTTTCATTGGTGAAAAGAGATAAAAGCTTGCTTATCATCTTTAGACTGCATTTTAGGAATTACATCTACATCTCGTGGTGAACCCAAAAGGCAAACTTCATAAGAAAGATCAACCTAAAATAAATTCAATGAACTTAACAACGCTTTGTAACTTAACGCACAACATCTAGAGGTCTAGGCTAGAGACGTATTCCAGCGTCGTAAAGCCTGGTAACTGTTGTCCTCACTGTTGGTTGGGTGATTCCTCCACTTTGAGATGATAAGTGCCAGTACGGACTTGTGCTCCCACGTACCATCAAGTATATATTGGGAGACCCCTATAGGCATAAAACCTTTATCCATAGGAAGCCGTGTCGGCCGCCCTACTGATCGCAATGCACTGAACACAGCATTCGGGAAGATTGACCGCCCGTACCCTAAAAAGTATTCTGCGGTTTTGCGATTGGTTTGGCACTCCCTCTACCTAGACCTCCAGAGCAGTCCCTTTCATTCCTTTTCAGACTCCTTAACGGAAAAGGTCCATCTGAGCACTTGTCACTTCAGGCTCATTAAAAATCGAAGGAGACTAGAGTCATCTTTTGTTTTTTCTCGACTCTTTAAAACTGAAAAAGCAAGTTGTGTCAAAAGCGTCTAAAATTCATTTAACACGGAAACATACTTTCCCTTTTATTTTAGTTGATCGAGTAATCCGCAATCGTGGAAGAAATTCAATTGAAACCCCGTCGTTCGCGGATGCTTACGAGTCAACCGTCTTTGTCTTCGGAAGCGAAACCAGTACGGACAAAGCGGACTCATTTAACCGGATCCAAGTCTCCAATCAAAGTTAGAACAAGTGTTCCAACGAAATTAGAGACTCCGGTTACTCCGAGCAATTCTGGAATCCCTGCCTCAACAGAAGAAATTCGACAGCCACAGAAGGACAGTGATACTGATCCTAGTTTGAGAACAAGCACTTGTGTTACTGAACCAGTTCCATCCATAACCGGTTCAGAGAGTCTTACTTTTCAAACATCTGTCGCTGCCTCTTCGGCACCAGAAATATTTTACGGACCTGACGGTCTTCCCCTTCCACCTGGTTTGATTGCGATAGAGGAAATTGTAGAAGATCCGCAAGCAAGTACTCCAACACATTTTGGAGTCGGGGTCACTCTATTTCCTTCGACATCAGAAGTTAGTCTACCACAAGCGGAAGTTCTTGTAGAATCGCTAGGTAATCTTTTGGATAGACTACAAATGTCTGAACAACCGTCAACATCTAGGACTGTGTCTTCTGACACAGCGACGGCAAAACTCCCTGCTGTCACTCCAACAATGTTTGCCGGCATACCATCTGTCCCGACTAGCTCACAACCGCTAGAAGGAGTCCATCCAGGGACTATTTCGACAGTCTCGTCTGTTCCTGTTTGTTCATCCGGAATTATACCCTGAAACTCTTATGTTGAGTCTCAACAAATTGATCCATTTGGAGGTCAATTTGGGCAGTCCAGTCCCCAAGGGCAAACAATTCCCTTTAGTTCTGGATTACCACCATATGGGGGGTAGTACGCCCTTTCGTTACCACCTCTGGGAGGATATCCATACGGGAATTCACAACAACATTCAGGTTATACTGGAATTACATCAAGTGGTTGGGTACCTATACTACCCCAACAACCAAGGGTTGTATATTCAATGCAACAATGCGTACCTGTGTTGAACATACCCACTACGCCAGCTATTGTGACTGTGTCGCAAGTTCAAGCACTGCCTGTTGTGTGTCAACCTCAAGTTTCTCAGGTTGTAATGCAACAGCCTATTGACCCTGCGACTCAACCATAATCACCAACTAGTGGGTGGACACAGGCCCAGATGGGTACAATTACCCCTCACCTTGGTCAAACGGTTAGTATCGGGCAACAACACATGGCTTCACAACCGTGGCTGGTGCAATACCAACAACCACAATTCCAACAAGTATACCAAGGTGCTGAGCAGCAGATCTTTGCAAACAGTGGACAACCGTACATTCAAAACGGTCAAAATCAACCATTTTATAATGGTCAAGTCCACCAACCTTACCAAACATATTAGCATCAAATGCATTATGCCGGTATGCAAAGACCAATTGCTCAGGCGATTCCATCGTATCCTGGGTATGCTTCACCTAACCTGAATCAACAGTTACCATTCGTGGAAACTTTAGAGTTACCTGATTTAAACCGGCTAACAAACGATCCAATTGCTTATGCCCCTTGGTGGCCAGTGATTCCAGTCAAACTTCCATCAGATATTCCTAAATTTAATGGAAATCTGGGTGAAGATCCATCGAATCACGTGATGACATTTCATCTATGGTGTTCATCAAATACTTTAAATGATGATTCGATAAGGCTTCGCCTTTTTCAGAGGACATTAACAGGTCCGGCAGCCAAATGGTACATTGAATTGCCTAGAGCTTCGTTCGACAACTTCAGCACCTTAGCCACAACCTTTTTAACCCATTTTCAATTACCGATAAGGTATGAAATGGGAACAGAACTACTTACCAACTTTAAACAGACAACAGCCACTCACATATCTGATCATATACATGAGTGGCGGCGTCGTCGTAGGATGGTAAAAACGTACGTTCCCGATCAACTATTAGCTGAACGGTTTATCAAGTCATTACTGCCTTCCATCACGGAAGATGTGGCAAAGTGGGGGGTCGTAACAGAAGAGCAAGTGATCGCTCGTGCACAATATCTGGATTTGATTTACACTCAGTCTGGCACGCTCTATGACAAAATACCTGACGCCCCTAGACTGGAATCCTCGATTCCTTCTCCTCCTAAATCAAACAATGACTCTCATGCCGGCGATGGTGTGATTGGCTCGACAGACGCGAAATCGACAAAGGCCACATCCAAAAAGGCCCATAAGGTTTCAGGTCAAAATGCAAAAGACAAACTTCTTGCTTCGGAAGTAAATGCCGTATCGACAGATAAAGGCAAAGAAACCAAGCAACCAGGAAGCAAGAAGAAAGGAAAAGGGAAGAAGAAGAAATAGGATGAGCAATCTCCCGAAAAATCTTCTTCAAACCCTCCTGGAAATAGGAAACCAAAAAGTCCATGCATGATATGCGATGAGGATCATTGGACCTCACAATGTCCATACAAAGCTGAGCTTAAGAGATTCTTTAAAAGTTCGAAAACCTTAGCAATGTTAACCGATCCGTTTCCGAATCCAGGAACAAATCTGGTTGAAAGTAGAAATGCTTCCCCGTCTCAAGTGCTAAAGTTGTCGATTTCGAAGCAACAAAATGATGCTTTGATTTCGACGAGGAACAAAGATTATGGGAATCCTCAGCTATCGAACAACAAGGACAAAGATCAACCAAGTAGTTCAACAACAACTTCGACAAAAGTTGTACCACCCACCATCCCTGAATTGACAATAAAACCGCCAAAGGGAGTAGTACACAAGTCGACATTTAATCCTCGCGCTAGAGCGGCGCAACATTATAAAATAGTGGAAGATTTGGCCCAATCGCCATCCGCTATGTCGACTCTTGAAGTACTGCAAAACTGCCCATCCCAAAGGCAGGCTTTGTTATCAGCCATTGGTGGGATTGATCCAAAGGATTCCAATCTTGTATCCTTTGACCACAAAGGATACGATCCTCAGTTACCAGCTCAATTAGCTTTCCTTGTTCAAGTGAAAGCCCTCAACAAAACTGTTCACCGAACGATTATTGATGAGGGGGCATCTACATGTATCATGTCGATGAGCTGCTGGAAAACTTTAGGATCTCCAACCTTGTCGCGATCTGCGACAACATTAAAAGCATTCGACGGAAGGACATATACCCCGTACGGTATCCTAAATAACTTGAAAGTTGAACTAGGATGAAAAACAGTAGAAATAGATGTTGAAATCATCGATGGGAATCTTGATTACAACATCCTACTAGGAAGACCGTGGATATATGCCATGGCAGCTGTTGTGTCGACCTATTTTAGAAAGATTGCATTTCCCTTTCAGGGGGGGATTACGATCGTCGACCAACAAAACTTCCTCCCCAATGGTTCGCAAGTTACAGGAAGCATTCCCATGATCCATGGAAGCCCCCATTCGCTTCAGAATATCGGAGTAGGCCTACTAAAAGATCCTACTTTCGCTCTTCCACCTCCAATTGATTTGGCGGAAGTAGCGTCGATAGGAACCTGCAATATGATATCTTCCGCAAAGATCTCAGAAAACGATATCAACATGGATCATGCAATGGTTTTGCCCCCGAGCCCAATAGAAATATTATAGCAATCAATGTTTCTGGCATGGGAGGCAAACCCAAATCAACGCTCGTCAAGCGTTTGGATGGATAGGTCTAGAGAATATGGTACTCCTTCAGATCCTTGGTCGAAAGTGCATAACACCGACAAAGGAATTCTCCAAGCTATGGTAGTTGAAGGAGCGCCATGGAATGATTCCCACCATCATTCTCTTCTTCCAAATTATGAAGAAGATACTCAAAATGACCTCTACCATTCTTCAGTAATTGATTTTCTATCAAATACTGTAAATACGGTGGATTTTGAGCGAAACTTGTCCAATATTGAAGAGACTATAGCCATAAATATCTCGACCAAAGCAGAGGTTGTAGAGAATATTTATGTCGGAAAATGTTGTTCTCCTTCAGAACTGGAAATATATAACGCTCTTTTTCACGAATTCAGAGATGTCTTTTCCTGGTCATACAGTGAAATGCCAGGCATCGACTCGAGTATCGTTGAACACGAAATCAAGATGTTAAACTGGTACGACAACGGCTGAGGCAGGTGCACCCCAAGAAAGCCGCTGCCATCAAGGCAGAAGTCGAAAAACTCCTGCATGCTGGTTTCATCTACCCGATTCCGCTAACCGATTGGGTATCGAACATTGTCCCAGTTATGAAAAAACAGGGGACAATTAGAGTGTGCGTTGATTATAGGGATTTAAATCAAGCTTGTCCAAAAGGCAACTACCCTACACCCTTCATTGACCAAATAATTGATGAATGCGCCGGATGCGAAATCTTTTCATTCATGGATGGATTTTTCGGGTATAATCAAATAAATATCCGCCCACAGGACCAGTCAAAGGCTGCATTCATTTGTTCGTGGGGCACATTCGCATATCGAAAATTACCCTTTGGTTTAAAGAATGCAGGGGCGACGTTTCAGAGGGCAATGAATTATGCCTTCCATGACATCAAAAACATCGTTCAACCTTATCTCGACGACCTTCTGGCTCATTCGCAAAAGCAGACTGATCATCCGCAGCATTTAAGAGCGATATTTCTACGTTGCCGACACTACAAGATACGACTCAATCCGCACAAATGTGTATTTTGCGTCAGTTCTGGTCGTTTAATTGGCTTTGTAGTCTCCAAGGATGGGATTCGTCTCGACCCTTGTAAGGTACAGGCAATCATAAATTTGCCTCCACCTTCGAATTTGCTTCAGATTCAGAAACTCCAATGGAAAGCAAACTTTCTGAGGAGGTTCATTCCAAATTACGCCGAACTTGCTAAAGGTTATACACGTCTTTTGAAAAAAGGGGTACCCTTTAACTGGGATCAGGTTGCGCAAGCTTCCTTTGATGCTTTAAAGGATTCCCTAATGAAAGCATCATTAATGTATGCCCCTGATTATCAAAGAGACTTTAACCTGTATCTGGCTGCAGTAGATACGACCATCGTAATGGTTTTAGTTCAAGAAGTCGATGGAATAGAACATCCTATTTATTATTTAAGTAAGAACTTAAATGATACAGAAAGAAAATGTTCTTATGTTGAAAAACTAGCGCTTGTAGCGGTTCAAGCGATACAAAGATTTCAACACTATGTCCTCTTTCGGAAAACTAACATTCTGTCAGATTGCAACCCCATGACTTATATATTGTCGCGACAGTTGCTAGGGGGCAAATATTCAAAATGGATAGCAATCCTTCAAGAGTTTGACCTGGAATTTGTAAAATCCAAGTCAAAGAAAGCTCTAGTTTTCGCAGAATTATTATGCGATCTCCCATCATCGTCCAACGATGAAACATTTGAAGAAACAATCATGGATGAAAGTTTGTTTCTGATATCCGCAAGCAATGCGTGGTATGGAGATATAATCATTTATCTCCAGACCCAAAAATTCAGGCCAAATACCTCTCACTCAGAACAAAAACGTATTCGATACCAAGCAAAAGACTACATGATCGTCGGTGATACACTTTACCGTCGTGGTATTGATACAGTTCTGAGGAGGTGCCTCACCCATGAGGAAGCCGAAAAAGCCCTGAATGAGTGTCATTCAGGTGCGTGTGGGGGGCACCAATCTGGATATGCTACAGCACAAAAAATCTTACGAGCAGGATACTTCTGGCCAACCATGTTCAAGGATTGCATAACTGCAGTCAGAAGTTGCCATGCTTGTCAAATTTTTGATAGCAAAACTAGAAGACCACCCGCACCTTTACAGCCAATAGTTGCTGTTGGGCCATTTACCAAATGGGGCATCGATTTCATGACATGTAACCCCACCTCGACCGGGAGGCATGGGTATATTATAGTCGCTGTGGACTATTTTACCAAATGGGCCGAGGCGATGCCTACATTAGATAATACTGGTGAAACAACTGCCCTTTTCTTTTTCAATCATGTAGTTGCCAGATTCAGCGTACCACAGGCTATAGTCACAGATCATGGATCGCATTTTCGCAATCACATGATGGTTGAATTAGCTGCCAAACTAGGGCTATCTCATGACAGCTCTACTCCATATTATCCGTAGGCCAACGGACAAGTTGAAGCGATCAACAAGGTCCTGAAACGCATGCTGCAAAGGATGATCGGAGTTCACAAAAGAAGATGGCACCTAATCCTGTACTCAGCTTTTTGGGCTTACCGAACGTCGGTAAGGAATGCGACCGGGTTCACACCCTTCCAACTGGTATATGGCCTGGAAGCAGTCTTACCAGTCCAGTGTGAAATCTCATCTCTCAAACTCGCAATCGATCTCCTCCCTGGAACTTCAGAAGAAGAAGCTCGTTTCTTGGAATTAATCCAATTGGATGAAACCCATCATGACACCACGTTGGCTAACAAAGCCCATAAGAAATGAGTCAAGGCGCAGTTCGACAAAAATGTCAAACCCCGTGTCTTCTCGGAAGGTGACTTGGTCCTGCTTTACAACCAAGAATCCGATAAATTGGGAGCGGGTAAATTTAACTCTTTATGGATGGGCCCCTACATTGTTAAGCGGGTGTTAGCAAGAGGAGCCTACGAGTTGATGGATTACGATGGGATTCCACTGGCGCAACCTTGTAATGGGTTGTACCTCAAGCGTTACTATGCCTAATAGTGACCAATATGCTTTTGTTATATTTTTGTTTTCACTAAGAGTGTCTATTTTGGTCGAGTAATCCACCTTTTTACATTTATTGCAGATGTCAAACCTATTGGAGCCATGTGTTGGATATGTCGACGGAGCAAGTCGTAGTTCGCGGAACCTGTCCCCCGCAGCCTGGGCCATTTTTGATCCAAGCGGCGAGTTAGTAAGTTTCAGAGGTGTATGTATTGGTCAATCAACAAACAATATCGCTGAATATAGTGCGTTGATAGAACTTCTCTCTGATTCCATCACTCATGGTATACGCCGGCTAATCGTCAGGCTAGACTCACAGCTCGTAATACTACAGCTCAATGGTATATATTCCGTCCGAAACCCAACTATTTATCGCATGTTCCTAAGGGTTAAGATTTTGGAAAGACAATTTGATCTTATTCAATACCAGCATATTTCCAGAAACTTAAATACATTAACCGACTCATTAGCAAACTATGTGTTAGATAGACATTTGCAAAATTTATAAAAAGAAACGCATCATCAATGTTCTACATGTGGATCACATAACTCAATCAGAATAAAACTCTGAAAATCAAAAATACATATATAGCTGTTTATGGTTTACACATAATGTTCTGTAACCAAGACAAAAATCGGTCACACGACCCAAAACTCAAAATGCTAGGGGGCACCCTAGTCTAATGATGCTCGTGATAGCAAGTCACAGCCTGTGCGATCATGCGTAAGAGACGAGTCCATCGTCGAGGCACACCAGTAGTATGCTGCTGTAACTGCAAAGGCAGCTCGTCAATCCTCACATCCGGGATACCGAGAGTAAGGTTCTCCACACAACTGTAAGAGTCTCGGCCACATCAAGGTCACGAAGAATAACCCTTCCGACGGCCTCTCTTCCTGGGACAACAGCTGGTACTCTCACGCGAGCTACCGAACGGACAGGACCGACATCTGCATGTACACATGAGTTTGATTAGGGTCTTGATAGAACAAAGCACAAGGACATTATAGACAAAAACAGTAAACATAAATATGGGCAGAGATTTTACCAATAGCATCCCACTGCTCGCCATCCGGCAGTACCAAATCTGGATCACCCCGGAAGTCCATACCGGCATATGGATACTCGGAATAGACCATCTCCTGACGATCAAACCACCTGAAGAAGGTATCAGAAAACGAAATCTGAGATTGACCAGCATGCCTAGACATATGGTCAACCCATCTCTGCATGCGTGGTTCAGTAGGAGAAGGTAAGTCGAGTGCAATGTACTGTGGTTGCATCAGTGGTATCTTCTCCAAGGCAAAGGCAGTCAAAATGGAACCGAACCCAAAGTTCTTCAACTTCCCGTTCTTTATCTTGGTCAACTGCTCTTTCATAACAAGAAGTACTGCGTCGCACCAGTTGAACACCTTCGGTTGAAGGCATTCCAAGGCATGCTGCATATAGGATCTGTTGGCTACATGAAGAGATGCGCTACCGGCCATCCTACCAAAAGTAAATAGGATAGTCCTAAGGGACCTATCAGTGACATCACGGATGATGATCTTGCCGTCTTTACTCGGCTGAGATCCTTCCCTGCAATACTGACGGACATAATCTCTCACAGAATCACCTCCTCGAACCGAACCTGACAAAGAGATAGGGGCACCCCGCCTCGACAAGCCAGTCAAGAAATAGATGTCTACTACGGTCAAGGGGATAGATTTGCCCCTAATCTGGAAAACCTGGTTGACAGGGTCCCAAGAGTCAAGCAAATACTTCAGCAAGTTAATCTGCTGTCTCATGCTAGAGATACGGAAGAACTTCAACAAGCCACAGTTCCGCAGCGCGTTCACTGTAACAGGATCATGTAGGGCAATCATGTCCTCTTCTTCATGTTCTCGTTCTCGCCATGTAAGGGTCATTTTGCTCCAATATCTCTGCAAAAACAAACAAGAGAGGAGATTAGATCCTGATTTTGATGAGAAACAGGGAAAAATTCCATTAAAAACTGTGCAACAACTTTCCTTTCTGCGCCCAACGCACCTGCACATGTGTTACAGGTGCGTTGAATGTCAAGTTACCTTCATGAGGACCCACATTCAGTGCAGGTTTCGATGTACCCAGGGTGCGTTGATGGCAGAACGAGCCCATGAAGCCCCAGGGGCTCAGAAAAGCAGGGAACAGGGCACAAAATGAAAAAAGGAAACCATGAAATGAAAGGGCTCGGGTTTAGCTCCTACCTGGTCCAGACGGTGCTGAGAATCGTCCACAGAATCTCCTGAAATCAGCTGATGAAAATCGAGGGGGAAAACACCTCCAAAGCTCCAACAAACCAAGTTCAAATGAAATGGTAAAATGAGAGGTAAAAAACACTTTTTAATTGCTTTCACGTAGTTCAGAGTAAGGTATTAGTGTTTTAATCTCATTTTCAAAGCAAATGTTTCTAACTAGTTTGATGAAGCAGTTGAAAAATACAGTACTATCTTTGGAAAGACAGAGCTATCTATGGTAAAAATCAAAATAAGACCGCTTAATCGAGCAGTTTTAGCGCATAGTTCAAGCTCATTAAAAAATAAACATAAGATCGAGAAAATGTTTCAACCCGTGTTTAAGCTCGTTAAAAAATGAACTATCCTCCGGTAAATAACCACCGTGAATGAAGCATTTTCAGCCATTAAAGCCTTGGTCGTGTTTGCACCGTCACCTCCACTTTTCCATTGGCCGATCATTCACCTCCATTTGATTGTTTACCCATTTTGAGGAACAACTGCGAAGAGTGATTTCACTAGCCATCCTTGTGACACTACCGTGATTGGAGAATTCCAAACCTTACCTGGAATCAACTGCTACCCATTTTATCACTCGTTCCTCAAAAGACGAGTCTTCTTTAAGCTCTTTTCATCTGACTCGTAAAATATGAAAAGATTGCCGAGTTTTGGCCTTCCAGCTCGTTAAAGCGACCGGAAGTGCTATCCCTCCTCTAGATTTTAATCTTTTTGGACCTGAGGGATTATTGCACAAAAAGATCGAGCGCTTGTTTTGTTCGGCTCGTTAAAACTATCGAAAATTCATCCCTTCTGTATTGTTTTATACTTTTTTGGACTTAAGGGATTAGATGACAAAAAAGGAATTCCAAAGTTATCTTTACATACCTTTTTAGACTCCCTAAAAAGGAAAAGGACCGAGTTATCTTTGTCGTTAGGCTCGTTAAAAGGATTAATAGCGACAAACTTGTCTTTAGACGAGAACGAGTTTCACTATCGGTAGGCTCGTTAAAACATAGCGATGGGTTTGCCCGAAGGGAAAATTATAGAAAAAGCATATGTTATCCTCCTCAAGCTTGACAAAAATAAAGAGGTACTGGTCAGAAATGACTGGGGAAAAATTGGGAAGAAAACTTAAAGAAACTTTATTGGTAGCAAGTCGCTCTTGAACATGACACTTCCACTCCGTGCCATAGTCGGGTTGGGTTGTTTCATTCACCGGTCACATCACCATGGTCACGCCATACCATCCACATTTGGGGTAAATGCTACCGATCCATCACATAAGTGTCGCTGACATGTTCAAGAGAAGTCATCCAGAGAAGTCACCCGTGTCCCATCCACTACCATACATTATACTTCACTCTTTCATGACCGCCACCCTGAACCGTATGTCACCAGATCGTTTTCACCTCCATCAAAATCATTTGATCCGTTCCGTGTCATTGATGTGGGATTCATTAAGGCCCTCCTTTGACGGATCGCTTCTTGTCGACATCAGCTCATTATCCAAGAAGTTGATCTAGGAACACCCCTTCAGTACTTTGAAGCTTGCATGCCTCAATGGCAAGTTTCTCACTTCCGGCGACAGGTATACATCAATGACCTTCGACCGAAAGATTTTGCGTGGTGTTCGACGCCAAGTCCTTTATTCACACCACGTGAATTGTACTGCAATACCTTGAGGGTCATTATCATTATCGGTGATTCCTCTCGCGCTTGTTAATAGTTTACATCATTGACTGGTAATCAAGTGATGTCTTTCCATGTTCGACTTCAAAACATTTCTCACATGGATCGACTTGTACTTAGAGTGAAGATCGGACGAGATTGAAGACCCCAGATCTAGTTTCATCCATCCGGGCTGCGATATGTATTCAGGAAAAATAAAGACATTGAAATGTACAGCATTGCAGCACAGATAATCATCCTACCAAAAGGGATGATGACTTCACCAGAATCATCAGTCTACCATCAGACGATTGTTTGTCCTATGTACATGAAAATGAATTTATAAAGCTGAGCATGAGAATGCCCGTCTCAGCTAGATCATGAAAACAGTATGAAAATAATTTATTGTATTGTATCTCATTACAGGTCTCCTCTCCATCATTAGAAGAACTTTGGATCCTCCTAATAAAGCATTTCACCCGATAAACGGCCTCATACTTTAGGGGGCTACTGTTATAGACATTTTTGTGCCTTACAGCTATAAGCATGAAATGTCCATAAACCAAGGTATCCTAAGTCCCTAAAGATGTTGTTCCAGCTCCTAAAGAAACAAGGTCAACAAATTACAGCTTCTCCCAGAAGTTCTCCACCAGAAACTGCTCAAAACTAGTCAAAACAGATCATTTCAAGTGCTCCACTAGCTGGCTGCGTTGCAAAGCACCCAAATAAACTGGCTAGGTGCGTTGCAACGCACTTGAATGCACTACCAGGGTGCGTTGAGCGGGAAATGACAAGTGGCAGAGTCATTCAACGAGGTGGAGAGACAATGGAAGCTTCCAGAATCTTCTCCAATGACACTTGCCTCACTAAATTCGACCGGTGATGAGTAAGAGGCTCTCAGTCTCCAAGTGGAAGCAAGAACTGAGAGAGAGAAGCCACTAATCAACTCATGGGATGACTCATCCTCTTTGCATACATCTATATATGGATCCCTCACCAAGATATTCGGAGGCTGGAATTTGGTACATTGCAGAGAATTGTTGTTGGTTTTATGATTGATATCAGAGTATTGGGTGATTGATGCTTTGTTGGAGGTGAAGAAGGGATTCTATGCTGGGAGGCTGATGCTGGATCAGGACTCATCGGTTGTAACTCCTCCTGGATCTTCTTGTTTTATCAATAAAACTACTTGAGTTTCTCCTACATGCTTGTATATCTGATGTGTGTTATATATGTATGTTTAGCTTAAATCTGATCCTAAGCTTTTTATGAACATAAATCTATGTCTTTGTGTAGTTTCTCTCTTCTGTGAACTTGCAGGAACTTGGTGACGCTGGGCAAGTGAGGGAGCAGATCGGTGGAAGCTGGCAAAGAGAGGATAGATTGGATTGAACAACTAGCGCAAGACACAGGTCGGTTCATCTTAATCATCTTCATTTATAGTTCATAAAGAAGAATACAAGAGTAGTTTTCCTTGTTTGTTTCTGAGGTCTCTGTCACAACCCTGTGGGATAGGGTCGTTCTGAATAGATACTTTTCCCCAAAACAGCTGCCCCCAGCACAACTCAAAGATATTTTCCGGCATTTATTTCTGGATAAGATTAGGTTAAAGTAATCAATTTTCTGTCGGACCTGTTAGGTCGGCTGTAATAGATAATTTCGGATATATCTTCCCTATATATACCACCCTCTGTATTGTTTTAAGGGTTGGTTGGTTGATAGTTTTTCAGTAGAGACTCGCACTGTATACCTAGCATGTTTTCTGTAATCAAAGACTGCTGAAAAGCTTGGAGGAAAGACTGTCTGCACTGTGTCTAATGGTTTCAAGAAGTGAATATGGAATTCTTGCGCTGCAACATGACTCAATAAGTTTTTCTATCTCTGTTTTTTTTCATTGATATACCGTCTAAATAGCAGAAAGAAAGAATAGTCTAGAATTGGTTAACTACCCTCTATGCTCATTTTCTGCTGTTTCTTTATGTTTTCCTCTGGATCAATCATGAATATGAATTACCTTCGGCTCATATTTCCCCTAATCCATTCATCTTTGACAGTTGTCTAGGAATTCTTAATTTCTCCTAGATAGAGTTCATTCACTTTCCCCCTTTTAAGCTTAATGAGAGATTCTTTGTTGCCTCTCATTCCTTATCCCTCATCCCATCCTTTAAGCTTTTCAGTGTTGTTTCATGAGCAGCTACCTTGCTCCTTATTTCTCATGTGACCAAGAAACGCACCAGCAGTCCCACTCCTCGACTCCACGCCCAATGGTTTGAAAACTTACCAGACTATGTCTTGCCTCTCTACTTGAAATATCTTCCTTCCCACCAAAAACAATACAAAACCCTTGTGCATCATACCTAGCCAAAAATCATCCATTAAACAAAGCTAAATCTAAAAGAGAGAGCCCTCTCTGACTGCAGGCAGGCTAGAACCTGCAGTCCAAAGTTGGTCTGTGGTTACCTTGGCCGTATCCTTTTCTGGAGCTTTAAGGACAACCTAAGTGATAACATAATGGCGACTCCGCTGGGGAACTTCCTCAGATAATTTCACAAAGTTTCACGAAGAAAGTTGGAAAGCTCCGCTACGAGGAACCAAACCTTCACAGCAATTCTTCAAATCTAGTTCTGATCGTTGATGGTGGACAAAGATCAGGCACTCAAAGTTAATATATCCACCTGGCGACTCCACATCATCCTCATAATAAAGGCTCCACTGGAGAAAGGAACCCAAAAGAAATGTATGGGCAGATCAGGCTTTTGACCTGGATTTTGATCCAAGAGGTCATGTTCTTTCTCTTCCATAAAATTTTGCTGTACATATTGTTTAAATTTAACTTTTATGCTTTCCCTTTAGAAAATGTTGTAGAAAGCCCTCCTTGCACATTAGAACAACAACCTATCAATGCTGCTGATGCTCACCTCATGGTCAAGGGGGACTCTTCCGTCAAATCCAATCATCCTATCCTTGTTCATACCGAACCCAATCATTTAGCCCCTGTGCACAATCCCGTGCCTCGTAAGGTTCCTGATAGATATAAGACACTAATTTTGCCTCCCGTGCTTAATCCTTTGCCCAAAAATCATCCCATATATCTCCCAAAATTTGATGGAGAGAATGGAGTTACTGCCCAAAAGCATATCCAGGCTTTTAAAGATTATTTAAACATTTTCGAGGTAGAAGATGAGGATGTTAGTGTTAGGATGTTTGCCCTTTCTTTGCAAAGTGAAGTTAGGACTTGGTTTAAAGCATTTCCTGAGGCAAGCATCTCAAATCTCCAGCAGCTATTCAAACTCTTCCTTGATAGATGGATGACCAAAGTCAATTTTCTCATGTTAATAGAAGAATATCAATAGTTAAAAAGGATCCCATCTGAATCTGTTCAGCAATTTTCTGATCGATTCAATCAAGTTTATCATTCTATACCATTGAATATAAGACCTCCCCCTGATTTGGCCCTATTACATTATTCAACAGCATTTGATCCAGAAACAGAATTCCATATGAGAGAAAGGGGCCCCTCTACTATGCAACAGATGTAGAACATGGCGGTAGATGTAGAGGTTAATATGAAAGTTAGGGAGAGGAAGTTGAAAGCAGAAAAAGAGGGTAAACTGGATACCTTGCTAAAGAAAGCAGAGGAACTAAAGCAGACATTCAGAATAGAAGTTGAAGGTTTAGAGCACCACAAAAGATCTGTTTTACAAAGAGCAAGTAATGGCATTCCTGAACAAACCTACTACAAAACAGATGACTTATTCATGCAACCATACATAATGGAGCAATCTCCTGATATAACATATGAATATAATAGCTTCTCTTCTTTTAACTGTCTGCCCAAATATGATCAGTATGACGATGATTATGAACCTAATGACCAAATCAGCTTCGCAGAGGAATCAAAGCCTATTTTGGCAGAAAGCACAGTTCAGGCTCATTTGCTTGAACCCAATGATCAGCAGGCCCAGTTTAGCTGTGAAGAAAAGGAGGAAAACGCAGAGGGCGTTGAGTTTAGCGAAGGAACTTTACCATTTTGTTTCAAGTCTTTTCAGTTTATTAGGGGAGATAATCATGCCATTTATAATCGAGTATCACCATATTTTGATGTTGACCGGCTAGAGGAAAGTCCAGGCCCCGCTCTTAATGCATTAACACTAGATTTGCAGCCCCAAAGTGCTAGTGAGTGTCAGATTGCAGAAGACTCAGAAGCGACAACATGTGACCAAAAAATCCAACTGGATTCCCTGCCTATTGATTTTTAGCCATCTCGGATATTTGAAGAAGAAAAAGAGTAGTCAACACAAATCTGTCAGGTTCCATATGAGTAGGCTTTCAGAGAATTACATGTTCCATTCCATGTGTTGCACAACCCATCTGAGGGCAAGTTGTGTGTTGAGGTAAATCACTGCTCTTCTCCGCTAGTAGGCTGCAAAGCTCAAAATCGAGTTGTGGATGATTCACCAATTTCAAAGCATGATAGCTATCCCAAACTTTTGTACAGTTCTTCAAATTAGTCTAGCAATAATGTATATATGCTACAGGACCCTTTTGTACAGTTTCTTGTTTCAACAAAGAAGGTCAGCAGCTTATTGATCTTCTCAAAGATTAATAAAGCCATATCAGATTGCAAGATCTCCATTTCAGGTAACAGCAAGCATAAGTAGCAGGGGCCATTCATATTTATAATGCTTAAGTGGATGCATTGGCTATTTCATTACACCTAACAGTAGAGAAAGTATTGGTTAGGGTAGGTAGGTAGGATTAATAAAGCAACCGACCAAGAAAATTTTGTAGAATACAGCAGCAATTGAATACAAGGCAGTCTGACCTGCTGTTCTTGACTTTTCACAAGGAAGAGCCATCCCCAAGTGGAGCCACTGTTAGCCTCCTGCTGCAGAAGGTATTCATTTTTCATGATTGACATTTTCACATGCCAAATATGTCATACTTTGCAGGCTGCAGTGTTCCATATTTCCAGAACAGGTCAATGAAGATGCCATGAAAGTATCATGGTCCAAATGCCACTGCTGTATTCCATTTTTGATCACAGTTATCAGGCAGTTTTGTATTCAAAGGAGGTACTCAAGCTGGAATTCACTAACCTCCCCTTCTTCTCATTTCCCCCAAGTCACTTACTAACATCCCCCAAGAGGTCAAGATCTGCTTGAGCCTCTCAGGTTCATCATCTCCATGACATTCGCCTTGGTAAGGATCTGCTTTACTCAAGAACTGCTCACTCATCATCTGTGAGCCTTCTTTTCCCCAACAAAGCCTAAGGTCTCATACCTTAGCGCCCTCTTTGCATCTCTATATTAACTATTAACTTTATTATGTAACTCCCTTATCAGTTTTTCCCTTTCCCTATTAAAATCATGTATATAAAACTCCCCTATGTAAATATCCCCTCCCTGGCATTATAGCCATAATTCTACTAAGTCCGGGAAATCACAGTCCATCTGGGGCTGTCTTTAGCCCATCCGCGTCATTAAGGAGCTAGTCTGACATCTGGTCAGCTAGTAACCTCTTCCCTAACCCTAAAACCTCTAAAAAACCCATATTCCGCCCCTAACCCAAAGTTTCGGTGTGTAAATATTAAATCCACGCCCGTAAAACCCACATTCTCCCGCCATTCCCTATGTTTTAACCCACCGCCGTGATACATTAAAAAGGGAATATTCCCGCGAATATACCCCGCACTAACGCGCCGTCACTTCGCGTCCGCCGCCAACCGTTAGATCCCCCGCCCCACAGATCTACGGTGGGCGGGCCGTCGCATCTCCAAAGCGCCCGGGCTTTAGCGTCCGGGAGTTCGGCGGTTTTGCCGTTGTACTCCTGCCACGCGTCAAGCTCTGGGGTGTGGTGGAACCCCCTCCCCTGAGACTGCCTTTGCCCATAAGCGGTGCGCCACAAAACTGCTTACCGCCCGTGACGTCACATCCCACGTCACCCTCTGCCCAGTCACCGCTTGCGTCACCCCATTTGCCCAGTCACCATGTCGAGTCACCTGCCTGCATGGCCTCCTGCCACGTCATTGCCACGTGTCACTGCCACGTCATCGTCCGTACATGATGACATCATCTCGCCACGTCGTCCTGCTGACGTCACCCGCCGTACAGCGTCACGTCATGCTGACGTCATCATCAACCTTTTTGCGCGCAGAGGCGAAAATCGCACTTCGGAGCCCCGAAATCCGATTCTGAGGTAGTTTTTGATGAGCGATTTGCGCCTAGCACAAATCACTCATCGCTAGATTTTTTGGGCCTAAATGGGGAATCTTCAGGGAATATTTTTATTCTGCGGGCCCCAGCAAGCCCGAAAGGCGCCGAGTGACCCATTTTTCTTCATGAAGCTTGCCGGAAGGACCAGAAAACAGTTTTGAAAGAAACAGAGGCCGAGCAGCGGCCATTAAATTGTGAATAAGACTCCCAGCACGACAGAACAACATCAATTTATTGCCAAAGAGTATCAGAGGAGGAAGGAGAGCCAAAGAGTATCCGCCGAAGATTTTTTAGGGGCTCGAGGCACTTGAACATTGATGAGCCCCCCAGAAAGTCAAATCAAGAGGAGTAAGCCCATCCTAGCTCTCAAATCATAGTCAAAAGCATTCAATACCGCCGAACAACAATGGTGCGAAGGCCAATGCACAGTTATGACAGATGAAAAGCACAGAGCCACCTGGACAGATATTAACTCATTTTGATACAGCTACCCCCAGCACAGCTCAAAGATATTTTCCGGCATTTATTTCTGGATAAGATTAGGTTAAAGTAATCAATTTTCTGTCGGACCTGTTAGGTCGACTGTAATAGATAATTTCGGATATATCTTCCCTATATATACCACCCTCTGTATTGTTTTAAGGGTTGGTTGGTTGATAGTTTTTCAGTAGAGACTCGCACTGTATACCTGGCATGTTTTCTGTAATCAAAGACTGCTGAAAATCTTGGAGGAAAGGCTATCTGCACTGTGTCTAATGGTTTCAAGAAGTGAATCTGGAATTCTTGTGCTGCAACATGACTCAATAAGTTTTCCTATCTCTGTTTTTTTTCATTGATATACCGTCTAAATAGCAGAAAGAAAGAATAGTCTAGAATTGGTTAACTGCCCTCTATGCTCATTTTCTGCTGTTTCTTTATGTTTTCCTCTGGATCAGTCATGAATATGAATTCCCTTCAGCTCATATTTCCCCTAATCCATTCATCTTTGACAGTTGTCTAGGAATTCTTAATTGCTCCTAGATAGAGTTCATTCACTTTCCCCCTTTTAAGCTTAATGAGAGATTCTTTTTGCCTCTCATTCCTTATCCCTCATCCCATCCTTTAAGCTTTTCAGCGTTGTTTCATAAGCAGCTACCTTGCTCCTTGTTTCTCATGTGACCAAGAAATGGACCAGCAGTCCCACTCCTCGACTCCACGCCCAATGGTTTGAAAACTTACTAGACTATGTCTTGCCTCTCTACTTGAAATATCTTCCTTCCCACAAAAAACAATACAAAATCCTTGTGCATCATTCCTACCCTAAAATCATCGATTAAACAAAGCTAAATATAAAAGAGAGAGCCCTCTCTAACTGCAGGCAGGCTAGAACCTGTAGTCCAAAGTTGGTCCGTGGTTACCTCGGCCGTATCCTTTTCTGGAGCTTTAAGGACAACCTGAGTGATAACAGAACCTATCACACCGTCATCTTCATGAGAGTCCTTACTGGATGGAGGTGGTGGAACAGTAAAATCTAGGTCTAGGTGAATTTGGAATCTTATCATAGAGTGTTCCAGACTGGGTGTAAATGAAGTCTAAGTATTAGGCACGAGCAATTACTTTCTCTTTAGTAACAACTCCTCCTTTAGCCACATCCTGGGTGATAGATGACAACAAGGATTTAATAAACCACTGAGCTAAAATTTGATCAGGAACAAAAGTTTTGACCATTCGACGACGACGACACCACTCATGAATATGATAAAAAATGTGAGTAGCAGTGGTCTGTTTAAAGTTGGTCAACAGTTTTGTTCCAATTTCATATCTGATGGTTAATTGGAAATGGGTTAAAAATGTAGTGGCTAAGGCTGTGAAGTTTTCAAATGAAGCTCGTGGTAATTAAATATACCACTTTGCAGGTAGACTAGTGAGCGTTTGCTGGAAAAGTTGTAGTCTTACTGAATCATCATTTAGGGAGTTGGATGAACACCATAAATGAAAAGTCATAAAATGATTGGATGGATCTTCTCCAGGGTTTCCATTGAAGTTAGGAATATCAGAAGGCACTTTGTGTGGAATCATTGACCACCAAGCTGAATAAATAATGGGATCATTGGTAAGATGATTTAAATCCGGTAATTCAAGTGTTTTGACAAAGGCAACTGTTGGTTTAGGTCGGGTTGAGATTAATCAGGGTAAGACGGAATTGCCTGGGCAATAGGCCTTTGCATACTAGCATAAGGAATCTTCTGCTGGTAACCTTGATAGGGGTAGGTTTGTTGAGCATATCTAGTATAAGGTTGTTGTTTGGAACCAGGATAAATTTGATGTTGACCAAAACCAGCATAGGCTTGTTGACTAGAACTTGGGTAAGCTTGCTGTTGACTGAACCTAACATAGGCTTTTTGACCAAGTCTAGGATAAGTTTGGTACTATTGGAATTGCTGTTATTGGTATTATTTTTACCACGGTTGTTGATACAACAGTTGTTGCCCACCAGTATAAGTTTGACCTGGTTTTGGATAAATTGGACCAATATAAGTCTGAGTCATCGCAATTAATGGTAAACTGGCCTGAGGTTGTTGGATTCCAGACACAAATGGTTGTTGTAAAATGGCTTGGGAAGACTGAGTTTGTAGAGCTGAAACTTGAGGGTAAGAGGTTGAAGGACCATCTTGTAAAGGTTGAGATACAATCAACTAAGCTTGCGACTGTGGAAAAGTCGTAACGACATGCATAGTAGGTATGGATGAAATAGGTTGTATTGGTTGTGATGAATACACAAGCCTTGGTTGAATAGGCATTGTAGGCTTCCATTGACAAAAAATCATTCCAGAATAAGTTGGACCTAAAGATGACGGTATACTACCATATGGTGGCCCATAGAGTATGGAGAATAAGCAGATTGGGCATATTGTTCTCCATATGGAGGTAATCCAGTGTTAAGTGGATACATTGGACGATAAGCAGATGGACAAACTTGATATTCACTTGATGGATCAAACTGTTCAGTATTTGTAAGTGAAGAACTAGGTAAAATTCCTGTGGACGACATGGGTGAAGACCATGGACTAGAAGAAACACCAGAGTGAGTTCTAGATAATGATTGGTAACCCAGTGGGACAGATGGACCACCATACATATGTGACTCAGGTGTTGTGGCAAACATCGAAGAAGTAGCAACAGTAGATGATGTCGCAACTATAACAGATGATAAAGTCTCGGAGGTTGTTTCAGCCATAGTCAAATAAATGTCCTAATGAATCTACAAGAGTTTGAAAGTAAACAAGATCAAGAGGAGCGATATAACTTAACTGAGGAAAAGAAGGATAAAGATAAAATCATGGTCCAAAACAAGTTGGAGTTCTAGGTGAAGTTTCTTCTTCAAATTCCTCTTCAATACCAATCAAATAGGGTGGAAGGATTCCACCTTCAGGTCCGTAATAAATTTCAAGTGTTTGAATTCGTGGTAAAGCAGAAGTCTCAACAGTTACAGATGTCTAAGGATAAACTGGTTGATTGTCTTCCGCTACAGGAACAACTTTGGTTGTCCAACTTCGCAATCCAAGTGTTCTAATAAAAGAACAATGGGTTCAGGATGAATTTCTTGAACAACTTCTAGTTGAGGATCAAATTCTTGTTGGACAACTTCAGTTACCGTTTCACTGAGTTCACTTTCAACGTCCTCAGGTAATTGTAAAGGTTCCAATTCAGTAACAAATAACCAATAATAGTAGGAGTAACTGGAATTGCAGTACGTACCAGTATAGGTGACTCTGGTAAATCAGATGAAGAACCCGAAGTTTGTGATGTACTAGACTCAGTTAAAAAAGACCACTTTCACTAATTAGGTGTAGCTTCAGGTGGTAAAGGTGGTTTGCTTGTTGTCCTATGTGAACGATGGGGTAAAGGTTGATTTTCTTGCATGATTTTTGATTGATTTTATTATAAAAAGAAATAAAGAAAAAGAGGGTAATCTAGGCAAAAGAATTACCAAGTAACTGTGAACTGTAATATACTGCCTTGGAGGAGCCAAGGACTTAACATACGTGCAGGTAATCTTTTCGAATGTTATTTTTGGTGTATCACAGTATACAAGGCAACTAGCTTGGTTACCTATGGATGGATAGCAACCTAATGTAGTCCTCCCAAATATACTTGAAAGTACATGGAGGCCCAATCCGTGTTAGCGCTCTCTAATGCGAAACCGCATAGTGAGAACATTCCCTTATACTTTTTGTACTATAACACTGCACGATATACCCGAAAGTATGTGGATGAGCTACAATATACTTACGTACGTGGAATGAGGTATCACACTCGGAATGTATCACAGACCGTTAGCAACAACTGCTATGTTTAATGATGCTGGAACATGTCTCTAGCCTAGACCTCTAAATGTGATGCGTTAAGTTACAATGATCCATTAGGTTAATTGAGATAAATTTTAGTTGATATTGTTGAAAGGTTTTCCTTTCAAGTTCACCATGTGATGTTTCCGAAACTCCTAGAATGCAACTAAGATGGGAAACATTCTTTTCATTTGTTTAAACAATGAAAACTGTAACTAAAAGGGATAGAGCAATCAGAATATCTAAACAAAGAGCATAGAGCACATCTAATGCAACTTTCTCTATACCATTCCTACAAGCACACACAAACTTCTAAATGCATTATGCATGTTTTTCTTTTCATTCCTTTAATGTTTAGATGCACATAAAGAAACTAAATGCACAAACGATTAATTAATGCTTTTCACAAGAAATGAAGACTTTATGACGGTTTCTTTTTCAAAGAAATGAAGACTTTAAGACAATTCTTTTTCAGAAAAGTAAAGACTAATCAATATAAGCTAACTTTGGGATTGATTTGACAATGATAAAGAAAACATAAAGAAACATTGAACAAACAAAGCCAAAGTGGGCATGGAAAGGAAATGCTAATTTGGACTTCAGGGACAGAGAAACATTGACCATTCAAAAAACAAGATGTGAGACAGTTTGGAAAAAATCAAGAAAAAAGATGGGTTTTTGGCTTAATAGGGACCAACGCAGCCCTGAGTGGGAGACAATGCATTGCAGAGCATTATCGCTAGGCTAAGGTTGCTCTGCAGCGCATTGTGTCAAGAAAAGAAGTGCATTGATGCCAGAGAGCACTATCAACACACAAATAAGCACACATTTTGACCAAACAAGCTTCAAAATGAACATTTCGAGGATTCTCACCTAGCGCAGGCTTGAGTGGGCTTAGGTGCTCTGCAATGTAGCCTGAATGGGGCTACCTGCTTTGTAGAACACTTACCCCTGGCCAGAGGTGCGCTGGTGACCACTTCAACAGGGTTTGAAGTTAGGAAACTCCCATGGATGAAAGCACTCAATGAGGTGGCATGTCTAGGGCATGTAGCAACTGAATTAGAGTTTGATAGACCTTTTTTACACTGATTTGATCATCAGGAGTGATGTGCCCAAATAAACCTGTAACACATCCCTTTGACAGAATTAATGAATAAAATTTCCTATAGATCACAAGTAATGAAAGCCCTAAGCATAGTAGAAAATGCTGATACAGTCAATGTATCAGATGATCAAACCGAAATATTGTTTGGCCCTGAAGTT
The DNA here is from genome assembly GCA_031772625.1 of Pinus tabuliformis. Classification (NCBI taxonomy): domain Eukaryota; kingdom Viridiplantae; phylum Streptophyta; class Pinopsida; order Pinales; family Pinaceae; genus Pinus; species Pinus tabuliformis. The sequence goes on along the minus strand of CM062816.1, from coordinate 41,197,496 downwards.
GATGGTAAACTTCAAGAGGGAGATGTACCTCCCTTTTATGTTAGTTTTACCATTCATGATAAAATATTATATAATGCTATGCTTGACTCAGGGGCCTCCCAGAATCTTATGCTTAAGGTAATCATGGAGAAATTGGGATTAGATATAACCAGAAGGTATAAAGATCTGTTTTGATTTGATTCGAGTCAAGTAAAGTGCCTTGGACTTATAAAGGATTTATGTGTCAACTTGGTCAAAATACCAACCAAAAGTATGCTAATGGACATAGTTGTTGCTGATATACCTCCCAAATATGGCATGTTGCTTTCCCATTCATGGGGAGCCAAACTCCGGGGAACCTTACAGATGGATATGACTTATGCTACAATCCTAGTATTTGGTCAGAATATGAGACTTTATAGGGAGATACTCATGAAATTCATGGTCAAAACTCATGAGTGATCTAATAATTATCCCTTATATTCTGTCCATTCAGATCTTGACTCATTTATTCTGTATAATGATGCAAATGTACAAGAAAATGCTCGTAATAAAAACGCTAGATTTTACCTCACTGAGGAATGCCAAACATTAATCAATGAACAAGATAAATCAGATGAAGTTTTATGGAATTTGAGTTTTGATGGATTTGTTAGTAAAGAAGGGGCAGGTGCTGGTATATGGGTTTCCAATTCTTACACTTGTCACTTAGAGAGTCATTCCTATAAACTGAATTTCCAGAGTTCTAATATTGTAGTAGAGTATGAAGCCTTAATCTTAGGGTTACATATTTAAAGAAGTTGGGTGCTAAACTTATTTCCATTCATGGAGATTCTGAGTTGGTAATAAAACAAATCAAAGGAGAATATTCTGCAAAACATCCAAGGATGAGAGCATATAGGAATGTTGTGTTGGATTTTCTAGATTCTTTCACTGAATATAGTTTGTCTGTGGTTTCAAGAGATCAAAACATTCTGCCTGATGGTCTTGCTACTTCGGCAAGTACTTGTAAATTACCATTTCGTCCTACTTGCCAATATATTGTCGAAGTGAAAAATAGACCTATTGTACCTGATAACATTAGATACTAGTAGGTTTTTGGAAATGATGCCCAGATTGAGAATTTTTTGCAGTCCAAAGAGGAATTTGAAGATGCTAATATAGATATAGAACTTGATGTAGAAGATATTGTACATAGTAGTGTGAATAAATTAGAATTGAATGAAATAGATGAAGAGAAACAAGAAACTAAAATTTTACAGCTCAAAGATAATGTCTTACCTAGAGGGCTAGTTCCATTAGAAGATTTGTTTGATTTCAATGATGTAGCTAAGAAGCCCAAAATTGAACCCACTAGAGCTGGTATTGAGGAACACAATATTGGGACTGAAAAAGAACCCAAAATGATCAAATTGTCCAAATGATTATCCCCATCCGAGAAGCTAAAATACATTGAATTGTTCAAAGAATTTGTTGATGTTTTCGCCTAGAGTTATGAGTATTTAATATCCTATGACACAAGCATTATACAACATAAGATTCCCTTAAAATAAGATCATAAACCTTTTAAACAGAAATTAAGGAGAATCAACCCAAATCTTATGCCTCTTATCAAAAAAGGAGTAAAAATATTGTATGATGCAAAGATCATGGTGCCTTTGAGATATTCCAAATGGGTATCCAATTTGGTTCTCACTCAGAAAAAGACTGGTGAGATCAGGCTTTGTATTGATTTCTGTAACTTGAAAAAAGTCTCTTTAAAAGAAAATTACCCTTTGACCAAGATGGACCACATCTTGTACAAGGTGGCGGGATCCATCAAAATTTCCCTGTTAGATGGCTTTTCTAGTTATAACCAAGTCTTAGTACACCTAGACGATCAAGAAAATACAATGTTTACCGCACCGTGGGGCACTTTCATGTATGTGAAAATTCCTTTTGGTCTAATGAATGCTGGAGCTGCTTTTCAGAGAGCAATGGATTTTACTTTTGTTGATGAAATGGGTCATTTCATAGTTATATACCTGGATGACATCACTGATTTTTCAAAAATAGATGCAGAACACCTAAATCACCTCATAAGAGTCTTTGAAAAATGTAGGAGATTTGGTATCTCCCTCAACCCCAAGAAAATAGTGTTTGATTTGCAAGAAGGAAAACTGCTAGGACACATAATTTCAAAGGAAGGAATCAAAATAGATCCCAGTAGAATCAAAGCTATACTCAAAATCATGGAAAATTTTAGGGGCGAATTTTCGCCCTTAGGCTAAATTAAGGGGTTTTATATTTTTATTGGGCGAATATTTTGTATCATAGTAAATTGTTACAAATCACCTCAAATTTATTTTATAAAAAAATTAGGTATGGAGATTAGCCCACCTTATTTTAAGGGAGAGGGTAAAAAAAGTAAATTTAGCCCTTGAAATTAGGAGTTACAATTTTCCATTTGCCCTCATTTTCAAGAAAATGTATTTATGATAGTTATAAATAAAAATATAAATACAATGAAGGTATGGTAAATAAATAAAATCTCTTTTTATACTTACTCCAAAGGTATGGTAAATAAATAAAAATACAAATAAACTAGACGTATGGTAAATAAATAAGACCTCTTTTTATATTTAGTCCATAACCCTCTTTCTATTTAAGAAGGCTCAAAAACGAGGTTTCATTTAAGTGAATCATATGGGCCAAATACCATATTTATAAAAGAGGTATGGTAAATTAATAAAAATATAAATAAACGAGAGGTATGGTAAATAAATAAAACATTTTTTTTTTTTTTTATATATATTTACTCCATGTGTCACCTTATATTTATGAACATGCAACATGTAAATAAATAAAAATATAAATAAAGTGGAGGTATGGTAAATAAATAAAACCTTTTTTTATACTTCAAAGGTATGGTAAATAAATAAAAATATAAATAAACTATAGGTACTTTTTATATTTAGTCCATAACCCTCTTTCTATTTAAGAGGGCTCAAAAAAGAGGTTTTATTTAATTGAATCCTATGGGCCAAATACCATATTTATAAAAGAGATATGGTAAATTAATAAAAATATAAATAAACAAGAGGTATGGTAAATAAATAAAACATCTTTTATATTTACTCCATATGCCACCTTATATTTACAAACACTCAAAAAATGAAGCCTATGGGCCAAATACCATGGGCCAAATTATTATTAATACAATGCAAAAAAACATTATTAGCCCTAATATTAGTATTAATAAAAATAAAGATGGCACATGATATTGACCCATGGTATTCACATGGAATGCAGCCTATTTAAAGGGGGGAATTAAACTAGCATAGATCCATCTTTACTCTGGATCAAATATCGTGATATGCAAACTAACATAGACTGAAAAAATATTTGATCTCTCTCGGTGCTTGGTAGATCAAGAGTAAAAATGGATCTTGTACTTTAATGTCACTTAAACATTTTAACTTGGTTAAAAAAAATAAAAAATAAAAAATAAAGATCAATTATTAATTTTATTAATTTTTATAAATTACTAATAGTAGTTTTTAAGCTCCAGGTTTATGATAACCCATGGTAGTACCATGGTATTCATGTGAGCATAGACTATTTAAAGGGGAAATTCTATCAGCTTAGATCCATCTTAATTCCGGGTCTATCAAGGGGAAATTCTATCAGCTTAGATCCATCTTAATTCCGGGTCTACCAAGTGCTGGGAGGGATAAATAGATTTCATCCCTCTAAGAGTGGTAGATGTGGAGTTAAGATGGATATAGGTTGGTTTTTATGATAATAAAGATATTAAATAGACTTAGGAAATTATATTGTAAAAAAATCTTAAGGTGAATGGTTAAAGCTACATTTAGTCACTTCACAAAATTTAGTAAAAAATATCGATATCTCCATTAATATTGGTTTTCTTGATTTAACAAAAAACAATTCAAAACAATGAAATCTTAACTCTTTCCGCATCACCCTCGTAGAAGAGAGATAGTGGTTGCCCAGATTTCCCACCATTTTTCAAACATTCTCAATATGATATCTTCATGAAAAGTTAACGTATTGATCTTGGATTAGTAGTTTGAAAAATATGTTGGTTTGTACAACCTTTCATCTTCTCTGCTATTCTTGGTTTGTCGTAATGATTTGTAGGGGTTGGGTCACTGCACCATATTTTCCTAAAAGGCGGAGATTGTGCACCAAAAAGGAAATTAATCCACATGTCACATTGCTGTTAAAAATGGTATGAAGGTAGTGAATTATGCTAATAAGAAATTTAGATTGGGAGAGACGTAATTAAATTTTATTATTTAATTGAAGATTTCCAATTAAAATAATAATAAATCTGCATTTATATATTTATATATTGATTGGAAGGCTTCTGCCAACAATCACTTTTTTCCATTAGATCCCCTTCAGGCCTTTGGGATACCTACTACTTCATTATATTATATAGTTGGGGCTTGCTACTTGTTGGCGTGTTGGGGTAAACAAACTTGATGTGTTTTTTTTTTTTTTATCTTGCAGTTGGAGTCTATGGAATGAGAAAGAAATTTGATAGCTTGGCAAAAGTGGTAGCTTGACAAAAGTGGTAGAGAAAACATTAATCTCTCCTACCATGACAAACATGGCCACTAAAACTTGCAACATTGTTTGTAGGAAGTGAAAATTATGTTTCTTTTTTCCAAACATGTATCTTAGTCTATTACAATTTAATGAATATGTTTTATTATTATCATATATGGTTTCATACTTTAAAAAAACATTTTCCAAGACTTCAAAATGTTTTATTATTCAGTGAAAGATTTTCCAAGATCTTACAAGATTTTATAATTCAGTGAAATATTTGCCATGACTTTAAAGATAATATAAGCTAGTTGATATGATAATCACCCTATGAGTGATCTCAATTAAGAATTATTAAATGGAGGTATTACAGACTGATGTGCTGGTGTGTGTCTAGGTTATTTAAGCAATGGATCGATCATATTGCAAATACATAGACACTTGAAATGGAAGACAACAGAGAAATACAATAAGCAAATATAAGAACACAAGAAACTAATAAGGAGTTCACCCTATCCTCCAGGGCTACATCTCCAGTCCAACTTTTAGTGGTGGCCTTCTTTTCTTGTGTCTTAAAGCAGAGATTTAGAAAGAAGGAGCTCAATATGAGTCTCCTATCACAGGATAGCTTGGCAGGGTGGTTCTTGGATTCCCTAAGCCACTGGAGTGCACAGACTCTTGGCCTTACCAGTTTTCTGACCTCTTGGGTCTACAATGGAAGGAGCCCAAAGTGGTGCTCGGTCCTGACAGATCCCCTCACAGATGGCTCAAATTTCTCAAGCCCTTTGGTGCTCGATGCTGCCTTTGGTCAGCTTAACCCTCTGTCTTCTTCCTGCTTTTTGCTCTCTCTGTCTGTTTTCTCTGTTCTTTCGTGTGTGTGGGTGTCTGTCTCCCCATTTTTCCCCTGTTGTTCCTTCTACTGGTCTGTGCATGGCTTTAAAGCCACTCGAGCTCATGGCTGTTCGATTCCTCTTCCAACTTTGTTGGATCGTTTGCCACAGCTTCGCTTGGAGTTCCCTGTCTCGACGTCATCATCAGACTCACAGGGAGCGACCACTTTTCCTCCTGCGAACTACGCCAACTTTCTTCGTCGGTTCGTTTTGTCGGTTACGTTATGGAATGAGTCATATGCCACCTTGGTGGTCAATTTGGACTTCAAATTCTTTCATATCGCGACTTAATCCCCCATCAATTCCTTCTTCTCCATCAGGCGCGATCTCAGCCATTAGATCTGGATCCCTCAGATCCAATGCCATCCGCTCATTTCGCACGGTTGACTTGTTTGATCGTTAGTGCACGATGAGCAGCGATTTTATCTCTCCTCTGCTTGCCATGTGACGGGCATTGAGTGGAATCGCTCCATTTTCGCCAAAACTGCTTACCGCCCAGGGATGCATCCGATCAATACCACTGGTTTTTGGAGCGCGGGTCCTGCCTTTGCCTTTAGCCTTTTTCCCCACGGTTTTCCTAGCTCTCATGTGACCGAGCGCTCAGGGCTTCTCCATTTTGAGGGTTTTCGCCTAGCGATGGCGCATCAAAACTCCCTCTGTTTCCCAATCCGGGCCTCCCAGGGGCTAATTTCGCCTACTGCATAGTCTCCATGGGCCTCGGTCAGCGCAATTTGACTAAGGTCCTCGTCGTTCCACGCTAGCTGCCAACTGCCATTGGTTTAGAGGTGTTTTTTATCGCTGCTCTTAATTCTTTGAAGTCTATCCCAACTTGGTACAGTTGTGGTTCTTTTGACCATTCTTTATGGACCCAATTCGGATCACAACCTTCCCATTGAAAAGCTTTTGGACCACCAAAAGTTGGTTTTCTTTCAAGCATCGACTAAGTGAGGATATTGTTGTCTCACTTGCCCAAACTCAATCCACCTTGCACTGCTCGGCTTCGAACCTTTGAGTCTGATTCGAAGGTACTCAACATTTCCTCTACGTGTTGTCCTCACCTTCCTGTCCAATACTGTGTCTTCCTGCAATTCATTCAGATATTCAGGTAGCAGGTCATCAATAGAAGGCAATTGACTTTGCTCTTCAGGATCCTCAATCATTGAAGGTTCAAACAATCTCAAGAAATATGCATTTACGACTGAGTAGATGTGCATGTAAGCTGGTAGATCAAGGCGAAAAGAATTTTCACCAATCCTCTCAAGTATCTTGAAGGGTCCATACCTGATAGGCCTTAGCTTTTTACCTTCACCTTGCATCCTGTCCTCGCTGATATACAACCAGACCTGGTCACCAACTTGGAAACTATGCTCCACCTGATGCTTGTCATGCCTTGCCTTGGCTCCTTTCCAGCTGTTCCTGTACTACTTGGTGGATCTCCTGGATCTGTTCAATGAACCTAGTTGCCTTGTCCACATCACTGTGTCCCTCAATGGTGGTATGTTTACCAAAGACAAAATCCAAAGGAGACCTAGGTTTGAAACCAAAATAGGTTTCAAAAGGAGATCTCTGTGTAGAAGAATGTTTTGCTCTGTTGTAAGCATGCTGCACATAACTCAAGTGTTCATCCCAAAGCTTAGGATGTTTGATGCAATATCCTCTGAGTAGCTGGATCACTGTCTTGTTAACTACTTCTGTCTGGCCATCGGTTTATGGATGAAATGCTATGCTTTTCTTCAGTTGGGTGTCCATCAGCTCCCACAGACTTGACCAAAACTTCCCCACAAATCCGGTGTCTTGATCAGATACAATAGAAGTGGGTAACCCAAAATGAACCCATACATGTTCAAAGAATAGCTTGGCAGTTTGTTCAGCTGTAATCTGCTTATTACAAGGTATCAAAATGCACATTTTGTTGAACCTATCCACAACCACATACATATAATCATGACCTTTCCTAGACTTAGGCAGCCCCCCAACAAAATCCATGGAAACACTTTCCCAAGGGTGATAAGGAACTGGTAATGGAGTGTACAGGCCTAGTTTTCTATTGCTGGGCTTGCTTTTGGCATACATAGTACACCCTCTCACATATCTAGAAACTGTCTCACTCATTTTTGGTCAATAACAAAATCTTTGCAGCTGTGCAACTGTTTTACTTACCCCAAAGTGACCTAATATCAGAGAAGTGTGTGCCTCTCTAATTATCTTTACTCTCTTTGTTTGTGGAATGCAGAGTTCCCACAATGATACAAGAGTCGGTCCTTCACATGATAATCCAATTCTTCTACCTTTTTGCCTTGACTCAAAGTTGCATATACATCTTTAAAATCTATATCTTGAGCATTGTTTCAATGTAGCTTTCATGTAGTACAGAATTATGCTTAAGTAGAGTAGATGCATTTATAATGGGTCTAGATAACATGTTTGCAACTTTGTTATGTATGCCCTTTTTATATCTGATGACTAAATGAAACTGTTGTAGAAAACCCATCCACTTGTAATGTCTTGATTGCTGCAATTTAGTTAGGGAGTGTAGATATTGAGGTGGCTGATGATCAGTATGTATCACTGTCTCTTTGCCCATTAAGTAATGTTTCCAATTTTTCACACTCTGAACTAATGCATACAATTCTATATCATATGTAGGATAGTTAACTACTACAAGATTAAAAGTCTCAGAATGATAACATATAGGTTTACCGTGTTGTGTCAACACTACTCCCATGGCATAGTCACTGGTATCTATTTGGATCTCAAATGGTCTTTGTAGATCAAGCAGTGCTAGTACAGGTGCTGTACTAATCTTCTCTTTCAAGGTGTCAAAGTCTTTGTGATGTTTGCCTCCCCATTGAAACACCTTGTTCAATCCTATCAAAGCATGTAAGGGGGCTGCAATTGAGGAAAAGTTAGAGATGAAATTCCTCCAATATTGTGCTGTTCTTAAGAAGCTTCTCACTTCTGTAGCAGACTTGGGTTTAGGCCAGTTTACAATGACTGCCACTTTAGAGGGATCTATTTTCAATTCACCACCCCCTACTATGTGACCCAAATAATTTAGAGAGGTTTTTCCAAATTCACATTTGGAGAGTTTAACATAATTTTTTTCTCTTTTCAAAACATCTAATGTCTGCTACACATGCTTTAAGTGTTCCTCCCACGTTTTACTAAAAATCAAAATGTCATCCAGATACACAATAACAAATTCATCAAGAAAAGGCCTAAGTACATCATCCATTAATCTCATGAAAGTAGCAGGGGCATTGGTCAAGCCAAAAGGCATAACAAGCCACTCATACAATCCCTACTTTGTTTTGAAAGCAGTCTTCCATGCATCTTGCTCTGCAACTCTGACCTGATGGTATCCACTGTGCAAATCCAGCTTGGTGAAATAAACAACTTCCTTTAATTGATCTAAAAGATCATCTATGCGAGGAAGGGGATAGCGATTTTTGATTGTTATCTTATTTAGTGCTCGGTAGTCGATGCACATTTTCCACGAGCCATCATTCTTTCTCACGAAAACAATTGGTGACCCAAATGGTGATGTGCTAGGTATGATAAGCCCCTTCTCGAGCAACTCCTGCACTTGATTCTTGATCTCAACATTCTCTAAAGGAGACAACTAGTACATTCCAATATTAGGCAATTGAGCATCTTGCTACAAAATAATATCATGTACTATTTCCTTTTTGGGTGGTAAACCTTTAGGTTCTTGGAACATAACATCATACTCTGAAACAATATTTTCTATATCAGCTTGCTGCTTAGTATTACAACCCTCAAATACATTGGTTTTATCAGGTTTCTTTTCCTTTGCAACCATTAGTAAGAATTGTTTGCATGAATTTATCATTCTTTTCATCTGCCCTGAGTTTATGAGAGTATAATTATTCTTGAGCTTATGAGCTCTTACAAAGTATTCAATTCCATCTTTAACAAGTAGATACTTGTTCTCAGCTCTATAGAAAATAGCTTTTCTATCATACAAGTAAGGACTCCCTAAAACAATTCCACATATATCCAAAGGAAATATTTCTAACTCAACCTCATCTACAAATGCTGACCCAAAGGAAAACTTGAGTTTGCACTGTCTAGTCACTTGTAGTTGTGCTTTATCATTCAACCATCCTAATGGGTATGGTTTCTTGTGAGGTATAGTTTCTAATCCCAATTTCTTTACAATTGCTTTAGAAATCAAATTTACTTGTGAGCCACTATCAAACAAAGTATCAATATTTTGATGTTTGGAAACAACTCGAATATGGAAAAGCTCATTTCTTTTCTCTCATGTTCTTCATCAATAATAGATTGAGCAGAATTACTAGTAGATGCTTCAGAATTATTACCTTTTATACCTGTGGCTGCAATGATTGTTTCATCTCCCGAGTTTGACCCCAAATCTTTCTTAATAGCTGCAACAATCTTCTTCTTCTTGCCCTCAAACTTCTTAGGTCTCAGCTCTGGATGCAGGATCCAACAGTGCTCATCATCATGCCCATCCTTTTTACAGTGAGTGCATGAAGCTTTGCTTTTCTGTGCAGTGTTAGCCTTCCTTTCTTTCCACTTCTGCTTTCTTTTCTCCTTGCTCTTGCTTGCAGTGGGTTGGGATGGTCTCCCAACTTCTGGATTTCCATTCTTTCCTCTAGACTCTAGATGAGTAGCTTGTACAGATACCTCATCTATACTAGTGGGATTAAACATGAGGATGGTATGTCTCATGTAGCTGTGTAGACCACCAATGTACTTCAAAATATTCGTCTAATGAAATCCCTAGAATCAATCCTCTCTTTCTAAATTCTTAAGTGTACCCTTGCACACTTTGCCCTTTCAACTGCCGAAGAGTTTGCCAACTCATCATGGCTTGTTGCATGTAGGCAAATGGATAGAATTGCTTCTTGATGGCAGAAACAAATTCACTCTAGAAAGAGATAGTCTTACCATGTCTTTTCATGTCAGCTTGGGTTCTACCTTCCCACCAAACCAAGGCAGTGCCTCCTAGGCGTAGGCTTGCCAGCTGAATTTTACTCTTGTCTGAGTCGATGTTCTGCACTCTGCAACACACATCAATTTGTCTAATCCAATTGTCCAACTTTTCAGCATTTAGCTCTCCATCATATATAGGCAAGTCGAATTTAACATCTAGCTTAATCAAAGATGCTTTCTTATTATGCACAGGGCTATTAGGAGGTGTGAGGAAGTTTTCTTCTTTCTCTTTTCCTTTTGAGTGGTCATGGGAATGAGATTCATCTTCTTCTTTATCATGTTTAGAACCGGATAAATCTTCATCCTTATGATTTCTAAAGTCCCTATACATTTCTTCTACCATAGAATTTATAGCTAGGAAACTCTCTATGAATTGAGGGTCTGGCCCCACAGAACCTTCCTCTAACATGGTCTTCCGAGGATAGACTCTCCCAATCTCAGGATTAGTTTCGACCAACTCTCCTTCTCCTAATTTGAGCTTTGATCTAGTGAGCATTCAAAAACTAAACCAACACAAGCTTGTCTAACCTTACAACCTAAAGCTCTGATACCACTTGATCTGATAATCACCCTATGAGTGATCTCAGTTAAGAATTATTAAATGGAGGTATTACAGACTCATGTGCTGGTGTGTGTCTAGGTTATTTAAGCAATGGATCGATCATTTTGCAAATACATAGACACCTGAAATGGAAGACAACAGAGAAATACAATAAGCAAATATAAGAACACAAGAAATTAATAAGGAGTTCACCCTATCCTCCAGGGCTACATCTCCAGTCCTGCTTTCAATGGTGGCCTTCTTTTATTGTGTCTTAAAGCAGAGATTTACAAAGAAGGAGCTCAATATGAGTCTCCTGTCACAGGATAGCTTGGCAGGGTGGTTCTTGGATTCCCCAAGCCACTGGAGTACACAGACTCTCAGCCTTACCAACTTTCTGACCTCTCGGGCCTACAATGGAAGGAGCCCAATGTGGTGCTCAGTCCTGATAGATCCCCTTCAGGGATGGCTCGAATTTCTCAAGCTCTCTAGTGCTCGATGCTGCCTTTGGTCAGCTCGGCCCCTCTGTCTTCTTCCTACTTTTTTCTCTCTTTGTCTGTTTTCTCTATTCTTCCGTGTGTGTGGGTGTCGGTCTCCCCGTTTTTCCCCTATTGTCCCTTCTACTGGTCTGTGCATGGCTTTAAATCCACTCAAGCTCATGGTTGTTCGATTCCTCTTCCAACTTTGTTTAACTAAAACAAAATCTAGATTTATTAAACTTAAAGTTGTTAAGTCTTATATTTTGGATGAAAATATGTATTGGAAAGATGCTAGTGGAGTTTTACTGCACTGTTTGTTGAAAAATGTAGTAGATAAAGTCATGCAAGAGTTTCATGAAGGGGAACGCGGTGGACACATGTATTGGAAGACTACTGCCAATAAGATTTTGAGGGCAAGATTTTATTCTCCCACCTTATTTTCTAATGTCAAGTTGCTTCATGCCACAAATGCCAAATATTCGAAGGCATAAAGAAATTATTACCTTTGCCCTTGAGACCTATATCTGCTGAAACTCCTTTCCAACAATGGGGCCTTGACTTTATAGGAGAAATTCACCGTGCCTCTTCTACCCAACATAAGTGTATTCTTACAACCACTGGTTAGTTTACAAAATGGATAGAAGCCATACTGACTAGACAAGCCTCTGATGTAGTCATCTTAAAATTCGTGGAGAACAATATCCTTACAAGATTTGGATGCCCTAGGAAAATTATTATTGACAATGCTACAACTTTCAGGTCAAAAAGGATGGTATATTTTTGCAACAAATATCAGATAACATTGGGACATTCTATAGCCTATTACCCTCAGGGAAATGGACTGGTAGAATCTTCAAATAAAAGCTTAGTTAATATTATTAAAAAGTTGTTGCAGGATAACAAGAAATCATGGCACAACAAGTTGGTTAATGCATTGTGGGCAGATAGGCTTACTACCAAAAAGTCAATAGGCATGTCTCCATACTAGCTAGTTTATGGAATGGATGATGTTTTTCCAACCTTGTCGTGAATTCTTGTTTTAAAAATGCTACAAAATTGGAGGTTGAACCAAATGATTTACAAAGGAGAATAAACCAGACAAGTCATTTGTAGAAGGCAAGATAGGATGTTCATAACATAACTCAATTGATCCAAGAAAGCGTCAAGAATACATTTGACAGAAGAACTAAGGCTGATGATTTTCAGATCGACAATCATGTTCTGAAATGGGATTCCAGAAGAGAAGAGAAAGGAAATCATGGTAAGTTTGACAATCTGGGGATGGGACCTTACATTATTGATGCTTATAGAGGTAACCATGCATTTTCTATGAAGAACACAAATGGAACTGAGTCACCTGGAGGACATGTCAATGGCATGATGCTAAATCATTATTTTTTTCAGGACTAGAAAATAGTTTTTAATTGTAGATACCATTTACTTTGTACATGTCATGAGTGGGTAGCTTATGTCTAAAAGTTGAAACCCGTGGATAAGGCCCTAAGCTTTTAGTCAATTTTCCACCATAAATACAACAAACACAAAAATCAGATGTGGTCAAACATTGAAGATAAGGATTCAAGGCTACTAGTCTACGGTGTTCTTGACACTTCACCAAGAAGTGCCATCCCCAACTGGAGCCAATGTTAGGGTCCTATAATTTATAGGATCAAATTGATGATTGAATAATTGCTTTCAGTATTTTAGATTGTAAATAAAATAACCCCACAAAAAAATGAATAAATGTGAAAGTGACGCTAGTTGAAGTGCCACTTATAGTCTACTGGTTTTGAAAATAATAAATTCATGAAATTGTGTGAAACTTGTCAAAATTCCACAATACCTTTATGCTTGAAACATACAATTAATCATGTTCAAGCAAGTTTCAATTTATGTTAATTAGATTAGAGTAAATAACTTAGCCAAACAATGTAATCTTGGCTGAGATTAGATAGGTAGAATGGGTGAATAAGTTAATCCAACTGTTTAATCTGGATTAATGCAGTCATTAGATTAGTTTGGTTGTTTGAAATAAATATTCTTAATCCCTTAATAATGACAAAATAAATAGGGTTTTCACGTTTAAATTCACCCTCATTACTTTAAAGTTACATTAATATAAGAAAAGATTGATTTATTTTATAATAGGTGAAATTGGTCATTTTTCCAAAGTTTGGACTTTGGTGTAAAAAGACATCTACCTGAAATACAAGGTGGGTGTGCTGGCATTAAACCATGCACATCTTACCTCCCCTGATCACAACCCCACTCTGATCCGATGGCCCTGAAGTTATTTCAAACCCCCTCGTGCTTATTCTCTTTAACGGTGAAGGGGGGGGGGGGGGGGGGGGTGGTCCGAAAAACTGTTTCCTCACTGCTACGTGTCCAATCCTGATAATTTTGGACCCCCCCTCTTACACGACAAACAACCTACCCCCCCTCCAAAAACGGTTTCCACCACTAGTGCAACCGGCCAACACTCACTCGCCTTCATCTGCCTGTCTTAATCTGCCATGTCCCTACTCAACCTTCATTCCATTGATGCGATGTATCCTTCCTCCCATCACTTTCTGCCAACGACCCCGCGCCTACATCCTCTTATCCCAATCTTCCACATCGACGACTATTGCACCCGTCCCGTCGCGGTTTCCTACGTCTCGTTTCAGAGTAAATGCAACTCACAACTGTTGATTCAACAGTTCCATTCGATCTATGAACTATAAAGCTCAAATTTTCTCTCGTGATTACATTCTTTTTCCCTTTTTCCTACTCTACATCGCTCCCACCCTTTTTTTCGCGCTTGTCTGAGATTATTCACAGACTTTCCTATCTCCGATTGTTTACAGAGAAACTTCAACCTAACATTTTCCCAAGAATTACTAATTATCTTATGCAAATTCCCTTTGTCAAAACTCTCCTGCATTCATTCTTTTACCATGATAGCCCCCAAAATTTCCACTATGGTGAATCCCGTGCTCACTCCCCCTATGGATTTAGACCACATCCCTCTTGCTAACATAGACTATAAGATAGCCGAAACACAGTATGAATTCGACCTCTTCGAATTATGCTGTTGGTTTCGTGACAATTACCTTGACCAATCTGATGAAATCAGCCTCTAGTAGTCTAGACTACCCCTGTTCGTTTTCCCCCAGTCTTATTACTTCCCTAAATTATTCCTAAAGTGTCATGCCTCTTACCTTTCATGTAAGAGGGCCATCATTTCCCCCAATGGTGAAATCCTTTTCACCATTACTTCTTAGAGCATATACCAAATGTTGCAGGTCCCATATAATGATTCCCTCACCCCTTTCTCCCTTGAATCACTCAGAGAAATCTATCAAAAGCTCACCTGTTCTCGTGCCTCTGTCTCTAAGCACTGGATGTTGGGGTCTACCTGCAAAGTTGTGAGGACCTCAAGTGATTCTTCCAAGATGCTGGTGTAGTCTCACATTGCACCTTCGATTTCCTCCAATCCTGTTGTGATAGTGCTAGTGCATTGTTCTCTGACTTCCATGGTAGTGGATGGTTGCACCTTTAACCATAGCTCGATGATCTGAAGATTCAGCTCCAGCTGAACCTTTGTCATTCTTCCCTGGCCTCACGGACCCTTGTTACTAACATGTGGATCTATGCCTCCGCTGGTATACCTACTGGTATGGCCAGCTCCAGGATGCTTTGGAAAGCGTTGTCTATCACCTGTACCAGTTGTTTATTTTTTGACACCAATTCATCGCGCTGCAAGATTAACTGTTCCATATTTATTTTCTATTCACTGAGGACTTGGAGCGCGTGTCTCTCCCAAGCACACAACTGTATAGTTATCCCATCCTGCAACACATATAAAGTCTCACGCGGAAGGGCAACTAGATTAACATCAAGACCTTTCAGTGTGCTAACCAAAGGCCTGTCGACCTCATTTGATGTCACTAGTGACCCTTCTAGCAACACTATTGTGTTCATCATCTGTGTGCGCAACATCTGCTCTGCTGCCGTGGATCTTATTGCATGTTTTTTCGAAAGGGTACCAACCAGAGGAGGGCGCGCTTGTAATTCCCGCAACTGCGCTCTTAGGATCCCCAACATAGTCTGGTTCTCCTACATGAAATCTTGGAGAGCCTCATTTTCGGCATCGCGCACCATCTCGCTGATGTCATGCAGATCACCCCCGATTAGGGTGATCGGGTCAATGGACAATTTCGAGGCCTTGGCCTTCTTTTGCAACCCTGCTTGCTCTACTGGGTGTTGGCGCTTCAGCTATGTGGACATTGTTCATGGGTCCATGCCTCCTTCTTCTACTTCTCTGTCCTCTGCTTCCTGTCCCTTCGAAGGCGTTGTTTGGCCCTCGCCCACCTTCGTGACTGATTCTTGGGTTGCTGCTACTACTGCGGACTTTTCTTGCTTGATTGTTTTCTATGCCGTGTCGCGCGCTGCCCCCAGTTTTGCTTCTGCTGTTTCCTTCCTTCGTTTTTCGGCCAACTATGCGATGCACAACTTGGCATCATCTTTCTTCTTTTGCACTGCTAACTTCTCGATTTCTGCAATGTCTAGGGTGTGCTATTCGAGCGACCATGCCTCGAAGACATTAAAATGACATTGTCGGTGGCTACAAAGGGAAGCTTTGTCCACTATTTAGTCGTGTTGGGTTGTGTTATAGTATTTCCATGACTAGCCACGTAGTTAACCGGGGGGTTAGAGGGTGGGCGGAGCCCCCCCTTCGTTGCGCCATTTGCGTAGTGGGGGGGTCACAGGGGATTTGAGGGGTGCCGATAACCCCCCTCTATTGGGTCCCAGGGAGCACCCCAGATTTTTTTTTTTGGGACCCTATATTAGGTTGGGCGGACCTACCTATGGTTTTGTGCGTGATTTTCGCACATGGTTTTAGACGCGAAGGTTTTTTGGTCCATGGTTTTGGACGTGATGGTTTTCGGTCCATGTTATTGGTTGCTTCGACATGTATAAATATGTATTGTAACATTGAAAGGAAAATAATGAAAAATCAAGCTGGTAGTCTTGATTTTGGGATTTAGGGAGAAATCTTTGTGTATATGTGTTTTATGTGTTATGCTCTCGCATTGTTTATTTTTATGTGTTCTTAGAATTTTTATGCACGTAATTTCTGTACGGGGTTAAAACCTTCATTTGGTATCAAAGTTGTTTTGGCTTCAAGGGGACGCCTTTATTGCTGAGGGGTTTCACTCGGGCCTGTGGTATACCATGTTCAGTGGGAGATCTGCAAGATCGATTCTAGTGGTGAAAGAAGATGGCGAATAGTGGAAAGATAGAGATCAAGAAATTTAATGGTCAGAGTTTTGAGTTGTGGAAACTCAAGATGGAGGATATGTTGGTGGATAAAGACCAGTGAATCGCAGTAGATCCACATATTAAACCAACGGGAGTGTCCGATGAAGAATGGAAGAAGTTGGATCAGAAGGAAAAGAGCACAATAAGATTGTCTCAGATTCAGTATTGCTGAATGTATCAGGGGAAGCTACGACAAAGGCTTTGTGGGACAATTTAGGGACTTTGTACCAATCTAAGTCTCTAATGAATAAATTGTTCCTATGGAAAAGGTTGTATAACCTGAGGATGAAATATAGACACTCGGTGACATAGCATTTTAATTCATTTAATATTGTGGTAAGTCAGTTATTGTCTATTGATATTAAAATTTCAAATGAAGATAAGTGCATTAGTTTGTTTTGTTCTCTACTAGATTCGTGGGATAGTTTGGTTATTGCAATAGGTAGCAATGCAATTTCCTTGTAGTTTGATAAAATAGTCTTATCCTTGCTGATGGAGGAGATGAGACGGAAAAAATATGGAGAGCCAAAATGGTGATTCCTTATCTGTACGAGGACGGTCCCAGAACATAAACAAAAATAAGTCATCGAGTGGGAGATCTAAATCTCCATGAAAACCTGTAAAGGTGGCATGCTAGAAATGCGGAAAGGAAGGGCACTACAAAAGGGTCTGTAAATCTAAAGCTCCTGATAAAGGAAATGGATCTGATGATTCTCCTTCTGCAGAGGTGAAAACCACCTCAGATGAAGGTGGGGATGTGTACTTGGCTTCTTCAAGTAGACATGTAGATCATGAAGCATTGTTGATTGACTCAGGTGCATCCTTTCACTTCACTCCCCATAGAGAGTGGTTATGTGAGTATGAGAAATATGATTGTGGTGATTTCTTCTTGGGGGATTCTAGGAAGGCTAGAATCATTGGTCGCAGAAAAGTAAAGCTGAAGCTGCAAGGTGGAAGGGTTAGAACACTTCCAGGTGTTTTTCATATTCCTGCATTAGCCAGAAATCTAATTTCTGTAAGCAAGCTTGATTATGCAGGTGTAAAAACAATGTTCGAGAAGGATACCTGCAAGATGGTTTGGGCGGCACTGGTATTTGTGCGGGGAGTTCGAATTGGAACTCTGTACAAGATGAAAGGTAGCATTGTTGTTGATGGGTGCAACAATTTTGAGGTTCTTGAAAGTGGAGCAGAAAATCTAGTGAACTCTGGAGAGAAGACCATGCTGTGGCATCAAAGGCTTGGACATATTCGAGAGAAGGAACTTCGAATACTTCATGGTAAAGTTATGGTAGAAGGTATGAGTAATAGCTCTCTGGATTTTGATTTCTGTGAAAATTGTTTATATGGGAAGCAAAATCGGGTGAGTTTCCCCTCTGGTGGTAAGAGGGTGAAACATATATTAGAAATTGTGCACAGTGATGTGTTTAGACCTGTGAAGGTTCCATCATTGGGTAAGTCTGTGTACTATGTATCATTTAAGATGAATTCTCGAGGAATACATGGATATATTTCCTTAAGAAAAAATCTGATGTCTTTGACAGGTTTAAAGAATTTAAGGCTCTGGTGGAAAACCAGACAGAGAAGAAGATAAAGGTGTTGAGGACAAATAGCGGTGGAGAGTTTTGCAGCAAGGAATTTGAAGAATTATATAAGAAGTGTGGTACAGCATGACAAAAGACTACTCCATACACACCTAAGAAAAATGGAGTTGCAGAAAGAATGAACAAGACGTTGATGGAAAGGGCAAGAATCATGCTCAGTGGTGCTGGGTTAGGATAGGAATTCTAGGCAGAGGTGGTGGAAACAACATGTTACCTGGTCAACTAATCACTTTCATTAGCGTTGGAGGATAAGACTCCTTAAGAGGTATGGACTGGTAAGAAACCCTCTCTTTCACATCTGAGGGTATTTGGATGTGATGCATATGTACATGTTCCAAAGGAGAAAAGAAACAAGTTGGATAGGAAATCTAAAAGTGCATCTTTATTGGGTATAAGGATGGTTTAAAAGGTTATAAGATTTGGAACCCAGTAATAAGGAAGGTTGTGTACAACCAAGATTTGGTGTTCAGACAGGTGAAAGATGTTATTAAACATGAAGTCCAACGAAAGGAATCTGAGAAGATATATTTTGAGCTTAAGGATGAAGAATCTGACTCTATAGAAAAAGAGGAATTAGAAGATGGAGAGCCACAAACTCAAGGTGTGAGAAGATCAGTTCGAGAAAGAAGGCAGCTAGAAAGGTATAGTCCATATGCTTTTTGTTCAAATTTTGATTTATCTATTACTGATGATGATCCCAGAACTATGAAGGAAGCAGTGGATTTATAGGATGAAAAATTTGGAAAGAGGTCATGGTTGATGAAATGGCATCTTTGCAGAAAATGAGGCTTGGGATCAAGTGGAGTTTCCGGCTGGAATGAAACCCATTGGCAGCAAATGGGTGTTCAAGAAGAAGACAAATTTAGAAGGAATGGTGGAGAAATACAAAGCTCGGTTGGTAGCAAAAGGTTATTCCCAAGTGCCAGGAATTGATTTTGGTGATATTTTTTCTCCTGTTGCCAAGGTAACTTCTATTAGATTACTGTCATCTATTGCTGCTGCTTTTGATTTTGAGGTAGAACATATGGATGTGAAGACAACATTTCTTCACGGGGATCTGGAAGAGAAGATCTACATGAATCTTGGGCATTGAATTCCCCCCACAGCATGTTTTGGGGCTCAAAGCCCAAGTTTTGAGTACTATTGTTGTAAAGACTCCGCGAATTGCGGGCGCAGAGTGAAAATTGTATGATAGAGTCATAGGGTTTTCCGCCCTAAGTTTTGAATGTAATGTCAGCCTA
Organism: Pinus tabuliformis; assembly: GCA_031772625.1. Lineage (NCBI taxonomy): Eukaryota > Viridiplantae > Streptophyta > Pinopsida > Pinales > Pinaceae > Pinus > Pinus tabuliformis. The sequence goes on along the minus strand of CM062816.1, from coordinate 41,177,921 downwards.
GCCATGGTCTGCGAACCATGGGATTGTATAAATAGAGAGAGGCTCTAAGTTGTAAAAGAGAAGGAAAAAGAAAGAAATAAAGAAATGGAGTCTAGAAGATAGCATGCATAGAGAAAAGGTCATAGTGATTTGGGTCGTAGTAGTAGGAAGAGGCTCTACAACTGAATGCGCAAAGGCCTAGTAGAGTCCGCAGCTCAGTGCGTGAACCCCTACAATTGAGTGCGTAGGGTAGAGTCGGTTTTGTAACCAGGGAAACAGATAATAAAGAGAAGTTTGATTCCAAATATTGTGTATCTGTTTTGAGTTACTATATGGTTGATATCTTTTGCAATTGCATTGTTTTATTTATCGCGCACACTTGTATGAATGATGAGCTTTATTAAGTATAACTTAACACATATAGATAAGATAAGTGATCAACTAATATCAGGTTAATAGTAAGGGATTGGGTAATAACGCGGATCGCGCCTTGAGTAGGGCTATGCGGAGGCAACATCGTAGGCTGTCAGGTACTGGTAGGTGCATGTAGCGACGTACACGCAGGGTCAAACTGTGGACCACCGAAAATCATCGGAAATCTCTATGGTGCAGAAACCTAGTTCTAGCACCCTCCCATACTACTTTGGGTGAGACCTCAGTCCGTGCTCTGCGGATTGTTGCCGAAAGGGCCAGTAGTACTGGGATTTGTTTGGCTAAATCACCTCTAAACCTGGGTCAGGGCCCCACAAGCCAACAACGAAGCAACTTGAAGGATTTGCGATGGAGGGTAAGAAAGAACTAGTATGCAAGTTAAAGAAGTCCTTGTATGGGTTAAAACAGTCACTAATGATGTGGTATCAAAAATTTGATATATTTATACGGGGACTTGGCTTCACCAGAAGCAAAGCAAATCACTATGTGTATTTTAAATTAATTAGTCACCATGTTATCTATCTGTTCTTGTATGTGGATGATATGTTTTTGGTTGGAAATGGCAAAGAAATTACCTGGATTTGAAGACCTAATTGTCCTCCAAATTCGACATGAAAGATCTTGGTGCTGCAAACTATATTTTGGGCATGGAAATTAAAAGAGATCGAGCAAAGAGGAAGCTCTGGTTAAACCAGAGGAAGTATGTCGAAACAATACTAGAGAGGTTTAATATGCAGGATAGTAAACCAGTGAAGGTTCCTATTCCTGTAGGTGTAAAATTATCTATCGAACAGTGTCCCAAGACACAAGTAGAGGAAGAGGACATGTCCCATGTTCCATATGCAAGTGCAGTTGGTACCCTGATGTATGAGATGGTTTGTGTTATCACTCAGGTTGTCCTTAAAGCTCCTTAAAGGATACGACCGAGGTAACCACAAACCAATCTTTGGACTGCAGGTCCTAGCCTACCTGCAATCAGAGAGGGCTCTCTCTTTATAATTTAGCTTTGTTTTGGGTTGATTTTAGGCTAGTTATGATTTTCTTGGGTTTTGTTTTGATTTTGGTGGGATGGAGGATTCTTTCAAACAGAGTTGGGATGCATAGTGTGAGAAGTTCAAACCATTGGGCATGGAGTCATGGATTAGGCTTGCTGTTGCGTTTTCTTGGTCACAAGAGGAATACAGAGCAGGATAGCTACACATAAAACAATATCTAGCTAGAATAAAGATGGAACGAAGGTCAGTGAATGAAAGGCAACTAAGTAGCTCTCATTATGCTAACAGAGGGAAGGTGAATGAACATTTATATAGGAGCAATCAAGGATTCCTAAACAACATTCATATATGAAGGAACTAGTGTAAATATGAGCAAATCAGTATTCATGTTCAGGACTAATTCAGAGGAAAACATAGATAAATCACAGAAATTGAGAATAGAATACAACTAAGTGAGCTCTGAACTATTCTTTCTTTCTGCTATTTAGATAGTGAACCCATGATGGCATAAAACATATAAATTGTAAACAGAGATAAGAAACACTTATTGGGCTATGTAGAAGCGTTAGGATTCCATAGTCACTCTTCAGACATTAAAACACAACAGTCAGTTCATCTCCCAAACATTCCAGCGATCTTTGATTATAGAGACTCTCAGAAAAAACAATGCAAGTCTAGAGGAAGTTATCGACCAACCAACCCTTAAAATAGTGCAGAGGGTGGTTTAAATAGAAAATATTTACAAACATCACATCTGGGATAGATCTCCTCAAATAAATTCCTTTAGCCTAATTTGTATAGAAGTAAATAGCTGAAATATCTATCTAACAGCTGCGCTGGGGTAACTAGCATCTCAAAATATCTATTACAGCAGATCTTAGGCAGATCTGAGGAAAATGAGTGCTTTAATCTATTTTATCTTGAAGTAAATGCTTAAAACATTTATCTTAGTGTTGCGCTGGGGCAGCTGCCTCAAAAATGGATCAAAAGAGTTCCTTGAGCCACGCGTTGTCCTCTGTGTGATAACTGTGTATTTAAGGAAGCAGCGCTGCTCCAAAAATATGACTGGGAACAATGTCTCTGCAATAACTCTACCTTGAAAGCCTTCATCTATGCCTTTAGGTGGCTTTAAAGCAACAAAAGAAGTGTTGGTGAGCCTTAATGGCTGAATGATGCTTTGTTGACTTTGCTGGGCTTGCTTTGCTTTCATCTGCTTTGAAAAACTGGACTGATACTCTTTGCTGCATCCTGATACACTTTGGCACTGAATCTGGGCCTTTTCTCACCATTGATACTCTTTAGACTGTCCCATCGCCCCCTTTCTACCTTTTAATGCAAAAATAACTGCTGCTAATGTCCTTCATGGCCTTTGGGTGCAATCGACGCTTGGCCGATCAAAACTAGCCTTAAACTTTTTGAAAAATGGTGCAAACAGGAGGAAAAAATGTTGCCAATCGTGCTGAGGCCGAGACTGGATCCTGGAGCTAAACAGGGCTTTGGAGCAATCCATAATGGCTTAAGGATGCATGAATTTCTTTAACTGGAGCTGGGGGTGGGCGCTAGAAGAAACCCTATGAAAAATGGTTGTTTTCCTTTTATAAGGCAAAAATGCCTTAAAACATTAAATTTTACCACAACTAGGGCGGGAGAAATCACTGTTCATTATATTAAATCATAGCCGTTGGATCTGGCGCGGGCCGATCCAACAGCTGGTGCTAACTCGCATCGGGGCGGACCATTGGTCCCAAAACATAGTGCTTCCGAAATGCTGCGGACCCGAAATGCTTATAGGCCCTTTCTTTATTGAGATCGGGTCCGGCCCATCGGCGAACCCAAATCGGAGGATTTGAATGAAAATGGGCATCGGACCCGAAATCCCTTTCAACTGCTCTTTATAAATTATTGGATCCGGATATGGGGTGCAAAATACCAATCTTTGCGGACCCGATATGCCTTTATGCCCCGCTTTATTACTTTTCGGCTCCGCTGGTCGGAGCCATATAGGAGTGATGCGATCAAATATGGGCCGTTGATCTCTGGGCCTAAATGGGCGGCTGAGATTGACTCGGCAATTCGCTATCGGCGGGGTCATGGGGTTGCCACATAAAAACGCCGAAAACCCATCGAACCCGATAAGTTTATACAAGCCCTCTTTATTTTATTTTGGGTTTGACCCATCGACAAAAACCCAAACTGGGGATTTACAATTGAAACGGGTCCAACAGACCCGAAACCCTTTAACACTGGCTTTTGATAACTTTTCGGCTCTGTGAAATCGGAGCAGTATATGGGCGATGCGAAGTGGGGGCCGCGCGACAAGATCTGGACCGTCAGATCTGGGGCCCGATCCAATGGTCCTGGATCCGTTGGCGGATCGATAGTCGGAGGGACCGGGGGATGGCACACATATGGAATCGCCAAACTGTGCGGACCCGATATGCTTTTACCGGTCCACTTTATATGTTTTCGGGTCCGGCCCATCGGCACTATGCCCCATGCCTTGAGACTTAGCCATTTTCGCTCATATATGCCACTGCCCCCTCCTAATAGCGATATCGCATCGGAGGGGGATCAAACAGACCTTTATCTCATCAGAGCATGCTTTTTATGAAAAGGCAAGGCAAATGAATTCGGAGGGGTTCCTTTATAGTTTGGCATGGATTCTAAGGCATCGGAAGGGGTCCGATAGCCCAAAAAGGGAGGATTTTATCCTTTTTTGAAGGTTTTTCATGGTTTTTGCATGATTTTTGTATTCTTATGCCTTGGAAGGAGTCTAAAGGCATTTAGGAGGAAAGTGATGTGGTTTTGAGAGGGGTTTAGTGGCCAAAGAGGGTTTCATGCCTTATAAAGGCAAACCAAGGTAAAAGGGGTAATTTTTAAACATGTGAAGGAGAATTATGCAAAGGAATGAGTCCTTATGCATTTGGAAGATAGTTAGGGGGGTGATGAAGGGTTTTATGCATTGGAAAGGGTCCAAATCCATGAGAAGATGGTTTGAGGGGGGCAGTGTGGGTTCTTGCTGAGTTTTTGATAAACTTAGCAATTCCCAAGGATGTATATGGTTATTTTTCAACCAGGGGAGGGATAAGTATATAGGGGAGCTATTAACATAGTTTTAGTAGGGGGAGGGGAAATAGATAGGGAATTACATAATAGAGTTAGTAGTTAATATGATAATGATGAGAAAAGCGCTAAGAATGAAGTCTTAGGCTATCAATGGGGGAAAATGACTGATAGAAGAAGTGTGAACATTCCTTTAGTGAAGCAGATCTTCAACAAGGCAGATGATATGGAGAATGATGAATCTAAGAGGTATCAAGCAAATCTTGACGTCTTTAGGGGAAGTTAGTGAGTGATTTGGGAAAGAGGGAGAAGGGCAAGTTAGACATGCATTTCTTGAAGTCCTCTAACTGAAAAATCACCTTCAACTTGTGATATGATAGATATAACACTTGACAATATGAACTGGATCACAAGCCATGATTCTGCAACCACAAAGCTACCTACCCGACCTATTCACCTGGCATTTTCTCTTCTTTTTGGTTTGGGTGCACTTGAACTAGCATACCCAGCTTTTTGTTCTTTTCTTCTTGCTGTCCTCCTATCTAACTCTATACTTATTGCATCCAGGGGCTCAGATTAAGTTGTTGAGCACCCTTGTTTCTCTACCTATCTACAAATCTGCCAAGATTAAGCTGTTTGGACAGATGTTCATTCTCTATATTCTACAACAGGAAATTGAAACTTAGGGAGACCAAGATTAAGCTGTTTGGACCTCCTTTAGCTGAAAAACTCATCAAAAATGGATCAACTCATAAAAAATGACACACAGCAGTGGCATTTAGACTAGCACACTCCCATGGATACTTCTCTGGCCATCTGTAGCAAATATGGAGCATTGCAACAAGCAAAGTATGACATATTTGGCATGTAAAAATGTCGATCATGAAAGATGATTAACCTGCTATAGCAGGAGGCTAACCGTTTGCACTAGACGAGACATTGCACATGCAGTGGGAGTATTGAGCAGGTTTATGTCAAAACCAGGGAAGGAGCATTGGACAACAGTGAAGTGGGGTTTCAGGTATTTTCGTGGCACTAGTGATTATGGCTTATGCTACCAAGGAAGACGAGGATTGGATAGAGTGTTGGATATTCATGGCTTTGTTGATGCAGACTGAGCTAGAGATATGGATCAGAGATCTACAAGTGGGTATGTGTTTAACCTATTTGGAGGTGTAGTCAGTTGGATGAGTAAGAAACAATCTGTAGTGGCACTATCAACTATAGAGGCAGAATACATGGCAGCCACTCATGCAAGCAAGGAAGTAGTTTGGTTGCGGATATTTTGTTCAAGTATGCAGTTAGTACACGTAGATATAAGGATAGACTGTGACAGCCAAAGTGAAATTTTCTTGGCAAAGAACCTTGCATATCATTTAGATACAAAGCACATTGTTGTTCAGTATCACTTTGTGAGGGATATGATAGAAGACAAAAAGGTGTTGTTAGTAAAGGTGGAAACTTTGAAGAATACTGCAGATGCATTGAAAAAATCTATGATCTCTAAGAAGTTCTCCTGGTGTAGAGAAAAATGGACGTTGCAGGGATGGATAAATGACTAAGCTCTCTTGTGGCCCCATGTGCATAACGTTTCCTACAAGGATTTGGGTTGCCACACGTATTGCTTTGTCCTTGATGCTAGAGATGGAGTAGCCCCTCTTCTTCTTTTTCAGCTTGTACTTATTCTTCATAGCCTACGTGATGGCCAAATCACTGCCCTTCCCTTCCGATATGGCTGCGGGGTCCTCTCCTTTGTATGGAAGCCGGGAGACACGATGAATCAAGTCTGATATGATGGGGATGGGCTGTTCTAGCCATAAACACCCATCATGCACCGGGAAGAGCAACTGCCTAATTACAAAAATGGTTATTGGGGTGTGGTGGAAATGCGACACCTAGAGTAGGTTCAGTAGCCTGGTCTTTTCCACTCCGCGTAACCACTTCCGCGGCTCTAATGTTGTCACCACCCCTGCAGTGTCCTGCTTCATGATGTTTCTGGTCTCAAGGTGAGGGAAATTTTCATGGTTATCGAGGTCCCAATCTTTGAATTTCATGCTCAGCACATGGCCCAGGTGCGTGCCTTCAAACATAATTCAATTTGGGAGGAGCTGGGTCTAGAGCGAGCTCTTGGTCTCATCCATGTCCTTGGGCACTTTGGCCTTTCCTTTTCCCGGGGGGACATAGGTGGGTAGTTTTGTCACAGAGTGCGTAGGCTGAGTATCCACCTCCATGGCTTCATCTTCTTCTATTGCAATGATAAGCTCCTGCAGATCTTCTTCCTATTCATCTGTTTCTATAGTGACAACTTTCCCCTTATCCTCCATTGATAGTTTGCTGCACAGCAGGTTCCACAAGGACCACATGCACGGGAACAATTGCTTGTTTGTCCTTCTTGGGTCTTAGCGTGCGTGATGATTTTAGGATTTCTGCCACAATCTCGACACATTCTGGAACATCCCCCATAGTTAGGTCCTACGCGGCCTCGCTGGTGGTCACTTCTGCTATCTCCATGCCATCCTTAGTTGCTGTCATTGTATCTGTGCAACAATCTATCACTCGCGAGTTTAGGGGCTTAATCAACACTCGGCTCACAACAATCAGGGTTCTGCTTGACTGCTCAATTCACAAATGTCCAAGTGTTGTTTGCTGGGTAGTCCTTTGTATTTTATAGTGCTTTTTGAATTTGAATTCGACCGTTCCCCCCCAAAGCTCTTGGTCTCATCCATGTCCTTGGGCACTTTGGCCTTTCCTTTTCCTGGGGGTACATAGGTGGGCAGTTTTGTCACAAAGTGCATAGGCTGAGTATCCACCTCCATGGCTTCATCTTCTTCTATTACGATGATAAGCTCCTACATATCTTCTTCCTATTCATTTGTTTCTCTAGTGACAACTTTCCACTTATCCTCCATTGATAGTTTGCTGCGCAACAGGTTCCGCAAGGGACACATGTACGGGAACCATTGCTTGTTTTTCCTTCTTGGGTCTTGGTGTGCGCAATGATTTTAGGATTTCTGCCACAATCTCGACACATTTTGGAACATCCCCCATAGTTAGGTCCTGCGCAGCCTCGCTGGCGGTCACTTCTGCTATCTCCATACCATCCTTAGTTGCTGTCATTATATCTGTACAACAATCTATCACTCGCGAATTTAGGGGCTTAATCAATGCTTGGCTCACAACAATCAGGGTTCTGCTCGATCGCTCAATTTGAAAATGTCCAAGTGTTGTTTTCTGGGCAGCCCTTTGTATTTTATAGTGCTTTTTGAATTTGAATTCGACCGTTCCCCCCAAATTCGGTTCATTAATGCTCCCTTGGCGGCAAATTTTCCTAGATTTTGCCCATAAATTGCGTTTGAAATTCCTTTCACCCGCTCCATTTGGCCTCAAGTCGAGCATCCCATCATGAATAGTGACTTCAATGGTAAATTTTTGGCCAACCCGCTCGGCAGCACGGCCCCCCGTGTGTGGTCGCGGACTTTGTGACTCTTTGCTTCTGCGCGCATCTCCAATATCGCGCAACTCCCAGGTAGAATAGTTTATAGTCCCACTCTCCCTTCCAACTGCCTGGAAAGCTAATAGTGTCCTTCCCTCTACTAGTCAAGTGGTTGCACCACACGTGAAAAGTTTCATCCGATCATTCATCATGTTGCCTGGAGAATCTCTACCTTTTACTATTATGGTTGGCATCACGTACTTTATTACTGGAACTGTGCTACCCTGGTCATTATGTTTAGCAATATGCGGTCTAAGCTAAGGCATCAGACTGATCAATTCATGACAATAGGCCTTAACCCTGTCATTGTGATTGCACACATCCTGCCTTACTATTCTAGTCTTTTGGCTGAGAAAATCTCTCTATTTCATCTTCCATATTCTTGAATTCCACGTCCATCAAAGCGCTTTTCTTCCTTAACCGTACCCTTTCTTCTTCAAGTTTGTGGAGTCTAAGGTTTCCTTGTCAGATTTCTTCCTCAAGTCCCATGCGTTCTACTTCTTGTGGCTATGTGATCCCTCCTTTTCAGGCTTCGCGAACCATCATATCTACAAGTGCTACTATGCGTGGACTAGGCTTTGCATGATCCATAGGGATTATAGCATCTGCTTCATACTTCAGCTTCGGAAGTGTCGCAAGGTCAGGGTTTTGCACATGGTATTATAATCCCAGAGAATCGTTGGTACACGTAGGTCCCATTCAATTTGTTTCACATGGTGGACCGTGTTCAGTGCTTCGCATACTTTGTTAAAAACTTCTACATGAAGATGTTTTTCCATGCTTGGTCTTACCATACTTCCTGGTCCCAACTGAAGGGGTCGGTCCCACCATAGTCTTACCCGCTCCTACTTATCGGTCGTGTTTCCTATCGTGAGGACAATGTGCATTCATGCAGGTTGCGCACCAGACAACTGTACCCATTTGGAAAGGTAGGCGCGTGGGCTGTTTCATCCGTCATCCTCAGCTTTCATCCGCATCTGAGACTTTCCAAACCACAAGTGCATCATCCTTCAATATTCGTGCCATTCCTGAAAACTTCTTTGATGTGTACCCCACCACCTTGCAGGCGTTGCGCACAACACCCATTTCTAGGTGTCGAAATGCTATTGTTCCGGTACCTCTTTCAATTTTGTTCAGGAAATCATCCACCTCGCTCAACCTATCACACATAGGCATATCTCTTACCTTTGTTGCCATGCAACACAATGAACTTGTCATCATGTTACAGTTGAGCGTGGTTATCTCGTGTAACCGATTTTGCCATAACTCTATTTCCTTGTCTGAATTTGAGGTGCACGAGCTTTGCACTCCCACGAGAGTCTGCCATCTGCTGTTGGATTTACCCAGTCCTACTTCCACGTTGTTATCTTGTAGATACAGTCTAGATCATCGTCACTATCGTAGTCACACACCGACTCTTTGTAGCGCGATCCTTTCACAGGGTCTAAAGGTAACACTATGCACAGTGAATTTTTCTCAAAAATCATTTTGCGCTTCTTTAGATTTATTACTCCATTCATGTCAGTGTCCCAATCTATTCCCAGTAGTGCAGGATAGGGATTGATGTCATCAACAATCTCTATCACTTCTCAATCTGCTAGCGCGCTTGCATCTTCGATATATACCGTTATTACCTGCAATCTTCTCATAGGTAGGATCTTTTTTCTGGTTCACCATTCACAATTGAATAGGAGACCATTATAGTGTAGGCCTGCCCATGCGGCCCCATGTCTGCTTTGGCAGGACATTTGCATCCGATCCTAGATCCAAAATCACTTGATCCATTTCATATTCCCCGATTTGTGCGATCAATCTCATCTCTCTTCCTGTTCATGTTGTGTGTTTCCCAAGCTTCTAGACTATGCGTGGTTCTCTCGGTGTGGTTCCATCACATCTAGTGATCAGTTCTTGCAACCCCTTCATAGCTTTGCTATCGCGCAACAACTTCAGTCATGTCTCCAAAAATGTAGTGAGCATTGATGGGTCCATTTCCGGTTCCAGTTTGTCTTTACTTCCTAAAGTGGAGGCATCCACAAAGCTCTTCTTAGCTTCCATGAATGTCTCCTTAGCATTCTCTAGATCAAATTATGGTTCCTTTGTTAGAGCCTTGAAAACGAGGCACTCTCTTCGGGCTACTTACCTTTTTCATCTCCTGTTGTGATACCACTTCAGAGCATGATATTTACATTCGAGTCTTCCTTGCCTAGCTCAGACCTCATCATTTCTAGGTTCTGAGTTGGGGGAGGTTAGGGAGGTCCTTTATCACGCAACCTCACTATCAGTGTGGGATAGTCCTCCGTCTTAGAACCTGCAAATGATGAACGAACACATTCCTAGATTTTCTCAATCATTGGAGTTCCATAATCTGTGCCATAATTCCATAATATCTTGTTGATTCATTATTTATTATTTATCCTCCTGTAGTGGGGAAAAAGTCCCTAAATTATCTCCAAATCTTCATAATCTTCCCAATATTCTCATAATATTCCACAAAAATAAATAATATTAGGCACAAATATGCAATTATTCATAAACCTTCCTAATGAATATATTAAAGTTAAAAACACATTATCTAATGTAGAAAGAGAGGTTTAATGTGCTGAAGGATGGTCATAGGCCTTAATTTATGTTTTAATTTAGAGGCATGGGCCTTAATTTATGTCTAATTTAGAGGCCCATCAGTTGCATTAGCAATTGACATGCTCCATTGTCCTCTTGGTAAAATTCCTTCAACCTTGGTAATGAGGAGAAAACTTTAACATCATGTGATTTTACATGGACAATATGAATATCAACATCTTATTTTTGCTCATTTTGTATTCTTAACATTTCTACTTATTCACTTAGATTGCTAAGAATTTCTATTTTAAAGTTATCAAGAAAATTTCCAAGTTTAGCTTGACTTACCGATCTTGATGTTGATTTACTTACTCTTGCCCTTCCTCTTGATATGTTTTTTCATGTTTCACAAATTTCCTCAAATGATAATTCGTATACATCACCTCTACCCATGATATCAAGGAGATCAATCCATTCATCCCTAATTGTTCTGAGTAAGAGTGTTTTTAGTTTATTGGATCCTAAGTGATGTAGTTTTTCCCTCTTCACATTATACATGAACCTCTCTATTAGATCCTCAAGGCTCTCGTCTCATCTTTGATTCATTCTAAATATTTCTTCTTTAAGATCATGATCTTTATATTTTTCTAGAAATATATTTTGCATATCATTCCACGATCTTATTGAATTAGTCCCTAAACTCATGAACCATTTAACAATTCTATCCTTCAATGTTGCCAGAAACAATCTCAGTTTTGAGTTTTGAATAAGTAACCATAAGATCTACAAACAATTTCAAATTCAAAGAGAAAGGTTTCTGAATCCTCTCACCTTAGACCATGAAATTTTGGAAGAAAAGATGGAGGGATTTCTTCATGTACACACTAACATCAATATATTCAATGGGAAATCCAAGAGGATCTTCCTCATTGTCATCATCTCCATCCATTTCTTCTACATTCTTTGCCATCTCTTCTTCTTGTACCTGCAAAAGTGGATGGTGATGTAGCTCTTACTGCACCACGTGATCAAATGGGGGCGTGGGTTGGTGTTGGAGAATTTTTTGTTTTCATGATTGAATGAAAACAATAATGCATTGCAATTTTCTATTTTTGAAATGAAATATGCCTAATGAAAATTTTTTTTTTTACAAAAAGTGAAAAGAAATGAAACAACTAGGGAAGAAAACAATGCATACTTTGACACCTCCCTATCTATGACGCCAAAAAAAGATGATCCTCGATATTGTAGCAAGAATGTTACAACTCCCAAGGCTACCAACTTTTAATTATCAACCTAGGGTTCATACAAACTTAAGAGGTATCAACACTATATGTGTAGCATACATTGTGTCCTTCCTTTTCTATCATGATGTAATGGAGTGCATGTACTAAAATCACACCCTAAAATAATTGCAGAAAATGAACTGAAATGAAAACCATGAGTTATTGCAAGAAATAAAGTAGAAGGAAAGAAACATATTCTAATTGCATAAGGAGCATGAGGTAAAGGTAAAAGTAACCTAACTTAACCCTATTTATCAAATGTGATGATTTAAACTAACTGAGCATGGAATATGGTTTAGAGAGTGCTAACTACTATGTGCATGAATAAATATAAAATAATTTTTTCTTTTTTTTCATTTTTATCTTTTTGCTTAAAAAATGTAAATGCTAATCTTGCTTGGTTCTTTGGCATGGGAGAAAGGTGTGGAGGAAAAGGAGTACAATGGTTTAGATGGCTTGGAGGGAAAGTAGGGGCCTAATCCTGGCTTCAAGTGATGATTTTTCTCAATTCGTGCTCAAAACAGGCCACTACAAGTTTTCCTATAGCAAGTACTAGTTCCTACATGATGTCTATAGGATCCCCTGTTTTATTACAAAAAGAAGGATGAAAGCTTAGGAAGTGGTATAGAAGGTGGAATGGAGCTTGGGAAAGGTGGATAATGGACGAATAAGGCATGGAGGTGGTGGACACTACCCAGAAATCAAGCAAGGGCTTCAAGATGGGTATATTTTCTCAATGGAAATGACAATTTTTGCTTATAAAACAAGAATTCAGATTCAGACTTTAGTGGATTTTGGCGACATGGGTGGATGAGGCAAGATGAGGTCTCCCTACAATGTAGAATCTCCCGCAACAACAGAAATTATTGTCTGCATCTATCCACAAATTAAAATATACATGGGAAAGATTTATTAAATAATGGAAAATTACTTAGTCTAAAAATCAGAAATTTAAGAACTAGTGAGCTAATAAATCTATCAAATTCCTAACCTAATAAAGTGAAAATGCAATGGGGTATTTTTTTTAATTAAATAGATTTTTTTTGTGATCTAATGCAAGTTGAACCAACTCTATTGAAGCTAGTTAGCACGCTCTAAAAAACCGCAGAAATTTATTGTTCTTTGCTAAAAAGGAGTTCCAGAAATCTAGATTTGTGGATAAGAAGATTAATCCAAGCAACTCAATGATTACTATGACCTAAAAAATATTTTCTAAGGATGAAATAATGCGTGTGATCCTACATAATAACTTACATTAACCATTTAACCCAATCGTACAAAAAGAAATCACTAATACTAAACGCAGAAATAGAAAGAAATAAAAACAAGAGATGCATGTGAATAAGAAGTGAAAAGAATGAAAGAAAATGATACATAAGGGCTCTAAGGATCCTGGGATTTCCAATCCCAAGGAAACTCAAAGACCTATGGAGGAGAACAAGATTTAGAAGCTGAACATGACACCAATCTTCATTATTTTCATCAATACAATTAAATCCCTACAAGAAAATACAACGGAGTTGTAGAAATACGAGTTCTCTCCATAATAACACTAATAAAAATATCTCCCTAGAGGAAAATTCAGCTTGGTACTTATAAAAAATGATTATGAATCATTCCCCATGAAAGGAGGAATATTTCCCCACCAAAATCCCTTGATTAGTGGATCGAGTTCGTAATACTAGGAATATGCATTAAATGGCAGTGAACACATTCCTATATCTTCTCAATCATTGGAGTTGCACAATCTATCCCATAATTCCATAATATCTTGTTGATTTATTATTTAATATTGATCCTCTTATAATAGGGAGAAAGTCTCTAAATTATATCCTCCTTCAAATCCTCATAATCGACCAATATTCTCATAATATTCCACAAAGATAAATAATATTAGGCACAAATATGAAATTATTCATAAACCTTCCTAATGAATATATTAAAGTTAAAAATACATATCTAATGCAAAAAAGAGGTTTAATGTGATGAAGGAAGGTCATAGGCCTGTTAACAGTGCTAGACTCGCCAACATTTAGGGGATCACCCTTGTATGAACTCCCAACTAGACCTCACACCATTTGGTGTGGTAGTCCCATCCGTTATGATGGCCAGGTTGCCATTATTGTTACAGGGAAAAGTGTCTACTCAGAACTGCTTATCCCACTAAGGTGTGACAGCTTCCTTAGAAACAAACAAAGTAAAGCTACTTTCATTTTTCCTTTATGAAGTATAGATAGAGAGGAACAAAGAAGACCAACCTCTGTCTTGCACTAATCTCCTGGTTCGATTGCTCTCTTCCTTGATAATCTTTCGCTACTTGTTCCCTTGCACACCCAGCTTCACAGAGTACCTGTAAGATCACAGTAGCATAACACTATACAAAGACATAGATCTATAATCATAAACAATCTAGGATCAGATGTAAATTGACCATACAAATGCAACAAACATGAATGACACAAAAGTATGGATGAAAACTTGAATAACTTTTATTGATAAACAAGAAAAAGCCAAGAGGAGTTACAACCAGTTGTTCTGACCCAGCATCAACCTCTCAGCAAGGAAGCCCCACTTCACCTCATACAAAGCTTATATCACCCAACAATCTGATGTTTGTCTCAAGACACCAACATCAATTCCTTACAATATGCAAAATTCCAGCCCCCAGATCTCTGGGATGAGGGATCCATATATAGATATCTGTAAGGGAGATGAGTCAGCTTATGATTTTATTAGTGTCTTCCCTCTGATAGTTCTTTCTTCTACTTGGAGATTGATGATCTCTTACTCATCCTTGGTCGAATTTAGAGAGGCAAGTGTCACAGGAGAAGTTTCTGGAAGCTTCCATTGCCTCTCCACTTCGCGGAATGACACTGCCATTTGTCATTTCTTGCCCATCGCACCCCATAGAAGGTATTTTTGAAATGAAACGCACCCACACAGTGTACTTAGGTGAGATGCAACGCACTTGGCCTGTGGAGCAGCGGAAATAATACTGTTTTGACCAATTCAGAGCAGTTTTTCATGGAGAACTTCTGGGAGAAGCTGTAATCAGTTGACCTTGTTCCTTTAGGGGTTAGAACAACACTTTTAGGGACTTAGGAGCCCTTGGTTTATGGACATTTCATTCTTGGGGTTGCGTGCCCAAAAATGTCTATAACAGTTTCCCCCTAAAGCATGAGGTCGTTAATCTTTTGATGTTGGGTGAAATGCTTTATTATGAGGATCCGAAGTTCTTTCAAGCTGGGAGGAGACTTGTAATAAGATACAATACAATACATTATCTTCATAATATTTTCATGATCTAGCTGAGGTGGGTATTCCCATGCTCAGCTTTATAAATTCATTTTCATTTACATAAGACAGACAATCGTCTGAGTGTAGACTGATGATTATGATAGAGCCACCATCCCTTTGATTGGATGATTATCTGTGCAACAATGATGTACATTTGATGTCTTTATTTTCCTGAATATATATCGCAGCCTAGATGGATGAAACTAGATTCGGGGTCTTCAATCTCATTCGATCTTCACTCGAAGTACAAGTCTATCCATGTGAGAGATGTTCTGGAGTCGAACATGGAAAGACATCGCTTGATTACCAGCCAATGATATAAGCTGTTAACAAGCGTGAGAGGAATCACCGATAATGATAATGACCCTCAAGGTACTGCAGTACAATTCATGTGGTGTGAATAAAGGACTTGGCGTCGAACACCACGCAAAATCTTTCGGTCGAAGGTCATTGATGTAAACATGTCGCCGGAAGTGAGAAACTTGCCATTGAGGCATGCAAGCTTCAAAGTACTGAATGGGGTGTTCCTAGATCAATTTCTTGGATAATGAGCTGATGTCGACAAGAAGTGATCCGTCACAGGAGGGCCTTAATGAATCCCACATCAATGACACAGAACGGAGCAAATGATTTTAATGGAGGTGAAAACGATCTGGTGATATAAGGTTTAGGGTGGCGGTCATGAAAGAATGGAGTATAAATGTATTGTAGTGGATGAGACAAAGGTGAATTCTCTAAATGACTTCTCTTGAACATATCGGCGACATTGGCGTGATGGATTGGTAGCATTAATCACGAATGTGGATGGTATGATGGGACCATGGTGATGTGATCGGTGAATGAAACAACCCAACCTGACTTGGATGCGGAGTGAAAGTGTCATGTTCAAGAGCGACTTGCTACCAACAAAGTTTCTTCAAGTTTTCTTCCCAATTTTTCCCCAGTCATTGCTGACCAGTACCTCTTTATTTTTATCAAGCTTGAGGAGGATAACATATGCTTGTTCTATAATTTTCCCTTCGGGCAAACCCATTGCTATGTTTTAACGAGCCTAGCGATAGTGAAACTCGTTCTTGTCTATAGACAAGTTTGTCGCTATTAAAATTTTAACGAGTTTAACGACAAAGATAACTCGGTCTTTTTCAATTTTAGAGAGTCTGAAAAGGAACGTAAAGGAAACTCCAAAATTCCTTTTTCGTCATCTAATCCCTTAAGTCTGAAAAAGTATAAAACAATACAGAAGGGATGAATTTTCGATACTTTTAACGAGCCGAACAAAACAAGCACTCGATCTTTTTGTGTAATAATCCTTCAAGTCCAAAAAGATTAAAATTTAGAGGAGGGTAGCACTTTTGGTCCCTGTAACGAGCTGGAGAGGCCAATGGCTTGGCAATATTTTCATATTTTACGTGTCAATTGAAAAGAGCTTAAAGGAGACTCGTCTTTTGAGGAACGAGTGATAAAATGGGTAGCAACTGATTCCAGGTAAGGTTTGGAATTTTCCAATCATGGCAGTGTTACAAGGATGGCTAGTGAGATCACTCTTCGCAGCTGTTCCTCAAAATGGTTAAACAATCAAATGGAGGTGAATGATCGGCCAATGAAAAAGTGGAGGTGATGGTGCAAACACGACCAGGGATTTAAAGGCTGAAGTATTACATTCACGATGGTTATTTACTGGAAATTGGTTCATTTTTTAATCAGCTTAAACTCTGGAGGAACATGTGCTCATTGCTTATGTTTATTTTTTAACGAGCATGAAGTTCGCGCTAAAACTGCTTGATTAATCCAGTCGTATAATAAGAATGTCTCCTATATAAAAACGACAACTTTTAAAGTTTTTCCCCACATCCTTTCTTTATGCAAGTTAGGAAACGACCAATCCTACGAGTTTAAAGGGTTAGAGGACCTACAAATTTTAAAAAAATAAATAGTCGCTCTTTGCTTGCATGCCAAAAGGTTTGCATGCCCCCAGGTATAAAACAAAGTTTTAAGGTTACCCCTTCTTCCTTCCGTTAAAACATTTGTTTTACCGGGAGAGGTCTACCTCTTACAGGTTACCAAAGATTGTTCTATTTACGGCGTAAACAAAACACTTCTTCGACGATGTTTATCGAAATAAACAAAGGTGAGTGGCGATGCTTGCCAACCCACATAACTTTGACAAGAGAATCTTATTCCAGTCCAACTCCCTCTTCCATTCTCAGATGGGAGTACGGAGGTCATATACTCTCGCGGAAACCTACCCTATACCTAAAGTTATCCTGCCGAAGCAGACCAGGGTGCATGCCCCCTGGGTTTTAGTCATGTCCCCCAAATCACTCGCGCTCATTAGGTGGACGAACATGAGATTGAGACATTTCTTATGTGAAAAGACCATTCAAGGATGGTATATGACTATTTGCTATGCGTGAACCGGGGAATGAAAGCTGGTCTACGAGCTTGACCACTCTTCCTTCATGCGGAAAACACATTATTGCAAAGAGTGAGGAGACAATCGCTCCCATGCAATAAATATAGTCTCGTCCAAGGAGTAGATTATAATCCAGGGGTCCTTGAACTACCATTACGTTCATTTGAACGGTTTTCCCCCTCAATGTTATTGGCACATTGGGAAGGATCCCTAACGGTCGACTGGTTCCTTTATCAAAGCCTGTTATATTTCTTATCTCAGGCAAAAGTGATGGCGAACCAAGCGCTTTCCAAGCAGTCGAGGAAAGGATAATCACAGAAGCCCCTTCATCTATGATGGTATCGGCCATAATCATTCTATATATTTGAACAATGATTCGGAATGGTATACTAGCTGGTAAACAGGGTCTGCCTAGTTGATTCCAATCAAAGGAGACAACTAGGTTGCTTGGAGGTGGGACCGAATAGACGGCCGGATATGACTCTGACGAACTTCCTTCCTGCGGTAAAGGAACGAGCAAATTGCCCCATGTTCATTGGAGTATGTGCTTACGAAAAGAATTTGGATGGTGTCATCCTTGTTCTCTTCGGTGACTGTATCATCTGAAGATGGAACCTTTGAAGGCAAGATTGGGTCAACTGCCGCCTCAACCTTTTGAATTTCGTCTGGTATGGGTTCAGATGGTTTGTCTTCAATGATAGATGCTTCAACCGACCACCTGAGCGGGCTAGCCAGATTTTCAACTAGTGACGGACTCGGCAAGAGTTTTTTATATCTAGGAGGAAGTCGTAACGGTGAAACCGAACGATCATCCAAAACTCTTTTAGCCTCATCTAAGAAGGGACAATGGTGGACAACATGATCGCCTTCGCACAGTTTACAAGGAAATCTATATTTTCCTTTTTGTCCTGGGGCTTCACTTTCACTAGTTGACGATGTGTTTTCAACATGATCATCAGAGGTTGACGACACTAGGTTGTGCAAACGACGAGACCAGTCCATTAAGATCCGAGGGATGCAAGGAAAATATCTATGATACTGGTCTCCTTTGCAAATGACACATGGCGATTTAGGCCTGGTCGATGCAGTGTGTGGATTTTCACTAGACGACGCTCGTTTGCCCCATTCGCCTTTGGCTCCTTCTTCTTCTTCTCTTTCTTCTTCATTTCCTTGTTCTTCTCAGGTACTTGACTTTTGGCTTTACCAGCTCCATCAAGTGAAGAGGAAGGAGGAGAGGAAGAATTGGAGGAAGTAGAAGGTTGGTGGGTAACTCTCGAATCGTCTAGTTGCTGACTCGATTGTTCAGGAATTGCGGTGTTCTGAACGACAGAGGTTGAGAAGAGCCATACATGCAAGCCGATTTTCAGTCCTGGAAGTGACAATGTGGCCATATGGGGTGCACCAACATCTCCCCAAGAGGAGAAGGGACTAGGATTTCCTCCAAGGGGAATTCCTTGGTTGGTGGATTCCATTTTCTCAACCCAAGATCAACGTAGGAAAGGGTAATGAATATTCCATTTAAAATAAATTTTAGACGCTTTGACACAACTTGTTTTTTCAATTTTTAAGAGTCAAGAAAAAACAAAAGATGACTCTAGTCTCCTTCGATTTTTAATGAGCCTGAAGTGACAAGTGCTCAGATGGAACTTTTCTGCTAAAGAGTCTGAAAAGGAACGAAAGGGTCTACTCTGAAAATCTAGGTAGAGGGATTACCAAACCAATCACAAAACTGTAGAATACTTTTTACGGTACGACAGTCAATCTTCCCGAATGCTGTGTTCAGTGCATTCCGATCGATAGGGCGGCAGACACGGCTTCCTATGGATAAAGGATTAAGCCTATTGTGGTCTCCCAAAATATACTCGACGGTACGTGGGAGCACAAGTCCGTACTGGCATTTATCGCCTCAAAGTGGAGGAATCACCCAACCATCAGTGAGAACAATAGTTACCAGGATTTACGACACCGGAATACGTCTCTAGCCTAGACTCCTAAATGTTGTGCGTTAGGTTCCAAAGCGTTGTTAGATTCATTGAATTTATTTTATAGTTGATCTTATTTATGAAGTTTGCCTTTTAGGTTCACCGCGATATGTAGATGTAATTCCTAAAATGAGTAAAATTTTCAAGAAACATACGTTTGAACACACACCAGTTATGTATGGAGTTGGTTGGAAGGATATGATACCATGAAACTATGAGATCGTCCAAGGTACATGGAAACAATGTACATGCTACGTTGTTGTACCATACCTTGAGGGTCTGCAGCTGCAAGTAGAATTTGTCCAATTGGTCTTGTGCCTTCATCGTGCTATCAAGGTGGAGCTAGATGTTCATTCTCTCCATCCGCTTTGGCATCTTGTACAAAGCACCCAGGAGAGCCAATGGTCTTTGAGTCATCCATTCCAGATTTTCATCAACCATCTCTTTTTCTTCTTCGTCGTCCTCCTCTTCTTTAGAATCTGATGGTTCCGGATTTGAGTCTGTCGGTTCATCTCCACCTCTACCTCCTCCATTGCCTTCCCCTCTATCTCCTGTACCAGAGTTTGAGCCCAAGATCACGAGGGTGTCTTGTTCCCCCTGGGAGGTGAGAATTAACCAACTGCAGAGTCAGGCGTAGGTGAGAAGGAGTGTAAGTTACTATTGTCGGGAAATCTAGTGTCTATGCAGA
Source organism: Pinus tabuliformis (assembly GCA_031772625.1). Lineage (NCBI taxonomy): Eukaryota > Viridiplantae > Streptophyta > Pinopsida > Pinales > Pinaceae > Pinus > Pinus tabuliformis. The sequence continues at coordinate 41,157,734 of CM062816.1, read as the reverse complement.
GCTGCTAGTCCCACTAAGACTGATAGCTATCTTAGAAACAAAAAAACTAAAACTACTTTCGTTTTCCTTTATGAGAAGTAGATAAGAGGGGAACAAAGGAGACCAACCTCTGTCTTGCGCTTGGTTCCTTACTTGATTCCTCTCCCTTCTGATAGATCTTTGCCACTTCCTCCCTCGTCTACCTAGCTTCAAAGAGCACCTGTGGAATCAAAGCAACATAACACTATCCAAGAACATAGATCTACTACCATAAACAATATAGGACCAGATATATATTGACCACACAAATGCATATATCATCAATCATACAAGAATGTGGAGGAAAACTTGAATAGCTTTATTAACATCAAGAATAGCAAAGAGGATTACAACCAATTGTTCTGACCCAACATCATCCTCTAAGCAAGAAAGCCCTTCTTCACCTCATGAAAAGCTTAGATCACCCGACACTATGATGTTTCACCAAGAAACCAGCAGCACTTCCTTACAAGATACAAAATTCCAGCCTCTGGATCTCTGGGATGAGGTATCCATATATAGATGTTTGCAAGGGGGGTGAGTTAGCTTCTGAGATTTGATTAGTGTCCTCTCTTTGATAGTTCTTGATTCCACTTGGAGATTGATGATCTCTTACTCATCCCTGGGTGAATTCAGAGAGGCAAGTGTCACAGGAGAAGTTTTTGGATGATTCCATGATCTTCCACCTCGCAGATTGACTTTGCCATTTGTCCACTCTCGCCCATCGCACCCCATAGAAGGGCTTTTCAGTATGCATCACACGTCCCATGTGCATTTAGGTGGGATGCATCGCACTTTGACCATGGAGCAGGTGAGATGGTCCAATCTTGACCAGTTCTGAGTAGTTTTTCATGGAGAACTTCTGGGAGATGATGTAATCAGCTGACCTTGTTCTTTTAGGGGATGAAACAACACTTTTAGGGACTTAGGAGCCCTTGGTTTATTGACATGTTTGATTGGGGTTGCAGTGCACAAAAATGTCTATAATAGTTGCCCCCTAAAGCATGAGGTCGTTAATCTTTTGATGTCGGGTGAAATGATTTATCATGAGGATCCGGAGTTTTTTCGAGCTGGAAGGCGACCTGTAATAAGATACAATACAATACATTATCTTCATAATATTTTCATGATCTAGATGAGGCGGGAATTCCCATGCTCAACTTTATAAATTCATTTTCATGTACATAAGACAGACAATCATCTGTGTGCAGACTAATGATTCTGGTAGAGCCATCATCCCTTAGGTTGGATGATTATCTGTGCAGCAATGATGTACATTTGATGTCTTTACTTTCCTGAATATATATCGCAGCCCGAATGGATGAAACTAGATCCGGGGTCTTCAATCTCGTTTGATCTTCACTCGAAGTACAAGTCGATCCATGTGAGAGATGTTTTGGAGTCGAACATGGAAAGACATCGTCAGATTACTAGCCAATGATGTAAGCTGTTAACAGGCGCGAGAGGAATCACCGATAATGATGATGACCCTCAAGGTACTACAGTACAATTCACGTGGTGTGAATAAGGGACTTGGCATCGAACACCACGCAAAATCTTTCGATCGAAGGCCATTGATGTAAACCTATCACTGGAAGTGAGAAACTTGCCATTGAGGCATGCAAGCTTCAAAGTACTGAAAGGGTTGTCCCTAGATCGACTTCCTAGATAATGAGCTGATTTCGACAAGAAGCGATCCGTCATAGGAGGGCCTTAGTGAATCCCACATCTATGACACAGAATGGAGCAAATGATTTTAATGGGGGTGAAAACAATCTGATGATATAAGGTTCAGGGTGGCGGTCATGAAAGAATGGAGCGTAAATGTATTGCAGTGGATGAGACATAGGTGAATTCTCTGAGTGACTTCTCTTGAACATATCGGTGACATTAACATGATGGATTGGTAGCGTTAACCCCAAATGTGGATGGTGTGATGGACCAATGGTGATATGACCAGCGAACGGAACAACCGAACCCGACTCGGATGTGGAGCGAAAGTGTCATGTTCAAGAACGACTTGCTACCAACAAAGTTTCTTCAAGTTTTCTTCCCAATTTTTCCCCAGTCATTGCTAACCAGTACCTCTTTATTTTTGTCAAGCTTGAGGAGGATAACATATGCTTGTTCTATAATTTTCCCTTTGTGCAAACCCATCGCTATGCTTTAACGAGCCTAGCGATAGTGAAACTCGTTCTTGTCGGTATGGACAAGTTTGTCGCTATTAGGTTTTAACGAGTTTAACGACAAAGGTAACTTGGTCCTTTTCAATTTTAGAGAGTCTGAAAGGGACGTAAAGAAAACTCCAAGAATCCTTTTTCGTCATATAATCCCTTAAGTCTGAAAATGTATAAAATAATAGAAAAGGGATGAACTTTCGGTAATTTTAACGAGCCGAACAAAACAAGCGCTCGATCGTTTTTTGTAATAATCCCTCAGGTCCAAAAAGATTAAAATCTAAAGGAGGGATAACACTTCCGGTCACTTTAACGAGTTGGAGAGGCCAATGTCTCGGCAATCTTTTCATATTTTATGAGTCAGATGAAAAGAGCTTAAAGGAGACTCGTTTTTCGAGGAACGAGTGATAAATTCGGGTAGAAGATAATTCCATGTAAGGTTTGGAATTTTCCAATCACGACAGTGTCACAAGGATGGCTAACAGGATCACTCTTCGCAGCTGTTCCTCAAAAAGGGTAAACAATTAAATGGAGGTGAATGATTGGCCAATACAGAGTGGAGGTGATGATGAGAACACGACCAAAGCTTCAAAGGTTGATGATAATGCATTCACGATGGTTATTTACCGGCAATTGGTTAATTTTTTAATGAATGAGCTTAAACTCTAGGGAAACATTTGCTCATTGCTTATGTTTAATTTTTAACGAGCTTGAACTCCACATAAAAACTGCTTAATATAATGGTCATTGATTACCTTGATTTACCATTGACAACTTTGTTCCTTCAAAGGTTGTACTACCTATTCAATTGCTTCATCAAACTAGTTAGAAACGAATAATATATGCTTGAAAAATGAGTCAAAACACTAATATTTTACTTGAATTACGTGAAAAGTAATTTAAAAGTGGTTTTTACCTCTCATTTTACCATTTCATTTGAACTTTGGTTTGTTGGAGCTTTGGAGGTGCTTTCCCCCTTGATTTTCACCAGTTGATTCCGGGAGATTCTGCGGACGGTTCTTGGTGCTGTCTGGACCAGGTAAGAGCTAAATCTGAGCTCTTTAGTTTCATTCTTTCCTTTTTGAATTTTGAGAATGTTTCCTGGTTTTCCTAAGCCCCTGGGGTTTGAAGAATTCGCCCTGGCTCCATCACACCTTTCCTATATTGAAAGGTGCGATGCATGCTGGCTTGGCCATTGGCCAGTCAGCATGCATCCCACCCAGTACACTACTGGGGGTGCGATGGGTGCAAGGAGGGAAACTTGTGCACAATTTTTCATGGAAATTTTTGCCTGTTTTTCACCAAATCAAGATCTTGACTCTTCTCTTGTTTGTTTTTAGAGATTCATTGGAGAAAAATGTATGTTACATGGCGAGAACGTGAGCATGAAGAAGAGGACATGCTTGCTTTACATGATCCGGTTACGGTAAATGCACTACGGAACTGTGGCCTGTTCAAGTTTTCCCGCATCTCTAGCATGAGGCAACAAATCAACTTGTTGTAATATTTCCTCGATGCATGGGATCCTACCAACCAGGTGTTCCAGATTAGGGGCAAATCCATCCCTTTGACTGTCGTGGACATCTATTTTTTGACCGGCTTATCGAGGTGTGGTGCCCCTATTTAATTATCAGGTTCGGCCCGTGGGGGCGAATCCGTAGAGAGATTATATTCGTCGGTACTGCAGAGAGGGATCTCAGCCGAGTAAGGACGGAAAAATCAATATCAGAGACATCACTGAGAGGTCTTTGAGGACCATTCTGTTCACTTTTGCTAGACTGGCTGGTAGTGCGGCTCTTCATGTGGCCAACAGGTCTTATATGCAGTATGCCTTGGAATGCCTTGAACCAAAGGTGTTCAACTAGTGTAATGCAGTACTCTTTGTGATGAAAGAACAACTAACCAAGGTAAAAAATGTAAGATTGAAGAACTTTTGATATGGTTCTATTTTGACCGCTTTTGCCTTGGAAAATATCCCATTGATGCAACCGCAATATGTTTCACTTGGTTTACCTCCACCGACTGAGCCACAGATGCAAAGATGGGTCGACCTTATGGCTAGACATGCTGGTCAGTCCCAGGTTTCCTTTTCTGATACCTTCTTCGAGTGGTTCAATCGTCAGGAGATGGTTTTTTCTGAGTATCCATATGTTGGTATGGATTTCCGGGGTGACCCGGATTTGGTGCTGCCGGCTGGTGAGAAGTGGGGTGCCATCGGTAAATTCTCTGACCATATCTCTGTTTATCGTTTCTTTTTATAATGTTCTTGTGCTTTCTTCTATCAGGACTAATAAAAAACCATGTGCTCTTGCAAATGTTGGACCAGTTCGGCCAGTAGTACGCCTGAGAGTGCCAGCTGCCGCTCCAGCAGGAGAGGCTGTGGGAAGGGCTATCCTTCATGACCTTGATGTGGCCGAGACTCTTTCAGCATTGCAGGATCAGGTCGAAGGCCTCACTCTTGGTATTTCAGACGTGAGGACTGACGAGCTGCCTCTGAGGTTGCAGCGACATACTACCGATGTGCCGAGTCAATGGACTAGGCTTTTACGCATGATTGCATAGGCAGTGACTTGTTATCACCAACATCATTAGACTAGGGTGCCCCTTAGCGTTTTGAGTTTTGGGTCATCTGACCAATTTTGTCTTGGTTACAAAACATTATGTGTAAACCATAAACAGTTATATATATATATATTTTTGATTTTCGGAGTTTTATTTTGGTTAAGTTACATGATCCTGATGCAAATATTGATGAAATGCTTCTTTTTATAAATGTTGCAAATGTCTATCTAACACATAATTTGCCAATGAGTCTATCAATGTGTTTAATTTTATGGAAATATGTGGATATTGAATATAATCAAATTGCCTTTCCAAAATCTTGACCCTTAGGAACATGCGATATATAGCTGGATTTCGGACGGAGTAGATACCAGTGAGTTGTAGGATGACAAGTTGTGAGTCTAGCTTGATGACAAGTCAGCATATGCCATGTGCGATGGCATCAGAGATAAGTTCTATCAATGCGCTATATTCAGCGATGTTATTTGTTGACCGACCAATACATACCCCTCCGAAACTTACTAACTTTCCGCTTGGATAAAAAATGGTCCAGGCCGCAGAAGATAGGTTCCGCGAATTACGAATTGCTCTGTCGGCATATCCAACAAATGATTCCAAGAGGTTCAACATATGCAACAAATGTAAAAGGTGGATTACTTTACCAAAACAATTACCCTTAGCGAAAACAAAAATGTAACAAAAGCATAGGGGTTACTACACTGAATCATGCGTAGTAATGCGTAAGGCACAACCCTTTATGAGGTTGCGCCAGTGGAATCCCGTCATAATCCACTAAATCATAGGCCCCTTTTGCTAATACACGTTTAACAATATAGGGGCCCATCCACAAAGACTTGAATTTACCTGCTCCCAATTTATTGGATTCCAGGTCGTAAAGTAAGACCAAGTCACCTTCTGAGAAGACATGGGGTTTGACATTCTTGTCGAACTGCGCCTTGAATCGTTTCTTATGGGCTTCGTTAGCCAAAGCGGCATCACGACGGGTTTCATCCAATTGGATTAGTTCCAAGAAACGAGCCTCCTCTTCTAAAGTTCCGGGGAGAAGATCGATTGCGAGTTTGAGGGACGAGATCTCACACTGAACTGGTAATATTGCTTCTAGGCCATACACCAGTTGAAAGGGTGTAAACCTGGTTGTATTCCTTACCAATGTTCGGTATGCCCACAAGGCTGAGTACAGGATCAGGTGCAAACTCCTTTTGTGGAATCTAGTCATCCTTTGCAACATCTGCTTCAGGACTTTGTTGATTGCTTCAACTTGTCCATTGGCCTGCGGGTAATATGGAGTAGAGCTGTCGTGGGACAACCCCAATTTGGCAGCTAATTCAACCATCATGTGATTGCAAAAATGCGATCCATGATATGTGACTATGGCCTATGGAACGTCAAATCTGGTGACTACATGATTGAAAAAGAAAAGGGTAGCTATTTCGCCAGTGTTGTTTAATGTAGGCATTGCCTCGGCCCATTTGTTAAAATAGTCTACCGCGACTATGATATACCCATGCCCCCTAGTCGAGGTAGGGTTACATGTCATGAAATCTATGCCCCATTTGGCGAATGGCCCAACATTGGTTACAGGGGAGCGGGTGGTCTTCTGGTTTTGCTATCGAAAATTTGACATGCATGGCAACTTCTGACTGTGGTTATGCAATCTTTGAACATTGTTGGTTAGAAGTATCCCGCCCATAAATTTTTTTGCGCTGTAGCGTAACCAGATTGATTCCCCCCACACGCACCTAAATGGAAATCATTCAAGACTCTTTCAACCTCCTCATGGGTGAGGCACCTCCTCAGAACTGTATTGACACCACGATGGTAAAGCATATCACCGACGATCATGTAGTCTTTTGATTGGTATCGAATACGTTTTGTTTCGAGCGAGAGGTATTAGACCTATATTTTTGGGTTTGGAGATAAATGGTTATATCTCCATACCACGGGTTGCTTGAAGATATCAGAAACAAAGATTCATCCATGATGGTTTCTTCGGATGTTTCATTGTTGGACGACGATGGGAGATTGCATAGTAATTCCGCGAAAACCAGGGATTTCTTTGATTTGGATTTTATAAATTCCAGATCAAACTCTTGAAGAATTTCTATCCATTTTGAATATTTTCCCCCCAACAACTATCGTGACAATATATAAGTCATGGGGTTGCAATCTGACAAAATGGTAGTTTTTCGAAAGAGGACATAGTGTCGAAATCTCTGTATCTCTTGAACAGCTGCGAGAGCCAACTTTTCAGCATAGGAATACTTGCTTTCTGTATCATTTAAGTTTCTACTCAAATAATATATGGGATGTTCAATTCCATTCTCTTCTTGAACTAAAACCATTGCGATGGTTGTATCTATTGCAGCCAGATACAAGTTAAAGTCTTTTTGATAATCAGGAGCGTACAATAATGATGCTTTCATTAGGGATTCCTTTAAAGCATCAAAGGAATCTTGCGCGACCTGATCCCAGACGAAGGGTACTTCTTTTTCAATAGACGTGTATAACCTTTAGCAAGTTCGGTGTAATTTGGAATGAATCTCCTCTGAAAGTTTGCTTTCCCTTGGAGTTTCTGAATTTGAAGAAAAGTTTAAGGTGGAGGCAAATTTATGATTGCCTGAACCTTACATGGGTTGAGACGAGTCTCATCTTTTGAGACTACAAAGCCAAGCAAATGACCAGAACTGACACAAAACACACCTTTGTGCGGATTGAGTCGTATCTTGTAGTGTCAGCAACGTAGAAATATTGCTCTCAAATGCTGCGGATGATCGGTCCGCTTTCGCGAATGAGTTGGAAGATCGTCGAGATATGGTTGAACAATGTTTTTGATGTTGTGGAAGGCATAATTTATTTCCCTCTGAAATGTTGCCCCTGCGTTCTTTAAACCAAAGGGTAACTTGCGATATGCAAATGTGCCCCACGGACAAATAAATGCAGTCTTTGACTGGTCTTGTGGGCGGATATTTATTTGATTATACCTGGAGAATCCATCCATAAGTGAAAATATTTCACATCCGGTGCATTCATCAATTATCTGGTCAATAAATGGTGTAGGGTAGTTGTCTTTTGGACAAGCTTGATTTACATCCCTATAATCGACACACACTCTAATCATTCCTTGTTTTTTCATTACAGGAACAATGTTCGATACCCAATCGGTTAGAGGAACCGGGTAAATAAAACCAGCATGGAGAAGTTTTTCAAATTCTGCCTTGATCGCAGTGGCTTTCTTGGGGTGCACCTACCGTAGCCATTGTCGTACTAGTTTGACATCTGGATACATCTTTATTTCATGTTCAACTATACTCGAGTCAATGCCTGGCATTTCTTCATATGACCAAGAAAAGACATCTCTAAATTCGTGAAAAAGAACTTTGTATATTTCTAGTTTTAAAGGAGAACAACATTTGCCAACGTAAATATTCTCTACAACATCTGTTTTGGTCGAGATATTTATGGCGATAGTCTCTTCGATTGGAAAAGTTTCGCTCGGAATCCACCGTGTTTATAGTATTTGATAGGAAATCAAAACTTGAAGGATGATGAGGGTTATCAGGAGTATCTTCTTGACAATCCGGAAGATGGGAACAATGGTGGTAATCTTCCCATGGCGCCCCATCAATTATCATTGACTGAACAATTCCTTCATCAGTGTAATGCACTTGCAACCAAGGATCTAAAGGGGTGCCATATTACTTAGACCTATCTATCCAAATGCTTGATGAGCATTGGTTTGGGTTTGCCTCCCATGCCAAAAACATTGATTGCTACAATATTTCTATTGGGTTTGGAGGCAACACCTGCAGATGATCCATGGTAATATCATTTTCTGAGATCTTTTGAATAGAAGATATCATATTGCAGGTTCCTACTGTCGCCAATTCCACCAGATTGATTGGAGGTGGGAGGGCAAAAGTTCCCATTAATATAGGGTCTTTTAGTAGGCCTACTCTGATATTTTGAAGTGAATGGGGGCTTCCATGGATCGTCAAAATGCTTCCCATAACTTGGGAACTATTGGGGAGAAATGTTTGTTGGTCGAAGATTACAATCCCCCCTTGAAAGGGAAATGCAATCTTCCTAAAGTAGGTCGAGACAACCGCAGCCATAGCATATATCCAGGGCCGTCCCAGTAGGATGTTGTAATCAAGGTTTCCATCGATTACTTCAATATCTATTTCTACTATTTTCCCCCCCAGTTCAACTTGCAAGTTACTTAAAATCCCATATGGGGTATATGTTCGTCCATCAAATGCTTTTAATGTCATCGAAGATCGCAACAAGGTTGGAGATCCTAAAGTTTTCCAGCAACTCATCGACATAATACATGTAGATGCCCCCTCAATAATTATTCGATGAACAATTTTGTTGAGGGCTTTCACTTGAATGAGGAAATCTAGTTGAGCTGGTAACTGAGGATCATTTCCTTTGTGATTAAAGGACACAAGATTAGAATCCTTTGGGTCAATCCCACCTATTGCTGATAATAAAGCCTACTTTTGGGAGGGGCAATTTTGCAGTACCTCAAGTGTCGACATAGCGGATGGAAATTGGGCCAAATCTTCCACTATATTATAATGTTGTGCTGCTCTGGCACGAGGATTAAATGTCGACTTGTGTACTACTCCCTTTGGCGGTTTTATTTTTAGCTCTAGAATGATGGGTGTCGCAACTTCTGTCGAAGTTGTTGTCGAACTACTAGGTTGATCTTTATCCTTGTTGTTCGACAGTTGTGGATTCCCGTAATCTTTATTCCTTGTCGTTATCAAAGCATCATTTTTCTATTTTGAAATCGACAACATCAGCACCTGGGATGGGGAAGCATTATCATTGGCAACTAGATTTGTTCCTGGATTTGGAAACGGATCAGTTAATACCGCCGAGGTTTTTGAATTCTTGAATAATTTTCTAAGCTCTGCTTTTTATGGACACTCTCTTGTCCAATTATCCTCATCACATATAAGGCATGGACGATTTGGTTTCCTATCTCCAAAAGGATTTGCAGAAGATTTTTCAGGTGATGATTCTTCCTGTTTCTTCTTCTTACCTTTGTTTTTCTTCTTGCCTTCTGGTTGCTTGGTTTCTGTTGAGTCTTGAAAATGTCATTCATTTCCATTACACTTTCACTATTATGTCCATTATATCACCTCCATTTCACCTCCATTTCACTACTATGTCACCACATTCATCCCACTTTCATTATCATTGGGCCACCTTTATGTTTTTCCAATCTTTATTATTTCTAAGCCTTTTAAGTGAATTTGTGGTTAAACATTAGAAAATAATGTGCATATGCTTATACCTAACAAATGGGTTGAGATTGTTGACATGTGTAGGTTGAAAGGAGGCTTCTAGAAGACCCTTATGTGGCACCCCAAGGCCAAATTCGAATTTGAGTGGAAAGAATCATGGGATCATGATGATATGTGTCACATCTCCTAATTGTATTGTAACTTTAAGAAGACATGTGTCTTATCAGTTCCTATTTTGATTAGGACTCTAGAGGTAGAGGGAGAGATTCATGGATTCTCATTAATGAGATGGCTCTCATCTTTTTGTATAAATAGGAGATCTCTCTCCTTCATTAGTTAGTCGTCTTTAGCTTAGAGTATTTAGCTTGTTAGTCTTTTATCTTGTGAGTTCTTAGCTTGGAGTTTGTAGTTCTTCCTTGATGGCTTTTGAAAGCTTTGGAGAGCTTTGTTGTACTTTGTAATTTTGAAGAATTTGAATAAAGCTTTGATGTTCTCAACATGGAAGGAGATGTGAAGTAGATGTCATGGAGCACATTAGAATGTAAGGTAGAGTAGATTTCATTTTGTAATTTTGCTTTGATTTCATTATGTCATTTGATTTCTTTCAAGTTGGTAGATTAGACTTTTCATTCATGCAATTTTAATTCATGCAAGTGTGTTCAACCGGTTGATTGTAGGTTAATAATGCACATAGATTTTTAATGACTAATGACATGACGGAATCATCTTGTCCTTCTGCTGAATTTGTGGTTATTTTTTTTTTTTGAGTTCTAATTCCAGCATTGTTATTTCTTTCAGTTTTGTTTTGCTCATTTACTTTCATGAAATTTAGATATCATATTACTCAACTTGTTCATGATTGCTTCCCATAAGGTAGATTGAGCTGAAGGGTAAAGGATCAGAAGAGTTGAAGTAGTGTGATTAGTTACCTTTATGCAATTTAGATATCATATTGCTTAACTTGTTCATGATTGCTTCCCATAAGGTAGATTGAGCTGAAGGGTAAAGGATCAAAAGAGTTGAAGTAGTGTGAATTAGTTGCTTTGCTTTCAGTCTTTGAGTTGCTTTAAGTTCAGTTTTTACTTTCTTCAGTTTTCTTTTTATACAGCAACAAGGATACTGGGTTTCATAGTCACTAGCTCATTGATTGGTTATTGCATTCTATTTTGATTGAAGTAGCTGCATATTTACACTTTTGTTTAAGTACTAATTCCATCAATAACATGTTTTAAGATCTTTTGAAGTGCTAAGTTTTGGAAGTTACCATTAGGGACATAGGCCTTGTCTTGAAATCTCTATCCATACTTGTACTTTAAAAGTATTCTTAAGACCTTAGAATAGGATTTCCATTTGCATTAGACACTTTAGGAAACCAACAAAAACAAAACCCCAAAACAAAACAAAATATATAAAACAACGAAGTAAGAAAAAGGTTAACTAAGCACATATGGTGCACCACACTTCATCAGTTTACGATACCCGGATTGATAATTTATGTAGAGCAATTTAAGATGTTAAATTGACTAGACAGTTTCTTTGCCTTTGTCTGTTGAGACGACATTTATTTTTGAGGTGAGAAGTTCTTCTTTTGCATTTTGACTAGAAATCTTACGGGCCTTTTTAGATGTAGCCTTTGTTTATTTAATGTCTGTCATACCGATCACACCATCACCGACATGAGAGTCATTGTTTGATTTAGGAGGAGGAGGAACGGAAAATTCTAGTCTGGGAGCGTCAGGGATTTTATCATAGAGTGTGCCGAACTGAGTATAAATCAAGTCTAAATATTGCGCACGAGCAATAACTTCCTCTTCAGTGATGAATCCTCCCTTTGCCACATCCTCTGTAATGGAAGGTAATAATGACTTAATAAACCATTCAGCTAAAATCTGATTAGGAACATTCGTTTTTACCATTCTACGACGATGTTGCCACTCATGAATATGATTGGATATGTGAGTGGCCGTCGTTTGCTTGAAATTGATAAGAAGTTCTGTTCCCATTTCGTACCTTATGGGTAACTGAAAATGGGTTAAAAAGGTTGTGGCTAGGGTACTGAAGTTATCAAACAAAGCTCTAGGTAATTCGATATACCATTTTGCTGCTGGACCAGTTAACGTTCTTTGAAAAAGGCGAAGCCTAATCGAATCATCATTTAGGGTGTTTGATGAACACCACAGATGAAATGTCATTACATGATTCAACAGGTCTTCACCCGGATTTCCATTAAATTTAGGAATATCTGACGGAAGTTTATGCGGAATCGCTGACCACCAAGGGGCGTAAGCAATTGGATCATTCGTTAGCTGATTTAGATTCGGTAACTCTAAAGTCGCCACGAAGGGTAACTGTTGATTCAGGTTTCGAGAAGCACACCCAGGATAAGATGGAATTTCCTAAGCAATTGGTCTTTGCATACCAGCATAATGCATTTGATGCTAGTAACTTTGGTAAGGTTGATGGGCATAACCATTATAGAATGGTTGATTTTGACCGTTTTGAATATACGACTGCCCATTATTTGCAAAGATTTGTTGCTCAGACCCTTGGTAAACTCGTTGGAATTACGGTTGTTGATATTGCACCAGCCATGGTTGCAAAGCCATGTGCTATTGTCCAATACTGGCTGTTTGACCAAGATGAGGGGTAATTGTACCCGTTTGGGCTTGTGTCATTCCACTAGTTCGTGATTGTGGTTGAGTCGTAGGGATAAGAGGTTGTTGCATTACAACTTGAGAAACATGAGGTTGGCATGCAACAGGCAATGCTTGTACTTGCAAAACCATCACAATAGCCGACGTAGTTGGTATATTTGACATAGGTAGACATTGTTGCATCGAGTATACAACTCTTGGTTGTTGAGGCAGTATTGGCACCCAACCGCTAGATGTAATTCCAGCATAACCTGAATTTTTTTGTGAACTCTCGTATGGTTGTCCTCCTGGAGGAGACAATGAGAGGGTATACTACCCCCCATATGGCGGTATCTGGTACTTAAAGAAATGGTTTTCCCTTGAGGATCAGACTACCCAAATTGACACCGTGAAGGATCAATTTGCTGAGACTCAACATAAGAGTTCCCGGATATTATTCCGGATGAACAAACGAGAACGGACCATACTGTCGAAATAGCCACTGAGTGGGCCCCATATAGCGATTGAGAGCTAGTTAGGATAGATGGTATGCCGACGAACATTGTTGGAGTGACAGAAGGAAGTTCTGCCATCGTTGTGTCAGATGACACAATCCTAGATGTCGACGGTTGTTCAGACATTTCTAGTCTATCCAAAAGATTTCCTAGTGATTCTACAGGAGATTCTGATAACGGTAGACTAATTTTTGATGAAGATGGATATAGGGTGATCCCGACTCCAAATTGCGATGGAGTACTAGATGGAGGATCCTCCACAATCTCTTATATAGCAATTAGACCAGGTGGAAGAGGTAGATCATCAGGTTCGTAAAATATTTTTGATATCGAAGAAGGTATAGATTCTACAGCGACAGATGTTTGGGGAATAACACCTTCCGAATCAACTGTAGATGGAGCTGGTTCAGTAATACAAGTGTTTACCTTCACACTAGGATTAGCCCTATTGTCCTTTGGTGGCTGCGAAACTTCTTCTATAAAGGTAGAGATACCAGAAATGTTTGGAGTAACCAGAGCCTCTGATGATGTCGGAACATTTGTTCCAGCTTTACCAAGGGATTTTGAACCGGTTAAACGCGTCCGCTTCGTCTATAACAATTTTGATTATGGAGACAAAGACGGTTGACTCGTAAGCCTCCACGAATGATGGCGTTTCAATTGAATTTCTTCCATGATTGAAGATTACTCGATCAACTAAAAATCAAGGGGAAATATGTTTCCGAATTAAATGAATTTTAGACGCTTTGACAAAACTTGTTTTTTCAATTTTAAAGAGTCGAGAAAAAACGAAAGATGACTCTAGTCGCCTTCGATTTTTAATGAGCTTGAAGTGACAAGTGCTCAGATGGACCTTTTCCTTAAAGGAGTCTGAAAAGGAACGAAAGAGACTACTCTGGAAATCTAGACAGAGGGATTACCAAACCAATCACAAAACTACAGAATACTTTTTACAGTACAGCAGTCAATCTTCCTGAATGTTGTCTTCAATGCATTGCAATCAATAGGGCGGCAGACACGACTTCCTATGGATAAAGGATATAGCCTATTGTGGTCTCCCAATAGATACTCAACGGTACATGGGAGCACAAGTCTATACTGGCACTTATCGTCTCAAAGTGGAGGAATCACCCAACCAACAATGAAAACAACAGTTACCAGGCTTTACGACAGTGGAATACGTCTCTAGTCTAGACTTCTAAATGTTGTGCGTTAGGTTCCAAAACGTTTTTAGATTCATTAAATTTATTTTATAGTTGATCTTGTTTAACAAATTTTCCTTTCAGGTTCACTGCGTCATGTAGATATACAATTCCTAAAATTCAATCTAAGATGATAAACAATCGTTTAATCTTCTTTTTGTAACGAAAATCCTAGCTACTAAAGAAAGAGGGATGATATTCTTTCAACATAGAGCAGAGAGCACACACTATATGCACTGTCCTAAATCAAACCAAAAAATAGTCTAAATGCAAATGCACATGCATGTATTTGTTTTCAGCCTTCTTAATGTATGAATGACAAAAATAAAGCTAAGCGCAAATATGAATTATTTTTCAAAGTGACATTACTAACAAGCTTCTTTTCAAGACAAAATGAATACAATGATGACACTTTGTGATTCAGAATTGAAAACTTGCTTTCGACACTTGAAAAACTACTAATTCAAATAAAATACAAGAGTAACAGTGTAATCTACTATCAAGAACAATCAGATTCTCTTCTATGACTGAAAACGACACTTGCGACACTTCCAAATCAAGAAACGACAGTTCAATTACGCTACTTCTTTGTAAAAGAGGACTGAAAATGGCTCACAATACCTAAAAACATTTACAGTTCTTTGCACAATGGAGGTGGGATAATGGCAAGGAAGGGGGTTTCCAATAGAGGTATACTGACTACAGACAACAAAACTCCTGAATAGAGCTGAAAAGAGTGAAGAAAAATCAAAGTCTGTAGGCAAAATTAGCCTTTTCTGATCAGCGCACCTATTACACAGGGATTCTAGTATGCATCCCACCTACAAAACATGGGAAGTGCGATGCATACTGATATCCTTGAAGAGAGGGTGCGATGGTACAATGCAAGACTTTTGATCCAATTCTTGATCAGAGTTTGCAACACAGTTCAGGGATTTAGGCAGAGCAAGTGGTAATCAATAAATAAATCACAGGGGAAGATCTAAGGAGGTTACTAGAGCCACCACAAGGGAAATTAGAGAGTTTGTAAATCGATTGTTCAGTTCATAAACAAAACCTGGAGATAGACTGAAGCAACATTGATCTACTTTGCACTTGCATAGAAAATGCAGTTCGAAGGCTAGCTGGCTTGACTTCAGGCTCCATATGTAAGTTTATAAAGCAAACAAATATAGACAAACAAACAATCTATTCATTCCCTAGTGGAGTCGCCATTTTGTTATCGAGAAATCTAGTGTCTATGCAGAGCTACTAGTCTCACTAAGACTGGTAGCTATCTTAGAAACAAACAAACTAAAACTACTTACGTTTTCCTTTATGAGAAGTAGATAAGAGGGGAACAAAGGAGACCAACCTCTATATTGCGCTTGGTTCCTTGCTTGATTCCTCTCCATGCTGATAGATCTTTGCCACTCGCTTCCTCGCCTACCCAGCTTCAAAGAGAACCTGTGGAATCAAAGCAGCATAACACTATCCAAGAACAAGGATCTACTATCATAAACAATATAGGACCAGATATATATTGACCACACAAATGCATATATCATCAATCATACAAGAATGTGGAGGAAAACTTGAATAGCTTTATTAACATCAAGAATAGCAAAGAGGATTACAACCAATTGTTCTGACCCACTGTCATCCTCTCAGCAAGAAAGCCCTTCTCCACCTCATGAAAAGCTTAGATCACCCAACACTATGATGTTTCACCAAGAAACCAGCAACACTTCCTTACAAGATACAAAATTCTAGCCTTTGGATCTCTGGGATGAGGGATCCATATATAGATGTTTGCAAGGGGGGTGAGTTAGCTTCTAAGATTTGATTAGTGTCCTCTCTCTGATAGTTCTTGATTCCACTTGGAGATTGATGATATCTTACTCATCCCTGGGCAAATGCAGAGAGGCAAGTGTCACAGGAGAAGTTTCTAGAAGATTCCATGATCTTCCACCTCGCAAATTGGCTCTGCCATTTGTCCACTCTCGCCCATCGCACCCCATAGAAGGGATTTTCAATATGCATCACACCTCCCGTGTGCATTTAGGTGGGATGCAACGCACTTTGACCATGGAGCAGGTGAGATGGTCCAATTTTGACCAGTTTTGAGTAGTTTTTCATGGAGAACTTCTGGGAGATGATGTAATCAACTGACCTTGTTCTTTTAGGGGATGGAACAACACTTTTAGTGACTTAGGAGCCCTTGGTTTATGGACATGTTTGATTTGGGTTGCAGTGCCTAAAAATGTCTATAACAGTTACTCCCTTGATCAGATGGTTAATGAGAGAGTGTGAGAGGACGTTCAACCATAAACAATTGGCGGCCCTCCTTCTAGCGCCATAAATGTTGAGAGTGTTGAACCAACCAACATTCAAGGAATCACCCCAATATGAAGTCCCAACTAGACCTTACACCATTTGGTGTGGGAGTCACATCAGAACTTCAGCAAAACGACTAATTGTGTGAGCGAGTGAAATGTGCATACATAAACTTGCAAACACACACTTACATGACTCGATGATGAGACGACTCAAATCATACAGACACACATGTTCAACATGACTGACTGATGGTGTGAATGACAAGCACGACGCTTGTGATTGGTCGTTGGATGACCGCGACGATGTGGAGGTTTGCCGTTACACCAAAACCCGCAGGTGTTGGTAAACATTACAAGCCAGTAACTAGGATCCGCAGGGTGGAAATTACCGATTCTATAGAGGTGCGGTGATTCTTCCAACACCCCCCCTTAAACACAACTTGGGGGAATCGAACCTGGGTCCAAGCTCTGATACCATGTGGAGGTTTGCCGTTACACCAAAACCCGTAGGTGTTGGTAAACATTACAAGCCAGTAACTAGGATCCCCAGGGTGGAAATTACCGATTCTATAGAGGTGCGGTGATTCTTCCAATAGACGACACTTGCGCGACAATGTATATGACTCCATGTGTGAGCACGACAAATGTTTACATAGAGAACACAACATGTACACACGAAGTGAAGACCTTGTATATGGCGAGAACATGGTCACAAGCATGACATTGACATCAACATGCAAAATTTTTCTGTCGAACAATTAAGCAAGGTCGGAGCCAAGACTCACACAAGCTCACGAACTAATATCAAGTGCGTGTAGACATCAAGTAAAACTCTCAAAGGAGGATTTGAAATTGGATTGAAACCAAAATTTTGGAGGGTGTTGTAGTTGCTACAGTAGGTATTCATGGAGATGGACATCCTCAAGATTGTAAATGAGAGGCCAAGGTTATCTCCCACCTTGTTCAAGTATATATGGGCCTTCACATAATTTAAGGCAGAATTTGACAATGTCTAGATCTGGACGAGGAGAGATCCTCAAGAGGTATTGTACAAGCTTCCCTATATAATGGCCGACACATATGTATAGGAGGTTGTGGGTGGATGAACAATAGAGTGGCAAGATCCTACACAATTGGATGTCGGGACAAGAAAAGTAGGAGAAAAAGAGGAAAGAAAAACAATAGGTAGTCACACAGGGGAAGCCTACCCAACAAAAGAAAAAAGTTGTTGAAAATACTAATGCAAAGACAATGCACACCGAAAAGGAGCATTTAGACAAGAAACATACATAAAAATAACAAGCATCGATTTCCCCGCATACCACAGAGCGGGAGTTATCTACACAGGGCGACAATGGGGGGAGGAGGTGTGTTACAGGTCTATTTGGGTACTGTTGATGCCTCAAAAATCACTGCAACAACATTGGGGATAACCACCCGGTCCGGACCTTAGTACAACTCCTTTTCCATTTGGAATAGTGGCTCCGATTGGGGAGAATGGGACCAGTTTCCCAAAAGTGGATAAACGGGATGAATGGATGATTTATAAACTAAGCTAACGGTGAGCGAATAACTAAACTATCGACAAGAATAAATAAACTATAATCTATCATGGGAACTTATCTGAGCTTTAAAGTGCAGCGCTTGATGATCTGTGTCTATAAACAGGCATATAGATGACTCTTATTTAACAGACATAGACATTATTTCATTCATGATTACTATGCTTAAATAGTTAAGTAAAGCGATTAAAGCGATATTACCACACTTATCATTTATATCATTGACATATACATGATTAAAAAGAAACACATCATAAAACATCCAATAGTGGAATGAATATAGATCTGCTGTTACAGCGTATGCATATAATCAATAATATCAAGAATAATCACATAGCAATTCATAATGAATTCAGACATAGATAGAAATACCATATGAGCTGTGTGACACTCCCAATATCAATCGCTACTTGTAGTTCTTCCTTCAACGCAAAAACATTCTCAACAAAGACAATAGTGCACAATTGCATAAAAAGCTTCCTTGTCGAATTAAGAACAACTGGTCCAGTTTTATAAAAGAATATTGACTGAAGCACAAAAGTGCAAACTTCAGTCTTTTAAGTCTGGTACAAAACTTTACGACCCTTTCTAAAAACATGAAAGGGTCTATAAATACTAAATTAATCTAAATATCTATTAAACTGAAATCCTACTAAATTGGTATCAATAAATCTTGATCCTATTTCCCTCAGCGATCTGGCAATCGGTGGCATGATTCATCAAGTAGGCTGCTTGCCTTTAAATCTGAGCTGACTTATCGCAAGCATTGGCTCTACTTCAGGCGGTTTGTTGAGGCGCGAACTGAGATGGGCGGCATAGGTGGCATCTTGAATATCGGGAATTATATACCTGATTGCATCTATTAAACACTTAAGGGAGGCTCTCTGTGTGTGTGGCTTAATCAGGAAAAACCAATATGCATCGAAGGTTAAACTATTAATCCCGACGATTAATCTCCCCTTTTCCTCTAAATCAGGATAACATGATTGCTCCAACATGTTTTTTGTTGTCATCTTTCCTGGTGTACATTGGGAAATCATATTTGCTAAGTAGAGAGTGTTGTTAACTAGATCAACTAGATTGCTGGAAGTTGATTTACATCTTGAAACCGCCCTCTCCGCTTTCATCACCTGAGTGTGCCATTCTGCAAAGAGTATATCTTTATGTGTTTCTAGGATCCTGGGGAAATTTGCTGCTTTCCCTTGATCAGAATCTTGCCAGTCAAGATATGCGGTTATGATCTCTTCGGCTTGGTCTAACTCATTCCTGGCCTTCTCTACCTGCTGATTTAGGATGTCGTTAGCTCACACAATGGCTCTGCCTGAGTGATTTGTTGACACAGGAGCCTAATTTGGGATATTAATGCAGTGTTTATTTGCAATGCTTCTGCTCTGAACTCATCCACTTGTGGAGCGCCCTTTATTATTTCGAGCTGCGATGACAATTGAGCGATTTGCTCATCTTTTATTTTCATCATTTGCTCGTTTGCTGCCCTCAATTGTGCCAATGCCTCTGATAATTCCTTCTGTTTCTGGATCGCGCTTTGGTCGATCCTTTGCTTTTCTGCCTGCAATTGCTGAGTTAATTGACTGTTCACTTGTTGTTGTGTCGACAATTGTTGCTCTGCCCACTCTGCCTTCTGCTTTGATTCAGTCAATTCTGCCTGTAATGCGAAAATTTCTTGGTCCTTAGTTTTCAGTAGAAGACTTACCTCCGATGCCTTGTCGATTGTCGCTGACGAATAGGCTCCCGCATACTGCGATAGTTTTGTTAGGTCATCAGAGGGGTCGAATTCCTCCTTCCAAACCACGCTGCCTATAACAGTTTGTTCTAGGAAAAGGGAAGGTTGATCAATCTTCCTTCTTTTCCTTTGTCGTTTTACCACTGCTCTATGCCTTGGGCTGTAGAAAACATCCAGGGGAGGAATATATTCTGCCTGTAGAATGATTTGGTCGGAGGGGTCTTTTGGTATTACTTCAACATCCTTAGAAATGGGTGGGCTGCTGGTTCCACTTAGAACCTGAGGTGAAGTGATGTCCCATGTATTGTTTGTCTTGGAAGTGTCTGTATCTTTGGAACATTCCAACCCACTGATGATAGAGTCAAATTGCTTCCATTCTTGGAGCAATTTGGGGTCAATACGAGTATCTATATTGACATCAATGGTGGTTTGTTTCTGCTTTTCGGCTTCAGACTCCTTCTGCACTTCTTCCTGCTGTTTCTTCTGTTGCTCTTCTTGTTCTTTCCTTTGTCTTTCCTCTTGCTCTTTCATTTGCTGTTCCTCTATCTCTTTCCTCTGTCTTTCCTCTTGTGCTCTCTGCTGCTTTTCTGCCTGTTCTTTCCTCTGCCTTTCCTCCTGTTCCTTTTTATGATCTTTTGTTATAACAGGAGGTTCGCTTGACTGTTGCCGACCAGGCTCGCTTGATGATGTTGCTGGGGTTGTTGCTAGTAAATCTAGAGGCAGAGTTTGCAACCTCTGTTCTCTAAGTTTATTAAATTCAGTCAACCCTTCATCATTATACTTTGCTAGGGCGAATTGCCTAACCTGGCTTATTGACTCAGCTGAGGAGAACAGGTCATCAAAGATATCTTCCTTATGATCAAATCTTGTCAGTTTGGCCTGTTCTAATGCATTATAGGCAACTTTATTTGGATCGAAATGCCTATTTGGGAGAGTCGCTAGAGTCAAGGATTGAATTTTTGTGGCTTCCTTTTCTGCATGTTTGAGGTCATGCAGGGTATATACACCACACCTCAAAGGAAAAGAGGGCCAGCCCTGTTTCTTATTCTTCTTGAGCGTTTGATGAACACTCTCGGAAATGATTTGATAAGAAATTTCCCTTGCTAGAAGTTTATCTGGTATGTATAGAGGGAGGACATGGGGTCTGGCTTGGCTGCCGAAAACTCTTATGTAGGTAAACCTTTCCTCTCCAAACCATCTACCTATTCCGGTTAAATCAATTCCGGCTTGATAAGAAATCTTGGGAGCAGGTCTATCAAAAATGGAATAATGAATAGGCAACATAAAGCCATTACAGACTTGGTATAGATGATGTTTATAAGAAGACTTCCACAATTTCTGGTGATATATATGAATGGGCGAGGGGTCTTGTGCAGTCCACCTCCAGCTGAGTACGAGGAATTCAGAATTAAAACAGAGGGTATCTAGAATATAGGCACTGTAGTAAAATGGGGGAATTATTCTTTCAGAAATCCGGGTCTTGCTTCTAAACTCAAGCACAACTTGTGCTAGTTTGTCAGAAAGGATAGAGGCCCAATCCATAACTATACTGTTTACTACTGCCTCCATTAGAGGAACCATTTCTATGGTAAAATTAGTAGAGTCATGCAATCCCCATAATCTACACATCATTATTCCCGCATAGCAATAAGGAGAAGCCAGAGAATCAACCACGTACTTACCAGAAGATTCATGTTTGTGTTTGGCTGGATTTTGTCTCCAATCCCGGATGGGTTTGGACTCAACTTCATTATCGCTTGCAAACTTCTCCAGGAATGCCTTGTTATATATCTTCTCTGGCTCGGGCAAATGATACATTTGCCTTAGATCATCTGCGTTAAATGACCCGAAAATTCTCCCGTCTCTGGTGCTGAAAGTTCTATCCAAAATTGGGATTTCTTCAATCGCCCACCGCACGACGTCTGCGTATGGGAGAATTTGCTCCCTGACCGCTATCCTGTGAAGGAAAGAGTCGACTAAATCCTTGAGATTACTCTCAGACTTCCGAAGTAAATCCACACTAGCTTCTGTTACTGTCTTCACTGGTTCTTCGGCTTCAATCAGGTTGTAAGTGCCTTGCCAAGTAACTCTGGTGAGACCCGTACATGTAGTATCAGATATTAAGCCCTTCTTCTTGTCCACGACAGCTTGTCCTGCAACTGGTGTAGCGGAAGCGCCCGCGGTCTTCTTGGATTTCTTCCCCATCTTGTTTGAGCTTCCTTCTATGGATGAATTCTGCACAGCGGCGAAAATAAACGTAACACAGAGATATGCTAATGAAAATCCAATACGGGAAAGATATATTGATCAAAGTGTGCTGAGAGATTAACTCTTAAAAATGGTTGCGGATCCAATCGATGGGAAGATCTTACAGATACATTAAATGGCCATTTAAGG
Organism: Pinus tabuliformis; assembly: GCA_031772625.1. Lineage (NCBI taxonomy): Eukaryota > Viridiplantae > Streptophyta > Pinopsida > Pinales > Pinaceae > Pinus > Pinus tabuliformis. The sequence goes on along the minus strand of CM062816.1, from coordinate 41,135,333 downwards.
CTTGCCACCCCTTAAATGCTCATTACACCATTATTCGGCCGAATGGCCCACTTAAGTGTGCTATGGATATTTTGGCGGTTAAGTGCAGGTGATCAATTTCTTAAGGGATAAGGCTTTAAATATGAATAGATCGTAAAATCCCTTCATTTAACGACTTTTTCGAAATCCGCGCTATATCATAATCGGGCATCGGGAACACTTTAAATCTTTATGTTGACAATTTTGAAACGCCGATCGCCGATAGCGATATCGCATCGCATCGGGAGAATAGGTGTTATATAAACATATGAATAACATACCCCCGACCGCCGATAGCGAAATCGCATCGGATTGGCGTGAAAAGGCATAACAATGTGCATAGATAGTGTATCGCCGATTGCCCGATTGCCGATATCGCATCGCATCGGGGGTAAAACCTAGGCGCCTTATTATTGTACATAGGATATTTCCGATTTCCGATTTGCGAAATTGCATCGGATCGGGGTAAAAAGGCTTAAGGTGCTTAGACTTCATATAAAGTATCGCCGATAGCTGATCGCCGATTGCGCATCGCATCGGGGCTAATGGTATGGGGGCAGTTTTAAAATATGCATAGAGTATTGCCGATAGCCGACAGCGAAATCGCATCGGCGGAGACCAATGTGCCACTTATTTGTGTTTTTTATGTCATTGCGATATGCGATCGCTTTATCGCAATGATAAAAGATTGTTTTATTTGATCAAAAATGGGTTTTTTCAAAGGTTTTATATAATATCTTCATTTAGTTTGCGGACCTTTTACAAATAATGCGCTATTGATACCAATTAATTTCTAAAGGGACCCATTTCATATAATAATTTTGTAAATATAAATGATATGAAATGGGGGGTTGTTGTAGGGCACAACAATTGGTGATTCACTGGAAGAACCAGTTATCTCTGAAAAGTACAGGACTACTTAAACTTTCGCAAAATAGAGTTCTAATCAAAGGGGAAAATTCTAATATAATTAGGTATATATGCATTCCAAGTAAAATGAATCTATTTTTTGCTAATTTCCTCTCTTTTTTAAGAAAATAGATACATTCTAAGTTTTAAATAGGTCTCTATGGGTTTATAATAATAAAATAGAAAGCTTTTCCAAATCAGCTTTTAAATTGAACTCCTCTGTCATAGGTAGAACCTCTGCTGCCAGCAAACATTTGTAGTTTCGACAGGGATACCTTTTAACCATGCTATTGTCCATTGTTCCATTCAATTAAGAGTGCGATTAACAGAATGAATTCAAAACATGTTTTCATATTTTGTATTTCATTTCCTTTTTCTGTTGTTGATAAGATAAAAAGCCATTGTCCTGGTTTGGTGGCCAGCTATTGACAATGCCATTCGCTAGTAGTAATCTAACAGAACAAGCTGGCTCGTGATGAGACCCCTTGTCTTTTAATTTCAAGCCATTACCCTGTTTTGGTATGCAGTATTGGTAATGTCAGTTAAACTATTTCCCTATGAGCATGGTAAGCAGGTTTGTAATAAGACCTTTTATCTTTAATCTCAGATATTTTAGAATTACACTCTGAGTAATCATAAACTTTAGTGAATGGGATGAACAATCTTCTCCTTAAGAGTAAATGGATGACAGGTTGAGAGTTGAAGATGCTGAAATTGGACTGGCTTCTATCTTAATATTGATAACCTTTTGAGACCGATTTGAAAACAGAAAATGATTTACAATACTTTTAAACTTCCGAGAGGAGTTCACAAAACTTGAAATGTGGTTTCAGAATACAATGATACCTAATTTCCTAGAAATTATCCCTTTTGGTTAAGAGTTCTATTATTTTAAAAGTCAATATCATAGTACTTCTGTAGATCAAAGTTTCAAACACAGCAAAGGTCAATAGTAGATACCTTACAATATTATTTTCTACAAATCCTACAAACTACAAAAATTTATCAAACTAAAAGGAGAAGGGGTTACCTCCTCAATTAAAGAATTTCTTCAAGATAAGGCCATTAACACGGAGAGAATCTCTCAACCCTGATAAGTCTTGCAATATAAAGGTCGAATGGCCCACCTTTTCACAGATCTGAAATGGCCCAAGCCACATCTTCTGGAACTTGGTGTGTTTTCCCTTATCCTCATGGGCTTTGTCCCATTTCAGAACTAAGTCACCGACTTGAAATTGTTTTGAACCGGATGAGACTGAATCAAAAGCTGCTTTGATGATTTGCTGATGTTTGGCATGAGTAAGTCTAGCTTTTTCTCTTTCCTCTTCTAATTTTAGAATTTGATCATGTCTAAGTTGAATAGAAGAAGAAGGAGTTTCCTCAATGTACTGTACTAGGGCTAAAGAAGGAAGAAAAAGATTTGTGGGCAATACTGCTTCTTTTCCATACACAAGATTGAATGGGGAAGATCCTATAGAAGATTTTTGTGTTATCCTATCAGCCCATAATGCAAAAATTAAAGATTTGTGCCAGTTTTTATGATTTTGCTCTATAGTTCGCTTAATGATTTTGATCAGATTCTTATTAGTAGATTCTGCTAAGCCATTACGCTGGGGATAGTAATTAGCAGAATACTTCAATTTAAACCCTCTTTTAATAGCGAAATCAAACATAGCATTTCCTGAGAAATAAGATGCATTATAAAAAACAAGAGCATTGGGGACACCAAACCTGGTAATGATGAATCGGTCTATGAACTCAATGATTGCTTCGGAATTTGCTGTCTTCAAAGGAATGGCCTCCACCCACTTAGTAAAATAATCAGTAGCAGTAAGGATATACTTATGTTGTTTGGAAGATGGTGGAGTAATCTCCCCAATGATATCCAATCCCCATTGCTCAAATGGTTGTTCAATGTTGACTGGTTGCATAGGGAAGGCTGATTTACGTTGTCTTCCACTAGAAGTTTGGCATTTGAAGCATTTCCTTACATATTCGTGGCATCTCTAAACAGAGTAGGCCAATAGTACCCAGCATGAATAACTTTGTGAGCTGTTGTGTCAGCTCCAAAATGTCCTCCTGCTGGTCCATCATGTAACTCCTGCAAAACCTTTTGGGCTTCAGGTTTCTCAAGGCATCTTAACAAGATAGAATCATAATTCTGCTTAAAAAGCACATCATCAATAATTGTGAAATTCTTTGCTTTTAACCTAATGGCCCTTTTGTTTTTATAAGACAGGTTTGGAGGGGCATAACCATTCTTCAAATAAAAGATTAAATCTGCATATTGAGATTGAGAATCAGTGACACTTATCTGGTTGATTTCTTCAGTTTTACTCGTATCGCCTGATTTTGGAATGTTGGATGCTCCTGCCAATATCCTGCAAAAACCTTGACCCCTAACAATCTTTGCTGGTTTAATTTCTAAGTCATATTCTTGAAGTGCTGTGACCCAATTTACCCTTTTTTCACCCAGTTCTTTTTGGATTAATAGTTGCCTAACTGCGGGGAAAGGAACTATAACTTTTGTGTGGGTTTTCAAAAGGAAGGGTCTATAATGCTTGACTGCTTTAAATACAACAAAGGCTTATTTTTCTACATCGGAGTAATTCAATTCAGCACCCTGAAGATTTGAGCTAAAAAAAGAAATGGGTGCTTCCAAATTGTGATCATTTAGTTGTGTGACCACTGTAGCATAAGAGAAGTCGGATGCAATGGTATACAATGTAAAATGATTAGAAAAATTTTGAGTATTCAAGGCTGGGGCATTGATTATTGATTGCTTTATTAGATCAAAAGCTTCCTTTTCTGCTGATCCCCACTTAAAGACCGAATTTTTCTTAATAATTGTTTGAAGTGGCAAAATAATTTGAGAAAAATCTGGAACAAATCTTTTAACAAAATCGATCTGGCCTAAAAATGACTGCATCGATTTTTTATTGTGTGGGAAAGGGATTTCAGAGATTTCTTTGATCCGATCAGGATCAATATAAATGCCATCTTTGGACACAATAAATCCCAAGAGCTTTCCTTGATCAAGAGCGACGAAATACTTTTTTGGGTTAAGAGAAATACCATATCTTTTGCAACGTTGAAAAATTTGATTTAGATCATGCAAATGATTATATCTTTCCTTAGAGAATACAGTAATATCATCTAAATAGACGACTACTGTTCTATTAATCAACCCTCTAAAAGCTATATCCATAGCTATTTGGAATGTTGCTCCTGCGTTTATAAGTCCGAAAGACATTTTCTGATATGCATATGTTCCCCATTTTGTTCTGAATGTAGTTTTAAGCTGGTCATCAGGATGAACCAGTACTTGGTTATATCCTGAGAAACCATCTAGAAAGGACATTAATTCGGAGCCAGCTACCGATTGAAGTATTTGCTCCATAGTAGGTAATGGGAAATTGTCTTTCAAGCTCGCTTTGTTCAAATTTCTGAAATCAATACAAATTCGAATGTCGCCATTTTTCTTTCTGACTGGTACCATATTAGAGACCCAGTTTGAGTGTCGGACAGGAAAAATAATCTTGGCTTTCAAGAGTTTGTTAAGTTCTGATTTTATCTGGCTCTCTAAGTTTGGATGTATTTTCCTTAACTTCTGCTAAATCGGTTTCTGGTTGGGGAGCATTGGAATGGTGTGCTGGATAATGGATGTAGCATAAGTCTTCAAATCATCATACTTCCAAGCAAAGACCTGTTTGTTTTTCTTTAACAATCTAATGAATGGCTCTTTTTCTTCAAAGGAAAGTCCTAATCCTAAATTAATATTTTGAGGAGCTTGTTCAGTACCTAGATTTATCAATTCAAACCTAAGGGTAGAGCTTTGGAGCTTTGCATTAGTTACAGGTTTAAACCTGTCTTTAATATCATAAAGATCTTCTAGCTTTACCACAGGCTTAGGAATTGCATTTTCCTGAGGTGTTTCTCTCATTTTGGAGTCATGTTCATCTTCCTCAATGATTTGATTATCATAGGACTTTTCAGAAATTAAGAATTGTAAAACATCCTCATCATGGTTGAATACTCTCCAATTAGTGACATTGTCAGGCACTGAAGGCCTAAAAAGCAACTCTACAGAAAATCTATCTGGGCTGTAGTCTTCAGAAGGTAAGAGCTTGGAAGCTACATTAGCTAAGAGATCGGCTTGAGATCTGGGAATGGAAGAAATGTTGAATGCAGAAAAGTGCGAGGTAAGTTCCTGCACTAGCGATTGATAATGCTTGAGGTGATTCGAAAGACAATGAATTGCATTCCTCACCTATTTCACAATAATTTCAGAATCGCCAAACACTTTTAGATATTGCACTTTAAGGCCGATTGCTTTATATAATACCTGAACTAAAGCTTCATATTCGGCTATATTATTAGTGCATTCAAATTCTAGCCTACAGGACAGCATTGTCTTTTCTCCTTGTGGGCTAACCAAAATACATCCTGCTCCTGAGCCTTCACTAGACTTGGACCCATCGAAATATAAAGACCAAAATAAAGAGGTATTAACAAATGTATTTACAATTTTCTCAGCATCATTGAAACATCTAGACCTATCTGTTTGTGAAAAATTCTCAATCTGAGATGTAAAATGATTAACAGAGAAAGGGGATGGTGGGGCAACAAAGTTACCAAAGAATGACTCTGATGAATAATTCCCCAAAATGTTTTTGTTGAATGCTACCGGCTGGTTTTCTTGTTCGAATTCAGTAACCATATGGGTCATATGTTTCTCTCGATCGATCTTTATTTGATTTGGCTTGCCCTTGTAGGGAAGCCACATATGTGACCAATCAGTGAAAATATACCCATGCAATTTCTCAGACCAATCCCTACTCAAAATTAAACCGTAAAACTCAGGTATATCAACTATTAGGATATCAATCCTCTGCACTATTCTTGGATCAGCAGATAACCTAATGGTTACAGAGTTAATTTCTCCTAACACCTGTACTTTGGTCCTGTCCAACTGTACAATATGAATAGCAGACTTTTGGGGTTCTATGTTCAGTTTAGAACAAACTGAAGCTGGCATTATGTTAGATGATGCCCCTGAGTCAATTAAACAGTTGTGCAAGTTTCTATTGTAAATCTCATAGGTTAAAAGGAAGGGTGGGGTGTGAGAATTTGATCTGTCTCCAATCAGAACTGAATCGGTAGCTTCAACCATTCCTGGAGGAGGTTGGCCTGAATCATTAGCAGCTTTAGCACTGGGAAGAGGTGTAGAAGGAACAACATTCAATTCTTTAAGAAGTAATTTCTGCTGATGCTTTAATTTACTAAGTTCAAACATAGTAATGTTTGCTTTAGTTTTCTTCATGTCATCAACAATATTATATTCCATTGAATCTGATACTACTAATGTTTTAGATGTTGAAGGAGTATTAGAAGTTGAAGGCTGGTTTTGGGGAACTGCCACAGGTGATTTCTTTGGAGGTGTTTTTTCTTTGGTTGTAGCAGCACCAACACTCCTTTTCTTTGACGTTACCTGAACAGGTTCGGAAGTACTTTTGCTTCTAGTAATGACCGGGAATGCTTCTTCTTCGTTTTCGGTATCAGAGTTGGGGAGTATAAAATCCCACATTCCATGACATTCTACTACTTCTTCTTCATCGCTAGTTTGTGAAATCGATTCCTCTTCTTCTTCTTCTTGTTCTGAATCAGCATTAGATATGACATTTGGTGGCTTTGATTCATTTTTCTTAAAAGTTCTAAAGGGCCTTTTGGTTGATGTCTCAGCTACCTGTTTCTTTATTTCAACCATTTCATTTGATAAAGTTTTTAGAACTTTTTGCAAACCTTCCATGTCATAGGGGTCTTTTGAGGTTTTCTTTCTTGAGTCATCTTTAAAAGAGACCTTTTTGGCTTTTCTGTCTTCCAGGGCAGCTTTCTTTTCCAGGGCATTGATGCGTTTCTCCACAGCAAGCGCTTCTTTCATGTTTTCGGCTAAGGTAGGTTTCCCAGCCCTGTCTACAAAGATGGCTATATTGGCAGGCAGAGCTGTTATATACCATTCGCTCCGAATTTGTTCACTCGGTTTGGAGGCTGTGGGGATTTTATTTAGGAGTTTATTGAAGCGAGCATTAAATTCCTTAATTGGTTCCCTATGCTCTATTCTCAAATTGGAGAGGTCATTTATCAGGGTAGCCAAAGACCTATCATCTCCATATTTGGTAAGAAACTGCTCTTGGCAAGTGTTCCAACTGGTAATGGAACCAGATGGTAGGGAAAAATACCAGGATCGTGATGATCCTTGCAAAGTATAAGGGAAAAGCCTAACAACAACATCTTCTTCTGTTACTCCTTTCAAGTTGACTGCCAACATGAAATTATTGATGTGTTCCTCAGCCTGGGTCCCATTATCTGGATTAAACTTGGGTAGCCATTTTTCAGGAAGATCAGGTAATGGATGTAATGGTGCAGGCATATTGACTACACCAGGTCTGATCCATGGATCTGTCATTATAATAGCAGTAGTGGTTGATACTACCGCTGGAACTCCAGATGTCTGGGAAGGAAACAGTGTTGAGGAATGAGCAGGTTGGGATGCTGAAGCTTCTTATCCCTGGTGAATGACAATATGTAATGGGGGAGTGGGTGGTTGACTTTGCAGATAAGAAGTTGAAATGGAGGATGTGGATGAAAGCTCTTCACTGTCAGATCCTTCAATATTTTTCTTCGCCTTTTTCCTTTTAGGTAAAGGGAACTCAGTGGGTTCAATACCGAGCTTTTCGCTCTGAAGTCTGGTGAGAGGATGAGGTAAATTGAACTGCGAAGTCGCACTGCTTTGTGATACCTCAGATTTCTGTGGTGAAATCGAGAAGCTCTGAAGTTTGTGGATAAGAGACTGAACTTCAGGTGATTCAAGACTTAATTGTTCTGGAGTATGATGGGTTTGAGCAGTGGTAGTTAACTCCTCTTCTTCTTGTTTGGATACTGGCGAACCAACATGCGAATGAGAAGTTCGAGGGGATTCGGAGGGAGAATTACTCTTAGAATGGCTTGCAGATTTGGGTTTGTTTGCCATTCGCAGTGGCCCTCCTTCTAGCGCCAAAAATGTTGATGCCTCGAAAATCGCTGCAACAACATTGGGGATAACCACCCGGTCCGGACCTTAGTACAGCTCCTTTTCCGTTTGGAATAGTGGCTCCGACTGGGGATAATGGGACCAGTTTCCCAAAAGTGGATAAACAGGATGAATGGATGATTTATAAACTAAGCTAATGGTGAGCGAATAACTAAACTATCAACAAGAATACATAAACTATAATCTATCCCGGGAACTTATCTGAGCTTTAAAGTGCAGCGCTTGATGATCTGTGTCTATAAACAGGCATATAGATGACTCTATTTAACAGACATAGACATTATTTCATTCATGATTACTATGCTTAAATAGTTAAGCAAAGCGATTAAAGAAATATTACCACACTTATCATTTATATCATTGACATATACATGATTAAAAAGAAACACATCATAAAACATCCAATAGTGGAATGAATATAGATCTGCTGTTACAACGCATGCATATAATCAATAATAGCAAGAATAATCACATAGCAATTCATATGAAAGGAATGAATTCAGACATAGATAGAAATACCATATGAGCTGCGTGACACTCCCAATATCAATCGCTACTTGTAGTTCTTCCTTCAACGCAAAAACATTCTCAACAAAGACAATAGTGCACAATTGCATAAAAAGCTTCCTTGTTGAATTAAGAACAACTGGTCCAGTTTTATAAAAGAATATTGACTGAAGCACAAAAGTGCAAACTTCAGTCTTTTAAGTCTGGTACAAAACTTTACGACCCTTTCTAAAAACATGAAAGGGTCTATAAATACTAAATTAATCTAAATATCTATTAAACTGAAATCCTACTAAATTGGTATCAATAAATCTTGATCCTATTTCCATCAGTGATCTGGCAATCGGTGGCATGATTCATCAAGTAGGCTGCTTGCCTTTAAATCTGAGCTGACTTATCGCAAGAATTGGCTCTACTTCAGGCGGTTTGTTGAGGCGCGAACTGAGCTGGGCGGCATAGGTGGCATCTTGAATATTGGGAATTATATACCAGATTGCATCTGTTAAACACTTAAGGGCGGCTCTCTGTGTGTGTGGCTTAATCAGGAAAAGCCAATATCCATCGAAGGTTAAACTGTTAATCCCGACGATTAATCTCCCCTTTTCCTCTAAATCAGGATAACATGATTGCTCCAACATGTTTGTTGTTGTCATCCTTCCTGGTGTACATTGGGAAATCATATTTGCTAAGTAGAGAGTGTTGTTAACTAGATCAACTAGATTGCTGGAAGTTGATTTACATCTTGAAGCCGCCCTCTTCACTTTCATCACCTGAGTGTGCCATTCTGTAAAGAGTATATCTTTATGTGTTTCTAGGATCCTGGGCAAATTTGTTGCTTTCCCTTGATCAGAATCTTGCCAGTCAAGATATGCGGTTATGATCTCTTCGGCTTGGTCTAACTCATTCCTGACCTTCTCTACCTGCTGATTTATGGATGTCGTTAGCTCACACAATGGCTCTGCCTGAGCGATTTGTTGACACAGGAGCCTAATTTGGGATATTAATGCAGTGTTTATTTGCAATGCTTCTGCTCTGAACTCATCCACTTGTGGAGCGCCCTTTATTATTTCGAGCTGCGATGACAATTGAGCGATTTGCTCATCTTTTGTTTTCATCATTTGATCGTTTGCTGCCCTCAATTGTGCCAATGCCTTCGATAATTCCTTCTATTTCTGGATCGCGCTTTGGTCGATCCTTTGCTTTTCTGCCTGCAATTGCTAAGTTAATTGACTGTTCACTTGTTGTTGTGTCAACAATTGCTGCTCTGCCTGCTCTGACTTCTACTTTGATTCAACCAATTCTGCCTGTAATGCGAAAATTTCTTGGTCCTTAGTTTTCAGTAGAAGACTTACCTCCGATGCCTTGTCGATTGTCGCTGCCGAATAGGCTCCCGCATACTGCGACAGTTTTGTTAGGTCATCGGAGGGGTCGAATTCCTCCTTCCAAACCACGCTGCCTGTAACAGTTTGTTCTGGGAAAAGGGAAGGTTGATCAATCTTCCTTCTTTTCCTTTGTCGTTTTACCACGGCTCTATGCCTTGGGCTGTAGGAAACATCCGGGGGAGGAATATCTTCTACCTGTAGAATGATTTGGTCGGAGGGGTCTTTTGGTATTACTTCAACATCCTTAGAAATGGGTGGGTCGCTGGTTCCATTTAGAACCTGAGGTGAAGTGATGTCCTGTGTATCGTTTGTCTTGGAAGTGTCTGTATCTTTGGAACATTCCAACCCACTGATGATAGAGTCAAATTGCTTCCATTCCTGGAGCAATTTGGGGTCAATACGAGTATCTATATTGACATCAATGGTGGTTTGTTTCTGCTTTTCGGCTTCAGACTCCTTCTGCACTTCTTCCTGCTGTTTCTTCTGTTGCTCTTCTTGTTCTTTCCTTTGTCTTTCCTCTTGCTCTTTCATTTGCTGTTCCTCTATCTCTTTCCTCTATCTTTCCTCTCGTGCTCTCTACTGCTTTTCTGCCTGTTCTTTCCTCTACCTTTCCTCCTGTTCCTTTTTATGATCTTTTGTTATAACAGGAGGTTCGCTTGACTGTTGCCGACCATGCTCGCTTGATGATGTTGCTGGGGTTGTTGCTAGTAAATCTAGAGGCAGAGTTTGCAACCTCTGTTCTCTAAGTTTATTAAATTCAGTCAACACTTCATCATTATACTTTGCTAGGGTGAATTTCCTAACCTGGCTTATTGACTCAGCTGAGGAGAATAGGTCATCAAAGATATCTTCCTTATGATCAAATCTTGTCAGTTTGGCCTGTTCTAATGCATTATAGGCAACTTTATTTGGATCGAAATGCCTATTTGGGAGAGTCGCTAGAGTCAAGGATTGAATTTTTGTGGCTTCCTTTTCTGCATGTTTGAGGTCATGCAGGGTATATACACCACACCTCAAAGGAAAAGAGGGCCAGCCTTGCTTCTTATTCTTCTTGAGCATTTGTGTAACACTCTCGGAAATGATTTGATAAGAAATTTCCCTTGCTAGAAGTTTATCTGGTATGTACAGAGGGAGGACATGGGGTCTGGCTTGGCTACCGAAAACTCTTATGTAGGTAAACCTTTCCTCTCCAAACCATCTACCTATTCCGGTTAAATCAATTCCGGCTTGATAAGAAATCTGGGGAGCAGGTCTATCAAAAATGGAATAATGAATAGGCAACATAAAGCCATTACAGACTTGGTATAGATGATGTTTATAAGAAGACTTCCACAATTTCTGGTGATATATATGAATGGGCGAGGGGTCTTGTGCAGTCCACCTCCAGCCGAGTACGGGGAATTCAGAATTAAAACAGAGGGTATCTAGAATATAGGCACTGTAGTAAAATGGGGGAATTATTCTTTCAGAAATCCGGGTCTTGCTTCTAAACTCGAGCACAGCTTGTGCTAGTTTGTCAGAAAGGATAGAGGCCCAATCCATAATTATACTTTTTACTGCTGCCTCCATTAGAGGAACCATTTCTATGGTAAAATTAGCAGAGTCATGCAATCCCCATAATCTACACATCATTATTCCCGCATAGCAATAAGGAGAAGCCAGAGAATCAACTGAGTACTTACCGAAAGATTCGTGTTTGTGTTTGGCTGGATTTTGTCTCCAATCCCGGATGGGTTCGGATTCAACTTCATTATCGCTTGCAAACTTCTCCAGGAACGCCTTGTTATATATCTTCTCTGGCTCGGGCAAATGATACATTTGCCTTAGATCATCTGCCTTGAATGACCCGAAAATTCTCCCGTCTCTGGTGCTGAAAGTTCTATCCAAAATTGGGATTTCTTCAATCGCCCACCGCACGACGTCTGTGTATGGGAGAATTTGCTCCCTGGCCGCTATCCTGTGAAGGAAAGAGTCGGCTAAATCCTTGAGAGTACTCTCAGACTTCCGAAGTAAATCCACACTAGCTTCTGTTACTGTCTTCACTGGTTCTTCGGCTTCAATCAGGTTGTAAGTGCCTTTCCAAGTAACTCTGGTGAGACCTGTACATGTAGTATCAGATATTAAGCCCTTCTTCTTGTCCACGATAGCTTGTCCTGCTACTGGTGTAGCGGAAGCGCCCGCGGTCTTCTTGGATTTCTTCCCTATCTTGTTTGAGCTTCCTTCTGTGGATGAATTCTGCACAACGACGAAAATAAACGTAACACAGAGATATGATAATGAAAATCTAATACGGGAAAGATATATTGATCAAAGCGTGCTGAGAGATTAACTCTTAAAAATGGTTGCGGATCCAATCGAGGGGAAGATCTTATAGATACATTAAATGGCCGTTTAAGGCTTGCCACCCCTTAAATGCTCATTACACCATTATTCGGCCGAATGGCCCGCTTAAGCGTGCTATGGATATTTTGGCGGTTAAGTGCAGGTGATCAATTTCTTAAGGGATAAGGCTTTTTAAATATGAATAGATCGTAAAATCCCTTCATTTAACGGCTTTTTCGAAATCCACGCTATATCATAATCGGGCATTGGGAACACTTTAAATCTTTATGTTGACAATTTTGAAACGCCGATCGCCGATAGCGATGTCGCATCGCTTCGGGAGAATAGGTGTTATATAAACATATGAATAACATATCCCCGACCGCCGATAGCGAAATCGCATCGGATCGGCGTGAAAAGGCACAACAATGTGCATAGATAGTGTATCGCTGATTGCCCGATCGCCGATATCGCATTGCATCGGGGGTAAAACCTGGGTGCCTTATTATTGTACATAGGGTATTGCCGATTGCCGATTTGCGAAATCGCATCGGATCGAGGTAAAAAGGCTTAAGGTGCTTAGACTTCATATAAAGTATCGCCGATAGCGGATCGCCGATTGCGCATCGCATAGGGGCTAATAGTATGGGGGCGCTTTTAAAATATGCATAGAGTATTGTCGATAGCCGACAGCGAAATCGCATCGGCGGAGACTAATGTGCCACTTATTTGTGTTTTTTTATGTCATTGCGATATGCGATCTTGCGATCGCTTTATCGCAATGATAAAAGATTTTTTTATTTGATCAAAAATGGGTTTTTTCAAAGGTTTTATATAATATCTTCATTTAGTTTGTGGACCTTTTACAAATAATGCGCTATTGATACCAATTAATTTCTAAAGGGACCCATTTCATATAATAATTTTGTAAATATAAATGATATGAAATGGGGGGTTGTTGTAGGGCACAACAGGTACATCCATCCCAATGATAAAATCAATGTAAACAGGGTCTATTAAACCCTAATTTAGTTACTGCATGCCCTAGACATGCCACTTCATTGAGTGTTTTCATCCATAAAAGTTTCCTAGTTTGAAACCCTAGGGAAATGCCTCCTTGGGACACCAATGCACCCTTGGTCAAGGGAAACTACTATGCATAGTAGGTAGGCCCATTTAGACCTGTGTTTCATAGCACTTAGGCCCACTTAAGCCTACGCTGGGCAAGGATGAGCGAAATTGGCATAGGATTCTTGGAATATTCCTCGATTCTAGAGCATTCTTGAAGGAACCCAGCTCCTATCCTGTCAAGATGAGCTCAACATAGGATAGCCTTAGATCATCTAATCCTATATGCTCTCATCCCTTTGAACATGGAAACTAATCATCCAATTATGGAAAACCATTCAATGCCATATCGATGACAAAACCACTTACATTCATTTATAAATTGGCCTCCCATCATAGAGCCAAGGGGGGCTCGAGCTTGGATATTATAGAGAAATATTGTTGGTTTAGTGACTTGAAATCATTATCGAGTAATGTTATGCTGTTGGATTGATGTTGCTATTGGTGTGATGAGGGCTTGGACTAAGCTGGATGAGTGACACGAGATTGAACCACATTGGGTGTAACTTCTCCTTCTATTAATCAATGAAGTTGTTTGTTCCATTTCTAATACTTCTGTCTATATCTATGATGAATGTATGTTCAAATGTTGTTGATGCCATTTGTTTACAGTAAATAGATCATATGCTTTGATTGTTGTCATATTTTGTTTATGTTGGCAGGTACCAATTGAGCGAATTCAGTTTGAGCGAGAGCGACGAGAGCAACTGAAAGGAGATCAAAGGAAGAGAAGGATCACAAGTAGGTTCTTTTATCTTATCTATTTATTGTAGGAAAAGGTTAAACATCTTTACTTCAGTTGTTTTAAGTGTAACTACCCACTTAGGGAAGATATACTTATCCATAGTTACAAATTCCGTATAACAGATTGACGACCACACTAGGGAACAACCATCATTCCTAGTAGTTATCCCTTGTCTTAGTAGTACCAGTAGACTTTTCTTGAGTTCATTTACCCATACTTAGTCATTTTGAAGATTTTTTGGTCAAAATGTGTCCTTATTTGTGTGCTGATAGTGCTCTCTGGCATCAACACACTATTTTTCTTGACACAGTACTCTACAGAGTAGCCTTAGCCTAGAGACAATGCTCTACAACACACTGTCTCCCACTCAGGGCTACGCTGGTCCCTGTCAAGCCAAAAACCCATCTTTTTGCTTGATTTTTTCCAAATTGTTTCACATCTTGTTTACTGAATGATCAATGTTTCTCTACCTCTGAAGTCCAAATTAGCATGTCTCTTCCATGCCCACGTTCGCTTTGTTTTTTCAATGTTTCTTTATGTTTTATTTTATCTTATCTATTTATTGTAGGAAAATGTTAAACATCTTTACTTCAGTTGTTTTAAGTGTAACTACACACTTAGGGAGGATATACTTATCCATAGGTATAAATTCCGTATAACAAATTGGTGACCGCACTAGGGAACAACCATCATTCCTAGTAGTTATCCCTTGTCTTAGCAGTACCAGTAGACTTTTCTTGGGTTCATTTACCCATACTTAGTCATTTTGATTTTTTTTTTGTCAAAATGTGCCCTTATTTGTGTGCTGGTAGTGCTCTCTAGCATCAATGCACTGTTTTTCTTGACACAGTGCTCTGCAGAGCAACCTTAGCCTCGAGATAGTGCTTTGCAACACACTGTCTCCCACTCAGGGCTACGCAGGTCCCTGTCAAGCCAAATACCCATCTTTTTGCTTGATTTTTTCCAAACTATTTCCCATCTTGTTTACTGAATGATCAATGTTTCTGTGTCTCTGAAGTCCAAATTAGCATCTCTTTTCCATGCCCACTTTGGCTTTGTTTTTTCAATGTTTCTTTATGTTTTCTTTATCATTGTCGAATCAATCCCAAAGTTAGCTTACATTGATTAGTATTTACTTTTCTGAAAAATAATTGTCGTAATGTCTTCATTTCTTTGAAAAATAAATTGTTGTAAAGTCTTTGTTTCTTGCGAAAAACATTGATTTATTGTTTGTGAAATTCATTTTTTTGTGTTCATCTAAATATTAAAGGAATGAAAAGAAAAACATGCATAATGCATTTAGAAGTTTGTGTGTGCTTATTGGAATGGTATAGGGAAAGTTGCATTAGATGTGCTCTATGCTCTTTGTTTAGAGATTATGATTTATCTATCCCTTTTAGTTACAGTTTTCATTGTTTAAATGAAATGAAAAGAATGTTTCTCATCTTAGTTGCATTCTACGAGTTTCAGAAACATCACACAGTGAACCTGAAAGGCAAAATTTTAAAGAAAATCAACTAAAATTGATCTCAATTAACTTGATGGAGCATTGCAACTTAACACATAACATTTAGAGGTCTAGGCTAGAGACGTGTTCTGATGTCATTAAGCATAGCACCTCTTGCTAACAGTTTGTGATACATTCCGAGTGTGATACCTCATTCCAAATACGTAAGTATATCATAGCTCGTCCACGTACTTTCAGGTATATCGACAGCATTATATTACGAAAAGTATAAGGGAATGCTCTCACTGTGATGTTTCGCATTAGACAACGCTAACACGGATTGGGCCTCCACATACTTTCGGGTACATTTGGGAGGACTACATTAGTTTGCTATCCATCCATAGGTAACCAAGTTAGCCACCTTGTATACTTTAACACACTGAAAATAGCATTTAGGGAGATTGCGTGCACATATTTTAAGTCCTTGGTTTACTGAGGTAGTATATTGCAGTTCACAGTTACTTGGTAATCTGTTTTCCTAGATTATCGCACTTTTGTTTTGTTATTTTATTTTGATTAAAATAAAATTAACTGACCACGGATAACATCCTCCACATCACTCCTTAGTTGATCTTAGCTTGAGACATATGACAACAACTTCGGAGTCCATCGATCAAGGAATTCCTTTTGATGGGAATCCTAGTCCTTTTCCTCCTTTCGGAAATATTAGTGCTCTTTATATGGCTACATTGTCCCTTACGTGACTTACCATCAACTTTCTGGTATGGTTGTTCTCAACCTCCTTGGCCTCGCAATTGAACATTCCTACAACTGGACAAAATCAACCTCGAGTTGATCCTAAAGTTGACCCTTTACCTTCTTCATCGGTTGTTTCTTCCTCGCCTTCTTCCTCTTCGCCAGGTGGAAGTATTGACACTAGTAACGAGGTGAATAAGAAGAAGAAGAAGAAGAAGAAGAAGAAGAAGAAAATTCAGCACGGGGGCAACCAAGCAACCATTGCCAGCGGTCCCCCGGCGGGGGCTCGGGGGTAGCGTCCCCGAAGCTAAAAACAAATGTAAAATTGCCTTGTAAAAGTATAGTAATTTCTAGTCAATCTGGGTCGTTCATTAGGCAGATGATCTGATGGTAGAACTTATGTTTAGTTTAGGGTTTTTTGCCCTAGAAGGCAACCCCTCTCTTCGTATGAGGGTATTGTATTTGAGGCTGTGAAATAGATGTGTATTTATGTGAGCGAGAAACAGAGAGGTGAGACTGTGAGAGAAAATAGAGGATATTACAGCGGATTTGCTGTAGGTTGTGTCTCTTCATTTTTCTGGATAATAGAAAGGAAGGACTGGCCGTTTGGGGTGGACATAGCCCAAACTAGGTGAACCACGTATATCTGTGTTTCTCTTGTTTTTTGCGTTCTCTGTGTTTATATTTCTGCAATATTTTATGTGTTCCATTGCTCTGTAATATATAATTTTCTAACAACTGGTATCAAAGCCGAAGGTCTATTTGGCTGATAAACTCGCAGGAAAGAAGGGTTCCTGGTTCGAGTGGGAGAAATGGCGGAAGATGGTAAGTTTAGGGTTGATAAATTTAATGGCCAAAACTTCTCACTGTGGAAGATGCAGATGGAAGATTATCTGTATCAGAAAGATCTATACCTACCATTGGGTGGAAAAGCACAGATGCCGACGGGTATGAAAGACGAAGAATGGAACCTTCTCGATAGAAAGGCACTCGGAACAATACGGTTGTGCCTTGCTACGTCAGTCGTCTTCAACATTTCGAAGGAAACCATGACAGAGGGTTTGATGCAGACGTTGTCAAAACTATATGAAAAACCCTCGGCCTCAAACAAGGTATTTCTTATGAAACGATTATTTAATATGAATATGTCGAAAGGTGGATCTGTTGCAAACCATTTAAATGATTTTAATACAGTTACAAGTCAGTTAAGTTCTGTAGGGGTAAACTTTGATGATGAAGTTATAGCTCTATTATTCTTGTGCTCATTACCAGAAAGTTGGAATGGTTTGGTAATGGCCATTAGTAACTCTGTTTCTGGATCTAGTACTTTAAAGTTTGATGATGTTGTCGGTGCTATCCTTAGCAAGGAAATGCGACGGAAAAGCTCCGGTGAGACATTAGGAAATGATTTGAGTGCAAAGTCTAGAGGAAGAAAAATGAAAGAGGAAAGAGCTCATAATATCGCAGTAAATCAAGGAAAGGCAGATCCAAGTCCATATCGGGGATAGTGTGCTAGAAATGTGGAAAGAAAGGACACCTAAAGAAATACTGTAGATCTCGGAAGGGAAAAGAAGGAGATGCACAACAAGAAAACAATCATGAAGTGAATGTGACAGGTGAGGTGTTACAAGATGCTTTGATTATTTCTTTTGAAAATATTACTGATTCCTGGGTGGTAGATTCAGGGGCTTCATTCCATGCCACACCTGATAAGAAATACTTTCAGGACTATGTTCAAGGAGATTTTGGAGAAGTTCGTCTGGGTGATGATAAACCCTGTAAAATCCTTGGAATGGGTAAGGTTCTTGTAAGACAGCATAATAGAAACCAATGGCTATTAAAGGAGGTAAGGCATGTTCCAGATCTAAAGAAAAATCTGATTTCAACAGGGCAGTTAGGCGGTGAAGGTTGTGTGACAACTTTCACAGATAAAGCTTGGAAGGTCACCAAAGGAGCCCTGGTAATAGAAAAAGGTGAAAAGGTTGGTACATTGTATTTATGCAATGGTATTTCTAACTCTGTTAATGCTTTAACTTCCAAAGGAGCAGATGCAACATTATGGCATCATAGGCTTGGACACATGAGTGAAAAGGGGATGAAGATTCTTCACTCAAGGAATTTGTTGCCGGGTTTGAAGAATGTTGATTTGGACTTCTGTGAGAATTGCATTTATGGAAAACAGAAGAGAGTCAGATTTCTCAGAGTTGGGAAAGAAAAGAAGAATGAAAAATTAGAGCTTGTGCATATAGATGTATGGGGACCTGATCAGGTATCATCTCTCGGTGGCTTCCGTTATTATGTTACTTTTATTGATGATGCAACTAGAAAAACTTGGATTTATTGTATTAAAAATAAATCTGATGTATTTGATACTTTCAAGAAATGGGAAGCTTTGGTTGAGATTGAGATAGGAAAGAAATTGAAGTGTCTTAGATCAGACAATGGAGGTGAATACTGTAGCAAAGAGTTTGATAGGCAGTGTTCAGAGCATGGAATTTGCAGAGAGAAGACAGTTCCAAGAACACCACAAGAAAATGGTGTGTCAGAAAGGATGAACAAAACAATCATGGAGCGTGCAAGGTGCATGAGATTGCATGTAGGATTGCCTTTACAGTTTTGGGCAGATGTTGTAGATACTGTTGTTTATCTAATAAACATAGGGCCTTCAAGTTCCTTGGATGGTGGTGTTCCAGAGGAAGAATGGACAAGTAAAAAGGTAAACTATTCCTTTTTAAAGCCTTTTGGTTGTGAGGCCTTTGTCCGTATTGATAAAGGAAATAGAACAAATCTTGAGGCAAAGTCAAAGAAATGTACCTTTATTGGATATGGTGTTAATGATTTTTGTTATCGCTTATATGATTATGAAAATCACAAAATCGTTAGGAGAAGAGATGTAATATTCAATGAAAATGTCTTGTATAAGAATCATTTGCAGGAAAAGAAATAGGAAAATGAAAACAAGGAATACGCAGTTCTTGATGAAATCACTGAAAAAGGAAAGGTGCCTGAAAATAATAATAATCAACAACCACAACAACAACAACCACCACAACAACAACAGGCACCCCAACACCTGGAAGTGGTGTTAGAAGATCTACTAGGATAAGTATACCCCCTGAACGATACCCTCCTTCATTATATTATTTATTGTTGACTGATTCCGGTGAACCCGAATGTTATGAAGAAGCAATGCAGGTTGAAAGCAGGAAGAAGTGGGAGGTAGCCTGGGAAAAACTACATTGAAGAATAAATGGGTTTACAGGCTGAAGGAAGAAGATGGAGGAAAACAGAGGTATAAAGCTAGACTTGTGGTGAAGGGGTTTGCACAGAAGAAAGGTATTGATTTTTATGAAATATTTTCTCCTGTTGTTAAAATGAATTCAATCAGAACCATTTTAAGTCTTGTAGCAGTTGAAGATTTGCATCTTGAGCAGTTAGATGTAAAGACAACCTTTCTCCATGTGGATTTGGAGGAAGAGATATATATGCAGCAAACACAAGGATATGAGGTGAAAGGGAAGGAGAAACTAGTGTGCAGGTTGAAGAAGAGCTTGTATGGCTTAAAACAGGCTCCAAGGCAGTGGTATCTAAATTTTGACAAGTTTATGTCTGAACAAGGTTATACTAGATGTCACTCTGATCATTGTGTTTATTTGAAAAAACAAAATGATGGCAGCTATATTATATTGTTATTGTATGTAGATGACATGCTTGTTGCAAGATCTAACATGCAGGAAATAAATGTGCTCAAAATAAAATTGGAAAATTCATTTGCAATGAAGGATTTGGGAGCTGCAAAACAAATCCTTGGTATGAGAATAACTAGAGACAGGAAAAATCGTAAATTAACATTGTCTCAGAATGAGTACATACAAAAGGTGTTGAAAAGATTCAACATGCACAATGCAAAACCAGTTAGTACACCTTTTGCTAGCCATTTCAAACTTAGCAAGGAAATGTCCCCAAAGACCCAAGAAGACATGGATTATATGTCTAAAGTTCCATATGCATCAGCAGTTGGAAGCTTAATGTATGCAATGGTTTGCACAAGGCTTGATATTGCACATGCAGTGGGAGTTGTAAGCAGGTACATGAACAATCCAGGAAAGGAACATTGGATGGCAATGAAATGGATTCTTAGATATTTGAAAGGTACCACAAATAAAGCATTATGTTTTGGTGGTTCAAACATCTCCCTACAAGGATATGCTAATGCAGATATGGTAGGTGACAGAGATAACAGGAGGAGCACTACAAGATATGTATTTACTGTTGGAGGAACAACTGTCAGTTGGGTTTCAAAAATCCGAAGTGTTGTTGCACTTTCAACAACAGAAGCAGAGTATGTTGCTGCTACAGAGGCTAGTAAAGAAATGATTTGGTTACAAAGGTTTATGGGTGAATTTGGTAAGGAGCATGATATGGGCACGTTATACAGTGATAGTCAAAGTGCCATTCATCTTGCAAAGAACTCAACATTTCATTCTAGGACTAAACACATACAGCTCAAGTACCATTTCATAGATCAGTGTTGGAAGATGGAGAGTTGAACCTGGAAAAGATACACACTAGCCAGAATCCTGTAGATATGCTAACAAAAGTTGTAACCAGGGAGAAACTGAGAATATGCTCAGTTTCAATTGGTCTTCAAGGATGACGATGAAGATGAGAAACAACCAGGTCCAAAGAGGAGTCATTGTCCAGCAAATGAAGCAGCGGTGGAGTTTCTACAATCATTCTCCAAGTGGGAGATTGTTGTGTGTGGAGCATGATTGTTCAGAGGTCTTTGTTTCAGCCGGATGTATACCCCAGGAAGTTTGTACACCCCTCCACGCGGGGGGGACTTGTCCCCCCCTCGGGGGTCTAGGGGGGCCGATCCCCCTTGTGGGGATTCGGGGCTCGGGGGCAGTGCCCCCGAAGCTAAAAACAAATGCAAAATTGCCTTGTAAAAGTATAGTAATTTTTAGTCAATATGGGTTGTTCATTAGGCGGATGATTTGACAGTAGAACTTATGTTTAGTTTAGGGTTTTTTTCCCTAGAAGGAAACCCCTCTCTTTGTATGAGGGTATTGTATTTGAGGCTGTGAAATAGATGTGCATTTCTATGAGCGAGAAACAAAGAGGTGAGACTGTGAGAGAAAACAGAGGATATTACAACGGATTTGTTATAGGTTGTGTCTCTTCATTTTGTTGGATAATAGAAAGGAAGGACTGGCTGTTCGGGGTGGACGTAGCCCAAACTGGGTGAACCACGTATATCTGTGTTTCTCTTGTTTTGTGCATTCTCTATGTTTATATTTCTGCAATATTTTATTTGTTCCATTGCTCCGTAATATATAATTTTATAACACGAGGAAATAGTTGACCTGATTTCACCTTCAGTTAATCGTACCATTCCCGTAGAGAGTGGGTATGATACCACTCAGGTTCTTTTGGTTTCTTCAAATTCCAATGACCTTGGAGGCAACCCTCTTGTTCCATCAAGACACGAGGAAAATCCTCCTGTTCTCGTAACTCAAGGGGGTAATTCTCTTTTTCTTATGGTACCCCTTCCAAGTGGTCTAGTCACTTCCTTTGACTGGAATCGACTTGTAGGACACCATCTTCCTTCTTATGTGCCTTTTGAGATCATAGTAAATGTTTATAATATGATTGTATCTGGCACTATTATAGATGAAGGTGCATTTGTGAGTATCCTTTCCTCCACTTCTTGGAAGACATTCAATTTGTCGCCACTCATGCATGTTACCTAGAATCTGTTGGCTTTTAACAAAGGAACCACTCAACCATTAGGGATCCTTCCTTATTTTCCTATTACTTTGGGAGGAAAAATTGTTTATCTTAATGTGATGGTAGTCCCAGGCCCTTTAGATTACAATTTACTGCTTGGGCGTGACTATGTTTATGACATGGGAGCTATTTTTTCAACACTCTTTCAAGTGATGTGTTTCCCACATGAAGGAAAAATTGTCACCACTCACTAGCTTTCATTTCATCGTCCAAATATGTCTTCCAGTCAACCATCTTCCCTAAATGGTCCCTTTGTCCCAATGGTATCTTCCTCGCCATGGGTCAATTATGTGGCAACCCGTTCGAGGCCTACATAAACTGACGATCAATTTCGTGATATTGTGCATTATATAGTGGGGGCATTGGAATGAGATATCTATAATGGATTCCTTACTACGTATCCCTTTGAGAGCATTGTTCTCCCATTTGATGAGAACCTCTTAGAAGTAATGACCTCTTATGGGTCGTGATTAAGGAATCATGAGCATAGTTCCTTGTCTTGTGTCAAGCTCGTTAAAAAATGAAACAAGGAATATGAGGATAGTTCCTCATCTTGTGTTAACCTCGTGAAAAAATCAAACAAAGGGTGTGAGGATAGTTCCTCATATTGTTTCAACCTTGTTAAAAACTAAAAAAAGGAATATGAGCATAGTTCCTTGTCTTGTGTCAAGATCATTAAAAAATAAAACAAGGAATAGGAGGATAGCTATTTTACTGTGTCAACTTCATTAAAAAATGTTGTATCATTTGTTAACGCTGTCTTTCTTGTGTGGAATATTCTGTCATACATTGGACATATTCATTCTTGTAAACTTGTTATAATGACCATCTCACTTCTGTGGACTACTCTGCTCGGTGTTGTACGTGTTGTCTGTTAGAGTCGGTCTGGTCAGTCCTCCGTCAGAGATCAAAACTCTTTATGCACTTCATTTTTAGGTGTCCCGTTCCATTCATTCAGCTGCACACCGCTAGGGGCATTCCATGATCTGACGGAGAAAGTCATTCTAGTCATTTCTCCTCATGTCTGGCTCCTGCTGGCTTATGTCTTTGTGTCAAATAATCAAAAACTCCATAACAGTCAAGGTCTGGTCCTTTAATGGACAAAAGTCATTTTTGGTCATTAGGTCTAGGGATTGATTAGTTTGGTCTTTAAATATGTCCAGTAAAGCCATGCAGGCCAGAGTGATGCTCTTGCAAAGTAATGATCCGCAGATTTCCATCATCTTATTGATAAAATTCGACGGTTCTTCAAAACTCTGTTTTGAAGAAAAGTCAAACAGTGCTATTGGTGACAAAATTTTCAAAAAAGGGTCGACAATTGATTTCTTCAGGTGCAGTCATGGTTTCCACGGCCAAATGCTCTGTCATGCTATCCCTGCAAAAAGTGTCGAAAATTTCATCGTTTGAGCCCAAAATTCAGAGAAAAAGTGAAAATCAGGGTTATATTAAAGTCAGTGAAAAAAAAAAGTGTTGAACAGGACATTAGAAAAGTGGGTTTTTTAAAAAGTAAATTTAAAACATGACCTCCAAGCCTATATACACAAGTTTCCATCACAAAACAAACTCATTGTGCAATCAAGGCATTGGGAGAATGTTGCAAGGTAGTGAGGTGAGAAATTGAGCGATTTGGAGCAATTGGAGGGAGTTTCAGGGTGCGCGGCGCACACAGGCAGGAGCGTGGCGCACACAGAGCTCGCCCGCAGTGTTAAATCATAAACAGTGCGGCGCACACATAGTGCGTGGTGCACTGGGCTTTGTGCGCGACGCACAGGGGAAAAACACCCAGAAATTTACCAAATCACCTCAAATATTTTGTGGAGCTCATCTATTTGCAAGGTAGGCTCGAAAAATAACTTGTGCATCAAATTTTTATGGGTGATATAAGGGTTTTTATGCTTGTAATTAAATGCAAAAAATTTTCATAAAGAAAACACAAGAAGACATCAAAGAAAACTATTATGCTAGGGTTTGTGCCACAGTGTTGTTGCTGCCAAGGTTATTTTTCCTACCCTACCCCTGTTCCTTATTCCCCTATTGCATTCTTCCTACTATCACTACCCTAAACAATACCAAACTCCTTATTCCCTTACCCCTCCTCCTATCACTCAATGCAAACCCTAAAACCATACCTTGCAAAAAAAACCAAACCCTACCCTATCAAAATACCCCAAAGCCCCCTACATATCCCTAAACAAAATTCTCCTATAACCCCTATTCCCATTATATTATCCCCCTACTAATACTCTTTTGTTTCATTGTCCCCTTGGTGGAAGATTATCAAAACAACATAGCTTTCATCATCATCAAAGGGGAAGCCTAAATTCAGTTTATAAAACATCGGTCATGGCATCCGAGGTTTCATCAGAGTATGAGGAGGAAACCCACAGTGATACAGCTTCAGGAGAAAAGACCCCCAAGAGACATCACTGGAGTGGAAAACATGTTAGAGATGAGCCAAACACCCTCACCAAGTTGCAGGCATGCCCTCTTGCTATGTCATGTTTCCAGCATTTAGCATGTCTTGAATTTTGTCAAAGGGTGGAAAATGTCAGAGTTCATCATGAGTTGGCCCGTCTTTTTTCACTTTACCTACATGGAGGTTAGTCTATCTTGGCTGGGGTCACTTTCACATTGACACCCGAAACCATATCAGTGGCAATAGGCATACCAAACATTGGAGAACAGTGGCATAAGAAGAAGAAGGTTTAGAGGCATCATTATGAGCCTTACATTAAGGCTAGTTGTTTGAGTCAGCTCACGCAAGTTTTCCCATTCAGATTTTTGAGAGATGAGTATGCTCCGCTCATGAAATTGATCATGAAGTACTTCAATTGTGAGGGGAAGTTTTCTCGCTTTTATGCCTATCACATCAGGTTGCTCATGCACTTTACCAGGGTGCAGATGATGAACCTCCCATTTTTCATTTGCGGGAACATAGAGAGGATGAAAAATTTCATGCAACATAAGACCCCTCAACAACAGCTCAACAATGTTTATCACTTTTCTCTTATCTGGATTTTGGTGGATCATCAGTTGGGATTGTAGGGTATTTCTTGGGAGGACTTCATCTCTCGTGACTTCTTCAGCGCTCCACATGTAGTATAATAGGCAGAGCATGAGATAGGTGGCCCATCTCATTAGTATGAGCGACATGAGACTGTTACTATGCCAATATACATCACCTATTAGAAAGGAAGTAGACCTTTGTTTGCAGCAGCAAAGCGAGTGTTATCTCCACTTGGGGTAGAAGGGGCCTCGATTTCGACATCAGCATCACATGAGCAGGGTAGAGGTAAGGAGCCAGTGCAGGAGAAAGGGCCATCAGGTGAATGAGAGACCGAATTTGTTCTCCTCAATGATGATGAGATAGATATAGAACCAACAAATGTAGAGATTACAGAGATCATCCAGGAGCAGCAATCAGTGACTGAGGCCTTATCCCTTGACTTGGACAGGGCCAAGTGGAACATGAAGTACCTACAGTAGAGAAACAAGCAGATTGAAGACCAATGGGTGATTATGGAGCTGCAAAATATTCGTGAGCATCGCCAAGCTGCTCAAAGGAGAAGAGCTGAGCTCACATCATTGGAGCAAGAAATCAATGAGGATGGGGAGGCCAACCTCAAGAGGGTCAACATGCACTTGAAGAGGCTGCTGTACAATGCTGATCAGGACCTTGCCTTACTAAGACACATGTCTTATCATTACAGGACACGAAATATGAGTGCAAAGGCCCAGATAAGGTGTTTGAAGGCGAAATTGAGGAAAGCAACAAGTAAAGAAAAAGAGGCAAAAGAGAAATATCAGCTTTGAATCTTGGTTGAGGCTTCCTTAGCACATCATAGCACTCCATAGAGAACCTCCAGCCCAAATTTCAATGAATTTGGGAATTTTTGGTCACATGACAAATATTTGGGCAAAACACAGGTTTTTTCTCCTTGTGCGGTATGACGCTAAACATCTAGAGCTCCAAATGAGGAATGGTTTGCATTTTTGGATTCAGCATGGAAAATCACGACTACTGGTGGCCGGACAAGAAATTTGGGCAAGATCTGAGTCTCCTAGAGGTCAAAAACACCCAAAAAATGGCCTCTCTGCCCCTTTTTTGACACAAAGGAAGCACTCTTGGGAGGATGAAGATTTGGAGGGGCAAATGAGCACCAAATTCAAAAATTCCAGTTGGGTTCGAAAGTAGACAGGATAGGATTTCTAGCAAGCCCACTTGGGCACATTTTGGACACCCGAAAGTGCCCCAAAATAGGCCCCAAATTAGCACGGTGCACAGAGAAAATGGCTCGGCGCATAGAGGAAAAATTGCCAAATTTTCTTCCATTTCGCGAAATTTCGGTTCGCGACTTCTCCAAGTGAGCCCGCTCATCTACACTTCGGTTTTTTGGCACCAAATGTGGCATTTAAAGCATTTTATTTCTAGATGGACTTCTATCCAAGTGGCGAAGGAAGGCAAACGGTCACCCAAGCCAAATGTCATGTTTGTAGCGCTGCACTTGTAGCTGATGGTTGGCTCTTCATCTCCATTTTCTAATGATTCGAGTAACTCCCCAACCCTTGGGCGTTCTACATCTTCATGGCACATTCTATATATTGTATGTAAGTTATCTGCAAAGGGTTGGTTAGTTTGTAACTTTTGGGAGACTGTGGGAAAGAAACTTTGTTTCTTCACTGTGTATTTTTGACAGAGAATTAATGAAAGGAAGCGCCTTTGTTTCATGAGATTCTTGTGGTTGCGAGTGTAGAAAATGTGTCTCTTATGTTTTCGTATGTATTTCGTTATTGTTGTGGAGGTAAATCCTCTCTGCGGACAGAGACGATCCCTACTAGCCCAGACCAGGTCTAGCAACAATCACACAATGCTACCACGCAAGTTCCTAACTGCAAATACAAAGTAGATGGTGAGAACCTACTTGGATTCCAACGCTAGTGTCCGTTGAAGAGATGTCGCCTTCATTCCTTTGCTTTAGCCGGTCACGATCCACACGATCTCCGTGATAGGATACCTGCACACGCAAAGAACAACACGAAAACAAGCGTAAAATCTAGTAGATGCAATTATATATCGGTCAGAAAAGATATAACTCAATATCAAACATAAGACAACGAGAGTGGAACCATAATGATAGTCATCTATTATTAATGAATAACAAAGAAGAATACAACCATTGTTTTGAAGTCAAATCCTCCTTTGGCTGGGTAGTCAGCTACGCAAGTCTTGCAAAGCTTGTTGGGATGAGGAACAAGCCTCTCTCTCTTTGGGTGACAAGAATCTCCTTAGATTTGGCCTTATGGGTGCAAAGAAGGCTCTTGCAACTTCAAACTCTTGAACTCCTGGAACTACTGACTATTATGACTGTAACTAGCTTGCTCAAGGCATAGAGGCAAGCTTTTATAGATAGAGAGGGAAAGAGATAGGATCAACCACATTATTCATGGGATTGGCTTTATCACTTGGAAACTTCCATGAAAGGTGGAAAACCACTTTCCCTTCTATGGAGATTCGAAGCCAAACCATCCTAGCTCAACATAGATTCAGTTGGTGAATGGGTTGAAGAGAACCTTCAGGAGTTTGTTCGTTGAAAACTTTACTCAATTCGGTTGGCGCGAGTGTGACTCTGGGACAGAGCGCCAATGGCGCGCCCTTTATGGAGGATTTCCCTCATTGGCGCGAGCAGTTAACTGTGGACCCGCGCTAATGTAAAAAGAGTTATTTTCATGAGGATTTTGGAGGAGATGTCTTTAGGGCAAATGAAGCTCATACTTAGAGGAATATGATGCAAGTGGTTTCAGGTCATGTCACTTCTCACAGGTCCTGGAATGAGTCCTCCAGTGTATGGGTAAGGGGTAACAGGGACGGTGACAAACGGTGACAAATTGTTGTGTAACAGTTATGTTTCAAAATTCAATTCATGTTCATTTCCAGTGAAATTTTCTGAGTGAGATTAGGTAGAATTCAATTTTATTGCTTTGCCTGCGGAAAAATTTAATGTTTAGTGTTCTTCTTCTGTTGAAAAGGATTCATGTTCCTATGCACTTTTCACACTCCTCAGCAATCTCTCCATTCCGTGTTATTTCAAACTAAATTGCTACACTTTCCGCCTGCCTTGCCTCACGAAGTAATCTGTGCCTTTGTATTAAATTCTCTGTTCTTTGCTGACCGTTGGTCCCATACCATTACAGAAGCTCGGTCATTCATAAAAATTGTTTCTTGTATCCCTATTCACTTACTAGCCTAAGATTAATATTTCACTGTAAGTCATCTCAGACCATTTTTTGCTTATCTATTCACTGAGCATGACTCGGAGAGAGCCCTCTCCTGTTCTGGTAGGGCTAGCTACCAGACTGAGTGTGGTTTGTGGTTACCCTGAATTTTGCCTTCCTTCAGCCTAGGGTAGATTTAGGTGCTAACATAGTGGTGACTCTGGGGAACTAAACTGAAATCAAATCCCCATAATTCATAATAATTCTAAGCTTACGGATGATGAAGCTTAGTATTGGATAGACTGAGTAAGTTGGTTGTGTCCTGTGATTTTTCTCAATAGCAGCTGGCTTCTAGATGATATACCGGAGCCAATCTAGACCCAGATCCTCCTCACATCTACGAAAACCCCAATTTGATTCCAAGACTCCTTCGTTAAGAAAGCACCATAACTCCCGTGTTCAAATCCCATTCATGTCCTGACATTTTTGAGTATCTTGAAGAGCTTGAGTTTGACGAACGGTTTGAGATATCATTGTTTGAGTCTAAATATGAAAGGGTTGTTGATTATACTGTACCCAATCCGCAATTTATTGTAGACTTAGAAACATAAAGAGCTAACCAATTGATCGATAATTATATTGCGGCACAACCCCAAACTCCAATTTCTAGCCCCTTGCAAACTGTGCACACCCCTCCAACACCTCCGAGGCCAAATCCACCGAGAGTGATGGCTGCCCGTTTCGCACCCCTTGTTCTGCCCCAAGTTCTAGATGATATTCCTTCAGATTATCAAAGAAAAATCCTGTTTTTTTATGGCACTCCTAACAACATTACCACTCAGCAACATGTAGACAAAATGGCAGACTTCTATGAACTTCATGAGATCGATGAGGAGAATGTGGCAATGAGACTCTTTGTGCAGACATTTGCAGGTGAGGTGAGGAAATGGTTCAAAAGTTTGTCGGTAGCATGTATTGCTACCTTGGCTGAACTACAAAGACAATTTTTAAACCGATGGGAAGTGAGAAAGAATCCCCTTCAAATTTTGGCTGAATATGAACAAATCAAACGAAACGCTGGTGAGTCGATCCAAGATTATTGTTTTAGATTTAATGCAATCTATAACGAAATTCCAGATCATCTAAAGCCACCTGTGGGACTAGCTATGATGAAGTTTCCAGATGGTTTTGATGCTAACATGGCCTACCAATTAAGAGAGAGAGAACCGGCCACAATGGAAGACATGAAGAAAATTGCGGTCAGCATTGAAGCAAATCTGCTGTCCAAAAGAGCTAGAGCGAAAGCAGAAAAGAAAATCACTGTGAAAGAAGAGTCTTCTTCAATGGATCAACTACTCAAAAAGGTAAAGCAGATGCTTGAAAGGGTGAAGCTTGACAAGCTTGAGCCACAAGTTAGAAATCCTAACTTCCGTGGCCAGCAACAGCCACAATATAGAATAAGACAGAGAGATCAGCGAACCCAAGAGCAGGCAGCACAACAGCCAGTACAGACACCTTTGCAGCAGAATTTTGTGCATGGACTGGAGTCATATGAGGACAGGAATGTAATAGGTGAAGAAAACCACCTCTTTACTCCATATGAGCTGCCTACTTACATTACCGAAGAAGAAGAGTGTGCGGTGAGTTCAACTGCACACAAAGACACATATTTCATTCTAGCTAGTGACACTGTTTTAGAAGAAGAACCAGAGGAGTATCAAAGGGGGTATATGAATGCTTTGTCCGCATAGGAACAACGATATTCACTTAGAAACAGAGATGTGCCAGCCAAACCAATTCAGAAAAAGAAGGAGGTTGAAACAACAAATAATGATTCATCAGCGACACAAAGAAAAGGAAACGAGGCGGTTGGTCTGGAGAGCAGCAAATCAAAATCAACAGAACAAACACAGCAGCAAACTGCATCAAAGGAAAAAGAAAAAAAATAAATCCCAACCAAATAGGTAGAAACGACTCCCACCTTTAGCTTAGAGAATGAGATTTCTAAGTTAAAGATATCCATCCCCTTGACTAAAATAATGAAGAACAACAGTTATAGAGGACAAATATCTAAGATGTTGAATTTGGACCTGATGTCCGACATGGTGAATGTTGAAGACGATCAGCTTGAAATGATTTTTGGGCCAGCATCGAATGGTGAGTCTCCTGATAGCGATGTGCCACCCTTTTATATCAGTCTATGATTGCATTATTTTGTGTTACATAATGCCATGTTCGATTTCGGAGCTTCTCACAATATCATGCCCAAGGCTATCATGGATAAGCTCGGTCTGGACATCACCCGACAATACCATGATCTATATTCATTTGATTCCAGCAGAGTGAGATATATAGGACTCATCAAAGACTTGGTTTTGAGTTTGGATCAGCTTCCCATGACAAATGTTTTGATGGATGTGGTGGTAGCATGTATTCCTCCAAGGTTTGGCATGCTTCTTTCCAGGTCTTGGGTAGCGAAATTGAAAGGGACACTATAGCTGGATTTCTCCTATGCAACGATCCTGGTGTTTGGACAAATGAGGAAATTATATCGGGAACAGAAAATGAAATATATGATCACAAGCAAGGAGAAACCTATAAATCATCCAATTAATTATGTACATACAGATTTAGAGTCTTTTGTTTTGTTTTCAGATAGTTTAAATGATATAGATAGTCAGTTAGTAGAAGCAGATGATATTCCGGAAATAACAGAAAATTTCAGAGAAATTTTGAAGAATGAAGGAAAAGAAAAGCAGAAAAATGTTGGGCAATCAGCTGAAAGCAATGGACAGCAAGCAGGCAAGGCACAACAGACAGATTTTCAGCACTTACAAGAGGAGGAAGAAGGCTTGTGGACCATGGATTTTGATGGAGTAGTAGGAAATGGTGGCACTGGAATTTGAATTTGGGTATGCAGTCCTTTCTCTACCCCAAACAAAGTGCCTAGCAGCATGAGCGTTTGCTCTTACAAGCTGGCCTTTGAGTGTTCAAACAATGAAGCTGAGTATGAAGCTCTGATTGCTGGCCTGAAGATTCTTAGAAAGCTGAATGCTAAAAGGATTTCAGTATATGGCGACTCCGAATTGGTAATAAAGCAGGTCAGAGGTGAGTATCAAGCAAAGAATCCTAGGATGCGAGCCTACCGTAATGTAGTTTTAGACATCTTAAAATTATTTTCAGAATACACCTTGACATGTGTGCCTCATATACAAAATAGTATTGATGATGCTCTTGCCAAGGTAGCGAGTAGTTTGAAGATCCCCATGAACTCCAACAATAAATTTGAAAGCCATGTCAAGCATTGTCCAACCATTCCAGACAATCAGAGATATTGGAAAGTGTTTCAAGATGATGAGGAGATTAAGGATTTTCTGCAAAACAAAGGCAAGTTCAAAGAAGCCTCAATTGATGTAGAAAATGACGATGGTAAAGGGAATGGTATATATGACATGCAGATCAATGAAATGGATGTTTTGCAGCTGAAGAATAACATTATTCCTAAAGGCTTGATACCTCTAGAAGAAATTTTTGATCAGGATGATGTAGCCCACAAGCCAACATTGCAGCCAACAGAAAAGGGTGTAGAAGAGGTCAACATCGGAACAGCTGCCAATCCTAAGTTGGTAAAATTATCTAAAGCATTGACGCCAAAAATCAAGGACAAATACATCAGTTTGATGGCTTCATTTGCATATGTGTTTGCTTGGGACTATTCTGATTTAAAGACCTATGATACTAATATTATTTAGCACACAATACCCATCAAGCCCAATCAAAAACCATTTAGACAGAAGCTGAGAAGGATAAATCCAAAGTTGTTGCCATCTATTGAAAAGGAGGTAAACAGGTTTTACAATTCAGTTACCATTGTGCCCATCAAATTTTCAGATTGGAACTCTAACTTGGTGCCCGTATGAAAGAAGACAGGTGAGATCCGCTTGTGTATTGATTTCAGAAATCTAAATAAAGTCTCATTGAAGGAAAATTATCCACTGCCCAAAATGGACCATATACTTCAGTGAGTAGTGGGGGCATCTTGTATGTCACTGCTTGATGGTTACTCCGGATATAACCAAATTTATGTCCATGAAGATGACAGAGACAAGATTGCATTCACCACTCCATGTGGAACCTTTCATTATGCCAAAATGCCTTTTGGTGTAAAGAATGCAGGTGCCACATTTCAGCGTGCAATGGACTTGGCTTTTGCGAATGAGAAGGATGTGTTTTTGGTGGTGTACCTGGATGATTTGACGATGTTTTCAAAATCTGATGAAGAGCACATGCATCATCTAAAAATTGTCTTTCAAAAGTGTAGAAAATATGGTTTATCACTGAATCCGAAGAAGATCTTATTCGCCATGGAGGAAGGAAAATTACTTGGGCACATTATCTCAATGGATGGAATTCGTATTGACCCAGCATGTGTGCAAGCAATTCAGCGAATCGATCCGCCCTGGAATAAAAAGAGATACAATCATTCAATGGTAAGATGAATTTTCTACGTCGCTTTGTGCCTAATCTTGCTGAACACTTAAGAGAGATGACCAACATGCTCAAGAAGGAAAACCAAGGGAAATGGACAAAGGAGGCTGTAAAATCTTTCAATTTGGTCAAATTGGCCCTTTCTTCAGCTCCAGTTCTAGTCAGCCTGGACTACACTTAGGATTTCATATTGTTTTCATTTGCTTCGGAGCACACTATGGCAGCATTATTATTGCAGAAAAGAGATGATCATGAAAGACCCATCGAATTCTTCAACAAAGCTATAAGAGATGCAACTTTAAAGTACAACATCAATGAGAAGCAAGCCCTAGCACTGGTGAAGGCATTGAATTATTTCCGGGTATATATTCTACATTCTCACATTTTGGCCTATGTTCCTAACACTGCTATAAAAGATGTTTTAGTGCAGAATGATCCGGAAGGAAGAAGAGGCAAATGGATTGCATCCTTGCAGGAATATGATGTGGAAATAAAGCCCACAAAGCTGGTCAAAGGACAGGGATTGGTGAAGTTAATTGGATGAATCAAAATTGCATGCCTTGGACATAAATCTGATCACTGCTATGTCTGATGAGAACGAGGAAATATCATCCATTCAAGTATCTGAAATGTTTGCGTTGTCCCCATGGTATTCAGATATAATATATGTGCTAAAAAATCTATCACCGCCGCTCGACATGACTAGAAATAAAGCGAGAACACTCAAGCTGAAGGCTGCCAAGTTTTGCATTCTAAATTCTGCGCTATATTGGAAAGATCACAATGGCAATTTTTTGAATTGTTTGGTGGAATAGGAGGCAAAGAAAGTCATGGAGGATTTCCACAAAGAAGAGTGTGGTGGTCACCTTTTTTGGAAGTCAACAACAAATAAAATTTGAGAGCAAGGTACTATTGGCCTACATTGTTTGATAATGTGTACAAGATAGTCAAGCGCTGTCATAAATGTCAGATTTTTGAAGGAAAATAGAAATTATAGCCTTTGCCACTTAAGCCCATTGAGGTGAGTGCTCCTTTCCAGCAGTGGGGGTTGGATTTCATTGGGGAAATTCATCCCGATTCTTCCGGTTAGCATAGATGGATCCTCATAGCGACAGATTATTTCACAAAATGGATTGAGGAAACTCCCACCAGACAAGCTATAGATACGGTAATCATTTCATTTGTTGAAAATAACATCTTGTCTCGCTTTGGTTATCTGAATAAGTTAATCACCTATAGTGCAACAACTTTCAAATCAAAGAGGATGGTAGATTTTTGTCATAAATATCACATCATTTTGGGTCACTCAACTGCCTATCATCCGCAAGGCAATGGATTGGCAGAATCTTCAAATAAATCATTGGTCAACATCATCAAGAAGCTGCTGGAAATAAATAAAAAGAGCTGGAATAAGAGGTTGGTCCATGCGCTTTGGGCAGATCAGATCAGTCAAAAAAAATCCATTGGTATGTCACCGTTTGAGCTTGTTTATGGAGTTGACACAGTATTTCCCACCTCTCTCGTTGCCCCGGTAGTCAGACTTTTTCAGGAGGCCAGTAGTGAAGAAGATCCCATGCAGAGAAGGTTGAATCAAATGGTCCACTTGCAGCAAACAAGAGAAGAAGTTTTCAAGAACACATCCAAATTGCAGGAGAAAATAAAGAAAATCTATGACAGAAAAGTAAAGGCAGATAAATTTCAGTTGGATGATGTGGTGCTAAAGTGGGATGCAAGGAATGAAGAGAAAGGTAAGCATGGAAAGTTCGAGAATATTTGGAAAGGTCCTTTCAAGATTGCAGCATAGAGGGGTTAGAATGCCTTTCTTCTGAAGGAAATGAATGGGGAAGATCATCCATGAGGGCCGATCAATGGTCGACTGCTCAAGTGGTAACACTACTGAGCTATCAGCGCTGCTTCCACTGTCATTGTAAATACCATTTTTATTTCAGTTTGGTTCTAGTCTGTCAAGTTAGTTTTTGAGTCATTTCAATGTCAAGTTTGATTCAATTTCTTGGTCATTTCAGTTTCATAAATAAGTCAGAGTCCTGTGTTGTAGTCGAAATGATGACTCCATAGCCCAATCGAAAAAAGGCACTGTCTAGCTCCTCCAGAGATCTGTTGTCCTTGGCACCTCCAAGGAGCTACCATCCCCCATTGGAGCCAATGTTAGAGTCGGTCTGGTCAGTCCTCCGTCAGAGATCAAAACTCTTTATGCATTTCATTTTTAGGTGTCCCGCTCCATTCATTCAGCTTCATTCTACTAGGGGCATGCCATGATCTGATGGATAAAGTCATGCTAGTCATTTCCCCTCATGTCTGGCTCCTATTGGCTTATGTCTTTGTGTCAAATAATCAAAAAGTCCATAATAGTCAAGGTCTGGTCCTTTAATGGACAAAAGTCATTTTTGGTCATTAGGTCTAGGGATTGATTAGTTTGGTCTTTAAATATGTCCAGTAAATCCATGTAGGCCAGAGTGATGCTCTTGCAAAGTAATGATCCGTAGATTTCCATCATCTTATTGATAAAGTTCGACGGTTCTTAAAAACTCTGTTTTGAAGAAAAGTCAAACAGTGCTATTGGTGACAAAACTTTCAAAAAATGGTCGACAATTGATTTCTTCAGGTGCAGTTATGGTTTCTGCGGCCAAATGCTCTGTCATGCTATCCCTGCAAAAAGTGTCGAAAATTTCATCGTTTGAACCCAAAATTCAGAGAAAAAGTGAAAATCAGGGTTATATTAAAGTCAGTGAAAAAAGAAGAAGTGTTGAACAGGACATTAGAAAAGTGGGTTTTTAAAAAATTAAATTTAAAACATGACCTCCAAGCCTACATACACAAGTTTCCATCACAAAACAAACTCATTGTGCAATCAAGGCATTGGGAGAACGTTGCAAGGTAGTGAGGTGAGCAATTGAGCGATTTGGAGCAATTAGAGGGAGTTTCAGGGTGCGCGGCGCACACACCGGGCATGGCGCACACAGAGCCCGCCCACAGTGTTAAATCATAACCAGCGCGGTGCACATAGAGCGCGCGGCACACTGGGCTTTGCGCGCGACGCACAGGGACAAAACGCCCAGAACTTTACCAAATCACCTCAAATCTTTTGTGGAGCTCATCTATTTGCAAGGTAGGCTCGAAACATAACTTGTGCATCAAATTTTTATGGGTGATATAAGGGTTTTTATGCCTGTAATTAAATGCAAAAAAATTTCATAAAGCAAACACAAGAAGACATCAAAGAAAAACTATTCTGCTAGGGTTTGTGCCACAGTGTTGTTGCTGCCAAGGTTATTTTTCCTACCCTACCCCTGTTCCTTATTCCCCTATTGCATTCTTCCTACTATCACTACCCTAAACACTACCAAACTCCTTATTCCCTTACCCCTCCTCCTATCACTCAATACAAACCCTAAAACCCTACCTTGCCAAAAAACCAAACCCTACCCTATCAAAATACCCCAAAGCCCCCTACATATCCCTAAACAAAATTCTCCTATAACCCCTATTCCCATTATATTATCCCCCTCCTAATACTCCCTTGTTTCATTGTCCCCTTGGTGGCAGATTATCAAAACAACATAGCTTTCATCATCATCAAAGGGGCAGCCTAAATTCAGTTTATAAAACAACAGTCATGGCATCCGAGGTTTCATCAGAGTATGAGGAGGAAACCCACAGTGATACAGCTTCAGGAGAAAAAGCCCCCAGGAGACATCACCAGAGTGGCAAACATGTTAGAGATGAGCCAAACACCCTCACCAAGTTGCAGGCATGCCCTCTTGCTATGTCATGTTTCTAGCATTTAGCATGTCTTGAATTTTGTCAAAGGGTGGAAAATGTTAGAGTTCATCATGAGTTGGCCCGTTGTTTTGCACTTCATGTTACACTAAAAAATGTCACCATGACTATTTACAGTTAGTATGGCTCTATCAACAGTCATGCTATCCTCTTAGGCAAGTCTTATGCCTCTGCTCTCCATGTCAAACTCCAAAAAGAGAGAAAGTCTTTGTAAATGTATTTATCTCTGGGTATGCAGGTTCTCTCAACCTTACCTGCGGGTACGCATCCAATGTTCACAAAAGCTGCGTCTTTGGACGCTCTGTATGTAAAGGGGTAGGTGCGTCGCCCTGTAAAGGTCAAAATGCGCAAGTTTCATCTTTAAAAAGTTACTTGTGGTCATTTCTAGAGCATTCTAGAAGGTTGTTCGACGTGTATTGAGCGCCTCCAGATGGTTCATGCACCCCTACCAAAGAGGAACTTATCCCATCAATAAGGGAGCTATCCCATCCAAAGAGGGGATTATCCCATTGATGGTGGACCTGATTAACTTCCTCTTGAGCACTATAAATACAGGCATTGGGCCAGAAGG
The DNA here is from genome assembly GCA_031772625.1 of Pinus tabuliformis. NCBI lineage: Eukaryota > Viridiplantae > Streptophyta > Pinopsida > Pinales > Pinaceae > Pinus > Pinus tabuliformis. The sequence continues at coordinate 41,098,169 of CM062816.1, read as the reverse complement.
AGAGGAGGTTGGAAGCTATACATTTCTAAGGGTAAATGCTGCAGGAATTAGGACTCCCATTTAGAAGCTTGTGAGGAGAGATTGCCATCTTTGCTTGTTCTATTTGGAAGTGGGTGAGCTTTGTCAAGTAAAGGAGAACTCTTGATGGACCCTGGGAGGGACTTGCACAACACCAAGGCTCAGGTTGTAATTGTTCCTTTTGTTACCTATTAATGCAAATGAGTCCATTCTTCTCAATAACTTGTTATTTATGAGTTGTTTCATGTACTCCTTGGTCTATGTGTTAAATATGTTTTATTTTATGAGATTATCAAGTGCTATTTAATCGTTTGATTGTTAGTGGATGCAGGTTTCAAAGTGAAGGAGGAGCTCATCCGGATCAGCGGAGCTGGACTGCTACAACGGCGTTGGACTACAGGTAGGATCTAAACACTTGATTTCTTATATAGTAAATGCATGTTTAGAGAAGGATTGCTCTTGTTTGTCTTGTTTGTCACTAGAGAGTCTTAGGCTCCTAGGGAGGTTGGTTGTGTCCGCACAAACGACTCTTTCCGCTTGACAAATTGGCGACTCCGCTGGGGAATCCATTAATGTGAAAGTCTTTTCCTTTGTATGCAACTTTGCTCTGAGAAAAGTCATTTATTTTCTGGTTTTTGGCTCTGTGACTTTGTTTTTGGGTGGGTTAGCTTAGGGTTAGATTCAATTTAGTTTTTCTTGAATTTTCCAGTAGGACGCACCCTCTGAGTGTTGCACAGTGCATCCCTGCACGCACTGTCGCTGTGTGCACAGGGCGGGCCCGCACCTGGTTTAACTGGTTGCCTGCGTCCCTTGCTAAAATTTAAGAAAATTCCATTTTTTGCATTTTTTTCTCTTAGATTTTGCTTTTTCTTAGTTTTTTACTGCCCAGATCCATTAGTCTCTTGTCAAAGATCTTCACCTGAACTTGTTTCGATAGCATTGAGTGTTTTAGTGGATTTCATAGAAGTTTAAGCCCTAAGGTTTGATTTTTGAGTAGGTCTTGTAGTGACTTTGGCAGTAGAAGTTGTCAAGCCTTAGATCTCTCTGGTTTTGTCAGCCTTCTTAGAAGTCAGACCTGTCATAAAGTCTACCTGTGAGAGCAACTTACCTTTGAGTTGTTTCTTTGGCAAATTTCGAAGTGCTTGTTGATTGAGTATTGAATTCCATTTTACAAAAAGAATAAAAAGATTTGAGTTTTGTTTTGACTAGTCTTTTGATTCTGCATTGGCTGGTCCTTGACTTGATTTTGGTCAAGTAAAACATCTTAGAAGCATCTTTGTAAGCTTTTGCCTCGTTAGGTTTGATTAGAGTAAATTTCTTTTTGGTTTGCTTATGAGTCAAGTTTTCATAGATTTTATAGTTTTTGAGATTGATTTTCGTTAAAATAGATTTATATGCTTTATTAAAAAAGAGAAAATACAAAACATCTCCTTTGAAAAGTTTTGTTTCAAGTAGCTTTGAAGAGTTTTGAAAGAAAAAGAGTTTTTCGTGCACGTAAGGAGTGGTCATGTTTGTATGCTTGAAAAGATAAAGAGAATTGTTTCTTTGATTGTCTTTACTAAGAAAGTTGTTTTCTATAAAATTTGCATCTCTCAACTCTCTTAGTTAGGAATTTCATTGAAAAAGAAAAGTAGCGTAAATTATCTTAGGTGCATCTTTGTAGTGGTTTGAGTCGAGTCTACACACCATTGGTTTCACTTCCGCTACCTTTTGTCTTTAAGAAAAACCATAAAATTAACGCTTAAAGTAAAATCGACATAGTAACTTTTATTTACTAGGGCTCTGAAACACCAATTTAGATCAGGCTAGTGTCTTGGAGTAGGTGAGTAATTAACTCTCCAAGACAACAAAACCAAACAAGTAGCTTATCTTGTGATAGAATAAATCCAATTGTCTCATTTGTACTCTGGGAAAGCTCCTCTTAAAGGAAAAGCACGAGCTCATGTCCGAACCAGTGAGGGGATCAATCCCCCCTCGTTGGGAACGACGCCAGACATGCACGTATTACAAACGGTAAACCTCGGATTAACCATTGTCGAGGAGCCAGGGGTCACTTGTCGGTAAACCTTGGATTATTGTCAAGGAGCCGGCAAGGGGATTGAGCTTGATACTCTGCCCTTGCGTGCTGTCGGAGTGTAGATTGTTCCCCCATGTGCATTTGTTGCGGTTGGTAACCTTAGTGACCATTATCTTTAGGATTCTACCGAGGTGACGGTGGAGGGAAGATCCCACTGTACCTGGAGCAGACGTCGGCTAGACTCACTTGGATTTTCTGGGGGGTTCACTTCACTCGAGACGGTTAAAGTGGAGGAACTTGTGCCGGTCTATTCATTAAGCAGGTTGCCGGGGTAACTGTTCCACCCGCCACTTCTGTACTGAATCCGGCGATGTTGGGCTTCATCACCAACTAGCGTTTTCGGTCTAGAAGGCTACTGTTTGTGCTTGGTTTGATGCCCTAGATTCTTTAGGCGTGTGATTCAAATTTGTTTGGTCCTTTAGAGACTTTAGGTGGTTTGATTTGAAATTTTTACTTTGTTTTCGTGTGTAGTAGTTAAAAGTTTTTAACTGTGGCGGAATTACCGAGACAGTCCCGTAGACTTCGGGGCCAGTCTCCTGAAGTTGTTTCTGTGGCCGAATTGTTGAGAAGATCCGTAGACTTAGGGGATCACCTCCTCGAGACGACCCCGGTAATCTATAGGGTTTGAAGGTCCTTGTAACGCCTCCTAGTGGCAGTAGAGTAGGTTCACCTGAAGAAGGAGAATATTCCTTGGTAGTCCATTCAGATTACCAAGGCCTAGAGACAGGTTATAATCCCGAAGCTGTTACAGTTTCCGAGCTTGTTGGTAGTTTTTTGTCTGCTAGTGATACAGGCGAAGAACCGGAAATATCTGAACCTGTTACTCCGACTTCTAGTGTTCCAGATTCACCAAGAGTAGAACGAGTTATCACCGAAAATCTTCCTACTGGTCTGATTGCTATTGAAGAACTTGCTCCAGAGGAAGAAATAGGTGTCTCTAACCTTGAAGATCAACTTACTATTGAACTCAGGGAGCGTGAATCTATCTTTTACAGTCCTCCTAGGAGTACTACTTGGTACCTTTCGTTAACCAATTTTTTAGACAACCCAGGGGTAGGTTTTTCTACACCTCGTACTCCCTTTCCACCTGGAGGTATTTATACTCCTGTAAATATGTCTGGTCAGTCGTCCGTGTTTACTCAAGCTCCTGAATCTTTCTTACACGGCGGTCCTTCTGTTCCCACTGGGTATCAATCACTTTCTGGTACCTTTGCGGGGGCATCTCCTCAACCCATTGATCATGGGTTATTAGCTGGAAACAATGGTAATATACCATTGGGTGTAGGTGACATTTACATGATGTCAGGTTCAGTTCCCGTTTCCCAACCTCAAGGTGGCCAATTACCGCCTGGGGGGCAGCCTCAGTTAACGCCTGGGGGGCAACCTCAAGGTACACCATTCGTGTCTGGGGGGCAACCTCAAGGTCAGTATGTACCTATGGTGCAATACATGCCTCAAGGTCAACCCCAGCCTCAATATGTACCCCAGGGTCAACCTCAGTATCAATATTTACCTCAAGGATGGCAACCTCAAGGGTATCAACCTCAAGGGTATCAACCTCAAGGTCAAGGTCAACCCCAGTATTCGTATTTACCTCAAGGTTATCAACCTCCAGGTCAATACTCAAGTCAAGGTTATCAACCACCTCAAGGTCAATCATATGTTCAAGGTATAGGAACTGCACCTTACAATTATCAATCCTATCCTCAATCTGGTTATGGATCTCAGTATCCTCAACCTGTTACGGGTCAATACCCCGGAATGTTAGTGTGGGATCCATCACAAGGTCAACAGGTGTTGCAGCCAAGTTTACAGTTGGTACCTCAAGCTGGACAACCCGTAGTTTCTGGTCTACCCCAGCAACCGCAACCTGTCCAGTCAAATGTTCAAACTTCTATAACTTCGGTAGTTACTCAGCCGCCAATTGCACCTAGTACTCCATCTCAAACGGCTGCTGCAACTACCACTACATCTGTCGCACTTACTTCTGGAGTATCGAAAACTCCGGTTTCTACTATCTCTGTAACCACTCCTCAGACATCTTTACCGTTGTCCGGATCTATGATTCAAACCACGGTCCAGATGCCTACAGGTCAACCTCGTATAAGTACGGTTGTCACTACTCAACCTCAATTTGTTCAACCACCGTACCAGGGACAGTACCAACCTGGGCAAGCTGTCCAACAGCCAGTTTACCAGTATCAACCGTATCCTGGGTACACTTATCAACAACCTCAACAACCCCAGTACGGTCCGGTTAATCCTGGTTTTCCAGGAGGATATAATATCCCTAATGCGACTCTTGTTCCTAGTTATCCTGGATATCCTCCTCTTGGGACTGGTCTTGTGACCCAGAGTTTTAGAGATCCTAACCGGTAGTTACTGTTTATCGCAACTTTGGATTTACCAGACTTGACGCGCCTAACGAACGATCCAATTCAATATCTTCCGTTCTGGCCGCCAATGCCAAATAAGTTGCCCAGTGATATACCCAAGTTCGAAGGTAAGTCAGGAGAGGATTCGTCCAATCATGTGATGACTTACCACCTCTGGTGTGCTTCAAATTCTATCTCGGATGATTCGATCCATTTACGTCTTTTCCAGCGTACGCTCATTGGTCTCGCGGCCAAGTGGTACATTGAGTTACCACGGGCCTCTTTTTACAATTTTAGCCAGTTAGCTACCTCGTTCTTAACTCACTTTCAGTTGCCGGTCAGATACGATAACGGCACGGAGTTATTAACTTCACTAAAACAATCAACGTCCACGTATATTTCTGATCACATTCATGAGTGGAGACGTCGAAGAAGGCTAGTGAAAGTTTTTATCCCGGACCAAATCTTAGCTGAATGGTTTGTTAAATCATTATTACCGAAGATTACTGAAGATGTAGCTAAGGCCGGAGTAGTTACTGAGGAGCAAGTCATTGCTCAGGCGCAATACCTTGACTTAGTTTATACTCATTTGGGTACGTTACACGAGAAGATTCCAGATCTTCCAAAGTCGAATCAAATCGCTGCTGCTCCTTCGGGATCTCATGCCACTGATGGTATGATTGGTATCGTGAATACAAAGAGCAAGAAGAAGTCTTCCAAGGCTTCAACTACTCTTATAATCACTTTACCCGATTCCCCGACAGGAGAGTCTTCTCCTGAACTTTCTGCCGATATTCACGCTGTAGAGTCATCTACGGCCAAATCAAAAAACGGTGGAAAGAAGAAAGGAAAGAAGAAGGCTAAAGCAGACAAGGCTCCGAAGGAGAAAACAGAAAAGTCAGAAACCAATGACGAAAAGCGCAAACCTTGATATCCTTGTCTTATTTGTGAAGAGGATCATTTTACGAGAGATTGCCCTCATCGGGCCGAGGTTGTGAAAATAGTCAAAGGTTCTTCTACTCCTGCTGTGTTAAAAGATCCATTTCCAAAGCAGGAAAGTAAGATGATAGGTTCTTCCTCGACTGCCAGTGAAGAACCCATTTTGATGATGTCTCATGTGAGGATTGCGACTCGATCGCAAGATTATGGTAGTAAGGCTCCTGTTGATGGTAAGGAAGCAGAATCTTCTCATTCTATTCCATCAACCTCAACTCCTGGTTCCGATCCACTACAGATCGAGAAACCTAACCCGAATCTAGTAATCAAACCGCCCGCCAAGGGTGTACTTCGAAGGTCTGCTTTCAATCCACATGCGAGAGTGGCCCAGAATTACAACATTGTTGAGGACTTAGCTGTTTCACCCTCAGGAATGTCGGCTTTAGAAGTGCTGCAATCATGTCCAGCACAACGAAAATTACTTTTGTCGGCTATCGGAGCTGTTGATGTTCAGGACCCGAACCTGATAATCTTCGATCTAGAAAATGGTACACCGCGTCGACCCCATCAAATGGTTTTCCAAATTCCAGTGATAGTAAAAAACAGGCCTATTCATCGGACTGTGATTGATGAGGGAGCTTCTACGTGTATTATGTCGATTCAATGCTGGAGATCGCTTGGTTCTCCTTCGTTGAACCAATCCCCGACCATCCTTAAGGCCTTTGATGGCCGTGGGTTCCGTCCGTTTGGTATTCTACAGGAATTGCCTATAGGGGTAGAAGGTAAAACCGTTAGTCTGGATGTGGAGGTGGTTGATGCCCCTCTAGACTAAAACCTTCTTTTGGGTCGAAGTTGGTCATATGCTATGACAGCGGTCGTTTCATCGGTCTTCAGAGTAATTAAGTTTCCACATAACGGTAAGATCGTGATGATTGATCAGCTGACATACTTTTCATCCGACCCAGCCTCTTCAGAGAGTATCCAGCATGTCGGTAAGACGACAATCCCTTATAGGGACGTTGGCGTAGGTTTAGTTAAATATTCCGGTCTACTGGGAACTTTTCCTTTCCCTCCAATCAACGTAGACCCTCCATTTGCATCAATTCATATGATTACATCAGAAAACATTATTTATGATGATCCTTGGATCGTCCCATCTGAATCTGAGATAGACTCATTCGGTGATGCTATGCCTTTGAGTCCATATGAAATTGCTTATGAAGCTGTCATGTCTTTTACCGACTCGCATTCAACTGAGATCGACCAAATGAATGTGGTCAGTGAAGAGTCACTTTTCACATCAACCTTAGAACGGATAGCGTTTCCCGAAGTCGTGTCATCTGACGAACAACTTCGCGAAATCCTAAGTGTAGACGATCTACCATGGGAAGATCTCCATCACAGATCTTCGTTTTTACCTAAGGATGATGCTTTTGAAAATGATTTTTCATCTATCTTTACCGCTGAATATGTCAAAGACGCTCAGAATCCAACGAAACATTCTGATTCAGAGTTGAATTTAGGGAATATTTCTCGTACTATTCCCATTGATATTTCAGTGAAGCCCGGAATTGAGGAGAACATTCATATAGGTGCCTCATGTACAGAAGATGAAATCCAAACTTACAAGGCCCTATTCCAAGAATTCCGCGATGTGTTTGCCTGGTCTTACGAGGAAATGCCGGGAATCGATCCTTCCATTGTTGTTCATGAAATAAAGACCTACCCGGATGCTAAACCCGTCCGGCAACGGTTGCGTCAGATTCACCCTCGGAAAGCAGCTGCGATTAAAGCAGAAGTTGAAAAGCTGTTGAAAGCAGGTTTCATTTATCCAATCCCGTTAACGGATTGGGTATCAAATATTGTTCCGGTCAACAAGAAACAAGGAACAATAAGAATCTGTATCGACTATAGGGATATAAATCGAGCTTGTCCAAAAGACAACTATCCTACGCCTTATATCGATCAAATTATTGATGATTGTGCCGGAAGTGAGATGTTTTCCTTTATGGATGGTTTTTCGGGCTATAATCAAATCAATATTCTACCTGCCGACCAACCAAAAACGGCATTCATTTGTCCATGGGGGACATTTGCTTATTGCAAATTACCTTTTGGGCTTAAGAATGACGGGGCCACTTTTCAACGGGCGATGTCTTATGCATTTCATGACATCAAGCACATTGTGCAACCGTATCTCGATGATTTGCCTGCTCATTCTTTACATCGAGCTGATCACCTTGTCCACTTACGAGCAATCTTTATGAGGTGTAGGCATTATCGAATTCGGTTGAATCCCCACAAGTGTGTTTTCTGTATAGAAACGGGTCGATTGCTGGGATTTGTTGTTTCAAAAGCCGGCATTCGCGTCGATCCCTCGAAGGTTGAAGCTATCATCAAATTTCCTCCTCCTTCGAGTTTGCGCCAACTCCAAAGTTTGCAAGGGAAAGCGAACTTTTTACGCCGATTCATTCCAAACTACGCCGAGGTCACTAAAGGTTTTACACGGTTGTTGAAACAGAACGCTCAATTCTTTTGGGATGAGATTGCCCAACAATCTTTTGATGCACTTAAACACGTGTTGACCCATGCACCGTTGTTGCATCCTCCCAACTACAACCAGGACTACTTCTTATACCTCGCAGCTTCGCATTCCACCATTGGAATGGTGTTAGTTCAAGAAGATGAATTCGGAGCGGAACATGTGATATATTATCTTAGTAGGACCTTAAATCCCACTGAGCTAAAATATTCGCATGTGGAGAAATTGGCCCTGGCAGCCGTTCAAGCTGTCCAGCGTTTTCGTCACTACATTCTTCTCCATAAAAATATAGTTATTTCGGATTGCAACCCTATGATTTATATTTTGACAAAACAACTGCTAGGGGGAAAGTACTCTAAATGGATCGTTACCCTGCAAGAGTTCGACTTGGAGTTCGAGAAGTCAAAGTCTAAGAAATCCTTAGTTTTCGCAGAATTGATGTGTGATTTCCCGCGTGCTGACATAGAGACTGTGGAAGAGGAGTCCATTGCGGACAAATCTTTGTTTCTTATCAGTACTCTAGATCCGTGGTACGGGGATATAATCATCTATCTCCAAACCCAAACCTTTCGGCCTGAAGCTTCAAAGTCGGAACGTCGAAAAATTTGGTTTCAATCCCAGCAATACAAGATTATTGGAGATACACTTTATCGCCGAGGGGCAGACTTAGTTTTTCGACGTTGTTTAACTCACGAAGAGGCTGAGAGGGTTTTGAATGATTGTCACTCTGGAGCATGTGGCGGTCATGCCACAACTCAGAAGGTGTTGCGCGCTGGCTACTTCTGGCCATCTATGTTTAAAGATTGTATCATTTCAGTCCGGAAGTGCCACAACTGTCAAGTGTTTGATCGCAAGATGCGCGCATCACCTGCTCCTCTCCACCCTATAATTGTCGTTGGTCCATTCGCCAAATGGGGTATCGATTTTATTACTTGTAACCCTCACTCGGCCGGGGGGCATGCGTATATCATCCTCGCGGTTGATTATTTTACTAAATGGGCCGAGGCGATGCCTACATTCGACGCAAGCGGAAAAACAGCTGTAGTTTTCGTATTCAATCATATTATAACTAGGTTTGGTGTCCCACAAGCAATCATTACTGACCATGGGAGCCATTTTCGAAACATCATGATGACTGAGCTTACAAGCCAGCTTGGTTTGCGCCACGATAGCTCTACTCCTTATTATCCGCAAGCCAACGGTTTGGTTGAGTCTATCAACAAAGTTCTGGCTATCATGATCCGACGAACCATTGGTATTCATCGGTCAAATTGGCATAACATGTTATTTTCGGCGCTATGGGCATACCGAACCTCAGTGAAAACTTCAACAGGGTTCACTCCTTTCCAGCTAGTTTATGGCTTGGAAGCTGTGTTACCCATTGAATGCGAAATCCCATCACTTCAAATGGCTGTCGAATTACTTCCAGCTACTTCCGAAGAGGAGAAGCATTTATTATACTTAGCTAAATTAGATGAGACTCGACGTGACGCTACATTGGCAATCGAGACTCACGCGAAGCGAATGAAAGCTCAGTATGATAGAAATGTGACCCCTCGAAGTTTTTCAGAGGGAGACCTAGTGCTATTATATGATCAAGCTAACGATAAGCTAGGTGCTGGAAAATTCGTTCCTATGTGGCATGGACCCTATATTGTAAAGCGAAAGCTAGCAAAAGGGGCTTATGAGCTAGTAGATTTTGATGGGGACTCTTTGGGTAAACCCAGAAATGGACTTTACCTAAAGAGGTATTATGCTTAAATGGTGGGTATGGAGAATTTTTAGTTAGGTTAGGTTTTCTTTCTAGCTAGTGTGTTTGTTAGTTTAGTCAGTGTGCTTAGCTTAAAGAGTGTGTTTTTCGTCGTTATTCTGGCTTATCTTGGTTTTACTCTTGATATTGCAGATGTCGACGCCTCTCCAAACATACATCGGATTTGCTGATGGTGCTTGTCGTAGTACACGGAATATCTCTTCCGCAGCTTGGGTTATCTATTCGCCCTCTGACGAGTTAGTTTCTATGCATGGGGTAAGCCTCGGTCAAACAACAAACAACATTGCAGAATACAGTGCAGTGGTTGAATTATTATCCGAATCTATTTCATTTGGAATTCGACGTTTGATAGTGAGGTTAGATTCTGAACTTGTTGTATTACATCTTAACAGAGTATATGCCATTAGAAATCCTGTGTTATTAAGGTTGTTTTTGAGAGTGCGTCTCTTGGAACGTGAATTTGATTACATTGAATATCAGCATATTCCGAGGTCTTTAAATACATTAGCAGATGCAATTGCTTCTCGAATGTTGGACAGACATTTACGATAATCATGCAAGTAAATTTAAAAACATTTCATCACATATGTTAAACAAGATAAGCCGGTAATAGTGATATATATATAGATAGGAGTGTGTCAAAACATATACATCGTCTTCGATCATAGGTTGAAAAACACCTTATGATCGGCAAAATGATAAGTACAAAAAGTCAAAAAATGTCACATGTGTCTACAAAAGTGGCTAGCCAATCACTGGTGGTGCTCCCTATATGACACCACTGCACGGGCTACCTTACACAAAAATCTCCTAAACGGTCCAGGGACTCCGACTACATAGCGCTGAAGTCTGATAGGAATATCATCTATGGTAGTCTCAGGTATATCCACCGTCAGACGCTCTAGATCCTGCTCCAACTCAGCTAGTGACTCTGCAGCCGCGTCCTGTGGGGCCGGTACCGGTGCAACTGGATGTCTCCTCTCAAAAGGCCGGAGGTTGGCTGGCCGCCGTGGACCAACATCTGCATTTTGAAAATTTTTACTGTCAGTTTTGAGACGATATATATAAAAAACAAAAAAAAATATATAATTTGAAAACGTGTGAAAAATAAAGTACCTCTGTCATCCCATTGTTCTCCCTGTGGAAGAACCATGTCCGGATCACCTCGAAAATCTACTCCGGCATATGGAAAGTCCTGGATCGAAAAAACCTCGTCCTCTAACTAGTGAAAATAACTATCAGGGAATCGAACAACTGCCGCGCCCTCGTCAGGATGCCGGGCCATCACCGTAACCCATCGTATCAGCTTTGGCTCCCGAGGACCCAAGATTTCAACAGTGAGTTGTTGAGGGATCAGCATCGGAACTCTCTCTAAGGCAAAGCTCACAACTAGAGGCCCATATCCAAAGGTCTTTAGTTGTCCGTTCTTTGCCCTAGTCAGTTGGCCCTTCATATTGGCCGACACAGCATCACACCAGTTGAAAATGGTGCCTTGGAAACAGTCAATCGCCATCCGCATTTGGGACCCGGTGGCAATATGTAAAGCGACTGCACCGCAAATTCTGGTAACCGTGAAAGCTATAACCTTGAGTTCACGTAGAGAGATGTGTTTGATTTCTACGCCTTTTGCATGGTGTGCATTGGGTATGCACCAATCTGCCCGGAGACTAGCAAGGGATTGGCCACCCGGCCTAGTCCCGGCTAGATTGAGTTGCTCACCCCTATTTGGAAAGCCAGTAAGAAAGTATATATCAGAGGGCTCTATCTCGAGCTGGTGCCCCCCGATGTAAAAGCATTGCTCATGAATGTTCCATCTCTCAACCAGCCACTCCAAGAATCTCACCTGAGCCCTCATGCCAGGTATGGCCCAGTATTTATATAGTCCGCATGCTTTTAGGGCATCAATGGAAGGTTGATGATTAATTGCGGCTAAATCAACGTCCTCGTGCTCTCTTTCTCTCCAATCCAACATGGTGAGTGCCCTGCACACCAAGAAATGAAGGTTAGAATTGATTTTGGAAAATTCAGATGGTTGTTTGTGGAGTTTGGGGTTTCAAATTCCGCCTTTCGCGGGGGACGCACCCCACGTTCAGGACACAGAGCGTCGGGACACAGCTGGCCTGAAGGTGGGCTGCGTACCCCGACCTTTTTCCTGTGTGGAAAAAAGTCGGGGGACGCAGGTCACCCTAAGGGCACCTGCGTACCCCGCAGAGCGATTTTTGAAACCCAAAACCCCCCAAAAATCAAAACTAAAACCTAAAACAAACTTTTAATCGGATGAAATTGAAGAGGAGGATGTTGTGAAATACCTGGAAGAGATGGCGTTCCATTCTAACGGTCGGATTCTCCGCAACAACCACGGGAAGTTTCTTGCCAAAAGCCCTTTTTTCAACCTCAACAGTAAAATGGTAAAAATGACATGGTAAAAAGTCTTTTTATAGGTTTTTTGGATGAATGAATGCTAGGTTTGTTCATTTTTCACCATGGAAAGATATTTTTCAATGTATTTTTTTCCTATCTTAAACAAGTATGAGTAATGTGTCATTTTTGTGCAGGACAAAGGGATTTAGAGGGAAAATTGTCATTTTTCACGAACCAAAATATCAGAGTCATCTTTTAAGCCCTTTTCTGACTCCTAAAATATGAAAAGATTGCCGAGCGTTTCTTTTACACTCGTTAAAACGGAATTAAAAGACGGTCCCCTTATAGCTCTTTTCTGACCGTAAAATCAGGAAAATATTGCCGGGTTTTTGTCGTTTCAAACTCGATATGGAAATAAAACGACATGTCCTTGATCGCTTTTTACTTTTCAGGTCAGTGGCACTAGTTATGAAAGTACTCCTTGGTCGCAAGATCAAGCGGTTCCCCCAGGTATTATTTTATACTTTTTCGGGCTTGAGGGACACAAATCTACGAAAAAGTTCAACTTGGAGTTTTCTTAAGTTTTTTCAGACTCTCTAAAATTGAAAAACGCCGAGTTTCTCCTATACTGGACTGGTTAAAATTTCACAGTAAAGGACCTGTTCAATTACAAACAGGAACGAACCACTCCTTCCTAGGGTTCGAATCAAAACTAGGTTGGACTCATCTGAAGGATGAGCTTATAATCAAGCATATGTTATCCTCCTCAAGCTTGTTAAAAATAAAGAGGTACTTGCCAGAAATGGTGGGGGAAAAGGGAGAAGAATGAGCCTATTTGTTATCTTTTGTCTCAGAAGAAACTTTATTACCACTCTTGGACACGACACTTTTCATTCACCTGGGTTGGGAAATCTTTTACCTCACAGTTGATCAAACCACTTTGAAAGTCTTCAGCCGGGTTCCGGGGATTAACTTTGAGTTATTCATCACCAAGCCATCTGTCGTGTCGTTATGTGTTCAAGAGGTCTGCAAGCAAAACTTTCATCTGCAAAATAGTTATCATCCATTTGACCATCCCTGAGTCAGTCCTTACAGCAACATTTCTTCAACTTGAAAAATGATTTCGTGTTGCGAGCTTGCCTGCAACGGGTCTCTTTCTATCGACATCATCACATTATCTAGAGAGATGACTTAGAAATCATCAGTACCTTGAAGTATGCATGCATCAATGGTAGGTTTCTCGCCTTTGACGTTAGTTTACATCATTGACTTTCGATCGAAGGATTCCGTGAAATGTTCGACATCAACTCATTCATTCACATCTCATGGATTGTACTGGGTACTTTGAGAACCATTGACATTACTGGTGGTCTCTCACACTTGTTAACAGTTTACATCATCGACTGGTAATCAAGTGGTTTCTACCATGTTCGACATCAACTCATTTATTCGCATAGCTAGAATCGTACCAATTCAAGAAGTAGAAATGAAGACCCTGGATCTAGTTTCCACCATCCAGGCTGCGAGGAGTTTTATATTCATTATCTAAGTAGACTAATCATAAACAGATGGCTACGCCCATACTGTGTCTACAAAAGTCTATGATTATGATGTACTGCAAGATCATTCCTGTATCAGAGTAGTTGGTCTGTTAGTTAAAGTTTTAATCTGAGTATGGGAATGCCTACCTCAGTGATGATATAATCTTATACATGTATTTTGTGTTGAAAATTGCAGGTTCTGACCAGGCTCTCCACGAGACAATCCTTGAAATGATAAAGCGCTTCACCCTTCCTAGATAATACAAAACCCTAATCTATTACAGGCTTCGCACTTTAGGGGGCAATCTGTTACACTAAAAAATGTCACCATGACTATTTACAGTTAGTATGGCTCTATCAACAGTCATGCTATCCTCTTAGGCAAGTCTTATGCCTCTGCTCTCCATGTCAAACTCCAAAAAGAGAGAAAGTCTTTGTAAATGTATTTATCTCTGGGTACGCAGGTTCTCTCAACCTTACCTGCGGGTACGCATCCAATGTTCCCAAAAGCTGCGTCTTTGGACGCTCTGTATGTAAAGGGGCAGATGCGTCCCCCTGTAAAGGTCAAAATGCGCAAGTTTCATCTTTAAAAAGTTACTTGTGGTCATTTCTAGAGCATTCTAGAAGGTTGTTCGACGTGTATTGAGCGCCTCCAGATGGTTCATGCACCCCTACCAAAGAGGAACTTATCCCATCAATAAGGGAGCTATCCCATCCAAAGAGGGGATTATCCCATTGATGGTGGACCTGATTAACTTCCTCTTGAGCACTATAAATATAGGCATTGGGCCAGAAGGAGAGGAGGTTGGAAGCTATACATTTCTAAGGGTAAATGTTGCAGGAATTAGGACTCCCATTTAGAAGCTTGTGAGGAGAGATTGCCATCTTTGCTTGTTCTATTTGGAAGTGGGTGAGCTTTGTCAAAGTAAAGGAGAACTCTTGATGGACCCTGGGAGGGACTTGCACAACACCAAGGCTCAGGTTGTAATTGTTCCTTTTGTTACCTATTAATGCAAATGAGTCCATTCTTCTCAATAACTTGTTATTTATGAGTTGTTTCATGTACTCCTTGGTCTATGTGTTAAATATGTTTTATTTTATGAGATTATCAAGTGCTATTTAATCGTTTGATTGTTAGTGGATGCAGGTTTCAAAGTGAAGGAGGAGCTCATCTGGATCAGCGGAGCTGGATTGCTACAACAGCGTTGGACTACAGGTAGGATCTAAAGACTTGATTTCTTATATAGTAAATGCATGTTTAGAGAAGGATTGCTCTTGTTTGTCTTGTTTGTCACTAGAGAGTCTTAGGCTCCTAGGGAGGTTGGTTGTGTCCGCACAGTCGACTCTTTCCGCCTGACACTTCACCTACATGGAGGTCAGTATATCTTGGCTGGGGTCACTTTCACATTGACACCCGAAACCGTATCAGTGGCAACAGGCATACCAAACATTGGAGAACAGTGGCATAAGAAGAAGAAGGTGGAGAGGCATCATTATGAGCCTTACATTAAGGCCAGTTGTTTGAGTCAGCTCACGCAAGTTTTCCCATTCAGATTTTTGAGAGATGAGTATGCTCCGCTCATGAAATTGATCATGAAGTACTTCAGGTGTGAGGGGAGGTTTTCTCGCCTTTATGCCTATCACATCAGGTTTCTCATGCACTTTACCAGGGTGCGGATGATGAACCTCCCATTTTTCATTTGCGGAAACATAGAGAGGATGAAAAAATTCATGCAGCATAAGACCCGTCAACAACAACTCAACAATGTTTATCACTTTGCTCTTATCCGGATTTTGGTGGATCATCAGTTGGGATTGCAGGGTATTGCTTGGGAGGACTTCATATCCCGTGACTTCTTCAGTGCTCCACAGGTAGTATCAGAGGCATAGCATGATATAGGTGGCCCATCTCATCATTATGAGTGACATGAGACTGCTACTATGCTAGTATACATCACCTATCAGAAAGGCAGTAGACCTTTGTTTGCAGCAGCAAAGCGAGTGTTATCTCCACCCGGGGTGGAAGGGGCCTCGCTTCCAACATCGGCATCACATGAGCAGGGCAGAGGTAAGGAGCCAGTGCAGGAGGAAGAACCATCAGGTGAACGAGAGACCGAATTCGTTCTCCTCAATGATGATGAGACAGATACAGAACCAACAAATGCAGAGCTTACAAAGATCATCCAGGAGCAGCAATCAGTGATTGAGGCCTTATCCCTTGACTTGGAGAGGGACAAGTGGAACATGAAGTACCTGGAGCAGAGAAACAAGTAGCTTGAGGACCAGCGGGCGATTATGGAGCTGCAAAACATTCGTGAGCATCACCAAGTTGCTCAAAGGAGAAGAGCCGAGCTGACATCATTGGAGCAAGAAATCAATGAGGATCGGGAGGCCAACCTTGAGAGGGTCAACATGCACTTGTAGAGGCTGTTGGACAAGGCTGATCAAGACCTTGCCTTGCTGAGACACATGGCTTATAATTACAGGACAAGAAATATGAGTGCAAAGGCCCGGATAAGGAGTTTGAAGGCGAAATTGAGGAAAGAAACAAGAAAAGCAAAGAGGCAAAAGAGCAAGATCGGCTTCAAATCTTGGCTGAGGCTTCCTTGGCACATCATAGCACTCCATAGAGAACCTCCAGCCCAAATGTCAAGGAATTTGGGGAACTTTTGGTCACATGACAAATTTTTGGGCAAAACACAGTTTTTTCTCCCACTAAAAATCTAGAGCTCCAAATGAGGAATGGTTTGCATTATTAGATTCGGCATGGAAAATCACGACTATTGGTGCTTGGACAAGAAATTTTGGCACATCTGAGTCTCCTAGAGGTCAAAAACACCCAAAAATGGCCTCTCTGCCCCTTTTCTGACACACAGGAAGCAGTCTTGGGAGAATGAAGATTTGGAGGGGCAAATGAGCACCAAATTCAAAAATTCTAGTTGGGTTAGATAGTAGACAGGGCAGGCTTTCCAACAAGCCCACTTGGGCACATTTTGGACACCTGGAAGTGCCCCAAAATAGGCCCCAAAGTAGCAGGGTGCACAGAGAAAATGCCGCAGCGCACAGAGGAAAAATTGCCAAATTTGCTTCCGTTTCACGAAATTTAGGTTCGCGACTTCTCCAAGTGGGCCCGCTCATCTACACTTTGGTTTTTTAGCACCAAAGGCGGAATTTAAAGCATTTTCTTTCCATATGGACTTCTATCCAAGTGGCGAAGGAAGGCAAATGGTCACCTAAGCCAAATGTCATGTTTGTAGCACTGCACCTGTAGCTGATGGTTGGCTCTTCATCTCCATTTTCTAATGATTCGAGTAACTCCCCAACCCTTGGGCGTTCTATCTCTTCATGACATATTCTATATATTGTATGTAAGCTATTTGCAAAGGGTTGATTAGTTTGTAACTTCTGGGAGATTGTGGGAAAGAAACTTTGTTTCTTCACTGTGTATTTTTGACAGAGAGTTAATGAAAGGCAGCGACTCTGTTTCATGAGATTCTTGTGGTTGTGAGTGTACCAAATTTGTCTCTTATGTTTTCATATGTATTTCATTATGTTTCATAATTCAACTCATGTTCGTTTCCAGTCAAATTTTCTGAGTGAGATTAGGTAGAATTCAATTTTATTGCTTTGCTTGTGGGAAAATTTCATGTTCAGTGTTCTTCTTCTGTTGAAAAGGTTTCATGTTCTTATGCCCTTTTCACACTCCTCAACAATCTCTCTGTTCCACGTTATTTCAAACTAAATTGCTACACTTTCCATCTGCCTTGCCTCACGAAGTAATCTGTGCCTTTGTATTAAATTCTCTGTTCTTTGCTGACAGTTGGTCCCATACCATCCCAGAAGCTCGGTCATTCATAAAAATTGTTTCTTGTATCCCTATTCACTTACTAGCCTAAGATCAATATTTCACTGTAAGTCATCGCAGAGCATTTTTTTCTTATCTATTCACTGAGCGTGACTCGGAGAGAGCCCTCTGCTATTCTGGTAGGGCTAGCTACCAGACTGAGCGTGGTTTGTGGTTACCCTAAATTTTGCCTTCCTTCAGCCTAGGGCAGATTTAGGTGCTAACATTGTCCATTCAATTTGTATTTGTGACTTCTGCATCTGTTTGGGCTACTATGCCAGAACCTACTCAGGTCCTGTTGTGTTGTGTGTCTCTCATAGAGTTCTCAAATTCTCCCAATATTACCCTTTGATCTTATCCCTATGAGATTCCTCCTTGAGATGAGGATCTTCACCTCTCTTTGGTAAGATCATAACTCCCTCTACTTGCCTATATATTCATCCTCTTCCATTCCGAAATGTTTGGTCTCTCATTATTTGCACCCTTATGTTGAGATAGCGCCTACATACTATTTACTTCGGCTTGGAGAAGGAGTGCTTGGGGAGCTTGAGCTTGGCCTTGGAAATTCACTCAAGGAGGACTTACTAACACTAAGGCCTAAGTTGTATGCTTCTTCCTTCATTTCTTAATATATACAACTCTCGGTTCACTTTCCATAAATGGTTGTGTCAATGCTTTATTTATCTTAATGCTCCTTGATCTGTTAAGAGGATTACATTCGATTATGCTTCTTGCACTTGTATGCTTTATTGTGTCTTTGGCTTCTTATGCAGGTATTCAAACGGTGTGAGGAGTAAGAATTGAGCCTCAGGAGCAAGAGATCAAGATCTTCAACAAAGTAGTGCATTATAGCATTAGAATTAGTTAAGTCTCCTTCATTTTCTCTCATTTAGATTCTAATTTAGGAAAGTGTCTAATAGATTGTCTTGTTTATTGCTAGATCCACTCATTGGGATAGAGGGATCATGACTTTGACCAACCATGGATTTCTTAACTTGTGTGCATCAATGTAGGTTTTTTTTTTCTTAAGAGTGTTTTTAGTTATTTTCGTAGCCTAGCACATTTTCTCATCTTACAAAGCGTCGCTAGCACTGTTTTTGAATTAACAGTTTCACTACTTATCGTTTCTTTTCCTTTAACAAGTGAGTTGATCCCATAGACTCAAAGAATGAGGGTTTCTTCTAATTTTCAGTGGATTTCAACCTCTGTGACTTTTTTTCTAGTGTGATTGATATCCTTAGTGGTTGCAATTGTCTCCTAGCTTCTTCTATTGATGTGTGATTGAACTTGATTGCCTTCTAACGTTTCTAGGAATTTCTGCCATGCTAAATTTTCAACCTTTATGCTTATTTTAAATATTTACATAAATGCCAACTCAATTAATATTTATCCATTAAATTTAGTTAAAATTCTTATACAATTGCTTTTATTATTTTTAAAATCTATATTTATATATAAAAACTGAAAATTAATATTATAATAAACTTGTTTTGTGGAAATAATTAATATTTTTATTATACTAAAACTATACTTATTTATTTAATTATATTTTTTAATATTTAAAATAAAACATAATTTATTCCCTTACAAATATATAAAACTTACATTAGAAACTAATTTTATATTATATTACACTTCATAAGCCAAAAAAATCCAAAATCATTGAAAACGGAATTGTTCACCATGGAATAATATAAATCTGCTAACTATGTGATGATATATTAAATCTTATAGCAGGTCTATGAAACTTAGCATTTGAATTACATAAAAATGAAAGTGGTCGTTGAATGGTATCAAGTCTATGAGCCAGGGAATATGCTACTCTCAACTAGATCTGAAAATTAACTCGCTTATATATTGAATATATCTTGGTGTGGTAAGTGTAAAACGTTCGTCATATTAACTACGATGATGAACTTCTCAACGCAACCCTTTGGTTTTGGGTGTGTGTTGAGAGGAGTTGAGTTCGTTGGCCCAATTTTAAGGGGAGCCTCTTTCACATGAATTTATTTGGGTTTCCACAAAGATCGAGTAAGACTTAAGGAGCGGTTCAAAGAATTATCCTAACACTAGGACAACCATTTAAATCTACATCTAAGCATTTATTTGTTATTTGAAATTATTTATATTTAAAAATTTATCCATATTTGATATTTGAAAGTATTTAGATTTGAAAAAATTAATTAAATTGAAGTTTTGTTTTAAATTGTTATTATTATTAATTAAAAAATACCCCTCATATATATATAATAATTAAAGTTTACTAAAATTAATATGGTTTATGGGATCTTAAGAAAGTAAGAGATAAATTGAGATTTTTTAATATTATATTTTTATGATACAAAAATAACAGAGAGAAGCATTTTTAGACTACTATAGTTTTGCTAACTTAACAAATCAATAAGGTTGGTAGTGTGGCAAAGATTTTGAAAATTAGAACTGATGTGAGTAAAACATAGGCAATCCAAGAGAAAGTGAGTTTCATCCTCAACTCTCTTAGTATCACAAAGGACACACACTTTTTAGTCCCAAGTTGTTTTGGGAATTTACCAGTCTATTTCACATTGAAGCTCAAGGGAATTAGTTTGGCATTATTCATTTACTTCTTAGCGCTTATCAAGAGAGAAAAATCATTTCGGTTATCAAAATTGGGGTTGATCACCTCCTTATAATACCTTAGCTTCATTTTTCCCTCTAACTCCTTATCATCATGTTGGGCTCTGGACCCCCCAAGGGAAGTTTTGGGGCTTAGAGCCCAGATTTTGTTCAAAGATTGTAATTTTGATGTAAAGACTCTGCATTTTGTGGGCATGGAGAGCTTAGTTTGTAAAAGAGTCATAGGATTGTCCTCCCTTAGTTTTGTTATTTTAATGTCGGCTATAGAGATCTATCCATGGTCCGTGGATCATGCGATTGTATAAATAGAGCGAACCTTTAAGTAGTTAAGAGATCAATTAGGAAGAAGAGAAGATGAACATATGATGTATGCGAGATAGATCTGTGGGTAAAATTTTAGTTTTGGGTTGTAGAGTAGGAGAAGGCTTTGTAGCTAAGTGCGCAGAGGTCTAGTAGTCCACAAATAACTGTGCGGACCCCTACAGCTGAGTGCGCTGGGTGAGTCGAGTCTGTAATAGTTAGAAGTATTAATAAAGAGAAGTTTCCTATCATTTTTGTGTATTTATTTCGTGTTTTATGCATCTGTTATCTTGGGTATGAAATTCAGTTCTAATACTTATATGATGCGGGAATGTGTATAATTATATTGATTAAGTGAATTTGTTACACGAAGTTAACTAAGATCTGTTAAGAATATAAGTAAGATACAGAGTGTAGTTTGGGGAAATAGTGTAGTTCCCTACCGTAGCAGCGTGAAAGCATCTCAACCCCTGGTTAGGGCTGCGCGAAAGATGATTATAGGACAGTGAGCAAAATGACTTACGCGAAGATAGATCTAAGAGATTGAATTCGGATATTCCACAGTGTTCATCATTTTTATTTCTCGACATTTCGAGCCTAGACCAAGACTCATCATCAGGACTGATATACAGAGAAGAGAAAGGCGAGTGATAAATATGGACTAAATCGACATCTCACACATCTCAAGGGTGTGGAAACTTGGTTCCAGCGTTCCCCCATACTGCTTCGGGTGAGACTTCAGTTTGCGCTCCGCAGGCTGATACTGAAAGGGCCATTAATGTAGGGATTTGTTTGGCTAAATAACTCCGAACCTGGGTCAGACCCCCATAACCCAACAAATGGTTCCATTTTGGGGACCGGAATCTCCATAGAGATGTGTGATGTCGTATCATTGGAATCCAATTAAGAAGGAAATTGAAGGTTGGTTGGACAAAAGAATTCACGAGTTCACAGCGCATGAGAACAAGAATCCGTGACTCTCAAAAGAGGATTGGTTAGATTGCTACCTATACACGGAGATCCATGAAATATTCTTTGTGTCCTTCCCTACTGAGCTATACAAGTGGATAACGAAGCTAACAGATAGCCAAGGAAGGTAGAAGCTTGACGGTCCTATTATGTGGACCCCAAAGTTAGTGTGAAGGTTGGAAGCATCCGATAAGATCGCATGCATTGTTGATCATTGGTTATTTGTATTATAGGAGGATTCATTACTAAGTTCACGGTTGACACCTCAGTTAGCTATAGTGAGGCAGAGCGACGCTTTCTCAAATGACCACGGGGTAAGTACGCAAAGTATTTGAATACTTGGATTAGAATGATATTATGTGAAAAGAGGGTTATGGAGTTACCTTGATGTTCGAGGCTATGCAAAGTGGAAAATCTTACAGGAACGAAGGAAATAAGGGACCAAAAACTAGCCCCTTGATTTCATCTCCACGAGGGGATGAGGAAGAGCTTGCGTAGGTCTCACCATGAAGTGCAATCCATCTGATAAGACAAAGAATTCCGCGAATACCACCTGCACCCACACCGCCACTAGCTTCACCACCATCACCTCCATCTTCACCCGTACCACCACCACCGCGATTCAATATGGCAAGCACAGTGAAGTTTCCCGTGTTCAAAGGATTGGGAAATGAGGATCTGGACCAATTCTGGTTTGTGGTAAGGGCTGTATGGGAAGCACAAGTAGTTATAGATGACAATATAAAGAAAGTGACATTGGATAGCACCCTGTAGGACCGCACGCTGACTTGGTATACTAAGCACTCCAATGATAATCCAAATGCAGGAACCACGGACATCCAAGCAACGCTAAATAGAGAATTTAATAGGTTGAAGTCTGAAGCACAGTCGATCATTGGATTCAAAGAGATCACGATGCTACCAGGAAATACTCCTTGGGAGCTAGATGAGAGGCTGAAATGTACGATTCACAAAGATAATATGAATCTAACAGATGGACAGAATCGCGAGTGGTTTGTAGCTTTGCTAATGCCACATTTAAGGAGTGCGTTATCGCAACAGAAGATAATGACTCACGCGGAGGCCTTAAAGATTGCTATGAGGCTACATGAGACCCCGTTGCAGGATCCTTACTTAGGAGTTTAGCAGATCCACGTGCAACTAAAGAATTTATGCCTTAAGATATAGAGTCTGAAACAGGACAAGACAACTCAACTAGAAGTGTGCGAAGAGGTATGGTGCGTAGAATGCAAGGGTGAGGTCATGACAAGGACCACTGCCCTGTTTTCACAAATTACCTCGCGGGAGGAGGAAAGATGCCCTTAAGGCTGGAAGCACAAGTAGGACCTAGCGCGACACCTTCTTTGTGGTGCACGATTTGTCAAATAGCAGGAAAACATGCCACAGACAATTGTCACTTGTTACATAAATATACGTAAAATTTGCAATAGTTGTTCTGCAACTTTTGTAGGTCAGTGGGAAACGATGAGTGCACTTGTAGAAGCTATGAGTTAATAATGGATAGAACTTCCACCTACAGAGTTCAAGTCGAAACACGACCCCTTGACCAAAATGCAGGAATGGCACGAAGAGGGTTTTAGGGGCGTGAACAAGGCTGAGGCGGAGGCTGAATTCTAAGGCGTTGATCTTTCTTTTCTATCTTTTCTTGAGCTGGTTTCATAACATTTGGTACCAGAGCTTTGGATTCTAGGGTTTCGCTGCTCCAAACAGGTCATCGTGGCATTTTCGCTATAACTTGTTTTCTGTGATGTTTCAGAAGTTACAAAAAAACCCATTTGAGAATAAATCGCGCTGAACCTTGGGTCCGAATTTCAGAGCTTTTCGCGTGATATTTTTGGAGATATGATCTGAGGAAGTTGGTCTTTTTGCAGACTCCTGAATTACATTCAAAACAGGTGACCTGGGGAAAATCGTCATAACCTTCTCTCTGGGGATCGGATTGAAATTTCGTAAGAAGGTACAAAAAGAGGACGGAATTTAGTTTCTTGTGTGTGTGTTTCATATTCAAAGGGTCAAACAGTGACGCGTGGCACATCGTACAAGTTCGCTCTACTGAACCAGTCTAAAAGCAAGTCACTGTGGGAGATTTCACATAACTCTTCCTTGGAGAATCCAATTTGGCTCAGACTTGTGGCATTGGAAAGAGGACACAGAAGGCTACTACAGGTAGCAATTTTAGAACTGGATGATCCGAAATTACAGAGATACATCAGATTCAATATCAGGTTTCTATAAAGTGAAAAAAGGTGTGTAGTTTTTTTTTTAAATTTTTGTGTAAGATTGGTTTAACGGAATTCAAAGGGCATAATAAAGCATTATTATCGGTAACTGATGCCCCGAGGAAAGAAAATGCAAACACCTAGTAAGGAACCTGAAAGCTCTAGCATGACTCATGAAGAAGAGGAAGAACTGCTACATGATATATCAAAATTACAAGAACAAGTGCAACAAATGTCACGCTCACAAAAGCTAACAGAAGCTAAGATAAGTGGCGTGGAATATAAGATAAATGGCGTGGAATCTAAGATAAATGGTGTGGAATCTAAGATAAAGGGCATGGAAGCTAAGATGGAGGATTCGATGGAAAATGTGAAGATAGATTTGAAGACAGACATGGAAGAATTGAAGAAGTTGCTACAAGAAAGGGTCACTAATGGTGAAAAGGTAGTAAAGAAAACTCATGATGAGAACAAAAGAAATGTTAATCATGATTCCATAGACACTAATGTTGGATCGAAGAATCACCATATTCCAAAAATCGATATGAGGAAGTTTGATGGCAAGGATCCCGCCACATGGATATTACAGATGGAGCAATTCTTCGATCTCAATAATGTGCTAAACGAACAAAAGGTACATATGGCAAATGTATATTTGGAACCAAATCAGTTTGTATGGTATCAATGGCTTTGCTCTCGTAAACAATTTATCACTTGGGCAATTTTTACGGAAGAATTGATAGCACATTATGAAGATACAAAAAGCAACACTTTTTTTAGCCAACTGATAAGTCTCAAACAAAAGGGTTCAGTAATGGAGCACATTGAGGAGTTCCAAAAATTGAACATAAGGGTAAAAGATATTCCAGAGGAGCATAGGATTGATGTGTTTATAAGGTCTTTAAAGGATAATATCCAACATGATGTTCGCCTTTGGGAACCTGATTCATTAGAGAAGGCATTCAGGTTAGCAAGAAAAATGGAAAGCAAAATTATGGCAACCAGGAAGCATACCACTCACAACTATAAAGACGGAAGTGTTGTTGCCCCTAGTCTTCCACAACCTATAAGGTTGACACCACAACAATTGGAAGAAAAAAGAGCAAAAGGGCTTTGTTACAGTTGTGCTAGCAAATACACTAAAGGTCATAAGTGTGCAGAGAAGAAATTATTCTACATAGATTGTGAAGAGGAAGAAGAAAAGGAGCAAGAAAGGCCAAAAGAAGAAGATATACTCCAGGAACAAAGCCTAGATGAAGAACAAATAAATCCGACCATATCTTGTAATGCATTGGCGGGAATTACCACTCCTCAAACCATCAAGATAGAAGGACAAATCAAGAAGAAAAAGGTAATAGTGTTGATTGATTCAGGAAGCACCCACAATTTTATTCATTGTAGGGTAGCAAAAGAATTGAATTGCTTCCTATATCCAGCACCAGAGTGTCAAGTGATGATTGCAAATGGAGGAACAATAAATTGCTCTGGAAAGTGCCATAATATCAAGCTATCCATGGGAGAATATGTATTGACTAGCCCAATGCTTTCCATTCCAATGGGAGGTGTTGATGTTGTACTAGGAGTCCAATTGCTACAATCCTTGGGTACAATAGCTTTTAATTTTCAAGAACTTTTCATCAAATTTTCTATGGAAGGAAAGGAAGTTGAATTAAGGGGTATTGCAGGGAAACCAGGAAAGATAATCAGCTCTAATGGCATGACTAAGCTTCTTAAAAAGGAGCAAAGAGGTGTTATTGCACAATTATGTTCGCTAGATGTTTCCACATTGGAATCATCTATTTCTCCAGATCTCCAAAATGTCCTGGACAATCATTCCAAGGTATTTGAGACTCCCAAAGGTCTCCCACCTATGCATGATCATGATCATGCTATTCATCTGATTCCAGGAAGTGTTCCTCCAAACATCAGGCCGTACAGATATCCCTATGCCCAAAAACGTGAAATTGAACGTATGGTTGCAGAAATGCTAGAGGCTGGTATAATTCAACCAAGTCAAAGTTCTTTCTCAGCTCCAGTAGTATTGGTGCACAAGAAGGATGGATCATGGCGCATGTGTCCGGATTATAGGGAGCTCAACAAGCTCACTATTAAAGATAAGTTCCCCATTACTATTATTGATGAATTATTGGATGAATTGCATGGATCAATTTACTTCACCAAGTTGGATCTTCGTTCGGGATATCATCAAATCAGAATGAAGATTGAAGACATTCCGAAAACGGAATTTAGAACTCATGAGGGTCATTATGAATTTTTGGTCATGCCTTTTGGCCTTACCAATGCACCTTCAACATTTCAAGGTTTGATGAATTCAATTTTCAAACCATTCCTTAGAAAATTTGTGTTACTATTTTTTGATGATATACTAATCTACAACAAGTCTTGGAAGGATCATGTTGAACATGTTGACAGGGTGCTACAACTATTGGAGGAGAAACAATTATATGCAAAAAGATCCAAATGTTTCTTTGGAGTCCAGGAGGTGGAATATTTGGGTCATATTGTATCTCATGAAGGAGTTAAGGTAGACCCTAGCAAAATTAAAGTCATTAAGGAATGGAAAATCCCCACATCCATAAAGCATCTGTGAGGATTTCTTAGGTTGACAGGGTATTATCGCAGGTTTGTTAAGAATTATGGGAGAATAGCAGCACCTCTAACAACATTATTGAAGAAAT
Organism: Pinus tabuliformis; assembly: GCA_031772625.1. Taxonomy (NCBI): domain Eukaryota; kingdom Viridiplantae; phylum Streptophyta; class Pinopsida; order Pinales; family Pinaceae; genus Pinus; species Pinus tabuliformis. Next base: position 41,071,880 of record CM062816.1, on the reverse strand, counting down.
ATTCACTTTCATGGACTCCGGAAGCAACAAAGGCCTTTGAACATCTTAAAGAGGCAATGTGCCAAGCACCGGTCTTAGCTACGCCGGACTTCACAAAAACCTTTATTGTGGAATGTGATGCTTCAGGAAATGGAATTGGTGCTGTTCTAATGCAAGATGAAAGACCCATTGCTTTTGAAAGTCGTCCAATCAAGGGAAAGTTTTTAAGAAAAGCTATTTATGAGAAGGAAATGTTGGCAATACTCCATGCACTTAAGAAATGGCGACCCTACCTAATGGGAAGACACTTCAAGGTAAAAACGGATCATGATAGCCTTAAATACTTTTTAGAACAAAGATTATCCTCTGAAGAGCAACAAAAGTGGGTCACAAAGATGTTGGGTTATGAATTTGAAATCATCTACAAAAAAGGGAAGCAAAATGTGGTGGCAGATGCACTCTCAAGAAAGGATGAGGATGTGGAAGCATTGTTGTGTGCCATTTCTATTATCCAACCAGATTGGATAAACGAAGCAAGGGAGGAATGGAAGAACAACGAAGAAGTGTGGGCACTTATTCAAAAGCTACAACAAGATTCCAGTACTTTTGATACATTTAGCTGGAAAAATGATTCGTTATGGTACAAAGATCGCTTATACCTCTGTAATAATTCCCAGCTAAAACAAAATATTCTTATGGAATTGCACACTTCTCCCTTAGGAGGGCACTCAGGATTTTTAAAAACTTACCACAAGGTTAAGAAGGAATTTTTTTGGGATGGCCTTAAATCAGATATTCAAAAGTTTGTGGCGGAATGTTTGGTTTGCCAGCAAAATAAAGTTGAAACAATTAAGACACCAGGTCTATTACAACCTTTATCCATTCCAAGCCAACGTTGGGAGGAGGTTTCAATGGATTTTATCACAGGTTTACCCAAGTCTGAGGGAAAGAGTGTCATCATGGTGGTAGTTGACAGACTTACCAAGTATGCACACTTTTGTGCATTATCACATCCATTTAAAGCCAGTACAATTTCTACTGCATTTATGGAAACAATTCAAAAGCTACATGGAAACCCAAAGATTATTGTAAGTGACAGAGATCCCATTTTCACTGGAAATGTTTGGACAAAATTATTTTCTTGTCTTGGTACTCAGTTAGTGCATAGCTCATCTTATCATCCTCAATCTGATGGGCAAACTGAGATAGTAAACAAATGTTTGGAGGGATATCTTCGTTGCTTTGTATCTGATAAACAAACACAATGGGTCAAATGGTTGCCTCTGGCGGAATGGTGGTATAACACTTCCTTCCATACAGCAACAAAAATGACCCCATTCATGGCATTTTATGGGTATCAACCACCATCCATCACATCATATTTAAGAGAAAATTCTAAGGTTCAGGCAGTGGAACATCACATCGAACATCAACAACAAGTCCTCCAACTCTTAAAGGATAACCTCGTGTTGGCACAAAATAGAATGAAACAACAAGCAGATCAACATCGCAGTGAAAGAAGTTTTGATGTAGGTGATTGGGTATTCCTACGGCTACAACCATATAAGTAAATGTCCCTAAAGAAAGCTAAGAAGGATAATAAATTATCACCAAAGTATTATGGTCCGTACAAGGTGTTGGAAAAGATTGGTACTATCGCATACAAATTGGAGCTTCCTGCAGCTTCTCGATTGCACCCAGTTTTCCATGTTTCATGTTTAAAGAAGGTTATAGGTGACAAGCTCCCAATTCAAACAATATTGCCAGAACTTAACGAGGAAGGAAAAATTATATTGGAACCGGAAGCAGTCACAGAAACAAGAACTCGACAGCTATGAAATCGATCAATTTCAGAGTATCTTATCAAGTGGAAGAACTTATCCGCTGAAGATTCCACATGGGAGGATGAGAATTTTATGTAGAAGTATCCAGAACTACTCAAGCGTTGAGGACAACACTTTTTTGAAGGAGAGGGGCATGTTGGGTCCCTATAATACTAGTGATTACCCCATTAATATTGTAGTTATACCCCTTATTTATATTGTTGTGCCCATATTACCCCCATATTGTTATTTCTGTGCCCCATAGAATCCCTCTATTGTTATTTTTGTGGCTTTATATTATTATTGTTAGGTCGGCTGGATTATATTGTGACTCCTTAGACTCCTATACATAGAAAGGAGGTTTTGTCATTTGTATCATCCAAGAATTGTTCATTTATGTAATGTAAAGGAGGTTGCCCCCTCGAAGAGGCTGAATTCTAAGGCATTGATCTTTCTTTTCTATCTTTTCTTGAGCTGGTTTCATAACATGCTACAATTGCAGAGGGCCGGGACATTATGCCCACGATTTCATGAAGCCAACGTGCCCGTCATGTTTGTATTACACCTTGTTTGATCATGAGACAGAGGATTTTCTCATGCTGATAGCTAGGATATGTGACAAAGGAGCGCTACCTCCTCCCCCAACTTAGAACCTATAGATGATGAGGTTTGAGTCACGCGAGGAAGGTTTGAATGTTAACATTGTGCTCCGAAGTGGAATCGCGACAGGAGATGACAAAGGAAAACAAACAAAAGATAGTACTTGGGTTCGCAAAGCTCTGGTGAAAGAAGCAAAGTTTGATTTGGAGCGCACTTGGGAAACCTTCATGGAAGCTAAGAAGAGCTTCGCTGATGCCTCCACTTCAGGAAGAAAAGATAACCCAGAGCTGAAGATGGACCCATCTATTCTCACAACGTTCTTGGAAACATGTATGAAGGTACTGCGTGACAGTAAGGTGGTGAAAGGGTTACATGAACTCATTAACAGATGCGATGGGACTATGCGAGGAGAACCGTGCATAGTTAGGAAAATTAGAAAACATAAAACAAGGACGGAAAGAGAAGCGAGACTTACCGCATAGATCGGAGAATATGAGATGGATCAAGTCATCCTGGATTTAGGGTCAGAAGTGAATTTTTTGTCGAAATAGAGATGGGAGCGAATGGGGAGACCTACACTACAGTGGTATCCAATTCAGCTAAGGATGGCGAACCAACAGAAAATAATAGCCATGGGGTGATTGCAGGGAATAACTGTGGATATTGAGGGAGCGAGCACGCTCAAAAACTTTGAAGTGATAAAGATTGTTGATGATTGCAATCCCTACCCCGTGCTCTTAGGAATTGATTGGGGCACTGACATGAATGAGGTGATCAATCTGAAAAAGAAAAAAATGATTTTTCAAAAGAGGTCACTACGCGTAATTGTACGCCTGGCCCTGCTGAAGGATCGCGCTGTACGAAGCCGGTGTGCGACTATGAAAGTGATGATGATTTGGACTGCATCTACAAGATAATAGCGCGAAAGGAAGATTGGGTAAATCCCACCATGGATGGGAGAATTTCGTGGGAGTGCAAAGGCTCATGTACTTTGGATTCGAATGAGGAAACAGAGCGATGGTAGAATTAGTGACATGAGGTAACTACACTGAATTTTAATATGATGACAAGGTCATTGCAGTGCGTATCGACAAAAGTAAGAGATTTGCCTACTTATGATGGTCTAAGTGAGGTAGATAAATTCTTGGATAAATTTGAAAGGGAGGTGCCAGAAAAGCAATGCTTCCACGTCTTAGACTGGGTACTGCGCGCTACACTCATGAGATTGTGGGGTATGCACAAAGGAAGCTTTTACGACTGGTGCGAATGTAGGAGAATGATGCACACATGATTTGGGAAGCCTAGGGTGCGCCTGATAGACAAGTACAATGAAAGGGATGATCCACACACACATCTAGCCAAGAGGATGCAGGCTTATGGAAAAATGCCCCAAACTACATGGATGCACATGTACTCCGCGTTGAAATACACAGTCAATAAGCATGTGTTGGGGGGAGGAAGCTCGCAGATGGCTCTTAATTTTGGGAAGACATTATGTAGGAAGAGAAATCACATAGAATATTCTACACGCAGAAGCATTCACAAAGGTATGAAACGCGCTGAACAAAGTATGCAACAAGTAGTGAAGTGACTGGGACTTGTGCGTACATGTAGTGTTATGGACTTATAGGACGACATGCAAGAAAATGATGGGATAGACACCTTTTAGGCTTGTCTATGGAGTAGAAGATGTAATGCCTATGGAATACATCATGCTTATTCTGCGCATAGAAGTGCTCACAGGTATGATGAATCACGGATCACTCGAGGAGAGGCTTGCACAGTTGGAGGAGCTCGAGGAAGAATGATTGTTGGCTGGATTTCACCAGTAGGTACAAAAGCATCGTGAAGAGGCTTGGCATGATGAACATATTAAGTTACGCATATTCAAGGTGAACTCTAATATAGTTTGATAATAAAATAAATAATCATAGTATTGTAGATTTTCTATCCACACAATCAATCACTTGTCTTCTATTTTTTACTTTCATGTATGATGTATTTATAAATGAAGTAGGCCAGTTTTTTTATACATGTCTATGGTTGCTTATGCAATGAGGTTGGCCAAGGTGATTGGCTCAGAAGAGCCTTTGGTGGAATATTAAATTAGATTTGGAGGAAAAGTGGGAAGAACCAAAAGCACCATCCCTTGAGATTATTAGCAACCAACGAACATAGCTTGAGCCAAGGAATATGCTACTCTCAACTAGATCTGTGGACTTGCATCTGAAAATTAACTTGCTTTTATGTTGAATATATCTTGGCGTGCTAAGTTTAAAACGTTTGTCATATTAACTATGACGATGAACTTCTCAATGCAACCCTTTGGTTTTGTGTGTGTTTTGAGAGGAGTTGAGTTTGTTGGCCCAATTTTAAGGAGGAACTTCTTTCACATGAATTTATTTGAGTTTCCACAAAGATCGAGTAAGACTTAAAGAGTGGTTCACAGGATTAAAGGAACACCACGACAACCATTTAAATCTACATCTAAGCATTTATTTGATATTTGAAATTATTTAGATTTAAAATTTTATGCTTATTTTATATTTGAAAGTATTTAGATTTAAAAAATTAATTAACTTGGAGTTTTGTTTTAAACCGTTATTATTATTAATTAAAAAATACATTAGTATATGAATTATATATATATGATAATTAAAGTTTACTAAAATTAATATGGTTTATGGGATCTTAAGAAAGTAAGAGATAAATTGAGATTCTTTAATATTTTATTTGTATCATACAAAAATAAATGGAGAGAAGAATTTTAGATTACCATAGTTTTTCTAACTTAACAAGTCAAGAAGGTTGGTAGTGTGGCATGGATTTTGAAAATTAGAATGGATGTGACTAAAACATAGGCAATCTAAGAGAATTTTTGGGGAACCTTTTGGCTTCCATGTTGTATACATTCTTCTTATACATGATATACCTCATCATAGTGATGCTTCCAATGGGGGAAATGATAGTCTCAATAAAGAGGATAGGGTAAGGAGTATTTGCTTTAATATCGAGCTTGTAGGTTATAAATTATTTTTGGATCAACTTAATCTTCCTCCAGGATTCTCTAAATATATTGCAACCCCAAACCTCACATCCATATAACAACATGGGTGACAAGAGTCTCAAAGGGGAACTCGTTTTTACTCCATACCCAAATATTTCTCAACTGACAATTGTTCTCAAGCCTATAATAAGCTTTTTAGCCTCAAATTATCCTTTCTCAATGCTATAATTCTAAATGAGTTGATGATGAATGTCAATTCCGAGATATAATATGTATGAACAAAAACTCTCCAAGTAGTTATTATCCTAAATGAGATTATCATAGTTGACATTTTTAGATTTAATTACGAGCCTAGATCAATCTTAACTCTAGAACTACCGAGCACCAAGAGGGATCAAATCTTGTAAGGTGCAAACCCCTTTTGGAGTAAGAAGATAGTTGACCCTACTCGATGATTCGTAGATTTGGAGTTAAGATGGATTTATGGAAGTATTATATAAATTTTACATCTTTATGTACAAAAGTATTCTCATTTTTCATTTTACAATCTCTTTGGAATATCCACTGAATAATTTTAGCAGTAGCGAGGGTAGAGGGTTTAGATATATCTCAAAAGTATAACCTTATTCCTTTTAGATTTAATTTAAAAAATATTATAAAATAAAATTAAAATAAAATATTTAGAAAATATTTTGATCATAAAATGAGTTATGGCTTTCTCACATGTGGTATTAATAAACCATGGTACTGTAACAAATCCTACTTACAAGTTAATAATATCCATGATAAGGTGGGGGTGAATATTCATGGCTAAAAATATTGTTATATTGTAATTTTTATTGTAAGTATTGAGTTTTTATGTGAATATTAGTTAAACTATGAATATTGTAATCCTGTTATGTGAGATTTTGCGCTGCTAAAGAAACGATCTGTGCTATTTCCCCAAGTCACAACATGGATCTTATTTATCTTCTTATAATACTTAGTTATCTTTGCGTATAGAGATACTTTATATTATATTGACTTATCCAGCACATTCATATAAGTTCGCGCAACCAATAAAAAGTAAACTTGTAATTCATACCCAATATACTTCAATGCATAAAATAGGAAAAGATACATAAAAATATTGTAAAACTTCTCTTTATTAATGCTTCAATCGATTACAGAATCAACTTTCCCTGCACACTCTGCTGCAGGGGTTTGCGCACTCAGCTGTGGACTACTAGGCCTCTGCGCACTCAGCTGTAGAGCCTTCTCCTACTCTACTACCCAAAGACTCGACTTACACTTTAGACCCAATGATTCCTGATTTGATATTTTATGGATTGATTGATTCTCTTTGCACTTAGAGCCTCACTCTATTTTTACAATCCCATGGTTCGCAGACCATGGGTAGAACTCTCATGTCGACATTACATTACAAAAGTAAGGGCAGACAACCCTATGACTTAATTACAACTTCACACTCCGCGTCCACAAATCATAGAGTCTTTACATTGGATTTAGTCAAAACTTGGGCTTTAAGCTCCAAAACTTGTCTTGGGGGGATCTCACGCCCAACTTACCCCCAACACAAACATTGTGACTCACTCTTGAGTCACTCTGTTGGTGCGTAGATCTTCGCATGGAGACCTACCAACTGTGCTTGGACTGCTGCAAGGTTGGCAGCACACTGAGAAGCTGACTGCTATATCTCCTAGCTGTGATGTTCAGATACTACGGTGTTTGAACTGCTTCCCTATATTTTCTCCTACATCCCCTACATCTTTGCGAGCTTGCCTTCAATTCTTGTTGTGATTAGGAAGGTCTTGTCGATCCAAGGCTCGACATTCGCCTTCGAAATGGCTTCTTTTTGTCATGCTGCATCTACTTGATCCTTAAGCACTTTTGCCTATTGCATTTGCATGATTCTCTATGTAAGGTCCACCATCTGTGCGGTCCCCTTGACACTGTCATACTATTGTTGTAGCTCACGCACCTCTGTCTCTAAGAGTTGTATGTTCGGGTCCTCTTGCAGAGTGGTGAGGACCTCGAATGACTCTTCCAACATTTTGGTGCAGTCCTTCAGTGTACTGCTCATCTCCTCCATCCCTGATGTAATGGTGCTATTCCCTTAGCTCTGGAGGAGTTGAAGGCTGCGCATTCAACCATAGATCTACTATCTGAAGATTTGGTTCTAGCTAAACCTTGACCATCTCTTCTCACGCCTTGTGCACCTCTGTTGGTGCCTCTACAGGGATGGCCAACTCAAGGACCATCTGGCAAGCTTCCTCAACCACCTGCACCATCTGTTAGTTTTGCACCACAACCTCGTCACGCTATAGGCTAAGTTTCTCCATGTTGATTCTTTTTTCACTCAACACCTGTAGCGTGCAAGACATAGAGTGTCTCCCGAGGGAGTGCAACCATGTTGATTCCTACCCCATTCAATGCACTGACCGTAGGACCGTTGGCCTCATTTTCTGTAACTAGTGCCCCCTATGGCAGCATTATTATGTTGGTCGTGTGGGTGCGCAACATTTCCTCAGCCATGACCATTCCTATTGTGAGGCTGGTCGAGAGAGTACCAGCCTCAGGAGTGCGCACCTGCAACTCTTGAATCTATGCCCGAAGGGCTCCCAACATAATATGCTTCTCCCTCGCCAACTGCATGAGGGCCTCTATGGTGACTTCACACACCATCTCCCCTATATCATGTAGATCTCCCTTAGTCAGTGTGATCGGGTCGAAAGAAGTCTTAGACACTTTCAAATTCTTTCGCGGTCCCACCTGCTCTCTCGGGCGCTAGCACTTTAACTATGTAGATTTTCTTTCTAGGTCCGTGCCGCCTTCCTCTGTCTCTGTCTCCATTTCTTGTTCCTACTCAGGGGAAGGCAACTTCCAGCCCTCACGCTCCTTTTGTGCTTCTGTTGCTGCTACCTCTTTCCTTCTCTTCTCTACCAACTGCACCATCCACAATTTTGTCTCCTCCTTCTTCCGTTGTGTAGCAGAATTTTCTGTTTCCATCGTGGAGAGGGTTGGAGCACACCATGTTAGCAGCCATGACTAAAACATGCCGAATATGACATCGTTCATGGCCTGGTATGGTAGTTCGTTCCACTTCTTCGTTGGGTCCTTGTGTGCCTTGATGTAGATGTGGTGGAACTCTGCCTTGAACTCCTCAAAGCTTTGTAGGCTACTGTAGATAGTGGCGATAACCGTGGCATGTGGTTAATACCTATTCTAATGTTCATCTCCATGAACACCTAGAATATCTTACTTTGTCAGATCTGGTTCGTGTCTTTAATGGCCCACAATGAAGCATAATTCGCGACCTCCGGGAGATCCCTCGCAATTGTGGGGAACTGGTTGTCCTTGGGCAATTCCCTAGCCACCAGCACTATGGACAGTAGAAGCCATGCAGAGTTGAAGGTTTTCCCTTGTTCTTGTGCCTCGCGACAAGTCTCCAGGAACTCCTTGTGCAAGAATTCAGACCAGTTAAACTGGACCCTATCCGCGCACTCCTCGGCTTGTGAAACCACCATCGCAAACACCTCATCCAGACGACACTTCTGCGTGACCTTACTCGCCAGTATCCGAGTTGCAACTCTGACTTCCTTATTGTTGATACTTGAAATCGTGTAGCCCCTATTTTTCTTCTCCAACTTGTATTTCATTTTCATGGCCTCTGCGATGGCCAAATCACTGCTTTTACCCTCTGAAATGTCTGCTGGGTCTTCCCCTTTACAAGGGAGTTGGGTAATTCTATGGATTAGGTGGTCCATCATGGTGATGGGCTCCTCCAGCCACAAACACCCACCATGCACCAGGCAGAGTAGCTGCCTGATGACAAAGATAGTCACTGGGGCGCGATGGTAATGCGCCACTAAGAGCAGGTTCAACAACCCTGCCTTTTCGACTCCGCGTAGCCACTTGCATGGCTCCAACTCTATGACTCCCACCACGGTGTTTTGCTTTGGCTTCATGCACTGTATGATCAACAAGTGAGGGAATTTCTCGTGGTGGGTGAGATCCCAATATTCGAACTTCAAACTCAACACCCGTACCAGGTGCGCTCCTTCAAAAATGATATTGCCAGGTAGCAGTGAAGTCTACAGAGAGCTCTTGCTCTCTTCGAGGTCCTTGGGCACCTTTGCCCTCCCCTTCCATGGAGGAACATATGCAGGCAGCCTGGTTGGAGGGTCTACGCCCTCGGTTTCTTCCTCCATGTCTTCGTCCTCGTCCTCTTCTATCAGGATGTCCTCAAGATCTTCCTCCTCCTCATCGGTTTCCAAATTGATCGCTTTCCCTTTTTCCTCCATGGTAAATTTAGTTCTCAACGGATTTTGAGGGGACATGCGTATCGAAATCATGGACTGCTTATCGTAGCGATTTAGGGATTTTTGTAACTATCGTGGCGCTCTCAGGGGCATCCTCAACTGTCATGGCCTGCGCGGCCTCTTCGGTGGTCATCTCTATGATTTCCTTGGCTTCTTCAGACACTGCCATTTTTTTGTCTAGAAATCTCTCAACTTCTCAACTAGGTGCTCAAACAATGATCTCAATAGGTTAAACAGGTCTCAGTTCATAATACTCTGGGTGCATGATAGCTCAATTCGTGAATGACCAAGTGTTGTTTCTGGGGCAGCCCTTTGCAATTTATAATTCCTTTTGAATTCAAATTCGACCATTCCCCCCAAATCCAGTCTGTTAATGCTCCCTTGGCGGTAGATTTTCCTAAATCGCGCCAATAAAGCTCATCTTAAATTCCTGCCACCCGCTTCATTTGGTCTCAAACCAAGCATCACATCGTGAATAGTGATTCTAATGATCACTTTCCACCAATCCACGTGGCAGCACAACCACCCTTGTTTTGTCGCAGACCTTGTAACACTTTCCTCCTGCGTGCATTCTCGTCATCGTGTAGCTCTTGGGCAGGGTAGTTTATAGTCTTGTGCCTCCTTTCAACTACCTAGAGTGTTAAGCCTATGCTTCCCATGGCTACTCTGGTGGCTGGGCCACCTATATACGACTTCAACTGACCATCAATCACTTTTCGTAGGAAAAGTTCATTTTTTAACTTAACTGTTTGCATCGCGCACTTCACCATCTGCATCGTGCCATCATCGGTGATCCCTCTGGTAATATACGGTCCAATCCAAGGCATCAAGTTTCTCAAATCTCGGTGGTAGTCCCCAAATTTGTCAATGTAATCATGCACACCTTGTTTTATTACCACAATTTTCTTATCGAAAAAATCCTTCTTTATTTCTTCCTGAAGCTTCTTGACTTCCATTTCCATCAGAGCACTTTTCTCCCTAAACCACACTCTTTCTTTCATGAGTTCTTGGAGCCTAAGATCACCTCGTCGGATCTCTTCATTAGGTCCCAAATTTTTTTCTTCATTTAGATGCGTGATCCCTTCTTCCAAGGCTACACGAACCATCATATCCACGAGCATTGCTATGCGCGGACTAGGCATAATATACTCCATTGGGATTACAGCGTTTGTTCCATAGGCCAGCTTAGAAGGCGTCTGTCCTGTGAGTTTCTTGAACGTTGTCCTATAAGCCCACAAAATTGCTGGTACACACAGGTTCCAATCACCTCGCGATGCATTATATACCCTGTTGAGTGCTTCGTATACTTCGTTAAATGCTTCTACGTGGGTAACCTTCTGCGCACTTGTTCTTTCCACACTCTGTTGTTCCAACTCAAGGGACCGTTGGTGCAATTTCCTCCCCAACACATGCTTATTGACCATGTTCCCCAACGCGAAGTCCATGTGCATCTGCGCAGGTTGTTTACTATATGCCTGTACCCACATGGACATATGCGTGCATGGACCATCCCGTACATTGTCTGTTAGTCGCATATGAGGCTTCCCAAAATGCATGCGCATCATTCTCCTACATTCGCGCCAGTCCTCAAATCTTCCTTGGTGCGTACTCTTTTGGCTTATTGGGGCCTGATCCAAGTTCAAATTTAAGTTAGTCATACAAATCCCAGTACTACTGGCCCTTTCAACAACAATCCATGGAGTGTGGACTGAGATCTCACCTGAAGTAGTATGGGAGGGTGCTAGAACTAGGTTTCCGCACCCTCGAGATGTTTGAGGAGTTCAACTAGCTCGCTGTTTGACCCTACGTGCAGGTTACTTTGTGTACTTTCACATACTTTTCAACCCAATATACTTCCTTCGCGCAACCCTACCCAGGGGCTGAGTGTCACGCTCTGTGTTATTACCCAAGATCTTACTAGTATTCCAACGTTAGTTTACTTAGATTTGCCTACTTGAGTGCTTTATGTGTACTTAACAATATAAACCATTCATACAGGTGCGCATAGTAAATAAACAGTACGTTTGCAAATTATATCAATAATTCATTAACCCAAAAACAGATACACAAAATGATAACAAAAATTCTCTTTGTTAATTCCTTCCTTGGTTATAGACTTGACTCCGCCCTGCGCACTCAGCTGGAGGGGTCTGCGCACTCAGATGCAGACTACTAGGGCTTTGTGCACTCAACTTTAGAGCCTTCTCCTACACTACGACCCAAAGACACACTTCAACTTTTGACCCAATCACTTCCACTCTTTCTTCTCTTTCTCCTAGTTATTTGTTATCTTCTACACTTAGAGCCTCACTCTATTTATACAATCCCATGGTCCATGGACCATGGTCAGCTCTATCCAACTGACATTACATTACAAAACTAGGGCAGAGAACCCTGTGAATCTATCATACTTTTGCGCCCCACGCCTGTAATTTGCGGAGCTTTCCAATAAGATTGGGTAAAAACTTGGGCTTTGAGTTCTAAGACATGCCTTGGGGGGATTCCATGCCTAACAGGCCCCCAACACAAACATCGTGACTTGCCCTCGAGTCACTTTGTTGGTGCGGTGATCTTTACACAAAATCCCTCCAACTATTCTCAAACTGCATAGAGGTTAGTAGTGCACTGAGATGCTACTTGTTGGATCTACTACATACGTTGTTCCGAGACCTTTGTGTCAGGAGTGCTTCTCTGCATCAATGTGTGCATCCTTTGTATGTGTGTGAGCTTACCTTTGATGTCTGTGATGATGGTGAAGGCTTTGTCGATCCAAAGCTGGATGCGCGCTTTTAGGATTGCTTCCTTATGACATGCTGTGTCCCCTACTCCTTCAGTGCTTTATCCTGTTGCATCCTCGCAAGCCTCCGGGTGAGGACCACTATCTGCACAGTTCCTCGGACACTGTCATACTGTTGTTGGAGTTCTCGCACCTTTGTTTCTAAGCACTAGATGTTGGGGTCCACCTGCAGAGTTGTGAGGACATCAAGTGATTCTTCCAACATGCTGGTGCAGTCTCGCATTGCACCTCCGATTTCCTCCAATCCTGTTGTGATAGCGTTAGCACACTATTATTTGACTTCCGAGGGAGTGGATGGCTATTCCTTCAACCACAATTCGAAAATATGAAGATCCAACTCTAGCTGAACCTTTATCATTTCCTCCATGGCCTCATGGACCCCTGCTGCTAACTTGTGGATCCGCACCTCCGCTGGTATATCTGCTGGGATGGCCAGCTCCGCGATGCTTTGGTAAGCATCGTCTATCACTTGTACCAGCTGTTGATTTTGCAACACCAATTCGTCGCGTTGCAAGCTTAGCTGTTCCATATTTATTTTCTGTTCAATGAGGACTTGGAGCACGCAGCTCTCCCTAGCGCATAGCTCTGCAGTTATCCCATCCTATAACACATATAAAGTCTCACACGGAAGGGAAACTAGATTAACACTGAGACCTTTTAGTGTTCTAACCGAAGGCCTGTCAGCCTCATTTGATGTCTCGTAGCACTATTGTGTTCATCATCTATGTGTGCAACATTTACTCTGTTGCCGTGGATCCGACTGTGAGGTTGGTCTAAAGGGTACCAACCTGGGGGGGCATGCCTGTAATTCTTGCAAATGCGCTCTGATGGCTCCCAACATAGTCTGGTTCTCCTCCATGAAATCTTGGAGAGCCTCATTTACAGCATCACGCACCATCTTGCTGATGTCATGCAGATCAACATCGGTTAGGGTGATCAGGTCTATGGACAATTTCGAGGCCTTGACCTTCTTCTGCAACCCTGCCTGCTTTATTGGGTGTTGACGCTTCAGCTGTGTGGACATTGTTCGTGGGTCCGCGCCTCCTTCTTTTGCTTCTCCTTCCTCTGGTTCCTATCCCTTCGAAGGCGTTGTTTGGCCCTCGCGTGCCTTTGCGGCTACTTCTTGTGCTGCTGCTGCTACTATGGCCTTTTCTTACTCAGTTGTTTTCTGTGTCATGTCCTGCGCTGCCCAAAGTTCTGCTACTGCTATTTCCTTCCTTCATTTTTCAGCCAACTGTGCGATGTGCAGCTTGGCATCGTCTTTCTTCTTTTGCGTTGCCGACTTCTTGATTTCTGCAATGTCTAGGGTGTGCCTTTCCGGCGACCATGCCTCCAAGACATTAAAAATGATGTTGTCAGTGGCCACAAAGGGAAGCTTTTTCCACTGTTTAGTCGTGTTGGGTTGCGTTATATTCTTTCTATGACTAGCCACATAGTTAACTGGGGGGTTAGAGGTTGGGCGGAGCCCCCCCTTCGTTGCGCCGATTGTGTAGAGGGGGGGTCACAGGGGGTTTGAGGGGTACAGGTAACCCCCCTCTCTAGGGTCCCAGGCAGCACCTCGGGAAATTTTGTTTTTGGACCCTAGATTAGGTTGGGCAGACCTATCTATGGTTTTGTGCGTGATTTTCGCACATGGTTTTAGATGTGATGTTTTTTCGGTCCATGGTTTTGAATGCGATGGTTTTCGGTCCATGATATTGGATGCTTCAACATGTATAAATTTGTATTGTAACATTGAAAGGAACATAATGAAAAATCAAGCTAGTAGTCCCGGTTTTGGAATCCAGGGAAAAATCTTTGTGTGTATGTGTTTATGTGTTATGCTCTCGCATTGTTTATTTTTATGTGTTCTTACATTTTTATGCAGATAATTTCTATACAGGGTTAAAACCTACATTTGGTATCAGAGTTGTTTTGGCTTCAAGGGGACGCCTTTGCTGCTAAGGGATTTCGATCAGGCTTGTGGTAGACCCTGTTCAGTGGGAGATCTACGAGATTGATTCTGGTGGTGAAAGAAGATGGCGAGTAGTGGAAAGATAGAGATCGAGAAATTTAATGGTCAGAGTTTTGAGTTTTGGAAACTCAAGATCGAGGATCTGTTGGTGGATAAAGACTAGTGGATTGCAGTAGATCCAGGTACTAAACAAACGGGAGTGTCTGATGAAGACTGGAAGAAGTTGGATCGAAAGGAAAAGAGAACAATAAGATTGTGTGTCTCAGATTCAGTATTGCTGAATGTATCAGGGGAAGCTACAGCTAAGGCTTTGTGGGACAAGTTAGGGACTTTGTACCAATCTAAGTCTTTAGTGAATAAACTGTTCCTATGGAAAAAGCTGTATAACCTGAGGATGAAAGATGGAGACTCGATGAAAGAGCATATGAATGCATTTAATACTATGGTAAGTCAGTTATTGTCTGTTGATATTAAAATTTTAGATGAAGATAAGTGCATTAGTTTGTTGTGTTCTCTACCAGATTTATGGGACAGTCTAGTTATTGCAATAGGTAGCAATGCAAATTCCTTGCAATTTGATTAAATAGTCTCATCCTTGCTGACAGAGGAGATGAGACGGAAAAATATGAAGAGCCAAAATGGTGATTCCTTGTTTGTACGAGGACGGTCCCAGAACAAAAACAAAAATAAATCATCGACTAGGAGATCTAAATCTCCAGGAAAACCTGTAAAGGTGGTGTGCTGGAAATGCGGAAAGGAAGGGCACTACAAAATGGGCTGTAAATCTAAACCTCCTAATAAAGGAAAGGGATCTGATGATGCTCCTTCTACAGAGGCGGAAACCACCTCAGATGAAGGTGGGGATGTGTACTTGGCTTCTTCAACTACACATGTAGATCATGAGGCATGGTTGATAGACTTAGGTGCATCCTTTCACTTCAATCCCTATAGAGAGTGGTTCTATGAGTATGAGAAATATGATTGTGGTGATGTCTTCTTCGGGGATGACAGGAAGGCTAGAATCACTGGTCGCAGAAAAAGTAAAGTTGAAGTTTCAAGGTGGATGGGTTAGAACACTTCTGAGTGTTTTGCATATTCTTGCATTTGCTAGAAATCTAATTTCTGTAAGCAAGCTCGATGATGTAGGTGTAAAAACAGTGTTCGAGAAGGATACCTGTAAGATAGTCTGGGGGGCACCAGTATTGGTGCGGGGAGTTTGAATTGGAACTCTGTACAAGCTGGAAGGTAGAACTGTTTTTGATGGGTGCAACAGTTTTGTGGTTCCTGAAAGTGGAGCAGAAAATCTAGTGGACTCCATGCTATGGCATCAAAGACTTGGACATATTTGAGAGAAGGGCCTTTGAATACTTCATGGTAAAGGTATGGTAGAAGGTATGAGTAATAGCTCTCTCAATTTTGATTTTTGTGAAAATTGTGTATATGGGAAGCAGAATCGGGTGAGTTTCCCCTCTCGTGTTAAGAGGGCGAAACATATATTAGAACTTGTGCACAGTGATGTGTTTGGACCTGTGAAGGTTCCATCACTAGGTAGGTTTGTGTACTATGTATTATTTATAGATGAATTCTCAAGGAATACATGGATATATTTCCTTAAGAACAAATCTGATGTCTTTGACATGTTTAAAGAATTTAAGGCTCTGGTGGAAAACTCGACAAATAAGAAGATAAAGGTGTTGAGGACAGATAACGGTGGAGAGTTTTGCAGCAAGGAATTTGAAGATTTCTGTAAGAAGTGTGGTATAGCACGGTAGAAGACTATTCCATACACACCTAAGAAAAATAGAGTTGCAAAAAGATTGAACAAGATGTTGATGGAAAGGGCAAGAAGCATGCTCAGTGGTGCCGAGTTAGAACATGAATTTTTGGTAGAGGTGGTGGAAACATGTTACCTGGTCAACTGATCACCTTCATTAGCGTTGGAGGATAAGACTCCAAAAGAGGTATGGACCGGTAAGAAACCCTCTCTTTCACATCTAAGGGTATTTGGATGTGATGCATATGTACATGTTTCAAAGGAGAAAAGAAACAAGTTGGATAATAAATATGAAATGCATCTTTATTGGGTATAAGGATGGTTTAAAGAGTTATAAACTTTGGAACCCAATAACAAGGAAGGTTGTGTACAACCAAGATGTGGTGTTCAGAGAGGTGAAAGATGTTATTAAACATGAAGTCCAACCAAAGGAATTTGAGAAGATAGAGTTTGAGCTTAAGGATGAAGAATCTGACTCTACAACAGAAGAGGAATCAGAAGATGAAGAGCCACAAACTCTAGGTGTGAGAAGATCAGTTCCAGAAAGAAGGTAGCCAGAAAGGTATAGTCCATATGCTTTTTGTTCAATTTTTTCTTTATCTATTACTAATGATGATCCCAAAACTGTGAAGGAAGTAGTAGATTCGGAGGATGGAAAACTCTGGAAAGAGGCCATGGTTGATGAAATGGCATCTTTGCACAAAAATGAGGCTTGGGATCTGGTGGAGTTGCTGGTTGGAAGGAAACCCATTGGAAGCAAATGGGTGTTCAAGAAGAAGAAAGATTCAGAAGGAAAGGTGGAGAAATAAAAAGCTCAGTTGGTAGCAAAAGGTTATTCTCAGGTGCCGGGAATTGATTTTGGTGATATTTATTCTCCTGTTGCCAAGGTAACTTCTATTAGATTACTATTATCTATTGCCTCTGCTTTTGATTTTGAGGTAGAACAGATGGATGTGAAGACAACGTTTCTTCATGGGGATCTGGAAGAGGAGATCTACATGAATGTTGGGCATGGAATCCCCCCACAACATGTTTTGGGTCTCAAAGCCCAAGTTTTGGGTACTATTGTTGTAAAGACTCCGCGAATTGCGAGCACGAAGCGTAAATTGTATGATAGAATCATAGGGTTGTCCGCACTAAGTTTTGAATGTAGTGTCGGCCTACCCATGGTCCGTGGACCATGGGATTGTATAAATAGAGAGAGGCTCTAAGTTGTAAAAGAGAAAGAAAAATAAAGAAATAAAGAAATTGAGTCTAGAAGATAGCGAGCATAGAGAAAAGGTCTAAGTGATTTGGGTTGTAGTAGTAGGAAGAGGTTCTGCAGCTGAGTGTGCAGAGGCCTAATAGAGTCCGCAACTGAGTGTGCGAACCCTTGCATCTGAATGTACAGGGTAGAGTCGGGTTTGTAATTAGGGAAAGAGATAATAAAGAGAAGTTTGATTCCAAATCTTGTATATCTATTTTGAGTTACTATATGGTTGATATCTTTTACAATTGCACTGTTTTAGTTATTGCACGCACTTGTATGAATGATGAACACTATTAAGTATAACTAAACACATACAGATAAGCTAAGTGATCAACTAATATCGGGTTAACAGTAAGGGATTAGGTAATAGAGCAGATCAAGCCTCAAGTAGGGCTACGCGAAGGCATCATCACAGGTTGCGAGGTACTGATAAGTTCATGTAGCGACGTACACGCAGGGTCAAACCGTGGACCACTGAAAATCATCAGAAATATCTAGGGTGCAGAAACCTGGTTCTAGCACCCTTCCATACTACTTTGGGCGAGACCTCAGGCTGTGCTCCATGGACTATTGCCGAAAGGGCCAGTAGTACTGGGATTTGTTTGGATAAATCACCTTTGAACTTGGGTCAGGGCCCCACAAGCCAACAATGAAGAAAATTGAAGGCTTTGCAGGGAAGGTTAAGAAAGAACTAGTATGCAAGTTAAAGAAGTCCCTGTATGGGTTAAAAAAATCACCAAGGATGTGGTATCAGAAATTTGATACATTTATACAGGGACTTGGCTTCACCAGAAGCAAAGCAGATCACTGTGTGTATTTTAAATTAATTGGTCACTGTGTTATTTATCTAGTCTTGTATGTGGATGATATGTTGCTGGTTGGAAATGACAAAGAATTATCCAGGATTTGAAGACCTAATTGTCCTCCAAATTCGACATGAAATATCTTGGTGCTGCAAACTATATTTTGTGCATGGAAATTAAAAGAGATCTGGCAAAGAGGAAGCTCTGGCTAAACCAGAGGAAGTATGTCGAGACAATACTAAAGAGGTTTAATATGCAGGATAGTAAACCGGTGAAGGTTCCTATTCCTGTAGGTGTAAAGTTATTTGTCGAACAGTGTCCCAAGACACAAGAAGAGGAAGAGGACATGTCCCATGTTCCATATGCAAGTGCAGTTGGTAATGTGATGGTCTATACTAAATGAGAAATTTCACATGCGGTGGGAGTATTGAGTAGCATTGGACAACAGTGAAGTGTGTTTACAGGTATTTTCGTGGCACTAGTGATTATGGCTTGTGCTACCAAGGAAGACGAGGATTGGACAGAGTGTTGGATATTCGTGGCTTTGTTGATGCAGACTGGGCTGGAGATATGGATCAGAGAAGATTTACATGTGGGTATGTGTTTAACCTATTTGGAGGTGCAGTCAGTTGGATGAGTAAGAAATAATCTGTAGTGGCACTATTAACTACAGAGGCAGAATACATGGTAGCCACCCATGCAAGCAAAGAAGCCGTTTGGTTGTAGATATTATGTTCAAGTATGGGGTTAGTACACAGAGCTATAAGGATAGACTGTGACAGCCAAAGTGAAATTTTCTTGGCAAAGAACCTGCATATCATTCAAAGTCAAAGCACATTGATGTTCATATCACTTTGTGAGGGATATGATAGAAGACAGAAAGGTGTTGTTGGTAAAGGTGGACACTTTGAAGAATACTGCAGATGCATTGACAAAATCTGTGAGCTCTAAGAAGTTCTCTTGGTGTAGAGAAACAATGGACATTGCAGGGATGGATAAATGACAAAGCTCTCTTGTGGCCTTATGTGCATAACTTTTCCTACGAGGAATTGGGTTGCCATGCGTACTGCTTTGTCCTTGATGTTGAAGATGGCATAGCCCCTCTTCTTCTTTTCCAGCTTGTACTTATTCTTCATAGCCTATGTGATGGAAAAATCACTTCCCTTCCCTTCTGATATGGCTGCAGGGTCCTCTCCTTTGTATGGAAGCTGGGAGATGTGATGAATCAAGTCTGCCGTGATGGGGATGGGATTTTCCAACCATAAACACCCATCATGCACTAAGCAGAGCAGGTTCCTGATGATGAAAATGGTTATTGGGATGTGGTGGAAATGCGACACCTAGAGTAGGTTTAGCAGCCTGGCCTTTTCCACTCTGCGCAACCACTTTCGTGGCTCTATTGTTGTCACCACCCCCACTGTGTCCTGCTTCATGATGTTTCTATTCTCAAGGTGAGGGAACTTCTCGTGGTCAGTGAGGTCCCAATCTTCGAATTTCATGCTTGGCACGCGACCCAGGTTCGTGCCTTCAAACATAATTCCATCTAGGAGGAGCGGGGTATGGAGCGAGCTCTTGGTCTCATCCATGTCCGTGGGCACTTTAGCCCTTCCTTTTCCGTGGGGGGACATAGGTGGGCAGTTTTGTCACAGAGTGCATAGGCGGACTATCTACCTCCATGGCTTCATCTTCTTCTATTGCAATGGTAAGCTCCTTTAGATCTTCTTATTATTCATCTGTTTCTATAGTGACAAATTTCCCCTTCTCCTCCATCGACAGTTTGCTGCACAGCAGGTCCTTGGGGATACACGTATGGGAACGATTGCTTGTTTGTCCTTCTTGGGTCTTGGCGTGCACGATGATTTTAGGATTTATGCCACAATGTCGACACCTTTTGGAACATCCTCCATAGTTAGGTCCTACACGGCCTCACCGGCAGTCACTTCTGCTATCTCCATACCATCCTTAGGTGCTATCATTGTATCTGTGAAGCAATCTATCACTTGCAAATTTAGGGGCTTAATCAACGCTCGACTCACAACAATCATGGTTTTGCTCGACCGCTCAATTCACAAATGTCCAAGTTTTGTTTGCTGGGCAACCCTTTGTATTTTATAGTGCTTTTGGATTTTGAATTCGACCATTCCCCCCAAATCCCGTTCATTAATGCTCCCTTGGCGGCAAATTTTCCCATATTTTGCCCATAAATCACATCTGAAATGCTTGCCACCTACTCCATTTGGCCTCAAGTCCAGCATCCCATCATGAATAGTGACTTCAATGGTACCCTTTTGGTCGACCCGCGTGACAGCGCAGCCCCCCATGCGTGTTCACGGACTTTGTGACTCTTTTCTTTTGCACGCATCTCCAATATCCTGCAGCTCCCGGGAAAAATAGTTTATAGTCCTGCACTCCCTTCCAACTACCTAGAGAACTGACAATGTCCTTCCCTCGGCTAGTCAGGTGGTCACACCACCTGTGAAAAGTTTAATCCAATCATTCATCATGTTTCTTGGAGAATTTCTACCTTTTACTATTATGGTCAGCATCGTGTACTTTATTACTAGCACCGCGCTATCCTGGTCATTATGTTTAGCAATATACGATCCAAGCCAAGGCATCAGACTGATCAATTCGCGTCAATAGGCCTTAACCCTGTCATCGTGATTGCACGCATCCTACCTTACTATTCTAGTCTTTTGGCCGAGAAAATCTTTCTCTATTTCGTCTTCCATCTTCTTGACTTCCATGTCCATCGAAGCGCATTTCTTCCTTAATCATACCCTTTCTTCTTCAAGTTTGTGGAGTATAAGGTTTCCTTGCTAGATTTCTTCCTCAAGTCCGATGCGTTTTGCTTCTTGTGGCTATGTGATCCCTCCTTTTTGGGCTTCATGAACCATCATATCTACGAGTGCTACTATGCGTGGACTAGGCTTTGCATGATCCATAGGGATTACAACATTTTCTTCATACTTCAGCTTCGGAAGTGCTCGCGCAGTTAGGGTTTTTCACATGGTCCTATAATCCCAGAGAACCGTTGGTACGTGCAAGTCCCATTTAGTTCGTTTCACATGGTGGACCATGTTCAGTGCTTCACATAGTTTGTCAAAAACTTTTGCATGAAGATGTTTCTACGTCCTTGGTCTTACCATACTTCCTGGTCCTAACCAAAGGGGTCATTCTTGCCATAGTCTTACCCGCTCCTGCTTGTCGGTGGTGTTTCCTATCATGAGGACGATGTGCATTCGTGCAGGTTGTGCACGATATTACTGTACCCATTTGGAAAGGTTGGCGTGCAGGTTGTTTCATCCATCTTCCTCGGTATTTGCACCATTCCTCAAAACTTCTTTGATGTGTACTCTACCACCTTGTAGGCATTGCGTGCAACACCCATTTCAGGGTGTCAAAATTCTATTGTTCTGGTACCTCATTCAATTTTGTTCAGGAAATCATCCACCTCGCTCAACCCATCATACATAGAAAGATCTCTTACCTCTGTTTCCATGTAACACAACGACCTTGTCATCATGTTACAGTTGAGCTGGTTATCTCTTGTAACTGGTTTTGCCATCACTCTATTTCCTCGTCTGAATCTGAGGTGCACGAGCTTTCGTGCTCCCACGAGAGTCTACCATCTGCTGTTGGATTTACCTAGTCCTGCTTCCATGTGGTTATCTTGTAGATACAGTCTAGATCATCATTGCTATCGTAGTCACGCACTGGCTCTGTGTAGCGCGATCCTTCCACAAGGTCTAAAGGTACCACTACAGAGTGAAATTTTCTCAAAAATCATTTTGCGCTTCTTTAGATTTATTACTCCATTCATGTCAGTGGCCCAATCTATTCTCAGTAGTGCGGGATAGGGATTGATGTCATCAACAATATCTATCACTTCAAAATCTGCTCGCGCGCTCACACCTTCGATATCTACCGTTATTCCCTGCAATCTTCCCATAGGTAGGATCTTTTTCTGGTTCACCATTCGTAATTGAATAGGAGAGCATTGTAGTGTAGGCTTGCCCATGCACTCCCATGTCTACTTTGGCAGGATGTTTGCATCCGATCCTAGATCCAAAATACTTGATCCATTTCATATTCCCTGGTTTGCGTGGTCAATCTCATCTCTCTTCCTGTTCACGTTATGTGTTTCCCAAACTTCCAGACTACGCGTGGTTCTCCCGTTGTGGTTCCATCACATCTAGTGATGAGTTCTTGTAACCCCTTCACAGATTTGTTGTCGTGCAACAACTTCATGCATGTCTCCAAGAATGTAGTGAGCATTGATGGGTCCATTTCTGGTTCTAGTTTGCCTTTACTTCTTGAAGTGGAGGCATTCGCGAAGCTCTTCTTAGCTTCCATGAATGTCTCCTTAGCACACTCTAGATCAAATTATTGTTCCTTTGTTGGAGCCTTGTAATCCAGACACTCTCTTTGGGCTGCTTGCCTTTTTCATCCCCTGTTGTGATACCACTTCGGAGCATGATATTTATATTCGAGTCTTCCTTGCATGGATCAGACCTCATCACTTGCAGGTTCTGAGTCGGGGGAGGTTGGAGTGCTCCTTTATTACGCAACCTCGCTATCAGCGTGGGATAGTTCTTCGTCTCAGAACCTGTAAATGATGAGCGAACACATTCCTAGATTTTCCAAATCATTGGAGTTCCACAATTTGTGCCATAATTCCATAATATCTTGTTGATTTATTATTTATTATTGATCCTCTTGTAGTAGGGAACAAGTCCCTAAATTATCTCCTCCTCCAAATCTTCATAATCTTCCTAATATTCTCATAATATTCCACAAAAATAAATAATATTAGGCACAAATATGCAATTATTCATGAACCTTCCTAATGAATATATTAAAGTTAAAAATACATTATCTAATGTAGAAAGAGAGGCTTAATGTGTTGAAGGATGGTCATAGGCTTTAATTTATGTTTTAATTTAGAGGCATGGGCCTTAATTTATGTCTAATTTAGAGGCCCATCAGTTGAATTGGCAATTGACATGCTTCATTGTCCTCTTGGTAAAATTCCTTCAACCTTGGTAATGAGGAGAAAACTTTAACATCATGCGATTTTACATGGACAACATGAATATCAACATCTTATTTTTTTCTCATTTTGTATTCTTAACATTTCTACTTGTTCACTTACATTGTTAAGAATTTCTATTTTAAAGTTATCAAGCAAATTTCCAAGTTTAGCTTGGCTTACCGATCTTGATGTTGATTTACTTACTCTCCCCTTTCATCTCGATATGTGTTTGCATGTTTCACAAATTTCCTCAAATGATAATTCGTATACATCATCTCTACTCATGAGATCAAGAAGATCAATCCATTCATCCCTAATTGTTATGAGTAAGAGTGTTTTTAGTTTGTTGCATCCTAAGTGATGTAGTTTTTCCCTCTTCACATTATACATGAACCTCTCTATTAGATCCTCAAGGCTCTCATCTTCTCTTTGATTCATTCTAAATATTTCTTCTTTAAGATCATGATCTTTATATTTTTCTAGAAATATATTTTGCATATCATTCCATGATCTTATTGAATTAGTCCCTAAACTCATGAACCATTTAAGAGATCTATCCTTCAATGTTGCCAGAAACAATCTCAATTTTTGAGTTTTGAATAAGTAACCATAAGATCTAAAAACAATTTCAAATTCAAAGAGAAAGGTTCTGAATCCTCTCACCTTAGACCATGAAATTTTGGAAGAAAAGATGAAGGAATTTCTTCATGTACACACTAACATCAATATATTGAATGGGAAATCCGAGAGGATCTTCCTCATTGTCATCATCTCCATCCATTTCTTCTACATTCTTTGCCATCTCTTCTTCTTGTACCTACAAAAGTGGATGGTGATGTGGCTCTTACTACACCATGTGATCAAATGGGGGTGTCTGTTGGTGTTGGAGAATTTGTTGCTTTCATGATTGAATGAAAACACTAACACAATGCACTTTTCTATTTTTGAAATGAAGTATGCCTAATGCAAAATTTGTTTTTGCAAAAAGTGAAAAGAAATGAATCAACTAGGGAAGAAAAAAATGCATATTTTGACACCTCCCTAGCTACGATGCCAAAAAGTGATGAGCCTCGATATTGTAGCAAGAATGCTGTAACTCCCAAGGCTACCAACTTTTAATTATCAACCCGGGGTTCATACAAACTTAAGAGGTATCGACACTATATGTGTAGCATACATTGTGTCATGCCTTTCATATCATGATGTAATGGAGTGCATGTACTAAAATCACACCCTAAAATAATTACAGAAAATGAAGTGAAATGAAAACCATGACCTATTGCAAGAAATAAAGTACAAGGAAAGAAACATATTCTAATTGCATAAGGAGCATGAAATAAATGTAAAAGAAACCTAAATTAACCCTATTTATCAAATGTGATGATTTAAACTAACTGAGCATGGAATCTGGTCTACAGAGTGCTAACTACTATGTGCATGAATAAAATAAAATAATTTTTTTTCTCTCTTTTTGCTTGAAAAATGTAAATGCTAATATTGATTGGTTCTTTGGCATGGGAGACAGGTGTGGAGGAAAAGGAGTACAATGATTCAGATGGCTTGGAGGGAAAGTAGGGGCATGATCCTGGCTTATGGTGATGATTTTTCTCAATTTGTGCTAAAAACAGGCCACTACAGGTTTTCCTACAGGAAGTACTAGTTCCTACACGATGTCTATAGGATCCCCCGTTTTATTACAAAAATAAGGATGAAAGCTTAGGAAGTGGTATAGAAGGTGGAATTGAGCTTGGGAAAGGTGGATAATGGACGAATAAGGAATGGAGGTGGTGGACACTACCCAAAACTCAAGCAAGGGCTTCAAAATGGGTATATTTTCTCAATGGGAATGGCAATTTTTGCTTATAAAATAAGAATTCAAATTGAGAATTTAGTGGATTTTGGTGACATGGGTGGATGAGGTGAGATGAGGTCTCCCTACAATGTAGAATCTCCTACAACAACACAAATTGTTGTTTGCATCTATCCACAAATTCAAATATACATGGGAAAGATTTATTAAATAATGGAAAATTACTTAGTCTGAAAATAAAAAATTTAAGAACTAGTGAGCTAATAAATCTATCAAATACCTAACCTAATCAAGTGAAAATGCAATGGGGTGAATTTTTTTATTAAATAGATTTCTTTTGTGATCTAATGTAAGTTGAACCAACTCGATTGAAGCTAGTTAGCATGCTCTAAAAAATAGCAGAAATTTATTGTTCTTTGCTAAAAACGAGTTCCAGAAATCTAGATTTGTGGATAAGAAGATTAATCCAAGTAGCTCAATGATTACTATGACCTTAAAAATATTTTCTAAGGATGAAATAATGCTTGTGATCCTACATAATAAATTAAATCAACCATTTAATCCAATCCTACAACAAGAAATCATTAATACTAGATGCAGAAATAGAAAGAAATAAAAACAAGAGATGCATGTGAATAAGAAGTGAAAAGAATGAAAGAAAATGATACAAAAGGGCTCTAAGGATCTTGGGATGTCCAATCCCAAGAAAAATCAAAGACCTATGGAGGAGAACAAGATTTAGAAGCTAAACATGAAACTAATCTTCATTATTTTCATCAATACAATTACATCAATGCAATAAAATACAATGGAGTTGCAGAAATACGAGTTCTCTCCATAATAACACTAATAAAAATATCTCCCTAGAGGAAAATTCGACTTGGTACTTATAAAAAATGATTATGATTCATTCCCCATGAAAGGAGGAGTATTTTCCCACCAAAATCCCTTGATTAGTGGATCTAGTTCGCAATACTAGGAATCTGCATTAAATGGGAGTGAACACATTCCTAGATTTTCTCAATCATTGGAGTTCACAATATGTGCCATAATTCCATAATATCTTGTTCATTTATTATTTAATATTGATCCTCTTGTAGTAGGAAGCAAGTCTCTAAATTATCTCCTCCTCCAAATCTTCATAATTTGCCCAATATTCTCATAATATTCCACAAAGATAAATAATATTAGGCACAAATATGCAATTATTCATAAACTTTCCTAATGAATATATTAAAGTTAAAAGTACATTATCTAATGCAAAAAAAGAGGTTTAATGTGATGAAGGATGGTCATATGCCTGTTGACGGTGTTGGACCTGCCAACGTTTAGGGGATCACCCTCGTATGAACTCCCAACTAGACCTCACACTTTTGGTGTGGGAGTCCCATCTGGTATGATGGCTAGGTTGCCATTATCTTAAGGATTTGCCTCAACTATTGCTCGTCAAAAAAGGATATTGGTTGACATCTTCCTTCTTATGTGCCTTACGAGATCATAGTAAATGTTTATAATATGATTGTATCTGGCACTATTATAGATGAAGGTGCATTTGTGAATATCCTTATATATTTATATATAAAAACTGGAAATTAATATTATAATAAACTTGTTTTGTGGGAAAAGGTTTACACTTGAAAATAATTAATATTTTTATTATACTAAAACTATACTTATTTAATTATATTTTTTAAATTTAAAACAAAACATAATTTATTCGTCCCTAACAACATGCTTTCCTAATCAGCCACTCCACACTTGCGATTTTGTTTGTAGGCAGAATGACATTGGTGTTGGCATTATGATACATATGTTTTACTTGATGGCAACCCACTCATCTCAGATAATAAATTATAGTGTAGAGAAAAGTTCATGCACTTATATGCAGAGAAAATTTTATTTCATGTAGAGAAAAAGTTCACGCACTTTTATGCAGAGAAAAGTTTATTTCATGTAGAGAAAAGTTCACGCACTTTTATGCAGAGAAAAGTTTATTTCATGTAGAGAAAAAGTCCATGCACTTTCATGCAAGGAAAAGCGTGTATATGTTGGAGAACTTACCTTTGGTCCATGGTAGTTAGTCCTTGGTATTTGAACCTATGAGGAAAAGCATGTATATGTTGGAGAACTTACCTTTGGTCCATGGTAGTTAGTCCTTGGTATTTGAACCTATGAGGAAAAGCGCGTATATGTTGGAGAACTTACCTTTGGTCCATGGTAGTTAGTCCTTGGTATTTGAACCTATGGTTTTGGACCATGGTACTTCGTCAAAAGTGTTGATCTCACGTACTTTCATGGTTAGTTCATGGTATTAGTCCAACAATTTTTTGATCCTATGGTTTTGGCCCGTGGTATTGTGAAAGGCCTAAGCCTATATAAAGCAAAGGAGATCACTTGGCTAATTCATTCTTGCAAATCGAATATCTTAAGATCTGAAATATTGGGTTATTGTTTTAAAAGTTTGATCTATGAAAGCGAAGTTGAAAGCGAATCTGTGAAGGGTGATCTCTCGAGCGCTGCAGCTGCGGAAGTGCGGAGGCGCAATGCGGAGACGCCACAGAAGGCGCAGTGCGGAGACACCACAGAGGCACCACAAAAGGCGCAGTGCGGAGGCGCCAAAGAAGGCGCAGTGTGGAGACGCCATAGAGGCATCACAGAAGGTGCAGTGCGGAGATGCCACAGAGGCGCCATAGAACGCCACAGAAGGCGTAGTGCAGAGACGCCACAGAGGTGCCACAAAAGGCGCAGTGCGGAGGCGCCACAGAAGGCGCAGTGCGGAGGTGCCACAGAAGGCGCAGTGCGGAGACGCCATAGAGGCGCCACAAAAGGCGTAGTGCAGAGGCGCCACAGAAGGCGCAGTGTGGAGGCGCCACAGAAGGCGCAGTGCGGAGGCGCCACAGAAGGCGCAGGTGCGGTGGTCGCGGCGCCACAGAAGGTGCAGGTGCGGAGTTTGAAAATTTATGAAAAGTGGTTGTCACACGGAATCAGTCAAGGGTGCGGACACAACTGACCTTCCTAGAAGTCTAAGACATTCTAATGACAAACAAAACAAACTGGAGCTATCCTTCTCTAAACATACATTATGATATGAGAAATAAAGTGTTTCGTTCTTACCTTTGTCCAAACGCTGTTGTAGAAGTCCAAGCTTTGTTGATCTGGATGAGCTCCTCCTTTTCTCCAAAACCTGTAATCACCAACAGTCAAACAATTAAATAGCACCTGATTATAACATAAAACAAAGCATATTCAACACATAGACCAAGGAGTACATGAAATAACCCATTAACAACAAGTTATTGAGAAGAATGGACCAATTTGCATTAAAGGTAATCAAAAGGAACCATTACAACCTGAGCCTTGGTGTTGTGCAAGCTACTTCCAGGGTCCACAAGAGTCTTCCTCTACTTTGACAAAGCTCACCCACTTCCAAATAGAACAAGTAAAGATGACAATCTCTCCTCACAAGCTTCTAAATGGGAGTCCTAATTCCTGCAGCATTTACCCTTAGAAATCTATAGCTTTCAACCTCCTTCCTTCTGGCTCAATGCCTCTTTTTATAGTGCTCAAGAGGAAGTTAATCAGATCCACCATCAATGGGATAGTCCCCCTCTTTGGATGGGATCACTCCCTTATTGATGGGATAAGTTCCTCTTTGATAGGAGTGCATGAACCATCTGGAGGCGCTCAATACACATCAAACAACCTTCTAGAATGCTCTAGAAATGACCACAAGTAAGTTTTTGAAGATAAAACTTGCGCATTTTAACCTTTTCAGAGGGACGCACCTGCCCCTTTAGATACAGAGCGTCCTTGGACGCAGACCTTATGAACAAAAGGTGCGTACCCGCAGGCAAGGCTTGAGAGAACCTGCGTACCCAGAGATAAACATGTTTATAAAGACTTTCTCTCTTTCTTGGAGTTTGACATGAATAGTAGAGGCATAAGACTTGCTCAAGAGGGTAGTATGACTGTTGATAGAGCCATACCAACTGTAAATAGCCATGGTGACATTTTTTAGTGTAACAGATTGCCCCCTAAAGTGCGAAGCCTGGAATAGATTAGGGTTTTGTATTATCTAGGAAGGGTGAAGCGCTTTATCATTTCGAGGATTATCTCGTGGAGAACCTGGTTGGAACCTGCAATTTTCAATACAAAATACATGGATAAGATTATATCATCACTGAGGTAGGCATTCCCATACTCAGATAAAAACTTTAACTAACAGACTAACTACTCTGATACAGGAATGATTTTGCAGTACATCATAATCATAGACTTTTGTAGACACAGTATGGGCGCAGCCATCTGTTTATGATTAGTCTACTTAGATAATGAATACAAAACTCCTCGCAACCTGGATGGTAAAGATTTGATCCAGGGTCTTCATTCCTACTTCTCGAATTGGTACGATTCTAGCCATGCGAATAAATGAGTCGATGTCGAACATGGTAGAAACCACTTGATTACCAGTCAATGATGTGAACTGTTAACAAGCGTGAGAGAGACCACCAGTAATGTCAATGGTTCTCAAAGTACCCAGTACAATCCATGAGATGTGAATGAATGAGTTGATGTCGAACATTTCACGGAATCCTTCGATCGAAATTCAATGATTTAAACTGACGTCAAAGGCGAGAAACCTGCCATTGATGCATGCAGACTTCAAGGCACTGACGATTTTTAAGTCATCTCTCTAGATAATGTGCTGATGTCGATAGAAAGTGACCCTTTGCGGGCAAGCCCACAACACGAAATCATTGTTCAAGTTGAAGAAACATTGCTGTAAGGACTGACTCAGGGATGGTCAAATGGATGACAAGTATTTTGCAAATGAAAGTTTTGTTTGCAGACCTCTTGGACACATAACGACACGACAGATGGTTTGGTGCTAAATAACTCAAAGTTAATCCCCGGAACCCGGTTGAAGACTTTCAAAAGTGGTTTGATTGACTGTGAGGTAAAAGATTTCCCAACCCAGGTGAATGAAAAGTGTCGTGTCCAAGAGTGGTAATAAAGTTTCTTCTGAGACAAAAGGTAACAAATAGGCTCATTCTTCTCTCTTTTCCCCCACCATTTCTGGCAAGTACCTCTTTATTTTTAACAAGCTTGAGGAGGATAACATATGCTTGATTATAAGCTCATCCTTCGGATGAGTCCAACCCAGTTTTGATTCGAACCCTAGGAAGGAGTGGTTCGTTCCTGTTTGTAATTGAACAGGTCCTTTACTGTGAAATGTTTAACGAGCCCAGTATAGGAGAAACTCGGCGTTTTTCAATTTTAGAGAGTCTGAAAAACTTAAGGAAACTCCAGGTTGAACTTTTTCGTAAATTTGTGTCCCTCAAGCCCGAAAAAGTATAAAATAATACCTGGGGGAACCGCTTGATCTTGCGACCAAGGAGTACTTTCATAATTAGTGTCACTGACCTGAAAAGTAAAAAGCGATCAAGGACACGTCGTTTTATTTCCGTATCGAGTTTGAAACGACAAAAACACGGCAATCTTTTCCTGATTTTACGGTCAGAAAAGAGCTATAAGGGGACCGTCTTTTAATTCCGTTTTAACGAGTGTAAAAGAAACGCTCGGCAATCTTTTCATGTTTTAGGAGTCAGAAAAGGGCTTAAAAGATGACTCTGATATTTTGTTTGTGAAAAAATTACAATTTTCCCTCTAAGTTCCTTTGTCCTGCACAAAAGCGACACATTACTCATACCTGTTTAAGATAGGCAAAAATTCATCGAAAAACATCTTTCCATGGTGAAAAATGAACAAATTCATCCAAAAAACCTATAAAAAGACTTTTTACCATGTCATTTTTACCGTTTGACTGTTGAGGTTGAAAAAGGAGCTTTTGACAAGAAACTTCCCGTGGTCGCTGCGGAAAATCCGACCGTTAGAATCGAACGCCGTCTCTTCCAGGTATTTCACAACATCCTCCTTGTCAATTTCATCCGTTTAGAATTTTGTTTTAGGTTTCATTTTTTATTTTTGGGGGGTTTTGGGTTTTGGAAACCGCCCTGCGGGGGACGCAGGTTTCCTAAAGGCTGGCCTGCGTCCCCCGACTTTTTCCTACACAGGGAAAAGGTCGGGGGACGCAGGTTACCTTCAGGCCACCTGCGTCCCGGCGCACTGTGCGCCAAACGCGGGGTTCATCCTCCGCAAAACGCGGGTTTTGAAACCCCAAACTCCCAAACTAACCATTGAAATTTCCCAAAACTAATTTTAATGCCTGTTTATTCATGTGTAGGGCACTTATCATGCTAGATTGGAGAGAAAGAGAGCATGAGGAGGTTGATGAAGCTGCAATCAATCATCAACCTTCCCTCGATGCCCTAAGAGGATGTGGATTATACAAATACTGGTCCATACCCGGTATGAGAGCTCAGGTAAGATTCTTGGAGTGGCTGGTTGAGAGATGGAATGTTCAAGAGCAATGCTTTTATATCGGCGGGCAACAACTCGAGATAGAGCCTGCTGATATTTACTTTCTCACTGGCTTGCCGAACAGAGGTGAGCAACTCAATCTGGCTGGGACTAGGCCGGGTGGCCAATCCCTTGATAGTCTCCGAGCAGATTGGTGCCTACCTGATCGAGAGCATAAGAAAGGCATAGAGATCAAATATGTCTCTCAACGTGAACTCATGGTCTTAGCTTTCATTGTGACCAGGATTTGTGGCTCAGCCACTTTACATATTGCTACTGGGTCTCAATTTCGGATGGCAATTGATTGTCTCCAAGGCACCATTTTCAACTGGTGTGATGCGATGTTGGCTAACTTGAAAGCCCAACTGACCAGGGCAAAGACTGGGAGACTAAAGACCTTTGGATATGGGCCTATAGTCGTGAGCTTTGCCCTAGAGAGAATTCCAATGCTGATCCCTCAGCATCTCACCGTTGATATTTCGGGTCCTCAGGAGCCAAAGCTAGTACGATGGGTTGCGGTGATGGCCCGGCATCCGGACGAGGGTGCGGCAGTTGTTCGATTCACTGACAGTTATTTTCACTGGTTAGAGGACCAGGTGTTCGCGATTCAGGACTTTCCGTATGCCGGAATAGATTTTCGAGGTGATCCGGACATGGTTCTTCCATAGGGAGAACAATGGGATGACAAAGGTACTTTATTTTTCACGAGTTTTCAAATTATGTATTTTTTTTTTATATATATCGTCTCAAAACTGATAGTAAAATTTTCAAAATGCAGATGTTGGTCCACAGCGTCCAGCCAACCTCCGGCCTTTCGAGAGGAGACATCCAGTTGCACTGGTACCGGCCCCACAGGACGCGGCGGCTGCAGAGGTACTGACTGAGTTGGAGCATGATCTACAGCGTCTGACGGCGGATATACCGGAGACTTCTATGGATGATATTCCTATCAGACTTCGGCGCTACGTAGTCGCGGTCCCTGGACCATTGAGGAGATTTTTGCGCAAGGTAGCCCGTGCAGTGGTGTCGTATAGGGAGCACCACCAGTGATTGGCTAGTCACTTTGTAGACACATGTGACATTTTGACTTTTTGTACTTATCATTTTGCCGATCATAAGGTGTTTTTCAACCTATGATCGAAGACGATGTATATTTTTTGACACACTCCTATCTATATATATATCACTATTACCGGCTTATCTTGTTTAACATGTATGATGAAATGTTTTTTAAATTTACTTGCATGATTATCGTAAATGTCTGTCCAACACTCGAGAAGCAATTGCATATGCTAATGTATTCAAGGACCTTGGAATATGCTGATATTCAATGTAATCAAATTCACGTTCCAAGAGACGCACTCTCAAAAACAACCTTAATAACATAGGATTTCTAATGGCATAAACTCTATTAAGCTGTAATACAACAAGCTCAGAATCTAACCTCACTATCAAACGTCGAATTCCAAATGAAATAGATTCGGATAATAATTCAACCACTGCACTGTATTCTGCAATGTTATTCGTTGTTTGACCGAGGCTTACCCCATGCATAGAAACTAACTCGTCAGAGGGTGAATAGATAACCCAAGCTGCGGAAGAGATATTCCGTGTACTACGACAAGCACCATCAGCAAATCCAATGTATGTTTGGAGGGGCGTCGACATCTACAATATCAAGAGCAAAACCAAGATAACCCAGAATAACGACGAAAAACACACTCACTAAGCTAAGCACATTGACTAACTAACAATCATACTAGCTAGAAAGAAAACCTAACCTAACTAAAAATTCTCCATACCCACCATTTAAGCATAATACCTCTTTAGGTAAAGTCCATTTCTGGGTTTATCCAAAGAGTCCCCATCAAAATCTACTAGCTCATAAGCCCCTTTTGCTAGCTTTCGCTTTACAATATAGGGTCCATGCCACATAGGAACGAATTTTCCAGCACCTAGTTTATCGTTAGCTTGATCATATAAGAGCACTAGGTCTCCCTCCGAAAAACTTCGAGGGGTCACATTTCTATCATACTGAGCTTTCATTCGCTTCGCGTGAGTCTCGATTGCCAATGCAGCGTCACGTCGAGTCTCATCTAATTTGGCTAAGTACAATAAACGTTTCTCCTCTTCGGAAGTAGCTGGGAGTAATTCGACAGCCATTTGAAGTGATGGGATTTCACATTCAATGGGTAACACTGCTTCTAAGCCATAAACTAGCTGGAAAGGAGTGAACCCTGTTGAGGTTTTCACTGAGGTTCGGTATGCCCATAGCGCCGAAAATAACATGTTGTGCCAATTCGACCGATGAATACCAATGGTTCGTCGGATCATGATAACCAGAACTTTGTTGATAGACTCAACCAAACCGTTGGTTTGCGGATAATAAGGAGTAGAGCTGTCATGGCGCAAACCAAGCTGGCTTGTAAGTTCAGTCATCATGGTGTTTCGAAAATGGCTTCCATGGTCAGTAATAATTGCTTGTGGGACACCAAACCTAGTTATTATATGATTGAATATGAAAACTGCAGCCGTTTTGCCGCTTGCGTCGAATGTAGGCATCGCCTCGGCCCATTTAGTGAAATAATCAACCGCGAGGATGATATACGCATGCCCCCCGGCCGAGTGAGGGTTACAAGTAATAAAGTCGATACCCCATTTGGCGAATGGACCAACGGCAATTATAGGGTGGAGAGGAGCAGGTGGTGCGCGCATCTTTCGATCAAACACTTGGCAGTTGTGGCACTTCCGGACTGCAATGATACAATCTTTAAACATAGATGGCCAGAAGTAACCAGTGCGCAACACCTTCTGAGCTGTGGCATACCCAGACATATGACCGCCACATGCTCCAGAGTGACAATCATTCAAAACTCTCTCAGCCTCTTCGTGAGTTAGACAACGTCGAAAAACTAAGTCTGCCCCTCGGCGATAAAGTGTATCTCCAATAATTTTGTATTGCTGGGATTGAAACCTAATTTTTTGACGTTTTGCTTTTGAAGCTTCAGGCCGAAAGGTTTGGGTTTGGAGATAGATGATTATATCCCCGAACCACGGATCTAAAGTACTGATAAGAAACAAAGATTCGTCCGCAATGGACTCTTCTGCCACAGTCTCTGTGTCAGTACGCGGGAAATCACACATCAATTCCGCAAAAACTAAGGATTTCTTAGACTTGGACTTCTCAAACTCCAAGTCGAACTCTTGCAGGATAACGATCCATTTAGAGTACTTGCCCCCTAGCAATTGTTTTGTCAAAATGTAAATCATAGGGTTGCAATCCGAAATAACTGTAGTTTTACGGAGAAGAATGTAGTGACGAAAACGCTGGACAGCTTGAACGGCTGCCACGACCAATTTCTCCACATGCGAATATTTTAACTCAGTGGGATTTAAGGTTTGACTGAGATAGTATATCACATGTTCCGCTCCGAATTCATCTTCTTGAACTAACACCATTCCAATGGTGGAATGTGAAGCTGCGAGGTATAAGAAGTAGTCCTGGTTGTAGTTGGGAGGATGCAACAACGGTGCATGGGTCAACGCGTGTTTAAGTGCATCAAAAGATTGTTGGGCAATCTTGTCCCAAAAGAATTGAACGTTCTGTTTCAACAACCGTGTAAAACCTTTAGTGACCTCGGCATAGTTTGGGATGAATCGACGTAAAAAGTTCGCTTTCCCTTGCAAACTTTGGAGTTGGCGCAAACTCGAAGGAGGAGGCAATTTGATGATCGCCTCGACTTTCGAGGGATTGACGCGAATGCCGGCTTTTGAAACAACAAATCCCAGCAATCGACCTGTTTCTATACAGAAAACACACTTGTGGGGATTCAACCGAATTCGATAATGCCTACACCTCATAAAGATTGCTCGTAAGTGGTCAAGGTGATCAGCTTGTCGTAAAGAATGAGCAGGCAAATCATCGAGATACGGTTGCACAATGTGCTTGATGTCGTGAAATGCGTAAGACATCGCCCGTTGAAAAGTGGCCCCGGCATTCTTAAGCCCAAAAGGTAATTTGCAATAAGCAAATGTCCCCCATGGACAAATGAATGTCGTTTTTGGTTGGTCGGCAGGTAGAATATTGATTTGATTATAGCCCGAAAAACCATCCATAAAGGAAAACATTCCACTTCCGGCATAATCATCAATAATTTGATCGATATAAGGCGTAGGATAATTGTCTTTTGGACAAGCTCGATTGATATCCCTATAGTCGATACAGATTCTTATTGTTCCTTGTTTTTTATTGACCGGAACAATATTTGATACCCAATACGTTAACGGGATCGGATAAATGAAACCTGCTTTCAACAGCTTTTCGACTTCTGCTTTAATCGCAGCCGCTTTTCGAGGGTGAATCTGACGTAACCGTTGCCGGATGGGTTTAGCATCCGGGTAGGTTTTGATTTCATGAACAACAATGGCAGGATCGATTCCCGGCATTTCCTCGTAAGGCCAGGCAAACACATCGCGGAATTCTTGGAATAGGGCCTTGTAAGTTTGGATTTCTTCTTCTGTACATGCGGCACCTATATGAATGTTCTCCTCAATTCCGAGCTTCACTGAAATATCAATGGGAATAGTACGAGAAATATTCCCTAAATTCAACTCTGAATCAGAATGTTTCATTGGATCCTGAGCGTCTTTGACATATTCAGCGGTAAAGATAGATGAAAAATCATTTTCAAATGCATCATCCTTAGGTAAAAACGAAGATCTGTGATGGAGATCTTCCCATGGTAGATCGTCTACACTTAGGATTTCGCGAAGTTGTTCGTCAGATGACACGACTTCGGGAAACGTTATCCGTTCTAAGGTTGAGGTGAAAAGTGATTCTTCACTGACCACATTCATTTGGTCAACCTCGGTTGAATGAAAGTCGGTAAAAGACATAAGAGCTTCATAAGCAATTTCATATGGACTCAAAGGCATAGCATTACCGAATGAGTCTATCTCAGAGTCAGATGGAACATACCAAGGATCATCATAAATAATGTTTTCTGATGTAATCATATGAATTGTTGCAAACGAAGGTTCTACGCTAAGTGGAGGGAGAGGAAAAGTTCTCAGTAAACCATAATCCTTAACTAAACCTACACCAACGTCCCTATAAGGGATTGTCGTCTTACCGACATGCTGGATACTCTCTGAAGAGGCTGGGTCAGATGAAAAGTATGTCAGCTGATCAATAGTCACGATCTTACCGTTATGTGGAAACTTAATTACTCTGAAGACCGATGAAACGACCGCTGTCATAGCATATGACCAACTTCGACCCAAAAGAAGGTTGTAGTCTAGAGGGGCATCAACCACTTCCACATCCAGACTAACGGTTTTACCTTCTACCCCTATAGGCAATTCTTGTAGAATACCAAACGGACGGAACCCACGGCCATCAAAGGCCTTAAGGATGGTGGGGGATTGGTTCAATGAAGGAGAACCAAGGGATCTCCAACATTGAATTGACATAATACATGTAGAAGCTCCCTCATCAATCACAGTTCGATGAATGGGCCTGTTTTTGACTATCACTGGAATTTGGAAAGCCATTTGATGGGGGAGTCGTGGTGTACTATTTTCTAGATCGAAGATCATTAGATTCGGATCCTGAACGTCAACAGCTCCTATAGCCGACAAAAGCAATTTTCGTTGTGCTGGACATGATTGCAGCACTTCTAATGCCGACATTGCTGAGGGTGGTACAGCTAAGTCCTCAACAATGTTGTAATTCTGGGCCTCTCTCGCATGTGGATTGAAAGCAGACCTTCGAAGTACACCCTTGGCGGGCGGTTTAATTACTAAGTCTGGGTTAGGTTTCTCGATCTGTAGTGGATCGGAACCAGGAGCTGAGGTTGATGGGTTAGAGTGAGAAGATTCTGCTTCTTTACCATCAACAGGATTCTTACTACCATAATCTTGCGATCGAGTCGCAATCCTCAAATGAGACATCATCAAAATGGGTTCTTCACTGGCATTCGAGGAAGAACCTATCATCTTATTCTCCTGCTCCGGAAATGGATTTTTTAACACAGCAGGAGTGGGAGAACCTTTGACTATTTTCACTACCTCGGCCCGATGAGGGCAATCTCTCGTAAAATGATCCTCTTCACAAATAAGACAAGGATATCGAAGTTTGCGCTTTTCGTCATTGGTTTCCGACTTTTCAGTTTTCTCCTTCGGAGTTTTGTCTGCTTTAGCCTTCTTCTTTCCTTTCTTCTTTCCACCATTTTTTGATTTGGCCGTAGATGACTCTACAGCGTGAATATCGACGGTAAGTTCAGGAGAAGACTCTCCTGTCGGGGAATCGGGCAAAGTGATAATAGGAGTAGTTGAAGCCTTGGAAGACTTCTTCTTGTTCTTTGTATTCACGATACCAATCATATCATCAGCGGCATGAGATCCCGAAGGAGCAGCAGCGATTTGGTTCGACTTTGGAAGATCCAGAATCTTCTCGTGTAATGTACCCGACTGCGTGTAAACTAAGTCAAGGTATTGTGCCTGAGAAATGACTTGCTCCTCAGTAACTACTCCGGCCTTAGCTACATCTTCAGTAATCCTTGGTAATAATGATTTAACAAACCATTCAGCTAAGATTTGGTCTGGGATAAAAACTTTCACTAGCCTTCTTCGACGTCTCCACTCATGAATGTGATCTGAAATATACGTGGAGGTTGATTGTTTTAGTGAAGTTAATAACTCCGTACCGTTATCGTATCTGACCGGTAACTGAAAGTGAGTTAAGAACGAGGTAGCTAACTGGATAAAATTGTAAAAAGAGGCCCGTGGTAACTCAATGTACCACTTGGCCGCGAGACCAATGAGTGTACGCTGGAAAAGACGTAAGCGGATCGAATCATCCGAGATGGAATTTGAAGCACACCAAAGGTGGTAAGTCATCACGTGATTGGACGGATCCTCTCCAGACTTACCTTCGAACTTGGGTATATCGCTGGGCAACTTATTTGGCATTGGCGGCCAGGACGGAAGATATTGAATTGGATCGTTCATTAGGCGCGTCAAGTCTGGTAAATCCAAAGTTGCGATAAACGGTAACTGCCGGTTAGGATCTCTAAAACTCTGGGTCACAATACCGGCCCCAGGAGGAGGATATCCAGGATAACTAGGAACAGGAGTCGCATTTGGGATATTATATCCTCCTGGAAAACCAGGATTAACCGGACCGTACTAGGGTTGCTGAGGTTGTTGATAAGTGTACCCAGGATACGGTTGATACTGGTAAACTGGTTGTTGGACAGCTTGCCCAGGTTGATACTGTCCCTGGTACGGAGGTTGAACAAATTGAGGTTGAGTAGTGACAACCGTACTTATACCAGGTTGGCCTACAGGCATCTGGACTGTGGTTTGAATCGTAGATCCAGACAACGGTACAGATGTCTGAGGAGTGGTTACAGAGACAGTAGAAACCGGAGCCGTCGATACTACAGAAGTAAGTATGGTAGATGTGGCGGTAGTTGCAGTAGCCGTTTGAGATGGAGTACTAGGTGCAATTGGCGGCTGAGTAACTACCGAAGTTACAGAGGTCTGAACACTTGACTGGACAGGTTGCGGTTGCTGGGGTGGACCAGGAACTACAGGTTGTCCTGCTTGAGGTACCGACTGTACACTTGGCTGCAACATCTGTTGACCCTGTGACGGATCCCACACTAACATTCCAGGGTATTGACCCATAACAGGTTGAGGGTACTGAGATCCATAGCCGGATTGAGGATAGGGTTGATAATTGTAAGGGGCAGTCCCCATACCTTGACCATATGATTGACCTTGAGGTGGTTGATAACCTTGACCTGAGTATTGACTTTGAGGTTGATAACCTTGAGGTAAATACGGGTACTGGGGTTGACCTTGACCTTGAGGTTGGTATCCTTGAGGTTGATACCCTTGGGGTTGCCATCCTTGAGGTTGCCATCCTTGAGGTTGATATTGATACTGAGGTTGACCTTGGGGTACATATTGAGGCTGGGGTTGACCTTGAGGTATGTATTGCCCCATAGGAGCGTACTGACCTTGAGGTTGCCCCCCAGACACGAATGAAGTACCTTGAGGTTGCCCCCCAGGCATTAACGAAGGCTGCCCCCCAGGCAGTAATTGGCCACCTTGAGGTTGGGTAACGGGAACTGAACCTGACATCATGTAAATGTCTCCTACACCCAATGGTACATTACCACTGTTTCCAACTAATGACCCATGATCAATGGGTTGAGGAGATGCTCCCGCAAAGGTACCAGAAAGAGATTGATACACAGTAGGAAAGAAGGACCGCCATGTAAAAAAGATTCAGGACTTTGTGTAAACACAGATGACTGACCAGACATATTTACAGGAGTATGAATACCTCCAGGTGGAAAAGGAGTACGAGGTGTGGAAAAACCTAGCCCAAAGTTGTCTAAATAATTGGTTAACGAGAGGTACCAAGTAGTACTTCTAGGAGGACTGTAAAAGATGGATTCACGCTCCCTTAGATCAAGGGTAATTTGATCTTCAGGATCAGAGACGCCTATTTCTTCCTCTGGAACAAGTTCTTCTATAGCAATCAAACCAACAAGAAGATTTTCGGTGATAATTCTTTCTATTCTCGGTGAATCAGGAACACTAGGAGTCGGAGTAACAGGTTCGGATATTTCTGGTTCTTCGCCTGTATCACTAGCAGACAAAAAACTACCAACAAGCTCAGAAACTGTAACAGCTTCGGGATTATAACCTGTCTCTAAACTTTGGTAATCTGGATGGACTACCAAGGAAGATTCTCCTTCTTCAGGTGAACCTACTCTACTGCCACTAGGAGGAGTTACAAGGACCTTTAAACCTTCTAAATGACTGGACTCGTCTTGAGGAGGTTCACCCCTAAGTCTACGGGATCTTCTCAACAATTCAGCCACAGAAACAACTTCAGGAGACTGGCCCCGAAGTCTACGGGACTGTCTCGGTAATTCCGCCACAGCTAAAAACTTTTAACTACTACACACGAAAACAAAATAAAATTTCAAATCAAACCACCTAAAGTCTCTAAAGAACCAAACAAATGTGAATCACACGCCTAAAGAATCTAGGGCGTCAAACCAAACACAAACAGTATTCTTCCAGACCAAAAACGCTAGTTGGTGATTAGGCCCAACCTCGCTGGATTCAGTATAGAAATGGCGGGTGGAACAGTTACGCCGACAACCTGCTTAATGAATAGACTGGACCAAGTTCCTCCAATTTAACCGTCTCGAGTGAAGTGAACCCCCCAGAAAATCCAAGTGAGTATAGCCGACGTCTGCTCCAGGTACAGTGGGACCTTCCCTCCACCGCCACCTTGGGTAGAATCCTAGAGATTATGGTCACTAAGGTTACCAACGGCCACAAGTACACCTGGGGGAACAGTCTAAACTCCGACAGCACGCAAGGGCAGAGTAGCAAGCTCAATCCCCTTACCGGCTCCTTGACAGTAATCCAAGGTTTACCGATAAGTGACCCCTAGCTCCTCGACAATGGTTAATCCGAGGTTTACCGTTTGTAATACGTACTGTCTGGCGTCGTTCCCAACGAGGGGGGAATGATCCCCTCACTGGTTCGGACACGAGCTCGTGCTTCTCCTTTAAGAGGAGCTTTCCCAGAGTGTAAATGTAACAATTGGATTTGATTCTATCACAAGATCGACTACTTGTTTGGTTTTACTGTCTTGGAGAGTTAAGTACTCACCTACTCCAAGACACTAGCTTGATCTAAATTGATGCTTCAGAGCCCTAGAAAATAAAAGTTACTAGTTTAATTTTACTTTAAGCGTTACTTTTATGGTTGTTCTTTTAAAGTCACAAGGTAATGGAAGTGAAACCAATGGTTTGTAGACTCGACTCCAACCACTACAAAGATGCACCTAAGATGATCTATGCTACTTTGCTTTTTCAATGAAATTCTTTAACTAAGAGAGTTGAGAGAATGCAATTTTTAAAGAAAACAACTTCCTTAGAAAAGACAATCAAAGAAACAATTCTCTTTTTCTTTTCAAGCACACAAACATAACCACTCTTTACTTGCACGAAAAACTCTTTTTCTTTCAAAACTTTCAAAGCTACTTGAAACAAAACTTTTCAAAGGAGATATTTTTGTATTTTCTCTTTTTAATAAAGCATGTAAACCTATCTTTAACAAAAAACAATCTCAAAAGCTACAAGACTATGAAAACTTGACTCACAAGTAAACCAAAAGAGAGACTACTCTAAGCAAACCTAACAAGGCAAAAGCTCACAAAGATGATTCTAGGATGTTTTACTTGATCAAAATCAAATCAAGGACCAGCTAATGCAGAATCAAAAGACTAGTCAAAACAAAACTCAAATCTTTTTGTTCTTTTCGTAAAATGGAATTCAAGACTCAAACAACAAGCACTTCGAAATTGGCCCAAAAGACAACTTGATGGTAAGTTGCTCCTACAGGTAGACTTTATAACAGGTCTGACTTCTTAGAATGTTGACAAAACCAGAGATATCTAAGGCTTGACAACTCCTACCGCTAAAGTCACTACAAGACCTACTCAAAAATCAAACCCTAGGGCTTACACTTCGACGAAATCCACTAAAACACTCAATGCTAATGAAACCAGTTCAGGTGAAGATTCTGGACAAGGGACTGATGAATCTGGGCAGAAGAAACTAAGAAAAAACAAAATCTAAGAGCAAAAAAGGCAAAAAGTGGATTTTTCTCAAATTTTGGCAGGGGACGCAGGCAACCCGTTAGCATAGGTGCGGGCCCGCTCTGTGCACACAGCAAAAGTGCGTCCAGGGATGCACTGTGCAGCACTCAGAGGGTGCGTCCTACTGAAAAACTCAAGAAAACCCAAAATAAAACTAATCCTAAGCTAACCCACCCAGAGACAAGGTCACAGAGCCAAAACCAGAAAAATAAACCAATTTTCTCAAAGCAAAGTTCATACAAAAGAAAAGACTCTTCTCATCAATGGAATCTATCCCCAGCGGAGTCGCCAATTTGTCACACGGAATCAGTCAAGGGTGCGGACACAACTGACCTTCCTAGAAGTCTAAGACATTCTAATGACAAACAAAACAAACTGGAGCTATCCTTCTCTAAACATACATTATGATATGAGAAATCAAGTGTTTCGTTCTTACCTTTGTCCAAACGCTGTTGTAGAAGTCCAAGCTTTGTTGATCTGGATGAGCTCCTCCTTTTCTCCAAAACCTGTAATCACCAACAGTCAAACAATTAAATAGCACCTGATTATAACATAAAACAAAGCATATTCAACACATAGACCAAGGAGTACATGAAATAACCCATTAACAACAAGTTATTGAGAAGAATGGACCAATTTGCATTAAAGGTAATCAAAAGGAACCATTACAACCTGAGCCTTGGTGTTGTGCAAGCTCCTTCCAGGGTCCACAAGAGTCTTCCTCTACTTTGACAAAGCTCACCCACTTCCAAATAGAACAAGTAAAGATGACAATCTCTCCTCACAAGCTTCTAAATGGGAGTCCTAATTCCTGCAGCATTTACCCTTAGAAATCTATAGCTTTCAACCTCCTTCCTTCTGGCTCAATGCCTCTTTTTATAGTGCTCAAGAGGAAGTTAATCAGGTCCACCATCAATGGGATAGTCCCCCTCTTTGGATGGGATCACTCCCTTATTGATGGGATAAGTTCCTCTTTGATAGGAGTGCATGAACCATCTGGAGGCGCTCAATACACATCAAACAACCTTCTAGAATGCTTTAGAAATGACCACAAGTAAGTTTTTGAAGATAAAACTTGCGCATTTTAACCTTTTCAGAGGGACGCACCTGCCCCTTTAGATACAGAGCGTCCTTGGACGCAGACCTTATGAACAAAAGGTGCGTACCCGCAGGCAAGGCTTGAGAGAACCTGCGTACCCAGAGATAAACATGTTTATAAAGACTTTCTCTCTTTCTTGGAGTTTGACATGAATAGTAGAGGCATAAGACTTGCTCAAGAGGGTAGTATGACTGTTGATAGAGCCATACCAACTGTAAATAGCCATGGTGACATTTTTTAGTGTAACAGTGGTCCTTGAAAGAAAAGAAGTAGGGGGTTGTAGCTCCCTTCCAGGAGAGACTGGAAAACGAGAGAGAGTTGTAGCTCTCTGCAGGTTGTAGCCTGCGTACTGGTAAAGGACCGCACCAGTACAAAACCATTGTAAAAGGAGTTTCTAATTTGAAAGAAGATAGAGACATATTGCAGCAGGTGGTTTTCACCCACATTGGGTTTCCACCTTAGATCTTGTGTTCTTTGGTGTGATTATCTGTTTTCTTTGTTCATGCTCATTATTTTATGGTACTGACATGCAAAAATAATTCAAAGAATAAATAAGGAAGATTTATTAAAAGAACTTGATAATACTGATTCACCCCCCCCCTCTCAGTATTATTTCCAACAATTGGTATTAGAGCAGGTCGTTCAGAGAAGCTTGATCGCTTGAAGGAAGATCATTCATCATGAGCAACTATGAGAGGAAAGCATCAATCAGGCCACCAATTTTTGATGGGACAAACTTCAATTATTGGAAGGTAAGAGTTATTGCCTATCTTCAATCTCTTGGTACAGAAGTTTGGGATATCATAGATACAGGCTACACTTTTCCTTCAGCGACTCCTACAGATACGGCCAAAAAGAAGAAATATGAAACAAATGCTA
The DNA here is from genome assembly GCA_031772625.1 of Pinus tabuliformis. Lineage (NCBI taxonomy): Eukaryota > Viridiplantae > Streptophyta > Pinopsida > Pinales > Pinaceae > Pinus > Pinus tabuliformis. Next base: position 41,027,633 of record CM062816.1, on the reverse strand, counting down.
AAGCAATCAATACTCTGTTGGGATGCTTATCTCAAACAGAATTCGTGAAGGTTATGCAATATAAATCCGCAAAAGAAATATGGGACAAGATTGTCTTGAGCTATGAAGGAGATGAACAGGTAAAGTGTGCTAAACTTCAAACCCTCAGGATTCAGTATGAGAATCTCAGAATGTATAATGATGAAAGTGTGGCTAACTATTTCCTTCAGGTAGATGAGATTATTAATTGCATGAAAAACTTGGGTGAAGAAATAAAAGAGGCTATTGTGGTTGAAAAAGTTCTAAGATCATTGTCCCCCAAGTTTGAATCTAAAGTGTCTGCAATAGAAGAAAAGGAAAATCTACGAATTCTTACTATGTCTCAGCTACACGGAATTCTAACTGCTTATGAAATGAGAAAGGGAGGTCCATCGGACAGAAGAGAAGCTGCTTTCAAGGCTTCAGGCAAAGGAGACTATTATGAAGCAAGTCACGTGCCAGAAGAAGAAGAAGAATCAAATTTTGTCAGAAATCTTCAAAGGGGAACTGGAAGGTTCAGAGGTAAGTTACCTTTTAAATGCTTTGCTTGTGGAAGAGTAGGTCATTATGCTGCAAAATGTCCTCATAAGGATAAAGGAAAGGAACCTGCTAGATGGAACAAGAAACAGATTGCAAATAAGAAAAGCTACTACACTCATGAAGATAGTGATGGTCTATCAAATAGTGACGAAGATGAACGAGGTAATGACTATAAAATCTTAATGGCATTTGAAGATGATGATTACATGGATGCTATAGATGTGGATAGCTTTTGTGAAGAAATTTCTAGACTCAAGACATGTATAGAAGAAAAGAATAGGATCATTGATACTCTACAACTTCAAATTGATGAAAAAGAAAAATATCTTGAAAAGTTAGAAGGCGAAATTGTTGGTCTTAGAAAAGAGATTGAGAAAACAAAGGCTATTAATCTTAAGTTTGTCAAAGGATCTGAAACTCTGGATGAGATCATCAATGTACAACGCTCTCCTCTAAACAAGACAGGTCTGGGCTATAATGGAGAAACTTCTCAAGCATCCACCTCAAAGAGTTATCTTGATGCAGCAAGAAGGAATGAGCAAAAGCACAATGGAGATCACCAAGTAAAGCAGGGACCAATTATAAACAAAGACTATCAGGCAAATCAGGGGCAATCTGTCTTAAGGATGAACAAAAGCTACAACCAGCCACAGGTAAAATCCTCTCAATTTGCTTCAAGAATGAATGACAATAGAAATTACAATCGTTTGGCCAAAAGATTTGATAACCGCAGAAATTTCTTCAATGGACAATGCTTTTCTTGCCATAACTTTGGTCACAAAGCAGATCAATGTGTTGCATATAAAACGATCATGACTAGAGAAGCTCAAAAACAAAGAAGTATGACCGGGATTACAAAAAGGACCTATAACAACTTTTCGGTTCTTGAAAATGAAGTTGAATGTTCTATTTGCAATAACTTTGGTCATGAAGATTCTGAATGCAGGAGCAGGTTTCAGCAGACAAAGGAACAAGCCTCAAGCACCAAAACATGGAGAATAAAGGAACCACAAAGAGAAAGATGTGGGATAGCATTTTATGCAGAGGGATAGGAAAATCTATGGTACATTGACAGTGGATGTTCGAAGCATATGACAGGTGATAAAGAAAAACTTGAATCATATTCTGCCCTAGAAAAAGGAAAGAAAGTTTCTTTTGGAAATGATACTCCTGCAACTATAAAAGGAAAAGGCACTGCTCAGTTAAAAGAAAAGGTCAAAGCTGGAAATGTTTTGTATGTTGATGGATTGAAACATAATCTTCTAAGTGTCAGCCAGATGTGTGATCAAAGAACCGAGGTGATATTCAAATCAAATGGATGTCTTGTTCCTGATCTTGATACAGGTAAAACAACGATCAAAGGTAAAAGAACTCCAAATAATCTATACATATTTGAAGAAGGACAACAACAATGCTATCTGAGCAAGGATGATGAGCACTGGTTATGGCACCGGAGGTTGGGGCATCTAAGCTTTTCACAAATAAGGAAATCATGCAAATATCAGGCAGTTCGTGGTCTTCCAGATATCAAAGTTCCAGACAACACCATATGCAAATCATGTCAGTTTTGAAAGCAAACTAGAACTACCTTTCCGGAAAAGGAAGGATCAGCTAGCATGCCTCTTGAGCTAGTACATACAGATACATGTGGTCTATTCAGGAAAGGGACACCTCGAGGAGAAGAATACTTGATATTATTCATTGACGATTTCTCTAGGTTTGTCTGGTTAGGACTTATGAAGCACAAATATGAAGCATTCGAAAAATTCAAATCCTTTAAAGCCTTGGTTGAAAATGAATCAGGATACAAAATTAAGGGTCTTAGATCCGACAGAGGTGGGGAGTTTACCTCAAATGAATTTTTCGATTTCTGTGAAGAACATGGGATAAGGAGAGAATTCTCTACAGCTAGAACTCCTCAGAAAAATGGAGTGGTGGAAAGAATGAACAAAACTATCCAACAAATGGCTCGTGCTATGCTTGATGAATCTGGAACTCCCGCAACTTTCTGGGGTGAAGCAGCACATGCTGCGGTTATTATTCTCAACAAAACAAATGTCTGAGTGAACAACACTCAAACCCCTCATGAGCTCTGGTATGGTGAGACTCCTTCGGTAAAGCACTTCAAAATCTTTGGGAGCAAATGCTATATTAAAAATAAATATGAGCAACTTGGCAAACTTGAACCTAGAGCAGATGAAGGCATCCTTCTTGGTTATTCTCCACATAGCAAAGCATACAAGTGCTATAATAAAAGACTTGGAAGAATTGTTGACAGCATTGATGTAGTGGTTGATGATAAGGGATACATTCCTAGGCAAGTAAATCATGAAGATATTGAAGAAGATGAAGGCGATCCTCAAAGACAGAATGATGAAGAAGAAGAACCAGAGGAGCAGATAAGGATAGAAGAGAAGACTCCATCCAGATATGTTCAGAAGAATCATCCAGAATCTCAGATTTTGGGACAGAAAGAAGCAGGTGTACAAACAAGAAGAACAATTGCAGAAGCTTCAAGCTATTTGGCATTACTCTCTTCCACTGAACCACAAATGTGAAAGAGGCATGCAAAGATGAATGTTGGGTCAAAGCAATGGATGAAGAACTTGAGCAGATCGAAAAGAACAACACTTGGGAGCTGGTTCCTAGACCAAAGGATAAGAATGTTATAGGAACAAAATGGGTCTTCAAAAATAAATTGAATGAAAATGGAGAAGTAATTAGAAACAAGGCCAGACTTGTTTGTAAAGGGTATGCGCAGCAAGAAGGAATAGATTTTGAAGAAACTTTTGCTCCTGTTGCAAGACTTGAGGCCATCCGAATGTTCCTTGCTCTCTCAAGCTTTCAAAACTTCAAAGTATTTCAAATGGACGTGAAATCCGCCTTTCTGAATGGAGACTTGGAAGAAGAAGTATACATTGAGCAGCCAGATGGTTTCATTCTTGGAAATGATCCAAATCTTGTATGCAGATTGAAAAAGGCTCTCTATGGCCTCAAACAAGCTCCAAGGGCTTGGTACTATCGTTTGGACAAATATCTTCATCAACAAGGTTTTTCAAAAGGATCAGCAGACAACAATCTTTATATAAAAATTGAAAATGACAAATTGCTGATACTTGTTGTGTATGTAGATGACATTATCTTTGGCAGCAATGAAGAAGCTATGAGTCAAAGCTTTGCCTTGGTGATGCAGAAAGAATTCGAAATGTCCTTGTTGGGAGAACTGACATATTTTCTTGGTTTACAAATCCAACAAAATGAAGGAGGGATCTTCTTGTCTCAAACCAAGTATCTCAAGCAGATTTTGAAGAAATATGGTATGGGAGAAGCAAAACCAGTATGTACACCCATGGTCACAGGATGTAACCTCAGTGCAAATGATGAATCAACAACAGTGCATCAACCAACTTTCAGATCTATGATTGGAAGTCTACTTTATTTTACAGGTACCCGACCAGACATCATGCATGCAGTGGGAATAGTTGGAAGATTTCAGGCAAATCCAAAGGAAACTCATCTTCATGCAGTAAAGAGAATCTTCAAATATCTTCAAGGGACTCAAAACTATGGCTTATGGTATCCTAGAGATACAGATCTCACACTTCATGCTTATACAGATGCAGATTGGGCTGGAAGCGTGGATGACAGGAAAAGCATAAGTGGTGGTGCATTCTTTATGGGTTCCAGATTAGTATCCTGGTTCACCAAGAAACAGAGTTCGATTGCCTTGTCTACAGCTGAAGCAGAATATGTTGTTGCTGCATCTTGCTGCACTCAACTCCTTTGGATGATGCAGACCTTGCAGGATTTTCAAATCACTTGTACACCACCCATCTCCATCTTATGTGATAATACAAGTGCAATCAACATTTCAAAGAACCCAGTCATGCATTCAAAAACCAAGCACATACCAATTAAGTATCACTTTCTCCGGGAACAAGTGCTTGAACAAAAGGTCAAGTTGGAGTATGTTCCTTCTAAGGAACAGGTTGCTGATATACTCACCAAACCATTGCCTAGGGAGACCTTTGAATACCTCAGGAAAAAGCTGGGGGTTGTTGATGCATCATCTTGTTATTGAATCTCTTCTGATTGTTGGTTGTACGCAAGGTTCATCTGAAGTATATGCGTACATGTGCTGGGTTGCGGATTGGTCAAAGATCGAATGGCACAGGTTCAGGGGGAGCATATCATGCATTGTTGGCATTATGGAGGAAGTACAGAATGAGATCATGGATGCTGGTCTGAATATTGCTGCAATACGTCTCTATCTCTTTCATGGTCATGGATTATGGTTCTTCTTTGCAGATATGGTTTATAGTCAGGGGGAGCATGTTCTTAGGGGGAGCATAACCCTTTACCCTTGATGTCAAAGGGGGAGAGTGATTGGTTGTTGTTGCCATCAAGTCCAAAGGGGGAGATTGTTGGCATTATGATAAATATGTTGTACTTGATGGCAACCCACTCATCTCAGATAATAAATTATAGTGTAGAGAAACGTTCCCGCACTTATATGCAGAGAAAAGTTTATTTCATGTAGAGAAAAAGTTCACGCACTTTTATGCAGAGAAAAGTTTATTTCATGTAGAGAAAAGTTCACGCACTTTTATGCAGAGAAAAGTTTATTTCATGTAGAGAAAAAGTTCACGCACTTTCATGCAAGGAAAAGCGCGTATATGTTGGAGAACTTACCTTTGGTCCATGGTAGTTAGTCCTTGGTATTTGAACCTATGAGGAAAAGCGCGTATATGTTGGAGAACTTACCTTTGGTCCATGGTAGTTAGTCCTTGGTATTTGAACCTATGAGGAAAAGCACGTATATGTTGGATAACTTACCTTTGGTCCATGGTAGTTAGTCCTTGGTATTTGAACCTATGGTTTTGGACCATGGTACTTCGTCAAAAGTGTTGATCTCACGTACTTTCATGGTTGGTTCATGGTATTAGTCCAACAATTTTTTGATCCTATGGTTTTGGCCCGTGGTATTGTGAAAGGCCTAAGCCTATATAAAGCAAAGGAGATCACTTGGCTAATTCATTCTTGCAAATCGAATATCTTAAGATCTGAAATATTGGGTTATTGTTTTAAAAGTTTGATCTATGAAAGGGAAGTTGAAAGCGAATCTGTGAAGGGTGATCTCTCGAGCGCTGCAGCTGCGGAAGTGCGGAGGTGCAGTGCGGAGACGCCACAGAGGTGCCACAGAAGGCGCAGTGCGGAGACGCCACAGAAGGCGCAGTGCGGAGGCACCACAGAAGGCGCAGTGCGGAGACACCACAGAGGCGCCACAGAAGGCGCAGTGCAGAGGCGCAGTGCGGAGACGCCACAGAGGCGCCACAGAAGGCGCAGTGCGGAGGTGCCACAGAAGGCGTAGTGCGGAGACGCCACATAGGGCCACAGAAGGCGCAGTGCGGAGGCGCCACAAAAGGCGCAGTGCGGCGACGCCACAGAGGCGCCACAGAAGGCGCAGTGCGGAGGCGCCACAGAAGGCGCAGTGCGGAGGCGCCACAGAAGGCGCAGTGCGGAGGCGCCACAGAAGGCACAGTGCGGAGGCGCCACAGAAGGCACAGTGCGGAGGCGCAGTGTAGAGATGCCACAGAGGCGCCACAGAAGGCGCAGTGTGGAGGCGCCACAGAAGGCGCAGTGCGGAGACGCCACAGAGGTGCCACAGAAGGCGCAGTGCGGAGGCGCAGTGCGGACGTGCCACAGAAGGCGTAGTGCGGAGACGCCACAGAGGCGCAGTGCAGAGGCGCCACAGAAGGCGCAGTGCAGAGGCACCACAGAAGGCGCAGTGCGGAGGCGCCACAGAAGGCGCAGTGCGGAGGTGCCACAGAAGGCGCAGGTGCGGTGGTCGCGGCGCCACAGAAGGCGCAGGTGCGGAGTTTGAAAATTTATGAAAAGTGGTCCTTGAAAGAAAAGAAGTAGGGGGTTGTAGCTCCCTTCCAGGAGAGACTGGAAAACGAGAGAGAGTTGTAGCTCTCTGTAGGTTGCAGCCTACGTACTGGTAAAGGACTGCACCAGTACAAAATCATTGTAAAAGGAGTTTCTAATTTGAAAGAAGATAGAGACATATTGTAGCATGTGGTTTTCACCCACATTGGGTTTCCACCTTACATCTTGTGTTCTTTGGTGTGACTATCTGTTTTCTTTGTTCATGCTCATTATTTTATGGTACTGACATGCAAAAATAATTCAAAGAATAAATAAGGAATATTTATTAAAAGAACTTGATAATACTGATTCACCCCCCCTCTCAGTATTATTTCCAACAATTGGGTCAGCCCAACACATGACAGAAGTTAAAGTATTTAATGAAGTTTAATAAATAGATATGGGCAAACATTCATTTTGCCCACACTCCCCACCACACTCTGCAACACCTGCAAGTTCAAAAAATCATTTAATATGTAAAATCCCACACGGTGTTGTTATTATTGTAGATACTTGTGTTGTTGAGGTTGCCTTGTAAACTTGTGATTTTTTGGTTGAAAACACATAATATTATTTTCAATTACATTTAAGTGGTTGTAATTGATATTTTTTTAAATTAAGATTTTGTAGCCACATATTTAGATGAACAATTTTTTTTTTCATATTCTTATTTAAGGAGGTTGTAAAGGTAATTTTTATCCAGTAGTTTCAAACTTCATCTGATTTAAAAGGGATTAGTTATAACTCCTTTAAAAAATAATTGTGTTTTTATACCAACATAGATCTCTCTCACAAGGTAGATATTTGCCATGAATATTCTTTTTACATATATCCTTTATATAATATATGTAATAGTAAATACATAGTCTCTCCCCTTCTCTCTAAATAGATATACACTGAATACATATTATTTTAATTTTTTAATGGCTTGTAGGACTCAATTGAATCAATGTCTATGGGCTGGAAAATTTGCTTCCTTGTAGACTCATACAAGTATGAATCTTTCATCTTTATTGCATTTTTCATGAGCTCAACCATTTTCTATCTATATTAATGTATAGTGATGCTTTAATTACTTATTTTAAATGGAAAATTTCTTTGAATTAACTTTTCCTTATTGTGTTTCATTCATTAACTAGTGACTACAACTCCTATCCCTTATTTATTACATTGACATTTGGTACTAAATAAACTATTTATTATAGAATTATGAGGGATTTGTATATTTTTATTACTCATGAACCAGTTTACTAATGTATGCTCTAGAAAAATTTGGTTCCTAGAGGCCACAACCTAAGCCACTTTTGGCACCAATTCAACAAATTTGTGGATATTTACAACTAGTGAAGAAGTTGTTGACATCCCATAAAGAGCTTAGAAGGCTATTTAATTGTTTTGATAAATTACAACTTGTAGTGTGAGATAACTTGTTTTGTGTTTATGAATCTCATTATCATTTGTATATGAAGAGAAGGAATGTGAATTATCACTAGAAAATCAACAACAACTTGTAATTTCACCACATGTTGCAATTGGAATGATGGAGCATAGGAAAGAGTAACATAGAAGATGGAAGTGAGATTTTTATGCAAATTTATTTATTTATGGGTGTTTCTATGAGAAAAAACTTACTTTTGTAGAATTGAGTTATATCATGGATTATAGTTGCAAGATGGGTTCATTACTAACATGGCCCTGTAGAATTAATAGACTATTTTCTTGAATGTTTCATTATGTCAATATACAAGATTTATTATAAATATGAATAGATAATCTCAATATAGATTTTGTGGCAATTTTTAATGATTGAATACTAAAATTTCTATTGACTCTAGTATTGAAATTGAATATCTCAATATAGATTTTGTGGAAAGTTTTAATGATTGAATACTAAAATTTCTATTGACTGTAGTATTGAAATTGAAACTCATAATGAGCTTTCATCTAAGTTTGAACTATCTCAATTATAGCACTTACAACATTTGCACTATTTACTTAAATATAGCCAACCAAATAGGCAAGTGATTTTGACCCAGATAAATTAAAGTGTGTAAATAAAGTGAGGATGATGTAGAATACCATATAAGTCAAGAAAATATGATGCAATTTGAAGTGTAATAAGGTAAGAGCTCAGGCTCTATAATAGTTATTCAATAAAATGCAATTGCCATGTTTTAATGGAAAATTCATTTAGTTGCAACGTTTTAATGGAACATTCAGACGGATGTCAGTCAATTTTGATATTTTATTCACATCTACACTTTTGGTATTAAAGTTGAGATTTAGTATAGGTAAACTACATAGCTCATGAGAGATTTTTGGTTTTTGAATTCGGATTGAAGATCTACAAAACTTTGAAAATGTTTGTACTCTTAGGGTTAGAATTTCTATCTCCTCATACATGAGTAACTCTGATATGAGAAAGTGGTAAACACACTAGACATTATGAGAATATTTGATGAGTTGTTTCCCATCTCTTTTGAGATGGCAAAAGGAAATTACACTGACATAATGAAATTTACAAACCCAAGTGTTGTGAGCCCTAATGAAATATTGCAAATGTAAGTGGATAAAATTCACTTTTAAACAATAGAGAAAAGGCATAATTTCTCCTCCAAGTGGTAATGAATTGGATGAGATTATTACTAGATTATTCTAGATTTATTATACTATTTTCATTTGATTTTAAGCTTTAGTTCACCAACTAAGGAAATTCTATAATTTGACTCTGTTAGTGTGAATAAATGTAGGAACAATATTGTTAAGGCAATTGACTTGGATAAATTTGTCCAATTTGGTAGAAAAAAATCATCTTGCAACTCATTGTAGGTCAACATTTTGTGATACATAGTCATCTTACCATGAAATTGGTTGTTTACATTACTTGTAGATCATGTCTAGCCACAACTCATTGAATTGTATGATTCTTACAATGAAATTGGTTGCTTACATTACTCATAGATCATGGCTCCCCACAACTCATTCAATTCTATTTTCTTTTGGATATGATACATATTATTCTGATTTTTGAATGACTTCTAAGACTTAATTGAATGAATGCTTATGAATTCTTATGAGGTAGGCAATATTTTAAGTCCTTAGTTTACTGAGGTAGTATATTGCAGTTCATAGTTACTTGGTAATCCCTTTGCCTATATTATCCCTCTTTTGTTTTATTTTGTTATTTTGATTAAAATAAAATTAATTGACCACGAATAACATCCTCCACATCACTCCTTAGTTGATCTTAGCTTGAGACATATGACAACAACTCCGAAGTCCATCGATCAAGGAATTCCTTTTGATGGGAATCGTAGTCCTTTTTATCGTTTTGGAAATATTAATGCTCCTTATATGGCAACATTGTCCCTTTTGTGACTTACCATCGGCTTGCCAGTATGGTTGTTCTCTTCCTCCTTGGTCCCGCAACTAAAAATTCCTACAACTAGACAAAATCAACCTCGAGTCGATCCTAAATTTGACTCTTTACCTTCTTCATCGGTTGTTTATTCCTCCCCTCATTCCTCTTCGCCTCGTGAAAGTATTGACACAAGTAATGAGGTGAATAAGAAGAAGAAGAAGAAGAAGAAGAAGAAGAAGAAGAAAATTTAGCACGGGGACAACCAAGCAACCATTTCTTCGAATGAAACTTCTGATAAGAAGTCGTCCAATAAGCCCCACAAACTTTGATATCCTTGCAAACTTTGTACGGGAGACCATCTTCTTCGAAATTGTTCTCGTATTCCTCAGATATTAGAAGAATGGACATCATTGTGTGCCATCGAATTCTCGAGATCATGCTAGTGACAAACCATCAACTAGTGGTAGTAAATTTCATGGAAGGAAGGGTAAAGTTAAGTTTCCCTATAGGTTATGCAAAGGGAATCACCCCATTCACCTTCCTATCTGGATGAAGCCCAAAAAGTGTTGGCCAGGATAACCATCATGCTTCTCTGTAGTGACTTCCATCTCGTTACAAGAGCCTCTCCCTTAATCCTTCACTAGTTGATGAAGTGACTGACCCAAATCAACCTTTGATCAAACCCACTCTCTCTGAATGTGAATCGCATGAGTCGATACCTCACTAATCGTAGGTAGAGGAAACAATTGACCCGATTTCACCTTCAGTAAATCATACCTTTCCCACAGAGTGTGGGTATGATACCACTCGGGTTCTTTTCTTTTCTTCAGATTCCAATGAGCTTGGAGGAAACCGTCCTGTTCCATCAATACATGAGGAAAATCCTCCCGTTCTCGTAACTCAAGGGGTTAATTCTCCTATTCTTATGGTACACCTTGCAAGTGGTGTGGTCACTTCCTTTGATTGGAATCAACTCACAGGATGAAATCTTCCTTCTTATGTGCCTTTCGAGATCATAGTAAATGTTTATAATATGATTGTATCTGGCACTATTATAGATGAAGGTGCATTTGCGAGTATCATTTCCTCCACTTCTTGGCAAGCACTGGATTCGCCGCCACTCGTGCTTGTTACCTAAAATATGTTGGCTTTTATCACAGGAACCACTCAACCATTAGGGATCCTTAGTTGCCTATTACTTTGGGAGGAAAAATTGTTTATCTCAATGTGATGGTAGTCCCAGGTCCTTTAGATTACAATTTACTTCTTGGGCGCGACTATGTTTATGACATAGGAGCTATTATTTCAACACTCTTTCGAGTGATTTGTTTCCCACATGAAGGAAGAATTGTCACCATTGACCAACTTTCATTTCATGGTCCAAATATGTCTTCCACTCAACCATCTTCCCTAAATGGTCCCTTTGTCCCAATTGTATCTTCCCTGCCATGGGTCAATTCTGGGGCAACCCATTTGAGGCCTACATAAATTGACGATCAATTTCGTGATATTGTGCATTATGTATTGGGGCATTGGAACGATATCTCTATAATGGATTCCTTACTACGTATCCCTTCGAGAGAATTGTTCTCCCATCTGATGAGAACCTCTTAGAAGTCATGACCTCTTATGGGTCATGATCAAGGAATCATGAGCATAGTTCCCTATCTTGTGTCAAGCTCGTTAGAAAATGAAACAAGGAATATGAGGATAGTTCCTCATCTTATGTCAACCTTGTTAAAAAATCAAACAAAGGGTATGAGGATAGTTCCTCATCTTGTTTCAACCTCATTAAAAAATGAAACAAAGGAATATGAGCATAGTTCCTTGTCTTGTGTCAAGCTCGTTAAAAAATGAAACAAGGAATATGAGGATAGTTCTTTTACTGTGTCAACCTCATTAAAATTTTTTGTATCATTTGTTAACGTTGTCTTTCTTGTGTGGACTATTCCATCATACATTGGACATATTCATTCTTGTAAACTTGTTATAACGACCATCGCACTTGCGTGGACTACTCTGCTCGGTGTTGTAAGTGTTGTCCATTTAATTTGTATTTGTGACTCTCGCAGCCATCTGGACTACTATGCGAGAAGCTACTGAGATCCTGTTGTGTTGTGTGTGTCTCATAGAGTTCTAAAATTCTCCCAATATTGCCCTTTGATCTTATCCCTATGAGATTCCTCCTTAAGATGAGTACCTTCGTCTCTCTTTGGTGAGATCATAACTCCTTCTACTTGCCTATATATTCATCCTCTTCCATTCTTGAATGTTTGGTCTTTGATTATTTTTACCCTTATGTTGAGATAGTGCCTACATACTATTCACTTCGGCTTAGAGAAGGAGTGCTTGAGGAGCTTGAGCTTGGACTTGGAAATTCACTCAAGGAGGAATTACTAACACTAAGGCCTAGGTTGTATGTTTGCCTCCTTGATCTGTTAAGTGGAGTACATTCAATTATGCTTGTTGCACTTGTATGCTTTGTTGTGTCTTCGGCTTCTTGTACAAGTATTCAAATGGTGTGAGGAGTAAGGACTGAGCTTGAGGAGCAAGAGATCAAGATCTTCAATAAAGCAGTGCATTATAGCATTAGAACGAGATAAGTCTCCTTCCTTTTCTCTCAGTTCGATTCTAATTTAGGAAACTATCTTATAGATTGTCTCGTTTGTTTCTAGACCCACTCATTGGGATAGAGGGATCATCTCTATCCATAGAGAGGATTTGCCCAGACAACGAAATGGTGACTCCATTGGGGAAGCTATTTGAGCTATCTAATTCTCTAATGACTTTGACCAACCATGGATTTCTTAACTTGTGTGCATTAGGGTAGGTTTTTTTTCTTGAGAGTGTTGAGTATGGTATGATTTTTCAAACTTTTTACTTTTACTTTTAGTTATTTTCCTAGCCTAGTGCATTTTCTCATCTTACAAAAGCTCGGCTAGCATTGTTTTTGAATTAACAATTTCACTACTCTCCCTTTCATCGTTGCTTTTCCTTTAACAAGTGGGTTGATCCCATAGACTCTAAAGAATTAGGGTTTCTTCTAATTTTTAGTGGATTTCAACCTCTCTGATTTTTTTCCAGTGTGATTGATGTCCTTTAGTGGTTGCTATTGTCTCCTCCCTTCTTCTAGTGATGTGTGATTGAGCTTGATTGCCTTCTAGGGTTTCTAGGAATTTCTACCATACTAAATTTTCAACCTTTATTCTTATTTTAAATATTTACATAAATGCAAGCTCAATTAATATTTATCCATTAAATTTAGTTAAAATTCTTATGCAATTGCTTTTATTATTTTTAAAATCTATATTTATATATGAAAAATGTAAATTAATATTAGAATAAACTTATTTTGTGGGAAAGGGTTTACAATTGAAAATAATTAATATTTTTATTATACTAATACTATACTTATTTAATTATGTTTTTTAGTATTTAAAACAAAACATAATTTATTGGTCCCTAACAACATGCTTGCCTAATCAACCACTCCACACTTGCCATTGTGTTTGTAGGTCAGCCCAACCCATGATAGAAGTTAAAGTATTTAATGAATTTTAATAAATAGATATGGGCAATCATTCATTTTGACCACACTCCCCACCATACTCTGCAACACCTACAAGTTCAAAAAATCATTTACTATGTAAAATCCTGCATGGTGCTGTTATTATTGTAAATACTTGTGTTGTTGGGGTTGCCTTGTAAACTTGTGATTTTCTGGTTGAAAACATATAATATTATTTTCAATTACATTTAAGTGGTTGCAATCGATATTTTTTTAAAATAAGATTTTGTAGCCACATATTTATATGAACAATTTTTTTTTTTGATATTCTTATTTAAGGAGGTTGTAAAGGTAATTTTTATCTAGTAGTTTCAAACTTCATCTATTTAAAAGGGATTAGTTATAACTCCTTTAAAAGATAATTGTGTTTTTATACCAACATAGATCCAACGTATATCCTTTATATAATATATTTAATAGTAAATATATAGTCTCTCCCCTTCTCTCTAAATAGATATACATTGAATACATATTATTTTGATTTTTTAATGGCTTGTAGGATTCAATTGAATCAATGCCTATGGGCTCGAAAATTTGCTTCCTGCTAGACTCATACAAGTATGAATCTTCCATCTTTATTTCATTTTTCATGAGCTCAACCATTTTCTATCTATATTAGAGTAATGTATAGTGATGCTTTAATTACTTATTTTAAATGGAAATTTTCTTTGAATTAACTTTTCTTTATTGTGTTTCATTCATTAATTAGTGACTACAACTCCATGTATACTGATGCTTTAATTACTTATTTTAAATGGAAATTTTCTTCGAATTGACTTTTCTTTATTGCGTTTCATTCATTAACTAGTGACTACAACTCCTATCCCTTATTTATTACATTGACATTTGGTACTAAATAAACTATTTATTATAGAATTATGAGCGATTGGTCTATTTTTATTACTCATGAACCTATTTACTAATGTATGCTCTAGAAAAATTTGGTTCCTAGAGGCCACAACCTAAGCCATTTTTGGGACCAATTCAACAAATTTCTGGATATTTACAACTAGTGAAGAAGTTGTTGACATGGAAACATAGACAACTTAAAGGGCTATTTAATTGTTTTGATAAATTGCTACTTGTAGTGTGAGATAACTTGTTTTGTATATGAAGAGAAGGAATGTGAATTATCACTAGAAAATCAACAACAACTTGTAATTTCACCACATGTTGCAATTGGAATGATGGAGCATAGGAAAGAGTAGCATAGAAGATGGAAGTGAGATTTTTATGCAAATTTATTTATTTATGGGTGTTTCTATGAGAAAAAAACTTAATTTTGCAGAATTGAGTTATATCATGGATTATAAATGGGTTCATTACTAAAATTACCCTATAGAATTAATAGACTATTTTCTTGAATGTTTCATTATGTCAATATACAAGATTTATTATAAATATGAATAGATAATCTCAATATAGATTTTGTGGCAATTTTTAATGATTGAATACTAAAATTTCTATTGACTCTAGTATTGAAATTGAATAGATAATATAAATATAGATTTTGTTGCAAGTTTTAATGATTGAATACTAAAATTTCTATTGACTGTAGTATTGAAATTGAAACTCATAGTGAGCTTTCATCTAAGTTTGAACTATCTCAATTATAGCACTTACAACATTTGCACTATTTACTTAAATATAGCCAACCAAATAGGCAAGTGATTTTGACCCAGATAAATCAAAGTGTGTAGAATACCATATAAGTTAAGAAAAGATGATGCAATTTGAAGTGTGATAAGGGTAAGATTTAATAAAATGCAATTTCCCTGTTTTAATGGAAAATTCTTTCAGTTGCAATGTTTTAATGGAAAATTCATATGGATGTGAGTCAATTTTGATATTTTATTCACATCTACACTTTTGGTATTAAAGCTGAGATTTAGTATACTTAACTCTGATATGAGAAAGTGGTAAACACACTAGACATTATGAGAATATTTGATTAGTTGGTTCCCATCTCTTTTGAGATGGCAAAAGGAAATTACACTGACATAATGAAATTTACAAACCCAAGTGTTGTGAGCCCTAATGAAATATTGCAAATGTAAGTAGATAAAATTCACTTTTAAACAATAGAGAAAAGGCATAATTTCTCCTCCAAGTGGTAATGAATTGGATGAGATTATTACTAGATTATTCTAAATTTATTATACTATTTTTCATTTGATTTTAAGTTTTAGTTCACCAACGAAATTCTATAATTTGACTCTATTAGTGTGAATAAATGTAGGAACAATATTGTTAAGACAATTGACTTGGATAAATCACATGAGTTGTGATTCCCTTGTTTTGTCCAATTTGGTAAAAAAAATCATCTTGCAACTCATTGTAGGTCAACATTTTGTGATAAATAATCATCTTACCATGAAATTGGTTGTTTACATTACTTGTAGATCATGTCTAGCCACAACTCATTGAATTGTATGATTCTTACATGAAATTGGTTGCTTACATTACTCATAGATCATGGCTCCCCACAACTCATTCAATTCTATTTTCTTTTGGATATGATACATATTATTCTGATACATATTAACATGATGAAACCTTCAATAAAATGGTTTACTAATTCTACACATGGTAATTTTAGTAATGAATTCATCTTGTAATTATAATCCATGATATAACTCAATTCTCCAAAATTTAAATTCCAAAGTTTCCCATATGAACATGGATAAATAAATAAAATTGCATAATAATATTTACATCCATCTTTTATGCTACTATTTCATACACTCCTACCTTACCTTATTCCCATTGCAACATATGGTGCCATTGCTAGTTTTAAAATATTTCTACAAATATAAGTTATGATTCTTGTTGACTGTATGATAAATGATAAAATTGTGATAAGATTGTCATGCTTTGAGTTATGCTTGGGGTTTAGAAATCTACAATTACACGTGAACAAACCAAATGTGATCCTTTCTTATTAAACTATCCCAAAGTCTATGTAGAAAAGTTGGAGATTCTAATGTTCTTAAAATTATATGAGATCTACAGCAGGGTTGAAGTCACACAGTAACTACTTTTTATTTGTTTCATTGTTTTTTTTTAATGTAATTTTCTTCATATTTATGTTGGCTTATCAGCTGGCTTAAAGAGGCCATTTCTTATTCTACAAACCTTCATCCTTTGACAGATTCTACCTTATCTATTTATGTAATTATTCTTTAAAATTCTTGGCCAAAATTGTTGCAAAATGACTCAAAACACTTCTCCCTTATATGATCTCGGAAAACCAAGGTGTCTTCATTAAGGAAAGATATAAAACTGATAATATACTCTTAGTTCAAGGAAAAATTCAGTCAAGTATATCTAGAGAAGAATAAGGCTTCATTCTCAAGCTTGGCATGACCAATATAACCAATATCTTTGAGAGAGTAAGACACTCCTTCCTTTTTCTTTTCTTTTTAAAAATATGTATTTTCCAATGGATTTGTTGATCTAATCAAAACTTATCAGCAAGCCATGGATTGTGGCCTTAGTAAATGGAATACAAGGCCAATTCTTCTAAAGAAGAATGGGGATAAGGGACGGGTGCCCCATATTGCATTTCCTATATGTCTTTATGGCAGAATCCCAATTTTTTGATGACACATTATTAATAGAAAGATCTTTAACGACAATGTCTAAAAAAATCAAGACCAACCTTTACCTCTTTCTTTCTTGAAGCATCGAGAAGATTACCCTCCAAAATCATTGAAAATGAAATTGTTCTTCATGGAATGGAATAATATAAATCTGCGAAGCATCGAGAAAATTACCCTCCAAAATCATTGAAAATGAAATTGTTCACCATGGAATGGAATAATATAAATCTGCGAACTATGTGATGATATATTAAATCTGATAGCAAGCCTATGAAACTTAGGATTTGAATTACATACAGATATATTAAATCTGATAGCAAGCCTATGAAACTTAGGATTTGAATTACATACAGTTCGTAACCAACAGAAAAATGAAACTGGTCATTGAATGGTACGAAGGAAAAATTATATTGCATAACATAACGGAAGGGTAAGAAAATGTTTTAAACTAGAGAATGAAATCCAATATTATATTGCATAACATAAGGGAAGGGTAAGAAAATGTTTTAAACTAGAGAATGAAATCCAATAACATAAGACGAAAAAAATCCAAACGACGACACCACTAAATTTAAACTAGCAAGGTAATCGTATCAGATAATTTTGCCATTCTTGATAGCATCCTGCACTTTCTGAGCCCACCACTTTAACGCATTACTGTAGTCCATTGATAGTCTTTCATATGAAATCCAATAACATAAGACGAAAAAAATCCAAACGACGACACCACTAAATTTAAACTAGCAAGGTAATCGTATCAGATAATTTTGCCATTCTTGATAGCATCCTACTCTTTCTGAGCCCACCACTTTAACGCATTACTGTAGTCCATTGATAGTCTTTCATATGCGTCTTTCCATAACTTGTACATTGACTTCTGAAGAGGGAGTGGAAGTGTATCTGCCACATTCATAATTCCTGTCTCCAATGCCGATAGTTTCTCATCCTTCATGGGTGATTTCTAACCAGGAGAACCATGGCATATAGCCAATTAGTTAGAAAAGAAACCCTAAATGATGCAGGCGTCATTATCTCCCCATTTCCCATCGCATTTAGAATCCGATCAAGTAAAATATCTACTTTATCATTCACGCCATCTCCACCGTATCTTATTGAAGCGGGAATCTCGCAAAAGATTTCAACAAACGTTTGATAGAGCTTGTCATCACAGCGCCTAATAACATCAAACAGCCACAATAGGGTAGACCAAGCTCTAAGAGCCGGTTCTTCCATGTTACTAAACTCATTCAGTCTAATACGTTCTACGTTAGCACGAAACTCTTGTAACAGTGCAGACCTGCAAGCATCAGGAAGGGCCTTATTTGAGGATTTATTGGCGGCCTCAAAATATCCTATAATATGTTTCTCAACTTCAGTGCGAGGTAGGCTGTTGCTTGATCCAGAAGAAATCGCGGACAAGATTTGTTGTAAAGTTTGTTTCACCATATCTAAAACCCTACAATCCAATTCTTCCAGATTCATACCAATTCTAGCAGCTAATTCTGGCAAAATGTTGTTTATCTGCAAAGAGGATAGCATGAGTCGAACTCTAACTTGTTGTTCCGGACTCCAACTAACAGCTTCCAAATATTTCATGCATTGATGTATGAGTCGAACTTTAACTTCTTGTTCCGGACTCCAGCTAACAGCTTCCAAATAGTCCATGCATTGATGTATGCCCTCATTAAATTGCATTTGAGAAGCAACTGTTAAAATATCCAGGGCTTCATCCACACCAGAGAAACAAAAGGCTTCATCTGCTTCACACCAATACATGAGTTCAAAACATTTGAGATAAGTCTCTTTACTAACAGAAGTTATCATCTTGATTCCACGAAGCTCCTCGTCTAAACACAGCCATGCTTCATAAAACTCGGATTTTTTCAAAACGTTGGAATGAAGGTATACAACATAGTCTCCATCTTCAGCAATCAACTGTAATTTGATATCACTTGTTTCTCGATCTCCAAACTGGAAGAATTGTTTCGCCATTTTTACTGTTGTGAAGAACCTCTTCCAAAATACCTCACCAAGGAACGCACTATCGTACTTAGATTTGGATAATAAAAGCAATAATCAGAGTCTCGCAGATTCTCTATCCACACAACCAATCACTTGTTTTTTACTTTCGTGTGTGATGTGATGTATTTATAGACGAAGTAGGCCAATTTTTTATACATGTCTATGGTTGCTTATGCAATGAGGTCGGCTGAGAAGAGCCTTCCGTGGAATATTAAATCGGATTTGGACGAAAAGTGGGAAGAACCAAAAGCACCATCCCATGAAATTATTAGCCACCAACGAACATAGCTGCGAAATTAAGGGGTTTAAAATTTTTAGGGGGCTAATACTATGTTTTAAATTTTTAATGGGCTAATATTTTGTATTATAGTACTTTTTACAGATCTTTTGAAATAGCCCATGTTATTTTAATGGAGAGGTTAAAAAAGGTAACATTCCATTTAAGGTGAATATGTTTTATTTAAGTAAATAGTATGACCAAATACCATATTTATAAAAAACGTATGTTAAATTAATAAAAATATAAATAAATGAGAGGTATGGTAAATAAATGAAACATTTTTTATATTTAATCCATAAGTCACATTATATACAGGGTGTAAACAAATAAAAATATAAATAAAGTGGAGATATGGTAAATAAATAAAACTTCTTTTTATAATTACTCACAAGGTATGGTAAATAAATAAAAATATAAATAAAAATAAAACCTCTTTTTATATTTAGTCCATAACCCTCATTCTATGAATCGTAGGTGCCAAATACCATATTTGTAAAAGAAGTATGGTAAATTAATAAAGATATAAATAAACTATAGGTATGGTAAACAAATAAAACATCTTTTTCACCTTGTGTTTACGGACACTCAAAAAATGAATTATATTTAGGTGTAACCTATGGGCAAAATATGGGCCAAATAATATGGTTAGATTATTATTAATACCATGCAAAAACACATTATTAACCTTAATATTAGTATTAATAAAAATAAAAATGGCACATGGTATTGATCCATGGTATTCACTTGGAATGTAGCCTATTTAAATGGGGGATTTAAACGAGCAAAGATCATCTTTACTATAGATCTACTAAGCCTCGAGAGGGATCAAATATAGTGATATGCAAATTAGCATAGAGTGAGAAAATATTTGATCCCTCTAGGGGCTTGGTGGATTAAGAATAAACATGGATGTTGTAATTTAATGTATGTTAAACATTTTAACTTGGTTAAAAAAAAATTAATTTTATTAATTTTTATAAATTACTAATAGTAATTTTTAAGTTCTAGGTTTATGATAACCCATGGTATTGAGCCATGGAAATATCATACTTCAAGATCTTGTTGATCTCGTTTCACTTCCTCAACTGCACTTGCATATCTGCTCTGATACCACTTGATGCAGGTCTACGTTGCAAACCCAGAATCTTTACTCTTCTCACGCATATAAAAATGCATCTCCAAACCTTTGCCCACATAAGACCCCTTTTGGAAATCTGTACACACCTCAATTGCGGAAGCTCCTCAATTAAAAGTCATAAACCCAACAATCTAGACCAGCATATATAAATATTAGTAGCTGATGCTGTACCCTTGCGTCCTTCAGTAAAACCTGAGCATTATATATATAAATATGGTTTAAACCACCAATTACTTGCATATCGGTTTCAATTCCTTGTTGAACTGATCACCATCCGTCTGAATAGCCCTTGTAGTAATCCAAATTCTACTTCAGATCATAACACATACACTTTGATGAGTTTCCAGTGGAGTTCTACTACATTCGAGAAAGTTTTTTCTGTTGTCTATTGGGATCACTTTGTGCCCAGAAATTGTGCTCGTGCTCTGGATGAGGACCGAGTCCTAGATGTGAAGAGGAGTGAAAACCAAAGTTCTTATGCTTGGACCTGTAATTTCCACAGAGCTTTCACCTTCTAGGCCTGCACTTGTAGTGATCTTTTGCGACTACACTTCGTTATTTCATGTAACGAAGTTTTTTGCCTCAAAAGGATGCTCTAATGAAGCTTCCCACCGCAGGTCTTGTACATAATCAACCTTAGACTTTACTGCTCAGATTTGGAGAAACGAAAACCAATTTTAATGGATCTTTTGGAACCGAAGTAAACCTCACCCGAGCAATTCAATGTGGAAAGGTCTACTATTGATCTGAGCTTGTAGTAATTTGCTCAGCAAAGGTGTTCTATATTAGGATCCGGAGTCTACAATGAAGAGTCTGTAGCTGTGATTAAAAATACCCAGACGAACCCCATAACTCAAAGAAAAGAAAATAACCCTCGCTGCTTCAAAGGTAACTGTCTCAATGTGTGCTCAATCACAAATAACCCTCTGTTTCATTCGATTCAAACACATATTGATAGTAAATTCAAATTTCTTTACACACGTAAAGTCTCACAGATTCACTATGTACACAATTCAGAGTAAGTCCTTCATAAACAGACATGAAATTAAATAAAAAGAAAACCTCTTGGTTCATGGCCAGATTTTCAATTCAATGGCCTTTCTTTTTCCCGTAGGCTTACAAACATTTTTTTTTTCCTCTGCCCTCTAATCTCCCCTGATCTATTCTACCAAAAGGATGTCATACCTCAGTCATACCTAACTACTTCTTTCCACGCAAGAAAGAATTAGTTATTCAGTTATAACTCAACATTCAACTAAACTAGACCACTTTTAACTACCTACCCTTACTGAAATTAACACAAATTTAATGCCTAAGTCTCCTTCAAGTCTTACATTTAGCCACAACATGTGACCACCCCGTCACATTGCTGGCCCAAGTCTAGATGCTCCTGCATCAGACTCTCACGCTTGAAAACATTCATGATCTCCTGATCATGTGCTTTCAAGAAGGAATGAAGAAAAATTCCTCCTGGATCCCAGACTTTGTCCTGGAGTTGCCCATATGCTCTGCTCCTCCGTTTAGGAGGCATGTTAGCTGCTTCCTGCTTCATCTTCCTTCACTGGTCACCATCAAAGTTGCAAACCTCTTGAAGCTTGTAAGCTTTAGAATCTACAACTTTTGCCTCTGCAAGCAAATTTCCTGCTTCCTCGATATCTTCAACCTCAAGTGTTGCAGACCATTCCTCCCTGGCAGAGGTAGCAACTAATCTAAGTCTCTCACATCTTGCCATTGCTGCATCCCTTTCCTTTGAAATAATGAGATTTTCAGCCTCCTGCAACGCAGTAACTTGGCCTTTTATTTCTTCCTCCAGCTTCTGCAAATCTGACAAAACCCTCTCCATTTTATGGCTGACATTATCCTTCTCCAAGCTCAATGCCTTTGCCTCAGCAGCAACCTGGCCAGCTTCCTTGAAATTTCTTGCTGTAGCTGCCACTTTCTTTTCGACTTCCAGTTCTGGACCCCTTTTATCAATGAACAACAGTTTTTGTTTCATGGAAGTGATCTCTTGATTGAGGTTAGCTTTGGCAGATGAAAGCTCCTGAAGAAATGACCTTACAACTGCAACCTGCTACCTCAACCCTTGGGTTTTTTGTGAAATTTGTTCCTCCTTCTTGGCCAGTTTCACCTTATTTTCTCTTGATTGCAAAAATGATGAAACTATCAATTTCGTCAAATCCACCAACTCCTGAAGTACCCTTGCCTCATCCCCAGCATTGTCAACCAATCGAACAAGGTTTACCCTCTTTTGGTCCACTGAGGTAATCGACTGATCGACTTCCATTTTCTTCATGGAAAGAATTTCAGAGTTAGTCTGCAGTTGGTCTAGTACACACTGTAGTTCTTCAAACTTTCCTTTTGTTCCTATAAGATTTTCTTCAAACTTGGACACTCTATCAGAAATCCTTTTTTTCACACTTTGAATTTGCATATCACTTTCTGATATCTCTTCTTGCTTAGCTTTAACCAAGGTGAGCAGATGTTGCAGCTCTTGCATCAATGTTTCTCGAGTATTAAAAATGATTTTTTCCTCTCCCATGTCCTCCCTAACAGAATCATTAATTGATTTTCTGAGTTTTGCATCTGCGTCTTCAATTATCTTCGATTCAATATCAGTTTCCAATTTCTTCCGCTCCAAATCTTCTTTCTCTAGTTGCCACTTTTCTATTTCGTTGGCAGCAGTGTTTTCTGCCTCTTTAATGCGAGTATCTACAGTTTCTATAACCTCCTCAAAGATGTTAAAAAGGTCATAATACTGACCATGGATGTCATCACAAACATTGAATTGCTTTCCATTCAGAGAAATCACCTCCAGTAAATCCTTTGCTTGCAATACCATTTGAAATGCACACCTTCTGCGTATGTTTTCCAGATCCTTGAAGTCTTCCATCACCTTCTTTATAAATTACAATGTTTTATTTCCTCCTTCTATTCCATGCTTTGAATCCCCACCAATGCTATTTGTCTGCGTGGACATAAGGTTATCATGTTCTGTTGACCCTACAGGACTGACATTTATGCCCTGCTTATCAGTCTTATGTTTGCTTTTTACATTTCTGTTATTTTTTTTTGCGGACAACAAAAGCACCATCATTACCACTAGAAGAAATTGGAATGCTTAACAGCATACTCGTTTCAAACTTAGAACTACCTGACATGTGGAGCCCATCATTTTCAGTAACCAACTCCATAGAATTTTCTTCTTAAAAACAAATTCTGGGGCGAACCCAAAATCCGGTTTCCCCAATAAAACCACCTTCAGGTCTGTGGGTTAGTGGCCTATAAGGGTCACTTCTCAATCTCCTCTTCTTATCTTTACTGGCGCCACGCTTGCTATCAGCGCAACAGGGGTTTTCTCCCAAAACTGCCACGCAGGTTTCCTCAACAACTTCGTCTCCTTTTGCTAGTCTTCAATCCCACCTTTGTGTGACCTCTTGACTCTTTTTTTTTCAGTCTTGGCCCCTCCATCGTCTTCACTGTCAGTAGACTGTGGTGGCTCTTCGACCTTTTATTCTTCCTTCATTTGATTGCTCGACCGAGTCAAATGTTTCTCAGCACCGCAACAATACCTGCATTCACCAATAAATTGTTAGTTTTAAAGAAGTAGGACCTTTCAGTCTCTTTTGATGCTTCAGGCATCAATCTCCCATCATTTTCTTTCTGGACTTCAATAGATCTTGCTTCGAATTGTTGGCTGCTTTCGTCTTCATCCTGCTTTGTCTTAGTCATCTCACAAAATTTAGTAAAAAATACCAATATCTCCATTAATATTGGTTTTTAACTTTTTTTGTGATATAACAAAAAAAAATTCAAAGCAATGAAACCTTATCATTCTTTTCCCATTTTTCCTATGTATCATGGGGATTAGCCCATTTATTATACATATAAATTTAGGGTGGTTCTTAAAATTTTCCTTGGAGGAGCTTCTTTCACATGATTTATTTGGGTTTCCACAAAGATCGAGTAAGACTTAAAGAACGGTTCATGGGATTAAAGTAACAAGACATCATCAAATTGGATTTATGCAAAAATCAAGTAAGACTTAAGGAGCAGTTCAAAGAATTATCATAACACTAAGACAACCATGTAAATCGACCTCTAAGCATTTATTTGATATTTGAAATTATTTATATTTAAAAATTTATCCTTATTTAATATTTGAAAGCATTTAGATTTAAAAAATTAATTAAATTGAAGTTTTGTTTTAATAGTTATTATTATTAATTAAAAAATACCATATATATATATATATATATATATATATATATATATATATATATATATATATATATATATATATATATATATATATATATATATATATATATATATATATATATATATATATATATATATGAATGATAATTAAAATTTACTAAAATGAATATGGTTTATGGGATCTTAAGAAGGTAAGAGATAAATTGAAATTTTTAATATTTTATTTTTATGATACAAAAATAACGGAGAGAAGCAGTTTTAGATTACCATAGTTTTGCTAACTTAAGAAATCAATAAGGTTGGTAGTGTGGCAAAGATTTTAAAAATTAGAACTAATGTGAGTAAAACATAGGCAATCCAAGGGAAAGTGAGTTTCATCCTCAACCCTCTTAGCATCACAAATGATACACACTTTTTAGTCCCAAGTTGTTTTGGGAATTTACCAGTTTATTTCACATTGAAGCTCAAGAGAATTAGTTTGGCATTATTCATTTACTTCTTAGCACTTATCAAGAGAGAAAGATCATTTTGGTTATCAAAATTGGGGTTGATCACCTCCTTATAATACCTTAGCTTCATTTTTCCCTCCAACTCCTTATCATCATGTTGGGCGCTGGATCCCCCAAGGGAAGTTTTGGGGCTTAGAGCCCAAATTTTGTTCAAAGATTGTAATTTTGATGTAAAGACTCCGAATTTTGTGGATGCGGAGCACGTATCTTCTAAAAGAGTCATAGGGTTGTCCTCCCTTAGTTTGGTTATTGCAATATCGGTTGTAAAGATCTATCCATAGTTCGTGGACCATGGGATTGTATAACTAGAGCGAGGCTCTAAGTAGTTAAGAGATCAATTAGGAAGAAGAAAATATGAACATATGATGTATGCGAGATAGATCTGTGGAGAAAATTCTATTTTTGGGTCGTAGAGTAGGAGAAGGCTTTGTAGCTAAGTGCGAAGAGGACTAGTAGTCCGCAACTCACTACGCGGACCCCTGCAGCTGAGTGCGCAGGGTGAGTCGAGTCTCTAACAGTTGGAAGTATTAATAAAGAGAAGTTTCCAATCATTTCTATGTATCTATTTCGTGTTTTATGCATCTGTTATCTTGGGTATAAAATTCACTTCTAATACTTATATGATGCGCGAATGTGTATAATTATATTGAATAAGTGAATTTGTTACACGAAGTTAACTAAGATCTGTTAAGAAGATAAGTAAGATAAAGAGTGTAGTTTGGGGAAATAGTGTAGTTCCCTACCCTAGCAGCACGAAAACATCTCAACCCCTGGTTAGGGCTACACGAAAGATGATTATAACAGATTGTGAAGGTATTGAATGTTGGGATAGTGCGCGAAATGACTTGGGTGAAGACAGATCTATTTGGACTAAATTGACATCTCACACATCTCAAGGGTGTGGAAACTTGGTTCTAGCGTCCCCCCATACTGCTTCGGGTGAAACTTCAGTTCGTGCTACGCAGGCTGATATTGAAAGGGCCAGTAGTGTAGGGATTTGTTTGGCTAAATAACTCCGAACCTAGGTTAGCCCCCCATAACCCAACAAATGGTTTCGTTCGGGGACCGGGATCGCCATAGAGATGTGTGATGTCATATCATTGGAATCCAATTAAGAGGGAAATTGAAGGTTGGTTGGACAGAATAATTCATGAGTTCACAGTGCATGAGAACAAGAACCTGCGACTCTCAAAAGAAGAGTGGTTAGACTGCTACCTGCACATGGAGATCCACGAAATATTCTTTGCGTCCTTCCATACTAAGCTATAAGAGTGGATAACGAAGCTAGCGGATAGCTAAGAAAGGTGAAAGCTTGACGGTCCTATTGTGTGGACCCCAGAGTTAGTGTGAAGGTTGGAAGCATCGGAGGATAAGATCGCGTGCGCCGTCGATCATTGGCTCGATTGTATTATAGGAGGATTCATTACTCAGTTCGCGGTTGACACCTTAGTTAGCTATAGTGACGCAAAGCGATGCTTTCTCAAATGATGGCAGGGTAAGTATGTAAAGTCTTTAAATACTTGGATTAGAATGATATTATGTGAAAAGAGGGTTATGGAGTTACCTTGATGTTCGGGTCTATGCAAAGTGGAAAATCTTACAGGAATGAAGGAAATAAAGGACCAAAAACTAGCCCCTTGATTTCATCTCCACGAGGGGATGAGGAAGAGCTCGCATAGGTCTCACTATGAAGTGCAATCCATCTGATAAAACAAAGAATTCCGCGAATACCACCTCCACCCACATCGCCACCAGCTTCACCACCATCACCTCCATCTTCACACGTACCACCTCCACCACCACCGTGATTCAATATGGCAAGCACACTGAAGTTTCCTGTGTTCAAAGGATTGGGAAATGAGGATCCAGACCAATTTTGGTTCGTGGTAAGGGTTGTATGGGAAGCACAAGTAGTTACAGATAACAATATAAAGAAAGCGACATTGGTTAGTACCCTATAGGACCACGCGCTGACCTGGTATATTAAGCACTCCAATGATAATCCAAATGCGAGAATCGTTGACATTCAAGCAGCGCTAAATAAAGAATTTAGCAGGCCGAAGTTTGAAGCACAATCGATCATTGGATTCGAAAAGATCACGACGCTACCATGCAAGATTCCTTGCGAGTTGGATTAGAGGCTGAAATGTATGATTCACAAAGCTAATATGAATCTGACACATGGACAACATCACGAGTGGTTTGTATCTTCGCTAATGCCACATTTAAGGAGTGCGTTATCACAACAGAACATAATGACTCGGGTGGAGGCCTTAGAGATTTATATGAGGCTACATGAGACCTCGATGTAGGATCCTAGCTTAGGATTTCTGCAGATCCACGCGCAACTGAAGAATTTATGCCTTGAGATACAGAGTCTGAAACAGGACAAGACAACTTGAATAGAAGTGCGCGAAGTATGGTTCGTAAAATGCAAGGGTGAGGGTCATGACAAGGACCATTGCCGAGGTGATGGCGCGCTCTGCAGCTCCCCGCGAGGGTTTCGGTTAGGGCTTTCTCAAAACCCTCCCTCTATCGCCTGAAGACTAACCGCGCACCTCATCTGCCTGTTAGCTGGCCCGACTTTTCAGGACCCATCTATCATTTTCAACATGGCCCCAGATTTTGTCGGTGGTGTAATGGAAACGGAGGAGGAGGTTGACTACTCAGAAGACCCGCTTTCTTCACAGGTCATTTTTGATCGCCCTTCTTTCATTTCGTCGTCTGCTGGCCCTAGCCATTCTCCGCTTTTTGTGCCGCATCCCTCTCCGGTGGTTACTATCCCAGCTCCCCCCCCTCTTGCCTGCCTGAAGGTACCCCCCCACTCGAGCCCCCTGGCTTGGACCTCCCTCCTCTGTCTCCAGGGACCCTCCGTTTCCTATCGACTGTCATCCCACCGTCGCCTCCCTTTGATTCGCACCCTCCGACTTCTTCGTACCCGGCTACAACATCTGCTGGACTACCTCTTTCGTCGGTGGCCGGGCCCTCTGCTCTCCTCCACTCACCCTCGGGTTGCTTTGAGACCCCTGCAGTCAGAGTTAGTTCATCGAAGGCAACTCCCCTGGAACGATCCCCAGATCCCTTGGTGGATCACCCTTCAGCTCCGCGCACAGGTAAGAAGCGAACTAAGTGTGTCAAAGCTACATCCAGGGACATTTCTATTCGGTTTGGAGAGACATTGGCTATTGGGGAGGCAGCCAAAATGGCAAATACCATTCTTGTTGGATATGTTCGCGGGCGTGCTTATTCAGCGACCAGGCTTACCCTTTGGGTGAAGGAGATTTGGGGAGGGGTTCTGAAAGAACCCCCTAGATTACAAGTTCTTCCCCGAGGCTGGTTCGCCCTTCACTTTGCTAAGGAAAATTACACGGACCTAGTATTAGCTAGATACTGGCATATCGAGATGGCGTTGGTGCTGTTAAAAAGATGGAGCCCTCTCTTCGACCCTGAACGAGAACAGATAGGGGCTGGGCCTTTGTGGGTTCGTCTACCTAGGCTCCCCCTCCAATACTAGAGCGTAGAAGTCTTCATTCGCATTGGGAACGCCCTGGGAACATACCTCGACCATGTTCGTACTTTCCTGGAATCCAAGAACAGAACGCTTGCTTTCATCCTTGTACACTTAGACACTCGTGAAGGCTTGGAGGAAAAGATCACTCTACACTGGGGTAGATTCACACGGGTACAAATCCTAGACTACGAAGGGGTACCTTTCAGATGTCGCCGCTGTCATAGGGTGGGTCATATATTCAAGGATTGCCCTCTCAACAAGAGAACAGATGAAGCACCTGTGCATTCTACCATTCCATCGAAGACTATATCACCGACCGCTCAGCGCTTTCTGGTCTCGGGCGCTCCCCTCAACACTCCACTTCAGACACCGGGCACTGCTCATTGCCATGCATCTACTCCGGTCACCAGATCTCGGGCAGCCTCAGCATCTACATCCACTCCGGGTAATTCACTTTTCCCTCCTTTGTCTATTTTCACATCTACTCCATCTACACTCTCTCCCTCATTGTCTGTTGCATTCTGCACTATGCCCTCCTCCCCGATTATTGCTCCTTCCGCTCCATCATCTCAAAAGCTCCCGTCGCCATCATCTTCTCCCTCATCATCCCGGGGTTCTAAACACTCCTATAATCTGCGTCCTCGTACTCACACCCTGGGATCTCATCTGAAAATCATCGGTCTGGGTATCACATCATCTGGGTTGACTCCCTTGTCTACTCGAGGGAGAAAATCTGATCTTACAAAATCTATCAGAAGAGCGGAAGCTGAGGTAGCTTCTAGGCGACAATCCACCATTGTTTGGGTACTTAGAGCGAAGAACACCCCAGGCAATCTTCCTCCATGAAGTGCCTCTCTTTCAACTGCAGAGGCTTGGCTAGCGCCTCCAAGAAACTAGCCCTGAAAAGACTGATTGAATCATCTCCTGTTGATATTATTCTCCTCCAGGAGACCCTTGGCCCTACGGACTCCATATCTGCCTCCCTATCCTCCATCACCCCGGGGTGGACCTTCACGGCGATGGATTCCTCGGGTATATCAAGGGGCCTTGCGATTGGTTTTAACCCTGCTTCTATAAGGGCTCATGGCACTTGGGGGGGATCTGGATTCTTAGGACTTGACCTTTTCTCGGCTGATCTGGGTATCAATCTCAGGGTTATCAATATATATGGACCCTGCCATCAAAGAGAATCCTTCTGGAATCACCTTCTGAGCCGATCTATCCTCTCAGCTGAGAATACCATCCTTGGGGGTGACCTAAATTTCTCCCTGGGGTATAGCGAATCTTGGGGATCCACGGCATAAATTGACTCGATCACCGGTTTTATGACCGACCTCCTAGAACATCATGACCTGATCGATGTTCCCATGAATAATCCTCTCCCAACCTGGAGGAACAGAAGAATTGGTGAAGCTGCCCTGGCGCGCAGACTCGATAGATTCATTATGAAAGGCACTCTGTTACAACAACTTCATCACTACAAACAATGGGTTGGTACCGGGGGAATATCAGACCACTATCCTATCTATCTGGAGATTTCGGGGCCATACAAAAAACCAAAAGCCCCCTTCAAATTCAATCATGGCTGGTCACAGGATCCCTCCTACATCAAGCTAGTTAAAGACTTCTGGATCCACAATCTGATTGATAGAACATACACTTTGGCAAAAGGCTTCTGCATGAACCTATCATAGCTCAAACATCTCTCTATCGAATGGGCCAGAGAGAAACACCAAAAGGAGAACTCAGCTCTTATGCTCATAGAATCCGAACTATCCACTCTTTCAGATGAAAGAGGCCTGGGCTTTACCACAGCTGAAGATAAAGCCCACTTGGTGGAACTTGAAAACCAGAAGCAAAAGATATTGAGGGAGCGAGAAGAATCTATTCGAATTCACAGCAGAGCTACATGGCTAAAGGTCGGAGATGACAATACTCGCTTCTTTCACAATTACGCTAAAGGCAGGAAGGTTAAAAATACTATATGGAACCTCCCTCTGCCAGATGGTGGTGTGGCAGACACTTTCTCCAAGCTCTCACAGCTGGGATCATCCCACTTCAGGAACCTCTACAAGCAACCCCCGGGCTCCACTATTGCAGATATCATCAACATAGCAGGACATTTCCCCAGGTTTGTAAATGAAGAAGAAGCGGAGAACCTTTTTGATCCAGTGACTCCTGAGGAACTTGAAAACACCATAAAGTGGTTCAAGAAGGACCGTAGCCCGGGGCCGGACGGATGGACCATCGAATTTTACATTGCCTTCTATGAGCTGATCAGCAATGATCTACTTAGGGTTGTAGAGGAATGTCGGGTGTCTGGGTCCCTGTATAATGCCATCAATTCAACTTTCATAGCTCTGATCCCCAAATCTGATACTCCTTCCTCCTTTGATGATTATCGCCCCATTTACCTCTACAACGTGCTCTACAAGATCATTTCCAAAATCATTGCAAATTGCATCCATCCTATTCTGTCTCGACATATCGCTCCTCAACAATTTGCTTTCCTGGAACATCGTTAGATTCACGAACCCATTGGTGCTACACAAGAAGCCTTTCATACCATCTGGACCAAGCATCACAAAGCCATTATCTTAAAGATTGATTTAGCCAAGGCATTTGACCGGGTCAGTTGGCTCTATCTCAATATGCTTCTCATCCACCTGGGGTTCCCTCATAATTTCATCACCTGGATTATGGCTTGCATTACCACTCCCACCTTCAGTGTTCTGATTAATGGATCTGCATCTCAGTTTTTTCATTCTGAACGTGGTCTCAGACAGGGTTGTCCTCTGTCTCCCCTTCTTTTCCTTATTGTCATGGATGGCCTGAGCCGCCTTATAGACTCTGCTAAGAGAAATGGGGAATTTAGTGGACTCAAGATAACTGACGACTGCTTCCTCACCCACCTTCTCTTTGTGGATGACGTAATGATCTTCCTTGATGGCAACATTCGAGACTCTCGTTCTTTCTCGAACATTATCACTCTTTTCTCATCTGCCACTGGGATGCTTGCCAACCATTCAAAATACTCCATTATTCTCTCCAGAACTTCTATCCATGAATCCCATTTGGCCCTGTAGCTATTTCCTTATAGCATCCATCTCTTAGACCTCAGCCTCAAATATCTGGGGTTCCGGATCAAGCCTCTCAGCTCAAAGATTGCGGACTGGGTCTGGCTAGTTGCAAAATTGGAGAAGCACCTCAATATTTGGAGCCATAGGCATCTCTCAAGAGCAGGCAGACTCGTTCTGGTAAAGGCTGTCCTGGAAGCTACCCCGGTCTTTTGGATGGCATTAGCCTGGATCCCGCACAGCATCTTGGCCAGGCTACAACAAACTTGCAATAGATACCTGTGGAATGGGAATCAGGAAAAGCACATATTTGCTTGGGTTGGATGGAAGAAGATCGCCACTCCAAAGAAATGGGGTGGATGGGGGCTTAAAGATCTCCCTACTTTCGCTCAAGCCCTTGCGGCTAAAATGGGGTGGACCTTACTCACTGGAAACAACCTCTGGACATATATTTCATATTACAAATATATCTGGCCCCTCAATATCTTGGATTGGATTCGCCTCCCTACCTGGCCAAAATCTGGTATATCACCAGTTTGGAAAGCGCTTCTTAACTCTATGACTCTTATCAGGGATAATCTGGTATGGAAAATCAATGATGGAACACAGGTCCGTATTGGTCTGGATCCTTGGAATGGTAGCGGCGGTAGGCACATTCTTCCTGAAGCACTCATCCGACATCTTCACTCACAGGGGATTAAAGTTCTGGCTGACATTGCTGATCCACAAAACACTTCCATTTTTTAACAGCGCTGGAAAAATGCAAATCAGATCAATATACCACCACTCTGGCATCAGGACTGGTTGGCATATATCAATGCATTATCAGAATCGCATATAAGGATCAAACAAGGGCAGGATGAGCTAGTATGGTATCATTCGGAGAACGGAGTATACACCCCAAAGTCTGGCTATCACACTCTGATATCGCATAAGGTTCCAGACACAATCTCTTTTTGGTGGAACTCTATTTGGAAACTCACCGCTCCCCCCAGATAGAAGCTATTTTTCTGGTGTATCTTAAAGGGTGTTGTCCCTACTGGGCAATACCTCATGCGTCGTGCAGTCTATGGACCGACCTGGTGCACCCTGTGCAAACATAACTCCGAAACGAGCGTTCATTTGTTCTTAAACTGTTCTGCGCTATCGTCTATATGGAAATCTATAACATCCTCTATTTAACACACCGGAAAATGGGAGGGTGTTATAGACATTTTTGTGCCTTACAGCATAGAGCATGAAATGTCAATAATCTAAGGGATCCAAAGTCCCTAAACAAGTTGTTCTTACCCTTAGAGGAACAAGGTCAGCAAACCACAGCACTACAAATCAGTTCTCCACTGAAAAACACTCAAAAACAGGACAATTCTAGATCAAAGCAGCTGCTCCGAAGGCTACCTGCGCTGCATAGCAGGTGCAAAAAAGGCTACCTGTGTTGCATAGCAGGTAGAGCAAAGGCTACCTGCGTTGGGCGTACTTGGACATGTGGAGGAATCTTTTTCTCAAAGTGCCAGTGCCCAGGAAGCTTCCAAAAAGACACTTGATCATAAGATTCGCCTAATAATGAGTTAAGAGCTTCTAAAACTCCAAGTGGAAGACAGAAACTCCAAGTGAAGAACTGAAGAACAACTGGAGTTGAAGAGAACAACAAGTCACACATCAAGCTGGCTTATCTTCACTCCAAAACTCTATATAAGGATCTCATCCCATGGGATCTGAAGGGCGGAATTCAGTGCAAAGAATCGCTGTTGGTTTGCAGTTGAGAGTATTGGGTGATTGCTTGAGGGAGGTGAAGAAGAGATTTCTCTTCGTCGGGAAGGTGATGCTGGATTGGACCTCGCATGGTTGTATCACCGCC
The DNA here is from genome assembly GCA_031772625.1 of Pinus tabuliformis. Taxonomy (NCBI): domain Eukaryota; kingdom Viridiplantae; phylum Streptophyta; class Pinopsida; order Pinales; family Pinaceae; genus Pinus; species Pinus tabuliformis. Next base: position 40,994,003 of record CM062816.1, on the reverse strand, counting down.
TGAACCTTACTTCCATATATTAATAAAGCATTTGAGGTTCTTCTATTCGCATGTGTTTCAATGATGTATTGTCTTACTTGCGTTTTTTATTTATGCTAATCCTTGAATCATTTATGCATGCATGCTTCTCGTAGTTTCCTTTTCTTGTCTTATTTGCAGGATCTCGTGTAGCTGGGCCCGTGAAAAGACTTGGAGCTGGGAGCAAGAGGCAAAAAAAGGAGATTGGATCGACCATTTGCGCAAGAAATCGGTAAGTGGATCTCTTCCTTTTATCTCTTGCATGTCATAAAGAAGAAACTTTAGATAGCTTTGCTTTCAGCTGTTGCTAAGGAACTGTCACCCTTAGAGTGGGTTAGGGTCATTCCGAGTTGGATACTTTCCCCCACAACAGACTGGCGACTCCGCTGGGGATCGTGTCTTATTGGTAGCTTGTGTTTCTTGCTATTCATTTCTTAAACAAAAGAGTACCGAATCGAACTGCATTCGAGTCCTTCGAATGCAAAGTAGAGGGGCAGCTACTCTTGCCCAGTGCTGGGCATGTTTATGATTTGAAGAGCTGATCCATAAGGACTCTTTTTTGCTCTTTGTGATAGTGTTCATCTTCCTTTAATCATCCTCTAGTGTATACTTGACTGACAGCCTCTGATTTGGCCAAAAACTGCTCATTTTTGAGCAAACTGTGAGCCGGAATCTGAGAGAGACGAGAGTTGTCTCATCAGTGCAGCTGCAACAAAGGCTACCTGCACTGACAACGCAGGTCCCGAAGGGGCTACCTGCGCTGCATCTCAGATTGACAGTGCAGCACCTGCGCTGATCCAGTTTTGCCTTGTGCAGCTGGGATTACCCACTGTCTGTTGCCCAGTTTTCAGTATTGTTTTTGCAGCCTGTTGTCAACCTGTATACCCAGCTGAAACCACTTCTCTTTGCCTTCATTCCTCCTCAGTTGTATGAAGAAACCGTGATTGTTCTTATTGTATTTCTTGCTGTCATTCACTGTTTCCCATAGCGAAAGCGAACTAGTCTTGCTATGACCTCTTGGATCTAGACCTGTGATAAAGTGTCGTTGTGATTCTAAGAGCTAGTTTGTTGCTGTTCATAGCTGCTTGAGCATTTTCTTTCGTTATATGGTTCGAATTTCAGTATTTCTTGTGTTGAAACGAGTGAATCTTAAGGTGTTCTTTTGATTATTGGACAAAACTTGTTTGCTTACGCTTGAAATCGAATTCGAAATTATACAACAACTTTATTTTTGTATACATCAACATTAAGGAAGAAGAAAAGAAATACTTGCATTGTGCATGTGCATTTTGACAGTTTGCATGTCGATTTAGGAAAAGTGCATCAGTGTGTGCTCTATGATCTGTTTGAAAAGATGATGTCTTTCTTTTCCTTCAGTAGTTAAGGTTTTCATAAGTTGAAAGAATTGAAAAAGCTTGCTTATCATTCTTAGACTGCATTTAGGAGTTGTCTCATACATCACGTGGTGATCCATAAAGGCAAACTGCTAAACAAGATCAACCTAAAAAGAACTGAATTTATCTAACAACGCTTTGAAACATAACAAAACACAGTAGAGGTCTAGGTAGAGACGTGAACCGACGTCGTTAAACATAGTGACTGTCGATCTCTACGAAGGTGGGTGATTCCTCCTGAGGGACGATAGCACTAATACGGACTTGTGCCCCCGCGTACCGTCGCGTATATTGGGGGACCCCTATAGGAACAAAGCCTTTATCCATAGGAAGCCGTGTCGGCCGCCCTACTGACCGCGATGCAGTGAACACAACATTCACGAAGATCGACCACTCGTACCGTAAAACGTATTCTGTGGTTTCGCGAAAGGTTTGGCACACCCTTGCCTAGAACTCCAAAGTAGTTTCTTTTGGCCTTTTTCAAACTCTATAACTGAAAAAGTCCATCCGAGCATTTGTCACTTCGGGCTCGTTAATACATCGAAGGAGACTAGAGTCATCTTTAGCTTTTTTTCGACTCTTAAAACATGAAAAAGCAAGTTGTGTCTTAAAAGCGTCTAAAATTAATTCAAATTCGAAAACACATTTTACCCTGTGCATTGTTGGTTGATCAAGTAATCCGCAATCGTGGAAGAAAATCAATCGATGAACCATCGTTCGCGGAGGAACACAAGACAAACGTCTTTGTCCCCGGAATCGAAAACAACGCGGGCAAAGCGACCTCGTTCAACTGGTTCCAAATCTCCTGTCAAAGTTAGAACAAGTGTTCCAACGACATCTGAGGTTCCAATTACTCCAAACATTTCTGGAAACCCTGCCCCTATTGAAGAAGTTCAACAGCCCCAGAAGGACAGTAACACTGATCCTAGTCTAAAAGCAAATACTTTTGTTACTGAATCAGGTCCATCAGTGATCGGTTCAGAGAGTCTTGCTCCTCAAACAACTGTCGCTGTCGAAACAACCCCTTCTTCGGCACCAGAAATATTCTACGGACCTGACGGTCTTCCTCTTCCACCCTGTCTGATCGCAATAGAAGAGATTGTAGAAGATCCGCAAGCAACTACTCCAACACATTTTGGAGCAGGGATCACGCTACTTCCTACTGCATCAGAAGCTAGCCTGTCACCCAGAGAAGTTCCTGAAGAATCAATAGGAAATCTATTGGATAGACTCAAAATGTCAGAATAACCGTCAACATCTAGGACTGTGCCAAATGATACAGCGACAACAGAACTCCCTGCAGTCATTCCGACAATGTTCGTCGGCGTACCATCTGTCCCTAACTCTCAACAGATGGAGGGGGTCCCTTCGGGGGCCATGACGACAGTATGGTCTGTTCCTGTTTGTTCTCCCGGGATAATACCCGGTAACTCCTATGTTGGAACTCAACAGATTGATCCTTTTGGAAATCAGTTTGGGCAATCCGGTCCTCGAGGTGTAATAAATCCTCTCGGTTTCGAACCACCACCGTATGGGGGGCAACATGCCTTTTCATTACCCCCTCCGGGAGGTTACCCATACGAGAGTTCACAACCATACTCAGGTTATACTGGAATAACTACAAGTGGTTGGATACCTATGCTACCCCAACAACCAAGAGTTGTGTATTCTATGCAACAACAGATGCCTGTGACGAACATCCCGACGACACCAGCAATTGTGATTGTGTCGCAAGTTCAAACGATACCTGTTGCATGTCAACCTCAGTTTTCTTAGGTTGTAATGCAACAACCCTTTGACCCTGCAACCCAACCACAATCGCCGACTGGCGGGGCGACACAAGCACAAACGGGTACCCTTACCCCTCATCTTGGCCCAGTGGTAAGCATTGCACAACAACCAATGGTATCACAACCATGGTTGGTGCAGTATCAACAACCGCAGTTCCAGCAAGTGTACCAAGGTACCGAGCAGCAAATTTTTGCGAACAATGGACAACCGTACCTACAATACGGTCAAAACCAACCACTCTATGGTGAAGTAGTCCATCAACCGTATCAATCATATCAGCATCAATTACATTATGCTGGTATGCAAAGACCAACTGCTCAGGCGATTCCATCGTATCCTGGGTACGCTTCACCTAACCTGAGTCAACAGCTGCCATTCGTGGCAACTTTGGAGTTACCCGACTTACATCGGTTGACAAACGATCTGATTGCCTACGTCCCTTGGTGGCCGGCGATTCCTCACAAACTTCCCTCCGACATTCCTAAATTCAATGGAAACCCGGGTGAAGACCCGTCGAATCACGTCATGACCTTTCATCTGTGGTGTTCATCGAACACTCTGAACGATGATTCGATAAGACTTCGCCTCTTCCAGAGGACATTGACAGGTCCGGCGGCCAAATGGTATATAGAATTGCCAAGAGCCTCTTTCGACAATTTCATTTCCTTAGCCACGACTTTCTTAACCCACTTTCAATTACCTATCAGGTATGAAACAGGAACCGAGATACTGACCAACTTCAAACAGACGACAGCTACTCACATATCTGATCATATACATGAGTGGCGTCGTCGACGTAGGATGGTGAAAACATACGTTCCTGATCAGCTATTAGCTGAATGGTTTATAAAGTCATTACTTCCGGCTATAACGAAGGATGTGGCCAAGGGGGGAGTCGTAACAGAGGAGCAGGTCATTGCTCGTGCTCAATATTTAGACTTGGTATATACTCAGTCGGGCACGCTCTATGACAAAATACCTGATGCCCCCAGACCTGAATTTTCAATTCCTCCCCCTCCTAAATCGAATATTGACTCTCATGCCGGAGATGGCGTGATTGGCACTGCAAGCGCGAAGTCGAGAAAGGCTTCACCTCAGAAATCCCGTAAGACTTCAGATCGAAATGCCCATGAAGAGATTCTTGCTTCGGAAGTAAATGCCATATCAGCAGATAAAGGCAAAGAAACCAATCAACCAGGAAGCAAGAAGAAGCAAAACAAAGGGAAGAAGAAGCAACAGGATGGTCCGTCACCTGAAAAAGCTTCTTCTAACTCTCCTGAGAAAGGGAAAAAGAAATGGCCCTGTATGATATGTGACGAAGATCACAAGACACCAGATTGTCCATACAAAGCTGAGCTCAAGAGATTCTTTAAAAGTCCAAAGAACCCAGCTGTGTTGACGGATCCATTTCCCAATCCAGGTCAAAATATGGTTGATAGTGGAAATGCTTCCCCGTCGCAAGTGCTGATGTTGTCGATCTCTAAGCAAAATGATGCTTTGATTTCGACAAGGAGCAAAGATTATGGGAATCCGCAACTGTCAAACGAAAAAGGTAAAGATCAACCTAGTAGTTCGACAACAACTTTGACAGAAGTTGTCCCACCCATAATGCCAGAATTAACGATAAAACCACCTAAGGGTGTAGTACACAAGTCGACGTTTAATCCTCGTGCCAGAGCGGCGCAACATTATAACATAGTAGAAGATTTGGCTCAATCGCCATCCGCTATGTCGACTCTAGAAGTACTACAAAATTGTCCATCCCAAAGGCAGGCATTGTTATCGGCAATAGGGGGGGTTGATCCTAAGGATTCCAATCTTGTGTCCTTTGATCACAAAGGGTATGACCCTCAGTTACCAGCTCAGCTAGCTTTCCTGATTCAAGTGAAGGCCCTCAACAAAACTGTTCACAGAACAATTATTGACGAGGGGGCATCGACATGTATTATGTCAATGAGCTGCTGGAAAACGCTAGGGTCACCAACCTTGTCGAGATCTTCGACAACACTAAAGGCTTTCGACGGTAGGACATATACCCCTTACGGTATCCTAAGTAACTTGAAAGTTGAACTAGGTGGAAAAACAGTAGAGATTGATGTTGAAGTCATAGATGGAAATCTAGATTACAACATCCTACTGGGAAGACCATGGATTTATGCCATGGCAGCTATCGTGTCGACTTATTTTAGGAAGATCGCTTTCCCGTTTGAAGGAGGGATTACGGTCGTCGACCAACAAAACTTCCTCCTTAATGGTTCACAAGTTACGGGAAGCATTCCCATGATCCATGAAAGCGACCATTCAATTCAAGATATAGGAGTAGGCCTGTTGAAAGACCCCACGATGATGGGTACTTTCTCGCTACCAAATCATATGTACATAGGAAATGTACCATTGGTGGCTACCTGCAACATGATATCTTCCACGAAAGTCGCAAAAGATAAAGTCGTCATGGATCGGGCAATGGTGTTGCACCCGAGCCCAATCGAAATATTGTAGCAATCAATGTTTCAGGCATGGGAGGCGAGCCCAAATAAATGCTCGTCAAGTGTTTGGGTAGATAGGTCAGGAGAATGTGGTACCCCTTTGGATCCTTGGTCACGAGTGCATGCAAGTGACGAAGGAATCCTGCAGTCAATGTTGATTGAGGGGGCACCATGGGATGATAACCACCATCGTTCCCTTCCTCAGGAAGATACTCAAGGCGACCTCTATCACCCTTCAGTATTTGAGTTCCTAACAAATACTGTAAATACGGTGGATTCCGAGAGAAACCTATCCAATATAGAAGAGACTATAGCCATAGATATCTCGACAAAAACAGACATTGTAGAGAATATTTATGTTGGCAAAAGTTGTTCCCCTTCAGAACAAGAAATATATAAAGCTCTTTTCCGTGAATTTAGAGATGTCTTTGCTTGGTCATATGATGAAATGCCAGGCATTGACTCGAGTATCGTTGAACATGAAATTAAGATGTATCCTGATGTCAAACCGGTAAGACAACGGCTTCGGCAGGTGCACCCCAAGAAAGTCGTTGCTATTAAGGCAGAAGTTGAAAAACTCCTCCATGCTGGTTTCATCTACCCGGTTCCTCTAACCGATTGGGTATCGAATATTGTCCCTGTTATGAAGAAACAAGGAACAATACGAGTGTGCGTCGATTATAGGGATGTAAATCAAGCTTGTCCAAAGGAAAACTACCCTACACCCTTCATCGACCAGATAATTGATGAATGCACCGGATGTAAATCTTTTCGTTTATGGACGGATTTTCCGGGTATAATCAAATTAATATCCGCCCATAGGACCAGTCAAAGACTGCATTTATTTGTCCGTGGGGCACCTTCGCTTATCGAAAATTACCCTTTGGTTTAAAGAACGCAGGGGCGACGTTTCAGAGAGCAATGAATTATGCTTTCCATGACATCAAGAACATCGTTCAACCTTATCTCGACGATCTTCCGGCTCATTCGCAAAAGCGGACTGATCATCCGCATCATTTAAGAGCAATATTTCTACGTTGCCGACACTACAAGATAAGACTCAATCCGCACAAATGTGTGTTTTGCGTCGGTTCTGGTCGTTTGCTTGGCTTTATAGTCTCCAAGGATGGGATTTATCTCGACCCTTGCAAGGTGCAGGCAATCATTAATTTGCCTCCACCTTCGAACTTGCTTCAGATTCAGAAACTCCAAGGGAAAGCAAACTTTCTGAGGAGGTTCATTCCGAATTACGCAGAACTTGCTAAAGGTTATACCCGCCTCCTGAAAAAGGATGTACCTTTCGTCTGAGACCAGGTTGCACAAGCTTCCTTTGATGCTTTGAAAGAAGCGCTAGTCAAAGCATCATTAATGTACGCCCCAGACTATCTAAGGGATTTTAACCTGTATCTGGCTGCAGCAGATACGACCATTGCAATGGTTTTAGTTCAAGAAGTCGATGGAATTGAACACCCTATATATTATTTAAGTAAAAACTTAAATGATACGGAAAGTAAATATTCTCATGTTGAAAAGCTGGCATTAGCGGCTGTTCAAGCGATTCAAAGATTTCGACATTATGTCCTCTTTAGGAAGACCACTGTATTGTTAGATTGCAACCCCATGAATTATATACTGTCGCGACAGTTGCTTGGGGGAAAATATTCAAAGTGGATAGCTATCCTTCAAGAGTTTGATCTGGAATTTGTGAAATCCAAATCAAAGAAAGCTTTAGTTTTCGCAGAATTATTATGCGATCTCCCGTCATCGTACAACGATGAAACGTCCAAAGAATCGATCATGGACGAAAGTTTGTTTCTGATATCAGCAAGTGATGAGTGGTATGGAGATATAATAGTTTATCTCCAAACCCAAAAGTTTCGGCCAGACACCTCTCACTCAGAACAAAAACGCATTCGATACCAAGCAAAAGACTACATGATCGTCGGTGATACGCTTTACCGTCGTGGTGTCGATACGGTCCTGAGAAGGTGTCTAACCCATGAGGAGGCCGAAAAAGCCCTGAACGAATGTCATTCAGGCACCTGTGGGGGGCATCAATCTGGATATGCTACAACACAAAGAATCTTACGAGCAGGATACTTCTGGCCAACCATGTTCAAAGATTGCATAACCGCAGTTAGAAGTTGCCATGCATGTCAGATTTTTGATAGCAAAACCAGAAGACCCCCCGCTCCACTACAGCCAATAATAGTTGTGGGGCCTTTCGCCAAGTGGGGAATCGATTTCATGCAATGTAACCCCACCTCGACCGGGGGGCATGGGTATATTATAGTCGCAGTTGACTATTTTACCAAATGGGCCGAGGCGATGCCTACATTGGATAACACTGGTGAAACAACAGCCCTATTCTTTTTTAATCATGTAGTCGCCAGATTCGGCGTACCACAGGCCATAGTAACAGATCATGGATTGCATTTTCGCAATCACATGATGGTAGAATTAACTGCCAAACTAGGATTGTCTCACGACAGCTCTACTTCGTACTATCCGCAAGCTAACGGACAAGTTGAAGCGATCAACAAAGTCCTGAAGCGCATGCTGCAAAGGATGGTGGGAGTTCACAAAAGAAGATGGCATTTGATCCTGTACTCGGCTTTGTGGGCCTACCGAACATCGGTAAGGAATGCCACTGGGTTCACACCGTTTCAGCTGGTGTATGGCCTGGAAGCGATCCTACCAATCCAGTGTGAAATTTCGTCCCTTAAACTCGCAATTGATCTCCTCCCCGGAACCTCAGAAGAAGAAGCTCGTTTCTTGGAGTTAATCCAGTTGGATGAAACCCGTCGTGATGCCGCCTTGGCCAACGAAGCCCATAAGAAACGAGTCAAAGTGCAGTTCGACAAAAATGTCAAACCCCGTGTCTTCTCGGAAGGTGATTTGGTCTTGCTTTATGACCAAGAATCCGATAAATTGGGAGCTGGGAAATTCAAGTCCTTATGGATGGGCCCTTATATTGTTAAAAGTGTGTTAGCAAAAGGTGCCTACGAGTTGGTAGATTATGATGGAATTCCACTGGCGCAACCCCGCAACGGGTTGTACCTTAAGCGTTACTATGCCTAATAGTAACCTGTATGCTTTTGTTACATTTTTGTTTTCGCTAAAGCGTTTGTTCTGGTTTAAGTAATCCGCTTTTTACATTTATTGCAGATGTCAAATCCATGGGAACCGTGGGTTGGATATGCTGACGGAGCGAGTCGTAGTACGAGGAACCTATCCTCAGCAGCATGGGCCATTTTTAACCCAAGCGGCGAGTTAATGAGTTTCAGGGGGGTCTGTATTGGTCAATCAAAAAATAATATCGCTGAGTATAGCGCGTTGATAGAGCTCCTCTCTGATGCCATCACATGTGGCATACACCGGCTAGTCGTCAGGCTAGACTCACAGCTCGTGGTACTACAGCTCAATGGTACCTACTCTGTCCGAAATCCAGCTATTTATCGCAAGTTCCTAAGAGTTAAAATCTTGGAAATACAGTTTGATTTTATCCAATATCAACACATTTCCAGAAACTTAAACACATTAACCGACTCATTAGCAAATTATGTGTTAGATAGACATTTGCAAATTTGATAAAAAGAGAAGCATCATCGATGTTTCATACGTGGATCACATAAAAACTGGAATAAACCCCGAAAATCAAAAATATATATAATTGTTTACGGTTTACATATAATGTTTTGTAACCAAGACAAAATCGGTCATATGACCCCAAAACTCAAAAATGGCTAGGGGGCACCCTAGCCTAGTGATGCTCATGATAACATGCCACGGCCTGTGCGATCATGCGCAGAAGACGAGACCATCGTCTAGGAACACCAGCAGTATGTCGCTGCAATCGCAGGGGCAACTCGTCAATCCGTACATCCGGAATCTCGAAGGTAAGACCCTCGACCTGTTCCTGCACAGCTGCAAGAGTCTCGGCCAAGTCAAGGTCACGGAGAATAGCTCTCCCTGGAGCCTCCCCTGCTGGGGCAGCAGCCGGAACTCTCGGACGAACTGCTGGACGGACGGGGCCCACATCTGCATGCACACATGAGTTTGATTAGAGTCTTGATAGAATAAAGCACAAGGACATTATAAATATAAAAACAGTAAACAGTGATGAGGTCAAAATGTTTACCAAGATCACCCCACTGCTCGCCATCCGGTAGTACCAAATCCGGATCACCTCGGTAGTCCATGCCAATATATGGATACTCGGAAAAAGCCATATCCTGCCGCTCGAACCACCTAAAGAAGGCATCAGTAAAAGTAATCTTAGATTGACCTGCATGTCTAGCCATGTGGTCAACCCACCTCTGCATGCGTGGCTCAGTGGGAGATGGCAAGTCGAGGATAATGTACTGAGGTTGCATCAGGGGTATCTTCTCCAAAGCGAAGGCAGTCAAAACTGAACCAAAGCCAAAATTCTTCAGTCTCCTGTCCTTTACTTTGGTCAACTGGTTTTTCATCTGAACCAGAATTGCATCACACCAGTTAAAAACTTTCGGCTCAAGACATTCCAGGGCGTGCTGCACATATGACCTGTTGGCAACATGAGGGGATGCACTACCGGCCATCCTACAAATCGTGTACAGAATAGACCTAAGATATCTGTCAGTAACATCACAGATAGAAATCTTGCCGTCTCTGCTCGGCTGGGATCCCTCCCTGCAATACTGACGGATATAATCTTTCACGGAATCACTCCCTCGGGCCGAACCGGACAAGGAAATGGGGGCACCCCACCTTGACAACCCAGTCAAGAAGTAAATGTCCACTATGGTCAAAGGGATGGACTTGCCCCTAATCTGGAACACTTGGTTAACAGGATCCCAAGCATCAAGAAGGTACTGCAGTAAACGTATCTGTGCCCTCATGCTAGATATGCGGAAGAATTTTAGCAATCCACAGTTCCGCAACGCGCTCACGGTAACAGGATCATGGAGGGCAATCATGTCCTCCTCTTCATGCTCTCGTTCTCGCCACGTAAGAGTCATTCTGCTCCAATAAACTCTGCAAAACAAACAAGAGGAGGAGTAAGATCCCCGACTCAGTGAAGAAAATGGCAAAAATCTCATAAAAAACTGTGCAACCAAGATGTTTTCTGCGCCCAACGCAGGTAGGGAAGAGTCTCACCTGTGTTGGGAGACAAACTGCCTTTGGGAATGAGCACCCCCAACGCAGGTTTTGATATAGGGTACCTGCGCTGATGGCAGAGCGCCCTAGAGAAACCCCAGGGGCTCATGGGGGCAGGAAAACAAGCATGAAACTGAGAAATAAGACCATGAAAAGATAGAGCTAGGGTTTAGCTCCTACCTGGTGGAAACGGCGCTGAAAATCGTCCACGGAATCTTCCGAAATCAACTGGTGAAAAATCAAGAGGAAGAGGCACCTCCAAAGCTCCAACAAACCAAATGCACATGAAATGGTAAAATGAGAGGTAAAAACATCTTTTAAATTGCTTTTTACGTAGATCAAAGTAAAATATTAGTATTTTTACTTCATGTTATCCATTTCTAACAAGTTTGTTGCAACAAATTGATGAAAACAGTACTATCTCTGGAAAAGAAAAACTAGTCATGGTAAAATATGAATTCGACCTTATCAAACGAGCAGTTTTGGCAAGATTCATGCTCGTTAAAAAATAAACGCGAGATCCGAGCAGTTTTAATGCGGAAATTCATGCTCGTTAAAAAATAAACATAAGCTTGTGAGCAGGCTTCCCCCAGTGTTCAAGCTCATTCAGAAAAAATGAACCGGTAAATAACCATTTGAGACCGTAAATTCATCAGCCATAAAAGCCTTGGTCATGTTTGTGCACCGTCACCTCCACTTTTCATTTGGCCGATCATTCACATCCACTTGATTGTTTACCTATTTTGAGGAACAGCTGCGAAGAGTGATCCCACTTAGCCATCCTTGTAATACTGCCGTGATTGGAAAATTCCAACCTGTACCTGGAATCTGTTGCTATCCCTTTTTATCACTCGTTCCTCAAAAGACGAGTCTTCTTTGAGCTCTTTTCACTGACTCGTAAAAAATGAAAAGTTTGACGAGTTTTGGCCTTCCAGCTCGTTAAAAGGACCGGAAGAGCTATCCCTCCTCTAGATTTTAATCTTTTTGGACCTGAGGGATTATTGCACAAAAAGATCGAGCCCTTGTCTAGTTCGGCTCGATAAAGATATCGAACATTCATCCCTTCTGTATTGTTTTATACTTTTTCGGACTTAAGGGATTAGATGACGAAAAAGGACCCCTGGAGTCTACTTTATGTACACTTTTCAGACTCTCTAAAAATGAAAAGGACCGAGTTGTCTTTGTCGCTGGGCTCGTTAAAAATATTAGATAGCGACAAACTTGCCTTTAGACAAGAACGAGTTTCCCTATCGCTAGGCTCGTTAAAACATAGCGATGGGCTTGCCCGAAGGGCAGGTTATAGATCAAGCATATGTTATCCTCCTCAAGCTTGACAAAAATAAAGAAGTACTGGTCAGAAATGACTGGGGAAAAATTGGGAAGAACCTCAAAGCTTAATGGTAGCAAGTCGCTCTTGAACATGACACTTTTGCCTCCGTAAATATCGGGTTGGGTTATTATCATTCACCGGTCCCTTCACCATGGTCTCGCCATACCATCCATACATGGGGTAATGCTACCGATCCATCTCATCAGTGTCGTTATATGTTCAAGAGATGTCATTCAGAAAGTGTCAACCGGGTCCCATCCACTACCGTACATCATCTTTCATCCTTCCATGACCGCCACCCTGAATCATATTCCACAGATCGTTTTCACCAATCATCACTAGCTCTGTTTCGTGTCACTGATGTGGGATTCATTAAGGCCCTCCTTTGACGGATCACTTCTTGTCGACATCAGCTCATTATCCAAGAAGTTGATCTAGGAACACCCCCTCAGTACTTTGAAGCTTGCATGCCTCAATGGCAAGTTTCTCACTCCCGGCGATAGGTATACATTAATGACCTTCGACCAGGAGACTTTGCGTGGTGTTCGACGTCAGATCCTATATATTCACACCACGTGAATTGTGCTTCAGTACCTTGAGGGTCATCATCATTATCGGTGATTCCTCTCGCGCTTGTTAACAATTTACATTATTGACTGGTAATCAAGCGATGTCTTTCCATGTTCGACTTCAAGAAATTCTCACATGGATCGACTTGTACTAAAGTGAAGATCGGACAAGTTTGAAGACCCCGGATCTAGTTTCATCCATCCGGGCTGCGATATATATTCAGGAGATAAAAACATAGACATGTGCAGCAGATGATTATCCTACTAAAAGGATGATAATTAAAAGCAGAGAATTATCCGTCTATTATCAGACGATCGTCTGTTTATGTACAGCAAATGTATTTATAAAGCTGAGCATGGGAAATGCCTGCCTCAGCTAGATCATGAAAAGAAAGTATGAAAAGATAATGTATTGTATTGTATTTTGTTACAGGTCACCTCCCGACGATTTGAATGAACTTCGGATCCTCCTAATAAAGCATTTCACCCGATGAACGACCTCATACTTTAGGGGGCAACTGTTATAGACATTTTTGTGCCTTACAGCATAGAGCATGAAATGTCAATAATCTAAGGGATCCAAAGTCCCTAAACAAGTTGTTCTTACCCTTAGAGGAACAAGGTCAGCAAACCACAGCACTACAAATCAGTTCTCCACTGAAAAACACTCAAAAACAGGACAATTCTAGATCAAGGCAGTTGCTCCGAAGGCTACCTGCGCTGCATAGCAGGTGCAACAAAGGCTACCTGCGTTGCATAGCAGGTAGAACAAAGGCTACCTGCGTTGGGCGTACTTGGACATGTGGAGGAATCTTTTTCTCAAAGTGCTAGTGCCCAGGAAGCTTCCAAAAAGACACTTGATCATAAGATTCGCCTAATAATGAGTTAAGAGCTTCTAAAACTCCAAGTGGAAGACAGAAACTCCAAGTGAAGAACTGAAGAACAACTGGAGTTGAAGAGAACAACAAGTCACACATCAAGCTGGCTTATCTTCACTCCAAAACTCTATATAAGGATCTCATCCCATGGGATCTGAAGGGCGGAATTCAGTGCAAAGAATCGTTGTTGGTTTGCAGTTGAGAGTATTGGGTGATTGCTTGAGGGAGGTGAAGAAGAGATTTCTCTCCGTCGGGAAGGTGATGCTGGATTGGACCTCGCATGGTTGTATCACCGCCTGAACCTTACTTCCATATATTAATAAAGCATTTGAGGTTCTTCTATTCGCATGTGTTTCAATGATGTATTGTCTTACTTTCGTTTTTGATTTATGCTAATCCTTGAATCATTTATGCATGCATGCTTCTCGTAGTTTCCTTTTCTTGTCTTATTTGTAGGATCTCGTGTAGCTGGGCCTGTGAAAAGACTTGGAGTTGGGAGCAAGAGGCAAACAAAGGAGATTGGATCGACCATTTGCGCAAGACATCGGTAAGTGGATCTCTTCCTTTTATCTCTTGCATGTCATAAAGAAGAAACTTTAGATAGCTTTGCTTTCAGCTGTTGCTAAGGAACTGTCACCCTTAGAGTGGGTTAGGGTCATTCCGAGTTGGATACTTTCCCCCACAACAGAGGGCGATGATATTAATCGAACCTGGGAAACTTGGTTTTACCATCACAAAAACTCCAAGCTACAAAGCCTGCCTATCATTATTTGTTGGTACCTATGGCTTGCACGAAACCGAATGATCTTCGAAGATAAACCTGTGCACTAGCCGCATCTTACTGCCAAAATCATATCGGCCTTCCATGAGATGCCTGAGCCGCCACAACCTAAGGTTCAAAGACCCCGTGACCCTCCACATATAGATCATAGCACCCCATGGGTATTCTTCGATGGTGCAGCCCAACAGCAGGGCTGTGGGGGAGGTTTTCTACTATTCATCAATGATCAGCATTTCTACAAAGCAAAAATGGGGTTGGGAGCTGGCACAAATAATTTTGCTGAGATCATTACCCTCCATCATCTCTTGCATTTTGCATTGGGGCACAATTGCATGCATATTCATATATATGGAGATTCGAAAATTGTCATTGATTGGTTTAAAAATAATACTGTTTGCCACACACACACTCTCAGCAACATTTTGGATGATATTAATTTACTGAAGGCACAATTTATTGACATCACTTGTCAACATATCTACAGGGAACACAACAGCAGTGCCGACCAACTATCCAAGGAGGCCACGACACTTCCCAGAGGAGAGTGGATGATACAGGAGCAGCGAGGAACAAATGCATACCAATACTACCACCGCCCATACATAGATGCACACTATCACAGGGCAGCCAGCCCATGAGATACAGATCTGAAAATGATACTTTTTTGGAACTTTTTTGTACATAGATGATAAAAATTTTAACCTGAAGCCCTGCGTGGCAATCTGTATATATATAACTGATAACAAAGAACATCCTGCATGATGATTTTTGCTACTGAACAGACATAATTGATATATAGCCACCCACATGTGGCAGAAGAACATACAACATATGCAAAATGCATCTACAATATGTAATTTTTCTAAGTTAATGAAATATTACGATTTTTCCAGTGGAAAAAATACAAGGACCATTGCCCGGTTTTCATAAATTAACTCACAGGAGGAGGAAATATGACCTTAAAGCTCGAAGCGCAAGTACGAACTAGCGCGACACCACCTTTGTGGCGCACGATTTGTCAAATATCAAGAAAACATGCCATGGACAATTGTCACTTATTACAGAAGTATACACAAAATTTGCAACAATTGTTCTGCAACTTTTGTAGGTTAGTGGGACACGATGAGTGCACTTGTAGAAGATATGATTTAATAATGGATAGAACTCCCACCTGCAGAGTCCAAGCTGAAACACGACCCCTTAACCAAAATGCAAGAATGGGGCAAAGAGGATTTCAGCGGCGTGAACAAGGCCGAGGCGGAGGAGGACCAGGAAGAGGTCGCAGACAGTTGATATGCTACAATTGCGGAGGGCCAGGACATTACATTATTCCCATGATTACATGAAGCCAATGCACTTGTCGTGTTTGTATTGAACCTTGTTTAATCATGATACAGAGGATTGTCCCATGCTGGTAGCTAGGATACGTGACAAAGGAGCGCTACTGCCTCCCCTGACTGAGAACTTGCAGATGATGAGGTTTGAGCTGTGCAAGGAAGGTCCAAATGTGAACATTGTACTCCAAAGTGGAATCGTGACGGGAGATGAAAAAGGAAAATAGACAGAAGATAGTACTTGGGTTCACAAAGCTCCGATGAAAGAAGCATAGTTTGATTTGGAGCGCACTCGAGAAATCTTCATGGAAGCTAATAAGAGCTTCACTGATGCCTCCACTTCAGGAAGAAAAGATAACCCGGAGCGAAAGATGGACCCATCTATGCTCACAACGTTCCTGGAAACATGTATGAAGCTACTATGCAACAATAGAATGGTGAAAGGGTTACAGGAACTCATTAACAGATGCGATGGGACCGTGCGAGGAGAATCGTGCATAGTCAAGAAAATTAGAAAACATAAAACAAGGATGGAAAGAGAAGTGAGACTTACTGCACAGATCAGAGAATATGAGATGGATCAAGTCATCCTGGATTTAGGGTCAGATGCGAATGTTCTTCCTAAATAGAGATGGGAGCGAATGGGGAGACCTGCACTACAATGGTCTCCAATTCAGCTAAGGATGGCGAACAAGCAGAAAATAATAGCCATGGGCCGATTGCAAGGAATAACTGCGGATATTAAGGAAGCGAGCGTACTCATAGAATTTGAAGTGATAAAGATTGTTGATGACAGGAATCCCTACCTAATGCTCTTAGGAATTGATTAGGCCACTTACATGAATGAGGTGATCAATCTGAAAAAGTGAAAAAATGATTTTTCAAAAGAAGTCACTATGCGTAATTGTACCCCTTGACCCTGCTGAAGGATTGCGCTACACGGACCTGGTGTGTGACTATTGTTAGAAAATTATATATTACGGAGAAATGGAACACATAAAATATTGCAAAAATATACACACAGAAAACGCACAAAACAAGAGAGACACAAATATACATGGTTCACTCAGTTTGGGCTACGTCCACCCCAAACAGCTAGTCCTTCCTTTCTATTATCCAGCAAAATGAAGAGACACAACCTACATCAAATCTGCTGTAATATCCTTTGTTTTCTCTCACAGTCTCACCTCTCTGTTTCTCGGTCACAGAATACACATCTGTATCTCAACCTCAAATACAATACCCTCATACAAAGAGAGGGGTTTCCTTATAGCGAAAAAAACCCTAAACAAAACATAAGTTCTACCATCAAATCATCTGCCTAATGAACGGCCCAGATTGAATATAAATTACTATACTTTTACAAGGAAATTTTACATTTGTTTTTAGCTTCGGGGGCACCGTTGGCCCCCCGGACCCCCCAGCCGGGGGGATCGGCCCCCCCCGAACTGCCACGGGGGGGACAAGTCCCCCCCGCACCCACCCACGTGGAGGGGTGTACAAACTTCCTGGGGTATACATCCGGCTGAAACAAAGACCTCTGAACAATCATGCTCCACACACAACAATCTCCCTCTTGGAGAATGATTGTAGAAACTCCACCGCTGCTTCATTTGCTGGACAATGACTCCTCTTTGGACCTGGATGTTTCTCATCTTCATCGTCATCCTTGAAGACTAATTGAAACTGAGCATATTCCTAGTTTCTCCCTGGTTACAACTTTTGTTAGCATGTTTGCAGGATTCTGGCTAGTGTGTATCTTTTCCAGCTTCAACTCTCCATCTTCCAACATTGATCGTATGAAATGGTACTTGAGCTGTATGTGTTTAGTCCTGGAATGAAATGCTGAGTTCTTTGCAAGATGAATGGCACTTTGGCTATCACTGTGTAACGTGCCCTTATCATGCTCCTTACCCAATTCACCCATAAACATTTGTAACCAAATCATTTCTTTACTAGCCTCTGTAGCAGCAACATACCCTGCTTCTGTTGTTGAAAGTGCAACAACACTTTGGATTTTTGAAACCCAACTGACAGCTGTTCCTCCAATAGTAAATACATATCCTGTAGTGCTTCTCTCGTTATCTCTATCACCTGCCATATCTGCATCAACGTATCCCTGTAGAGAAATGTTTGCCCCACCAAAGCATAATGCTTGATTTGTGGTACCTTTCAAATATCTGAGAATCCATTTCACTGCCATCCAATGTTCCTTTCCTGGATTGTTCATGTACCTGCTTACAACTCCCACTGCATGTGAAATATCAGGCCTTGTGCAGACCATTGCATACATTAGGCTTCCAACTACTGATGCATATGGAACTTTAGACATATAATCCATGTCTTCTTGGGTCTTTGGGCACATTTCCTTCCTAAGTTTGAAATGGCTAGCAAAAGGTGTACTAACTGGTTTTGCATTGTGCATGTTAAATCTTTTCAACACCTTTTGTATGTATTCATTTTGAGACAATGTTAATTTATGATTTTTTCTGTCTCTAGTTATTCTCATACCAAGGATTTGTTTTGCAGCTCCCAAATCCTTCATTGCAAATGAATTTTCCAATTTTCTTTTGAGAACATTTATTTCCTGCATGTTAGATCCTGCAACAAGCATGTCATCTACATACAATAATAATATAATATAGCTGCCATCATTTTTCTTTTTCAAATAAACACAATGATCAGAGTGACATCTAGTATAACCTTGTTCAGACATAAACTTATCAATTTTTAGATACCACTGCCTTGCAGTCTGTTTTAAGCCATACAAGCTCTTCTTCAACCTGCACACTAGTTTCTCCTTCCCTTTCACCTCATATCCTTGTGGCTGTTGCATATATATCTCTTCCTCCAAATCCCCATGGGGAAAGGTTGTCTTTACATATAACTGCTCAAGATGCAAATCTTCAGCTGCTATAAGACTTAAAATAGTTCTGATTGAAGTCATTTTAACAACAGGAGAAAATATTTCATCGAAATCAATACCTTTCTTCTGTGCAAACCCCTTCACCACAAGTTTAGCTTTATACCTCTGTTTTCCTCCATCTTCTTCTTTCAGCCTGTAAACCCATTTATTCTTCAATGTAGTTTTTCATACAGGCAACCTGACTAGATCCCAAGTCTGGTTATGCATTAAGGAGTCCGTCTCTTTTTCCATGGCTACCTCCCACTTCTTCCTGCTTTCAACCTGCATTGCTTCTTCATAAAATTCGGGTTGACCGGAATCAGTCAACAATAAATAATATAATGAAGGAGAGTATCGTTCAGGGGGTCTACTTATCCTGGTAGATCTTCTAACACCTCTTTCAGGTGTTTGGGGGTGCCTGTTGCTGTTGTTGATTATTATTATTTTTAGGCACCTTTACCTTTTCACTGATTTCATCAAGAACTGTGTATTCCTTGTTTTCTTTTTCCTGTTTCTTTTCCTGCAACTGATTATTATACAAGACCTTTTCATTGAATATTACATCTCTTCTCCTAATGATTTTGTGATTTTCGTAATCATATAAGCGATAACCAAAATCATTAACACCATATCCAATAAAGGTACATTTCTTTGACTTTGCCTCAAGCTTTGTTTTATTTTCTTTATTAATATGGACAAAGGCCTCACAACCAAAAGGCTTTAAAAAAGAGTAGTTTACCTTTTTACCTGTCCATGCTTCCTCTGGAACACCACCATCCAAGGAGTTTGAAGGCCCTCTGTTTATTAGATAAACATCAGTATCTACAGCATCTGCCCAAAACTGTAAAGGAAATCCTGCATGCAATCTCATGCACCTTGCACGCTCCATGATTGTTTTGTTCATCCTTTCTGACACACCATTTTCTTGTGGTGTTCTTGGAACTGTCTTCTCTCTGCGAATTCCATGCTCTGAACAGTACCTATCAAACTCTTTGCTGCAATATTCACCTCCATTGTTTGATCTAAGACACTTCAATTTCTTTCTTGTCTCAATCTGAACCAAAGCTTTCCATTTCTTGAAAGTATCAAATACATCAGATTTATTCTTAATACAATAAATCCAAGTTTTTCTAGTTGCATCATCAATAAAAGTAACATAATAATGAGAGCCACCGAGAGATGATACCTGAGCAGGTCCCCATATATTTGTATGCACAAGCTCTAATTTTTTCATTCTTCTTTTCTTTCCCAAATTTGAGAAATCTGACTCTCTTCTGTTTTCCATAAATGCAATTCTCACAGAAGTCCAAATCAACATTCTTCAAACCCGGAAACAAATTCCTTGAGTGAAGAATCTTCATCCCCTTTTCACTCATGTGTCTGAGCCTATGATGCCATAATGATGCATCTGCTCCTTTGGAAGTTAAAGCACTAATAGAGTTAGAAATACCATTGCATAAATACAATGTACCAACCTTTTCGCCTTTTTCTATTACCAGGGCTCCTTTGGTGACCTTCCAAGCTTTATCTGTGAAAGTTGTCACACAACCTTCACCGCCTAACTGCCCTGTTGAAATCCGATTTTTCTTTAGATCTGGAACATGCCTTACCTCCTTTAATAGCCATTGGTTTCCATTTTGCTGTTTTACAAGAACCTTACCCATTCCAACGATTTTACAGGGTTTATCATCACCCAGACGAACTTGTCCAAAATCTCCATGAACATAGTCATGAAAGTATTTCTTATCAGGTGTGGCATGGAATGAAGCCCCTGAATCTACCACCCAGGAATCAGTAATATTTTCGAAAGAAAGAATCAAAGCATCTTGTAACACCTCACCTGTCACATTTGCTTCATGATTGTTTTCTTGCTATGCATCTCCTTCTTTTCCCTTCCGAGATCTACAGTCTTTCTTTAGGTGTCCTTTCTTTCCACATTTCTAGCACACTATCCCCGATCTGGACTTGGATCTTCCTTTCCTTGATTTACTGCGATATCCTGAGCTCTTTCCTCTTTCCATTTTTCTTCCTCTAGACTCTGCACTTAAAGCATTTCCCGATGTCTCACCAGAGCTTTTCCGTCGCATTTCCTCGCTAAGGATAACACCGACAACATCATCAAAATTTAAAGTACTATATCCAGAAACAGAGTTACTAATGGGACAAACACCTTTTAGGCTTGTCTATGGAGTAGAAGTTGTAATGCCTATGGAATACATGATGCTTATCTTCCGCATAGCAGTGCTCACAGGTATGACGAATCATGGAGCCCTTGAGGAGAGTCTCGCACAGTTGGAGGAGCTCGAGGAAGAACGATTGTTGGCTGGATTTCACCAATAGGTCCAAACGCAGTATGAAAAGGCTTGGCACGATCGACATATTAAGTTACGAACCTTCAAGGTGACTTATAATATAGTTTGATAATAAAATAAATAATCACAGTCTCGTAGATTCTTTATCCACACAATCAATCCCTTGTTGTCTTCGATTTTTTACTTTCGTGTATGATGTATTTATCTATGAAGTAGGCCAATTTTTTATACATGTCTATGGTTGATTATGCAATGAGGTCAGCCAGGTTGATCGACTGAGAAGAGCATTTGGTGGAATATTAAATTGGATTTGGAGGAAAAGTGGGAAGAACCAAAAGCACCATCCCATGAGAATATTAGCAACCAACGAACATTGCTTGAGCGAGGGAATATGCTACTCTCAACTAGATTTGTGGACTTGCATCTGAAAATTAACTTGCTTATATATTGAATATATCTTAGTGTGCTAAGTTTAAAACGTTCCTCATATTAACTACGACGATGAACTTCTCAATGCAACCCTTTGGTTTTGGGTGTGTTTTAAGAGGAGTTGAGTTTGTTGGCCCAATTTTAAGGAGGAGCTTCTTTCACATAAATTTATTTGAGTTTCCACAAAGATTGAGTAAGACTTAAAGAGTGGTTCACGAGATTAAAAGAACACCACGACAACCATTTAAATCTACATCTAAGCATTTATTTGATATTTGAATTTATTTAGATTTAAAATTTTATGCTTATTTAATATTTGAAAGTATTTAGATTTAAAAAATTAATTAACTTGGAGTTTTGTTTTAAATCTTTATTATTATTAATTAAAAAATACATTAGTATATGAATTATATATATGATAATTAAAGTTTACTAAAATTAATATGGTTTATGGGATCTTAAGAAAGTAAGAGATAAATTGAGATTCTTTATTAGTTTATTTTTATGATACAAAAGTAAATGGAGAGAAGCATTTTTAGATTACCATAGTTTTGCTAACTTAACAAGTCAAGAAGGTTGGTAGTGTGGCAAGGATTTTGAAAATTAGAACGGATGTGACTAAAACATAGGCAATCTGAGAGAATTTTTGGGGAACCTTTTGGCTTCCATGTTGTATACATTCTTCTTATACATGATATACCTCATCATAGTGATGCTTCCAATGGGGGAAATGATACCCTCAATCAAGAGGATAGGGTAAGGAGTATTTGCTTTAATATCGAGCTTGTAGGTTATAAATTATTTTTGGATCAACTCAATGTTCCTCCATGATTCTCTAAATATATTGCAACCCCAAAACTCACATCCATATAAAGCAAAATGGGTGACAAGAGTCTCAAAGGTGAACTCTTTTTTACTCCATACCCAAATATTTCTCAACTTACAATTGTTATCAAGCCTATAATAAGCTTTCTAGCCTCAAATTATCCTTTCTCAATGCTATATTCTAATTCAGTTGATGATGAATGTCAATTCCGAGATATAATATGCATGAACAAACATTCTCCAAGTAGTTATTATCCTAAATGAGATTATCATAGTTGAAATTTTTAGATTTAATTACGAGCCTAGATCAATCTTAAATCTAGATCTACCGAGCACCAAGAGGGATCAAATCTTGTAAGTTGCAAAACTCTTTTGGAGTAAAAAGATAGTTGACCCTGCTCGATGATTTGTAGATTTGGAGTTAAGATGGATTTATGGCGATATTATATAAATTTTACACCTTTATGTACAAAAGTATTCTCATTTTCCATTTTACGATCTCTATGGAATATCCACTGAATAATTTTAGCAGTAGTGAGGGTAGAGGGTTTAGATATATTTCAAAAGTTTAACCTTATTCCTTTTAGATTTAATTTAAAAAATATTAAAAAATTAAATTAAAATAAAATATTTAGAAAATATTTAGATTATGAAACGAGTTATGGATTTCTCACATGTGGTATTAATAAACCATGGTATTGTAACTATACTTAGCGGCTAAAAGAAAATTAAGTTATTATAAGAAAGTCATCAACCCCACCCTAGAAGATCAAAATTATCTCTCTATTTTAACTAGCTCAAAGAAGAAAATTAACATAGCAAAGATTAGAACGAATTCTCATGAGCTCCATAGTGAAACAGGTCGTTGGGCAGTTCCTAAAACGCCATGGACGGAAAGGATTTGCCATATATGTGAGAATAGGAACAACGAGGATAAAAACCACTTCCTCTTAGAATGCCCTGCGTATAACCACATTAGATCTCAGTTTCACAATCTTTGTTACAATACTGACCTTCCTAGCCTTTTACAATGTCAAAATTATAGTGAGCTCGGGAGGCTTCTCTCCAAGCTTTTTGAGCATAGGAATAAAATCTTAAATCAAAATAGATAATTTGTTTCTTTAGGTCTGATAGACCATTATTTGGTCTCAGCGGACGTTAATCATCATCATCATCATCATCATCATCATCAACAAAGCCTACTTACAAGTTAATAATATCCATGGTAAGGTGAGGGTGAATATCCATGGCTAAAAATATTATTATATTGTAATTTTTATTGTAAGTATTGAGTTTTTATGTAAATATTAGTTAAACTTTGAATATTGTAATCTTGTTATGTGAGCTTTCGCCCTGCTAAAGAAATGATCTTTGCTATTTCCCCAAGTCACAGCGTGGATCTTAATTATCTTCTTATAATACTTAGTTATCTTCGCATATAGAGATAATTTATATTATATTGAATTATTCAGCACATTCATATAAGTTCACGCAACAAATAAAGAGTAAAATTGTTATTCATACCCAATATACTTCAATGCATAAAATAGGAAAAGATACATAGAAATATTGTAAAACTTCTCTTTATTAATGCTTCAATCGATTACAGACTAAACTTGCCCTGCGTACTCAGCTGCAGGGGTCTGCGCAATTAGCTACGGACTACTAGGCCTTTGCGCACTCTACTGCAGAGCCTTCTCCTACTCTACTACCCAAAGACTCGACTTACACTTTAGACTCAATTCTTCCTCATTCGATCTTTTATGGATTGATTGATTCTCTTTGCACTTAGAGCCTCGCTCTATTTATACAATCCCATGGTTCGCAGACCATGGGTAGAACTCTCAAGCCGACATTACATTACAAAAGTAAGGGTGGACAACCCTATGACTTAATTACAACTTCAAGCTTTGCACCAACAAATCGCGAAGTCTTCACACTGGACTTAGTCAAAACTTGTCTTGGGGGGATCTCACACCCAACAGGCCCCCAACACAAACATTGCGACTCACCCTCGAGTCACTCTGTTAGTGCGGAGATCTTCACGTGGAGACCTGCCAACTGTGCTCAGATTTCTGCAAGGTTTGTAGCACACTGAGAAGCTGCCTGCTATATCTCCTAGTCGCAATGTTCAGAGATTGCAGTGTCTGAATTGCTTCCTTGTATCTTCTCCTGCATCCCTTGCATCTCCGCGAACTTGCCTTCAATTGTTTTTGTGATTACGAATGCCTCATCGATATAAGGCTCGACATGTGCCTTCGAAATTGCTTCTCTGTGTCGTGTTGCGTCTACTTGCTCCTTAAGCACTTTTGCTTGTTGCGTTCGTGTGAGCCTCTATGCAAGGGCCACCATCTGCGCAGTCCCCTTGATGTCGTCATATTGTTGTTGTAGCTCACATGCCTCTGTCTCTAAGCGTTTTATGTTCGTTTCCTCCTGCAGAATGGTGAGGACCTCAGATGACTCTTTCAAAATTTTGGTGCAATCCTTTAGTGTACTGCTGATCTCCTCCATCCCTGATGTAATGGTGCTGGAGCGCTGTTCCCTTACCTCTCGAGGAGTTGAAGGGTGCGCATTCAACCACAGTTCTGCTATCTGAAGGTTTAGTTCCAGCTAAACCTTGGCCATCTCTTCTCACGCCTCATGCACCCTAACGCTAACTTGTGGATGTGGACCTCTGCTAGTGCCTTTTTAGGGATGTCCAACTCAGGGACCATCTGGCAAGCTTCCTCAACCACATGCACCATCTGTCAGTTTTGCGCCACAACCTTGTCACGCTATAGGCTAAGTTTCTCCATGTTGATTCCTTTTTCACTCAACACCTGTAGCGTGCAAGACATAGAGTACCTCCAGAGGGAGCGCAACCATGTTGATTCCTACCCCATTCAATCCACTGATCGTAGGACTGTTGGCCTCGTTTTCTATAACTAGTGCCCCCTCTGGTAGCACTATTATGTTGGTCGTGTGGGCGCATAACATTTCCTTAGCCATGGCCATTCGTACTGTGAGGCTAGTCGAGAGAGTACCAGCATGAGGAGTGCACACTTGCAATTCATGAATCTGTGCCCGGAGGGCTCCCAACATAATACGATTCTCCTTCACCAATTACATGAGGGCCTCTGCGGTGACTTCATGCACCATCTCCCCTATATCATGTAGATCTCCCTCAGTCAGTGTGATTGAGTCGAAAGAAGTTTTAGATGCTTTCGAATTATTTCACGGTCCCACCTTCTCTCTCGGGGGCTAGCACTTTAACTGTGTAGATGTTGTTTCTGGGTCTGTGCCACCCTCCTCTGCCTCTGTTTCCATTTCTTGTTCCTACTCAGGTGAAGACAACTTTTGTCCCTCGTGCTCCTTTTGTTCTTCTGTTGCTGCTACCTCTTTCCTTCTCTTCTCTGCTAACTGCACCATCCATAGTTTTGTCTCCTCCTTCTTCCGCTGTGTAGCAGACTTTTCTGTTTCCGTCGTGGAGAGCGTTGGAGCGCACCACTCTAGCAACCATGACTCCAACATGATGAATATGAAATCATCCATGGCTCAGTATGGTAGTTCATTCCACTTCTTCATGGGGTTCTTGCGTGCTCTGATGTAGACATGGTGGAAGTCTGCATTGAACTCCGCAAAGCTTTGTAAGCTACTGTAGACAGTGGCGATAACCGCGGCGTGCAGTTAATCCCCATTCTAATGTTCATCTCCATGAACACCCATAATATCTTACTATGTCGGACCTGGTTCGTGTCTTTAATGGTCCACAACGAAGCGTAATTCGGGACCTCCGGAAGATCCCTCGCAATTGTGGGGAACTGGTTGTCCTCCGGCAATTCCCCAGCCACCAGCACTATGGACAGTAGAAGCCATGCATAGAGGAAGGTTTTCCCATGTTCCTGTGCCTCGCTACAAGTCTCCAGGAACTCCTTGCGCAAGAATTCAGACCAGTTAAACTAGACCCCCTCTGCGCACTTGGCTTGTGAAACCATCGTCGTAGGCACATCATCCACGTGACACTTCCGCATGACCTTACCCGCCAGTATCTGAGTCGCAACTCTAACTTCCTTCTTGTTGATATTAGAAATCATGTAGCCCCTCTTTTTCTTCTCTAGCTTGTATTTCGTTTTCATGGCTGCTGCGATGGCCAAATCACTACTTTTACCCTCCAAAATTTCTACTGGGTCTTCCCCTTTACAAGGGAGTTAGGTAATTCTATGGATTAGGTGGTCCGTCATGGTGATGGGCTCCTCCAGCCACAAACACCTACCATGCACCAAGCAGAGCAACTGTATGATGACGAAGATAGTCACTGGGGCACGATGGTAATGTGACACTAAGAGCAGGTTAAACAACCCTGCCTTTTCGACTCCGCGTAACCACTTCCGTGGCTCCAACGCTATGACTCCTGCCACAGTGTTTTGCTTCATATTCATGAGTTGTGTGGTCACCAAGTGAGGGAATTTATCATTGTGGGCACGATCCCAATATTTGAACTTCAAACTTGGCACCCGTACCAAGTGCGCTCCTTCATAAATGATATTGCCAGGTAGCAGCGGAGTCTACAGAGAGCTCTTGCTCTCTTCGAGGTCCTTGGGCACCTTTGCCTTCCCCTTCCACGGAGGAACATACGTGGGTAGCTTGGTTGGAGGGTCCATGCCCTTGGTTTCTTGCTTCATGTCTTCGTCCTCGTCCTATTCTATCAGGATGTCCTCAAGGTCTTCCTCCTCCTTGTCGGTTTCCAAATTAGCCGCTTTCTCTTTTTCCTCCATGGTAAATTTAGTTCTCAACGGGTTTTGAGGGGACATGCATACCGAAATCATGGGCTGCTTATATTTCTCGGGCCATGGTGTGCATGGCGATTTAGGGATTTTTGTAACTATCCTGGCACTCTCAGGGGTATCCTCAACTATCATGGTGTGCGCAGCCTCTTCGGTGGTCATCTCTCCGATTTCCCTGGCTTCTTCAGAAACCTCCATTTTGTTTTTCCAAAAATCTTTTAACTTCTCAACCGGGTGCTCAAACAATGCTCTCAACAGGTTAAACAGGTCTCAGTTCAGAATACTCTGGGTGCACGAAAACTCAATTCGTGAATGACCAAATGTTGTTTCCGGGGCAGCCCTTTACAATTTATAATGCCTTTTGAATTCAAATTCGACCGTTCCCCCCAAATCCAATTTGTTAATGCTCCCTTGGCGGTATATTTTCCCAAATAGTGCCAATAAAGCTCATGTAAAATGCCTACTGCCTGCTAGATCTGTGGACTTGCATTTGAAAATTAACTCGCTTATATATTGAATATATCTTGGTGTGCTAAGTGTAAAACATTCGTCATATTAACTATGATGATAAACTTCTCAACTCAACCCTTTCGTTTTGGGTGTGTGTTGAGAGGAGTTGAGTTCAATGGCCCAATTTTAAGGGGGAGCTTCTTTCACATGAATTTATTTGGGTTTCCACAAAGATCGAGTTAGACTTAAAGAGCGGTTAATGGGATTAAAGTAACATGACATCATCAAACTGGGTTTGCACAAAGATTAAGTAAGACTTAAGGAGCGGTTCAAAGAATTATCGTAACACTAGTACAACCATTTAAATCTACATCTAAGCATTTATTTGATATTTGAAATTATTTCTATTTAAAAATTTATCCTTATTTGATATTTGAAAGTATTTAGATTTCAAAAATTAATTAAATTGAAGTTTTGTTTTAAATCGTTATTATTATTATATTAAAAATACCCCTTATATATATATATATATATATATATATATATATATATATATATATATATATACCCCATATATATATATATGATAATTAAAGTTTACTAAAATTAATATGGTTTATGGGATCTTAAGAAAGTAAGATATAATTTGAGATTTTTTAATATTTTATTTTTATGATACAAAAATAACAGAGAGAAGCATTTTCAGATTACCATAGTTTTGCTAACTTAACAAATCAATAAGGTCAGTAATGTGGCAAAGATTTTGAAAATTAAAACTGATGTGAGTAAAACATAGGCAATCCAAGAGAAAGTGAGTTTCATCCTCAACCCTCTTAGTATCACAAAGGACACACACTTTTTAGTCCCAAGTTGTTTTGGGAATTTACCAGTCTATTTCACATTGAAGCTGAAGAAAATTAGTTTGGAATTATTCATTTACTTCTTAGCGCTTATCAGGAGAGAAAGATCATTTTGGCTATCAAAATTAGGGTTGATCACCTCCTTATAATACCTTAGCTTCATTTTTCCCTCTAGCTCCTTATCATCATGTTGGGCTCCAGATCCCCCTGTTAGTGTCAATCTTTGCAGCCTTCCTCTAGTGATCAAACATGCTCTTACAAAGTGATTTTAAGGTTTCAAGGTCAAATTTTGTCATTTCAGTGAGTCTTCAAGCAAAATTTGGTCACTAGGCATTAGGTCTAGGGTTTGATTTTACCCTTGTCAAAGTTGTTCAAATGTCAGTCCATGTCACCGTTCAGATGAGTGTACCATCATTCAGAGAGTTGTGATTATCATGTCAAGTCCCACTGGGTCATTTTACACCTTGTTCATGCTTCAGTTGCGCCTAGGTAAGGTCATTTCCCTATCCTAGGGTTTTGAAGGCAATTTCTCTTGGACAGCAAAATCATCGGCAAAACTTGTATCCTGATGTTCATACACCTTCCCCTATCCTTAAAGTACCTTATCAAACACTTCCCATCACTGAGATCCCCCAAATTCCTCATTTTCGCACAAACCCTAGTTTCTTGCTACAACCTAGCAATTTTCTAGGTTGGACCTGTGTTTTTCCTTTTTGGACCCCTTCCCCTCACTCAATCTCTGATATTACACTTTCCCCTAATTCCTAACATCCCTCCCTACTTCCCAAAATTTCCTCAAGAATTTAGAAACTCCCTATCCCCTTCATTTCGCTTCATTTCGACAAATCTCTTGTTCCACACATCGGGATAGGTTTCACTCAAATGAGGTTTATGAGAAATAAAAGATGAATTTGGGAAAAATGACAGAAGGTTTTTTTCAAAAACAGGCCAAGGAAGAAAAACCTCCTTCAATTTTTACACAAGTTTCATGGTTTTGGAGAAATGTCAAAAATATAGTTGCCTCGAGAGAATTGATGCACCTCTGAAGTGGCCTTGGGAAAATCACATTTTCTCCTAGCTCAGTTGGCCAAATGACTTTTTTTATGTGTAAAATGATAACTAGACATAAATATGTTTCAAATGAGCTACCATGAGCTCAATTTGGAGTTGAGGAAGGCATTCAAAAGTTGACTGTAATAGCACTTTGCCTTTAGGCAGCCTCATTTGGCACATTTTGATCAGTCTTGGGAGATTTGATTTTTGACAAGGCAAATGAACTCCAAATTGAAAATTCCGGTTGGATTGAAAAGTAGACTCAAATACCTTTCCAACGAGCTATCCTGTAGCCAATTTGGACACAGGGAAGGCCTCCAAAAGTCACCTGGAAAATGGCGCGATGCACATAGAGAGCGTGGCGCACTGGGAGAAATTTTCCAGTGTAAATTTACATTGGTGCGGCGCACATGGGAGGCACGGAGCACAGGGATAAAAGGCCTGAATTTCATTGAAATTTACCTCCAAATTTCCAGGTAGGGTCTAAATCATGGCTTGATCATCAAATTTTATGGATGATATGGTGGTTCTTGGCTCTGTTCAATTGCCACAAAACTCATAAGACCAACCACTCAAAAAACATCAAAACCATGGTGGCTAGGCTTGCATAATTGAGGTATTGAAGCCAAGGTTCTATATTCCTACCATTTTTCCCTCTGCTACCATTTTTCCCTATCCTCCCTTTCTCATTTTTCCTATTATCCCTACCCTAAAATACTACCAAACCCTACCCCTATCCCTCCTCTTATTTGTCAACATAACACCCCAAAACCCTACCTTGTCAAAACCCCAAAACCATACCCTATCAAATACCCAAACCCCCTACATATCCCTAAAAAAACTTCTCCCCATAACCCCTATTCCCATCACATTACTCCCCTCCTAATACTCCCTTTTTCATTGTTCCCCTTGGTGGCAGATATCACAATAACACCTAGTTTCACACCATCACCAAAGGGGCAGCCCAAGTACAGTACACACAGTAGTCATGGCATCACAAAATTCATCAGAGTATGAGATGGAGACACAAAGTGACTCATCCTCAGAAGAGCAGGCTCCTAGGAGACATCATCGGAGTGGCAAACAGGTTAGAGATGAGCCAAACACCCTCACTCAGTTGCAGGCATGCCCTCTTGCTATGTCATGTTTCCAGCACCTAGCATGTTTTGAATTTTGTCAAAGGGTGGAAAATGTCAGAGTTCATCATGAGTTGGCCCATATTTTTGCACTTCACCTACATGGAGGCCAGTCTATCTTGGTTGGGGTCACCTTCACATTGACATCCGAAACTATCTCAGTGACAACAGACATACCAAATGTTGGAGAATAGTGGCATAAGAAGAAGAAGGTGGATAGGCAACACTATGAGCCCTACATTAAGGCCAGATTCTTGAGGCAGCTCACAAGAGTCTTTCCATTCAGATATTTGAAAGATGAGTATGCTCCACTCATGAAATTGATCATGAAGTACTTCAGTTGTGAGGTATGAGTGCAAAGGCCTGGATAAGAAGTTTGAAGGCGAAATTGAGGAAAGCGACAAGAAAAACAAAAGAGGCAAAAGAGCAAGATCAGCTTCGAATCTTGGCTGAGGCTTCCTTGGCCCATCATAACACCCCATAGGGAACCTCCAGCCCAAATTTCAAGAAATTTGGGGAAAATTTGGTGACATGAAAATTTTTTGGGCAAAACACAAGGTTTTTCTCCTTGTGCACCGCGCCACTGGCGCGACACTAAAAATATAGAGCTCCAAATGAGGAATGGTTTGCATTTTTGGATTCAACATGGAAAATCATGACTACTGGTGCCTGGAAAAGATATTTTGGCAAGATATGAGTCTCCAAAAGGTCAAAAAACACCCAAAAATGGCCTCTCTGCCCCTTTTTTGACACACAGGAAGCAGTCTTGGGAGAATGGAGATTTGGAGGGGAAAATGAGCACCAAATTCAGAAATTCCAATGGGATTAGAAAGTAGATAGTACAGTATTTCCAAGAAACCCATTTGGGCACATTTTGGAAACCTGCAAGTTCCCCAAAATAGGCCCCAAAGTAGCGCGGCGCACAGAGAAAATGGTGCGACGAACAGAGGAAAAATTTCCAAA
Source organism: Pinus tabuliformis (assembly GCA_031772625.1). Classification (NCBI taxonomy): domain Eukaryota; kingdom Viridiplantae; phylum Streptophyta; class Pinopsida; order Pinales; family Pinaceae; genus Pinus; species Pinus tabuliformis. Next base: position 40,962,587 of record CM062816.1, on the reverse strand, counting down.
TTTTCTTCCGTTTCGCGACTTCTCCAAGTGGGCCCGCTCATCTACACTTCGGTTTTTTGGCACCAAAGGTGGCATTTAAAGTATTTTTTCTCCAGATTGGCTTCTATCCAAGTGGCGAATGAAGGCAAACGATCACCCAATCCAAATGTCATGTTTGTAGCACTGCACCTGTAGCTGATGGTTGGCTCTTCATCTCCATTTTGTAATGATTCGAGAATTTCCCAACCCTTGGGTGTTCTATCTCTTCCTTACACATTCTATATATTGTATGAAAGCTATTTGCAAAGGGTTGGTTAGTTTGTAACTTCTGGGAGACTATGGGAAAGAAACTTTGTTTCTTCACTGTGTATTTTTGACAGAGAATTAATGAAAGGCAGTGGTTCTGTTTCATGAGATTCTTGTGGTTGTGAGTGTAGCAAATGTGTCTCTTATGTTTTCATATGTATTTCATTATATTTCATAATTCAATTCATGTTCATTTCTAGTGAAATTTTCTGAGTGATATTAGGTAGAATTAAATTTTATTGCTCTGCCTGTGGGAAAATTTCATGTTCAATGTTCTTCTTCTATTGAAAAGGATTCATGTTCCTATGCCCTTTTCACACTCCTCAACAATCTCTCCATTCCATGTTATTCCAAACTAAATTGCTACACTTTCCACCCGCCTTGCCTCACGAAGTAATTTGTGCCTTTGTATTAAATTCTATGTTCTTTGTTGACCATTGGTCCCATACCATCCCAGAAGCTCGGTCATTCATAAAAATTGTTTCTTGTATCCATATTCACTTACTAGCCTAAGATCAATATTTCATTGTAAATCATCTCAGACTATTTTTTGCTTATCTATTCATTGAGCATGACTCGGAGAGAGCCCTCTCCTATTCTAGTAGGGCTAGCTACCAGACTGGGCGTGGTTTGTGGTTACCCTGATTTTTTCCTTCCTTCAGCCTAGGGCAGATTTAGGTGCTAACACCCCCAAGGGAATTTTTGGAGCTTAGAGCCCAGAATTTGTTCAAAGATTGTAATTCTGATGTAAAGACTCCGCATTTTGTGGATGCAGAAAGTGTAGTTTGTAAAAGAGTCATAGGGTTGTCCTCCCTTAGTTTGGTTATTGTAATATTGGTAGTAAAGATCTATCCATAGTTCGTGGACCATGGGATTGTATAAATAGAGCGAGGCTCTAAGTAGTTAAGAGATCAATTAGGAAGAATAAAAGATGAACATATGATGTATGCGAGATAGATATGTGGAGAAAATTCTAGTTTTGGTTCATAGAGTAGGAGAAGGCTTTGTAGCTAAGTGCGCAGAGGACTAGTAGTCCGCAACTCACTACACGGACTCCTGTAGCTGAGTGCACAGGGTGAGTCGAGTCTGTAACATTTGAAAGTATTAATAAAGAGAAGTTCCCTATCATTTTTGTGTATCTATTTCATGTTTTATGCATATGTTATCTTGGGTATGAAATTCAGTTCTAATACTTATATGATGCGCGAATGTGTATAATTATATTGATTAAGTGAATTTGTTACATGAAGTTAACTAAGATCTGTTAAGAAGATAAGTAAGATACAGAGTGTAGTTTGGGGAAATAGTGTAGTTCCCTATCCTAGCAGAACGAAAACATCTCAACCCCTAGTTAGGGTTGTGTGAAAGATGATTATAACAGATTGTGAAGGTATTGAATGTTGGGACAGTGCACAAAATGACTTGGGCGAAGACATATCTAGTTGTACTAAATCTACATCTCACACATCTCAAGGGTGTGGAAACTTGGTTCCAGCATCCCCCCATACTACTTCGGTGAGACTTCAGTTCACGCTCCGCAGGCTGATATTGAAAGGGCCAGTAGTGTAGGGATTTGTTTGGCTAAATAACTTTGAACCTAGGTCGGGACCCCATAACCCAACAAATGGTTCTGTTGCGGGGATTGGAATTGCCATAGAGATGTGTGATGTCGTATCATTGGAATCTAATTAAGAAGGAAATTGAAGGTTGGTTGGACAGAAGAATTCACGAGTTCACAGCGCATGAGAACAAGAACCCGTGACTCTCAAAAGAAGAGTGGTTAGACTACTACCTATACATGGAGATCCATGAAATATTCTTCGCGTCCTTCCCTACTGAGCTATACAAGTGGATAGCGAAGCTAGCAGATAGCCAAGGAAGGTGGAAGCTTGACGGTCCTATTGTTTGGACCCCAGAGTTAGTGCGAAGGTTGGAAGCATCAGATAAGATGATGCGTGCCGTTGACCATGGCACGATCATATTATAGGAGGATTCATTACTGAGTTTGCGATTGACACCTTAGTTAGCTATAGTAAGGGAGAGCGACGATTTCTCAAATGATTGTGGGGTAAGTACGTAAAGTCTTTGAATGCTTGGATTAGAATGATATTATGTGAAAAGAGGGTTATGGAGTTACCATGATGTTCGGGGCTATGCAAAGTGGAAAATCTTACAGGAACGAAGGAAATAAGGGACCAAAAACTAGCCCCTTGATTTCATCTCCACGAGGGGATGAGGAAGAGCTGACGTAGGTCTCACTGCGAAGTGAAATCCATATGATAAGACAAAGAATTCCGCGAATACCACCTCCACCCACACTACCACCAGCTTCACCACCATCACTTCCATTTCACTCGTACCAACTCCACCACCACCACGATTCAATATTGCAAGCACAGTGAAGTTGCCTATGTTGAAAGGATGGGAAGCGCAAGTAGTTACATATGACAATATAAATAAAGCGACATTAGATAGCACCCAGTAGGACCCTATGCTGACCTAGTATACTAAGAACTCAAATGATAATCCAAATGCAAGAATCATGGATATCCAAGCAGCGCTAAGTAGAGAATTTAATAGGTTGAAGTCTAAAGCACAGTTAATCATAGGATTCAAAGAGATTACGATGCTACCAGGCAAGACTCCTTGGGAGTTGGATGAGAGGCTGAAATGTATGATTCACAAAGCTAATATGAATTTGACAGATGGACAGCATTACGAGTGGTTTGTAGCTTCACTAATGCCACATTTAAGGAGTGCATTATCACAGTAGAAGATAATGAATCACGCGGAGGCCTTAGAGATTTCTATGAGGCTACAAGAGACCCTATCGCAAGATCCTAACTTAGGAGTTCAACAGATCCACACGCAGCTAAAGAATTTATGCCTTAATATACAGAGTCTGAAACAGGACAGGACAACTCGACTAGATGTGTGTGAAGAGGAATGGTGTGTAAAATGCAAGGGTGAGGTCATGACAAGGACCATTGCTCTGTTTTCACATATTACCTTGCGGGAGGAAGAAAGATGCCCTTAAGGCTGGAAGCGCAAGTAGGACCTAACGCGACACCTTCTTTGTGGTGCACGATTTGTCAAATAGCAGAAAAACATGTCACAGACAATTGTCACTTGTTACAAAAGTATAGGAAAAATTTGCAACAATTGTTCTGCAACTTTTCTAGGTCAGTGGGAAATGATGAGTGCACTTGTAGAGGCTATGAGTTAATAATGGATAGAACTCCCACCTACAGAGTTCAGGTCAAAACTTGACCCCTTGACCAAAATGCAGGAATGGCGTGAAGAGGATTTCAGGGGTGCGAACAAGGCCGAGGTGGAGGAGGACCTAGAAGAGGTCATGGACATTTGATATGCTACAATTGCAGAGGGCCGGGAAATTATGCCTGTGATTGAATGAAGCCAATGTGCTGGTCATGTTTGTGTTGTACGTTGTTTGATCATGAGACAGAGGATTGTCCCATGCTGATAGCTAGGATACACGACAAAGGAGCACTACCTCCTCCCCCAACTCAGAACCTGTAGATGATGAGGTTTGAGTCACGTGAGGAAGGTTCAAATGTGAAAATTGTGCTCCGAAGTGGAATCGTGATGGGAGATGACAAAGGAAAACAGACAAAAGATAGTACTTCGGTTCGCAAAGCTGTGGTGAAAGAAACAGAGTTTGATTTGGAGTGCACTTGGGAAACCTTCATGGAAGATAAGAAGAGCTTCACTGATTCCTCCACTTCAGGAAGAAAAGATAACCTAGAGACGTAGATGGACCCATCTATGCTCACAACATTCCTAGAAACATGTATGAAGGTACTGCGCGATAGTAAAGAGGTGAAAGGGTTACATGAGCTCATTAACAGATGCGATGGGACCGTGTGAGGAGAACCATGCATAGTCAAGAAAATAAAAAAACATAAAACAAGGACGGAAAGAGAAGCGAGACTTACCACATAGATTGGAGAATATGAGATGGATCAAGTCATCCTGGATTTAGGGTCAGATGCGAATGTTTTACCAAAACAGAGATGGGAGCGAATGGGGGGACCTGCACTACAGTGGTCTCCAATTCAGCTACGAATGGCGAACCAGTAGAAAATAATAGCCATGGGGTGATTGCAGGGAATAACTGTGGATATTGAGAGAGCGAGCACGCTCACAAACTTTTAAGTGATAAAGATTGTTGATGACACCAATCCCTACCCCATGCTCTTAGGAATTGATTGGGCCACTGACATGAATGGGGTAATCAATCTGAAAAATCGAAAAATGATTTTTCAAAAGAGCTCACTATGCGTAATTGTACCCCTGGACCCTGCTGAAGGATCGCGCTGTATGGAGCTGGTGTACGACTATGAAAGTGATGATGATTTAGACTGCATCTACAACATAATAGCGCAAGAGAAAGACTGGGTAAATCCCACTATGGATGGGTGGATTTCGTGGGAGCGTGAAGGCTCATGTACTTTGGATTCGGATGAGGAAAGATTGTTGATGACAGAAATCCCTACTCAGTGCTCTTAGGAATTGATTAGGCCACTGACATGAATGAGGTGATCAATTTGAAAAAGTGAAAAATGATTTTTCAAAAGAACTCACTATGCGTAATTGTACCCCTGGACCCTGCTGAAGCATTGCGCTACATGGAGCCGGTGTGTGACTATGAAAGTGATGATGATTTGGACTGCATCCACAAGATAATAGCGCAAGAGGAAGACTGGGTAAATCCCATTGTGGATGGGTGGATTTCGTGGGAGCGTGAAGGCTCATGTACTTTGGATTCAGATGAGGAAATAAAGCGAATGGTAGAGTTAGTTACATGAGGTAACTACACTGAATTTTAATATGATGACAAGGTCATTACATTGCATATCGACATAAGTAAGAGACTTGCCTACTTATTATGGTCTAAGTGAGGTATATACCTTCTTAGATAAATTTGAAAGGGAGGTGCCAGAAAAGCGATGCTTCCACGTCTTAGACTGGGTACTGGGCGCTATGCCCGTGAGATTGTGGGGTACGCACAAAGGAATATTTTACGACTGGCGCAAATGTAGGAGAATGATGCACACATGATTTGGGAAGCCTAGGGTGCGCCTGACAGACAAGTACAATGAAAGGGATGATCCACACACACATCTAGCCAAGAGGATGTAGGCTTATGGAAAAGAGCCCCAACCTGCGTGGATGCACATGTACTCCGCATTGAAATACACAGTCAATAAGCATGTGTTGGGGGGAGGGAGCTTGCAGATGGCTCTTAATGTTGGGAAGACATTATGTAGGAAGAGAAATCACGCAGAAGATTCTGCGTGTAGAAGTGTTCACTAAGGTATGCAATGAACTGAACAAAGTATGCAACGCGTAGCAAAGTGACTAGGACCTGCATGTACCTACAGTGTTATGGACTTATAGGACGAAATGCAAGAAAATGACAGGACAAACACCTTTTAGGCTTGTCTATGGAGCAAAAGCTGTAATGCTTATGGAATACATCATGCTTATTCTGCGCATAGTAGTGCTCATAGGTATGACAAATCACGGAGCCCTCGAGGAGAGGCTCGCGCAGTTGAAGGAGCTCGAGGAAGAACAATTGTTGGATGGATTTCACTAGTAGGTCCAAAAGTAGTGTGAAAAGGCTTGGCATGATCGACATATTAAGTTACGCAACTTCAAGGTGAATTATAATATAGTTTGATAATGAAATAAATAATCACAGTCTTGTAGATTCTCTATCCACACAATCAATCACTTAATGTCTTCTATTTTTTACTTTCATGTATGATGTATTTATAAATGAAGTAGGACAATTTTTTTATACATGTCTATGGTTTCTTATGCAATGAGGTCGGCCAGATTGATCAGCTGAGAAGGACCTTTGGTGGAATATTAAATTGGATTTGGAGGAAAAGTGGGAAGAACCAAAAGCACCATCCCATGAGATTATTAGCAACCAACGAACATAGCTTGAGCTAGGGAATATGCTACTCTCAACTAGATCTATGGAATTGCATCTGAAAATTAACTTGCTTATATATTGAATATATCTTGGTGTGCTAAGTTTAAAACGTTCGTCATATTAACTACGACGATGAACTTATCAATGCAACCCTTTGGTTTTGGGTGTATTTTGAGAGGAGTTGAGTTTGTTGGCCCAATTTTAAGGAGGAGCTTCTTTCACATAAATTTATTTGAGTCTCCACAAAGATCGAGTAAGACTTAAAGAGTGGTTCACGAGATTCAAGGAACACCACGAAAACCATTTAAATCTACATCTAATCATTTATTTGATATTTGAAATTATTTAGATTTAAAAATTTATGCTTATTTGATATTTGAAAGTATTTAGATTTAAAAAATTAATTAACTTGGAGTTTTGTTTTAAATCGTTATTGTTATTAATTAAAAAATACATTAGTATATGAAATATATATATATATATATATATATATATATATATATATATATATATATATATATATATATATATATATAAAATTAATATGGTTTATGGGATCTTAAGAAGGTAAGAGATAAATTGAGATTCTTTATATTTTATTTTTATGATATAAAAATAAATGGAGAGGAGCATTTTTAGATTACCATAGTTTTGCTAACTCAACAAGTCAAGAAGGTTGGTAGTGTGGCAAGGATTTTGAAAATTAGAATGGATGTGACTAAAACTTAGGCAATCCAAGAGAATTTTTGGGGAACCTTTTGGCTTCCATGTTGTATACATTCTTCTTATACATGATATACCTCATCATAATGATGCTTCCAATGGGGGAAATGATAGCCTCAATCAAGAGGATAAGGTAAACAATATTTTCTTTAATATCGAGCTTGTAGGTTATAAATTATTTTTGGATCAACTCAATCTTCCTCCATGATTCTATAAATATATTGCAACCCCAAACCTCACATCCATATAAAACAACATGGGTGACAAGAGTCTCGAAGGGGAACTCTTTTTTACTCCATACCCAAATATTTCTCTACTTACAATTGTTCTCAAGCCTATAATAGGATTTTTAGCCTCAAATTATCCTTTCTCAATGCTATAATTCTAAATGAGTTGATGATGAATGTCAATTCCAAGATATAATATGTATGAACAAACATTCTCCAAGTAGTTATTATCCTAAATGAGATTATCATAGCTGACATTTTTAGATTTAATTACGAGCCTAGATCAATCTTAACTCTAGATCTACTGAGCACCAAAAGGGATCAAATCTTGTAAGGTGAAAACCTATTTTGGAGTAGAAATATAGTTTACCCTACTCGATGATTCATAGATTTGGAGTTAAGATGGATTTATGGCAGTATTATATAAATTTTACATCTTTATGTGCAAAATTATTCTCATTTTTCATTTTACAATCTCTATGGAATATCCACTGAATAATTTTAGCAGTAGTGAGGGTAGAGGGTTTAGATATATCTCAAAAGTATAACCTTATTCCTTTTAGATTTAATCTAAAAAAATATTATAAAATTAAATTAAAATAAAATATTTAGAAAATATTTTGATTATGAAATGAGTTATGGCTTTCTCGCATTTGGTATTAATAAACCATGGAATTGTAACAAAGCCTACTTACAAGTTAATAATATCCATGGTAAGGTGGGGGTGAATACTCATGGCTAAAAATATTGTTATATTGTAATTTTTATTGTAAGTATTGAATTTTTATGTGAATATTAGTTAAACTGTGAATACTGTAATCTTGTTATGTGAGCTTTCGCATTACTAAAGAAACGATCTGTGCTATTTCCCCAAGTCACAGCATGGATCTTACTTATCTTCTTATAATACTTAGTTATATTCACGTAAAGAGATACTTTATATACTTATCTTCTTATAATACTTAGTTATCTTTGCGTATAGAGATACTTTATATTATATTGATTTATCCAGCACATTCATATAAGTTCGCACAACAAATAAAGAGTAAACTTTTAATTCATACCCAATATACTTCAATGCATCAAATAGGAAAAGATACATAGAAATATTGTAAAACTTCTCTTTATTAATGCTTCATTCAATTACAGACTCAACCTGCCCTGTGCACTCAGCTGCAGGGGTCCGCGCACTCAGTTGTGGACAACTAGGCCTATGCACACTCAGCTGTAGAGCCTTCTCCTACTCTACTACCCAAAGACATGAATTACACTTTAGACTCAATGCTTCCTCAATCGATATTTTATGGATTGATTGATTCTCTTTGCACTTAGAGCCTTGCTCTATTTTTACAATCCCATGGTTCGCAGACCATGGGTAGAACTCTCAAGCTGACATTACATTACAAAAGTAAGGGTGGACAACCCTATGACTTAATTACAACTTCGCACTCCACACCCACAAATCGTGGAGTCTTTACATTGGACTTAGTCAAAACTTGGGCTTTAAGCTCCAAAACTTGTCTTTGGGGGATCTCACACCCAACAGGCCCCCAACACAAACATTGTGACTCACCCTCGAGTCACACTATCAGTGCGTAGATCTTCGCATGGAGACATGCTAACTGTGCTCGGACAGCTGCAAGGTTGGCAGCATACTAAGAAGCTTCCTGCTATATCTCCTAGTTGCGATGTTCAGAGACTGCGGTGTCTGAATTGCTTCCCTATATCTACTCTTGCATCCCCTACATCTCCGCGAGCTTACCTTCAGTTGTTGTTGTGATTAAAAAGACCTCGTCAATCTAAGGCTCGACATGCGTTTTGGAAATGGCTTCTTTGTGTCGTTCTGTGTCTACTTGCTCCTTAAGCACTTTTTCCTGTTGCATTTGTGTGAGCCTCTATGTAAGGGCCACCATCTGCGCGATCCCCTTGATGTTGTCATACTGTTGTTGTAGCTCATGCACCTCTTGTTAGTATATTCCGACACATAGGAAATAGTTAAGTACAACTTGGTCTAGTGTAGAGTTAGGTATAGAGTTAGGTAAAGTGTGTTTCTTTACCGTTGTACATTTTGTAACTTACAATCCGACGGTCACGATATGTAGTGATCCTACGGTTCATTCTCTCCTCGGTATTACCAACACTTCATCCGTGGCTTGACACCCGATTGGTCCATGAATTCTATTTAAAGCGCATGGAGGGTCATTTGTAGGGTAATCCGTGCATGAGAGAAAGATATGTAAATTTTCATTCTTTTATTAATAAATTGCCTGAAGTGGCCACGTTGGCTCAGGCCGTGGACTGTTTCCCTCTTTGAGGGTTTTAACCACGTCAAAAATTCTGGTGTATTGATCTGCGATTTGGTTGTGAGCGGTGTCCTTTGGTGTTCTGTCTGAGGAAATTACCCTATAAATTCCTACATGGTATTAAAGCTTTAAAGAATATCACTCCAGAAGAAGCACGGAGCTCAATCAAACTAGATGTAAGTCACTTTCGTGTTTTTGGAAGTGAAGCGTGGGCCCATATTCCAGATGAAAAGCATAAAGCTTTAGAACCTAAGAGTGAAAAATATACTTTTGTTGGATATTCTGAAGATGTCAAAGGCTATAGACTTATTCCATTTAAGTCCAAAAATGTTATCATTAGAAGAGATGTAAAATTGATGAAAATATATCGGCCTGCGAGCCTAGTCCAGCGGATGTGCCACCTCTCCCTATCTCTTCTACTTTTGAAAACATTTCTTCTTCAGAAGATGAAAGTGAGGATGACAATCCTCCCCCGCCATCTCAGGATCCTCCTTCAGCTCCTGAGCTTCCAAAATGGGTTCGTGCTACTCGAGATGCAACAGGTGATCTTGCCGGTGATCCTACAGATCAGCGATGCACACGTTCTCAGTTCGAGAGAGCCTCTTCTTTACTGGCTCAAGCTCTAGTAAATTATGATCCTGACACCTTTGCAGAAGCTTCAGGCCATCCAGATTGGGAAGCAGATATGAATGAAGAATATCATTCATTATTGGAAAATGATACATGGGATCTTGTTCCTTTACCAAAGGGATGAAAACTTGTTAGATGCAAATGGGTTTACAGAACCAAGTATGGACCAGATGGGAAAGTTGATAAACATAAAGCTCGTCTTGTTGCTAAGAGCTTTTCATAGGTTGAAGGCATTGACTACACTGAAACCTTCTCCCCTGTTGCCAAAATGAACTCTATTCACCTTGTTCTTTCCCTTGCTGCCTCTTTCAAATGGGAAGTCCATCAGATGGATGTTAAATCTGCCTTCTTGCATGGGGACTTCCATGAAGAAATCTATATGGAACAATCCATTGGCTTCATACAAACAGACTCTAGCCTTGTATGTCGACTTAAGAAATCCCTTTATGGTCTCAAGCAAGCTCCTCGGGCTTGGTATGCCAAAATGGATAGCTTTCTTTTAGAATCTGGCTTTTCTAGGTGTCATTCTGACAATACTGTCTACACCAAGAAAGTGGGCAACTCTCTTATCATCCTCGTTCTTTATGTTGATGATCTTATCCGTACTGGTAGTGATCCCAACCTTATAAACCATGTGAAGTCTAGCCTTAAAAGGAAATTTGAAATGACAGACTTAGGACACTTACACTATTTTCTCGGTCTTCAAGTCTTGCAATCCAAGGAGGGTATTTCCCTTTCCCAGTCCAAGTATGCTTGTGATATTATACGTCATTTTCACATGGAAGACTATAAGCCAGCCCCTTCTGCCTTTCAATCTGGAGTCAAACTTTCAGTCACTTGTAATTCTCCTAAAGTTGTGCTACCTTATACTGTCAACTTGTAGGAAAACATTTGTATCTAACCCATACTCGTCCTGGACTTTCCTTTGTTGTTGGCCTTGTTGCTCGGTTCATGCAAAACCCCCGTGAAAGTCATTTGAAAGCAGCTAAAAGAATACTTCATTATGTTGGAGGTACAGTTCAGTTTGCGATTCATTACAGTGCCGAAGCAGCTCCTCTATTGGTTGGTTTCATTGATTCCGATTGGTGGTGACCCTGATGATCGGAAGTCTACTGCCGGTTATGTGTTCACTCTTGGTTCAGGACCTATTACATGGGCTTGTAAGAAACAATCTTCCATTTCTCTTTCATCAGCAGAAGAAGAGTATCATGGTGCCGTAGAATCTAGTAAGGAAGCCTTGTGGCTTCGTCAGATCTTGTCAGAGTTTGGCTTTCAACAGCAACATCCAACTACACTTTCGTGTGATAATCAAAGTGCCATTCAGCTATGCAAAGATCTAGTCCAACATCAACACAACAAACACATTGAAATGCACATGCACTTCATCAGAAAGCTCATTCATGACCATGTTCTTGAAGTGAAATATTGTTCAACAGATGATCAAGTTGCAGACATCTTCACAAAGGCTCTCACAAAGGCGAAGTTCACTAAACTTCGATTTATGGTTGGAGTTCAGGAAGTTGTCACTAAGGGGGGATAGGCTCTAGTGCCTCCTTCCTTCTCCTATTGTGTCATATTTGTAAATCCTTCAATCCTATCCCAATTTTTTCTTAAGGGGGGATGTTAGTGTAGGTTTTAACCCTGTATAGAAATTACCTGCATACGAATTCTTAAACAAAGAAAATAAACAATGCGAGAGCATAACCCATAAAACACATATGCACAGAGATTTTTCCTTGGATCCCAAAACCGGGACTACCAGCTTGATTTTTCATTATGTTCCTTTCAATTTTACAATACATATTTATGCATGCCGAAGCATCCAATACCATGGACCGAAAACCATCGCGTCCAAAAAACATGTGCGAAAATCATGCACAAAACCATAGGTGGGTCCGCCCAACCTAACATATGGTTCAAAACCAAAATTTTCCGGGGCGCTGCCCCAGACCCCATAAAGTGGGGTTACAGGTGCCCTTCAAACCCCCTATTAACTACGTGGAAAGAATATAACACAACCCAACAATCTCCCACTTATTGTTTTCTTTCCACAGGGGGCCACATGAGAGCTTAGTCATTTTTTCAGCCCTGAGATTCCCATTGCTTCTCTACACCAAGAGAACTTCTCAGAGCTGACAGATTTTGTCATTGCATCTGCAGTATTCTTCAAAGTGTCCACCTTTACCAGCAACACCTTTCTGTCTTCTATCATATCCCTCACAAAGTGATACTGAACATCAATGTGCTTTGTCTTTGAATGATAAGCAGGGTTCTTTGCCAAGAAAATTGCACTTTGGCTGTCACAGTCTATTCTTATAGCTCCCTGTACTAACCCCATACTTGAACACAATCTCTGCAACCAAACTACTTCCTTGCTTGCATGAGTGGCTGCCATGTGTTCTGCCTCTGTAGTTGATAGTGCCACTACAGATTGTTTCTTACTCATCCAACTGACTGCACCTCCAAATAGTTTAAATACATACCCACTTGTAGATCTTCTCTGATCCAGATCTCATGCCCAGTCTGCATCAACAAAGCCATGAATATCCAACACTCTATCCAATCTTGGTCTTCCTTGGTAGCACAAACCATAATCACTCGTGCCACGCAAATACATGAAAACCCGCTTCACTGCTGTCGAGTTCTCCTTCCCATGTTTTGACATAAACCTGATCAATACTCCCACTGCATTGGCAATGTCTGGTCTAGTACAGACCATTGCATACATTAGGCTACCCACTGCACTTGCATATGGAACATGAGACATGTCCTCTTCCTCTTCTTGTGTCTTGGGACACTGTTCAGCAGATAACCTCACACCTACAGGAATAGGAACCTTCACCGGTTTATTATCCTGCATATTAAACCTCTGCAGTATTGTCTCGACATACTTCCTCTGGTTTAACCAGAGCTTCCTCTTTGACCGATCTCTTTTAATTTCCATGCCCAAAATATAGTTTGCAACACCAAGATCTTTCATGTCGAATTTGGAGGACAATTGGGTCTTCAAATCCTAGATAATTTCTTTGTCATTTCCAACCAGCAACATATCATCCACATACAAGACCAGATAAATAACACGGTCACCAATTAATTTAAAATACACACAATGATCTGCTTTGCTTCTGGTGAAGCCAAGTCCCTGTATAAATGTATCAAATTTCTGATACCACATCCTTGGTGACTGTTTTAACCCATACAGAGACTTCTTTAACTTGCATACCAGTTCTTTCTTACCCTTCACCGCAAAGCCTTCAGGTTGCTTCATGTAGATTTCTTCTTCCAAATCCCCGTGAAGAAATGTTGTCTTCACATCCATCTGTTCTACCTCAAAATCAAAAGCAGCAGTAACAGATAAAAGTAATCTAATAGAAGTTACCTTGGAAACAAGAGAAAAAATATCACCAAAATCAATTCCCGACACCTGGGAATAACCTTTTTCTACCAACCGGCAACTCCACCAGATCCCAAGCATCATTTTTGTGCAAAGATGCCATTTCATCAACCATGGCCTCTTTCCAGACTTTTCCATCCTCTGAATCTACTGCTTCCTTCACAGTTCTGGGATCATCATCAGTAACAGACAAAGCAAAAGCAGATGGACTATACCTTTCTAGTTGCCTTCTTTCTCAAACTGATCTTCTCATAGCCGGAGTTTGTGGCTCTTCATCTTCTGATTCCTTCTCTGTTGTAGAGTCTGGTTCTTCCTCCTTTGGCTCAAACTCTATCTTCTCAGGTTCCTTTGGTTGGACTTCAGGTTGAATAACATCTTTTACCTCTCTAAACACCACATCTCGGCTGTACACAACCTTCCGTGTGACTGGGTTCCAAAACTTATAACCCTTTAAACCATCCTTATACCCAATAAAGATGCACTTTTCAGATTTACTATCCAACTTGGTTCGTTTCTCCTTTGGAACATGTACATATGCATCACATCCAAATACTCTCAGATGTGAAAGAGAGGGTTTCTTACCAGTCCATACTTCTTGTGGAGTCTTATCCTCCAACGTTGATGAAGGTGACCTGTTGACCAGGTAACATGCAGTATCCACTGCCTCTGCCCAGAATTCCTATCCTAACCCAGCACCACTGAGCATGCTTCTTGCCCTTTCCATCAACGTCTTGTTCATTCTTTCTGCGACTCCATTTTGCTGAGGTGTATATGGAGTAGTCTTCTGTCGTGCTATACCACACTTCTTACAGAATTCTTCAAATTCCTTGCTGCAAAATTCTCCACCGTTATCTGTCCTCAACACCTTTATCTTCTTCTCTGTCTGATTTTCCACCAGAGCCTTAAATTCTTTAAACCTGTCAAAGACTTCAGATTTTTTCTTAAGGAAATATATCCATGTATTCCTTGAGAAGTCATCTATAAATGATACATAGTACACATACTTACCCAGTGATGGAATCTTCATAGGTCCAAACACATCACTGTGCACAAGCTCTAATATCTGTTTCATCCTCTTACCACCAGAGGGGAAACTCACCCGATTTTGCTTCCCATACACAAAATTTTCACAGAAGTCAAAATCCAGAGAGCTATCATTCATACCTTCTACCATACCTTTACCATGAAGTATTTGAAGGCCCTTCTCTCCAATATGTCCAAGCCTTTGATGCCACAACATGGTCTTCTCTCCAAAGACCACTAGATTTTCTACTCCATTTTCAGGAACCATAGAACTATTGCACCCATCAACAACAGTGCTACCTTGCAGCTTGTACAGAGTTCCAATCCGAACTCCCCGCATCAATATCAGTGCTCCGTGAACCATCTTGCAGGTATCTTTCTCTAACACTGTCTTTACACCTACATCATCCAACTTGCTTAGAGAAATCAGATTTTTGGCCATTGCAGGAATATGTAGAACACCCAGAAGTGTTCTAACCCTTCCACCTTGCAACTTCAACTTTACTTTTCCCCGACCAATGATTCTAGCCTTCCTATCATCTCCTAAGAAGACATCACCACCATCGTATTTCTCATACTCGCAGAACCACTCTCTATGGGGAGTGAAGTGAAAGGATGCACCTGAGTCAATCAACCATGCCTCATGATATACATGTGTACTTGAAGAAGCCAAGTACACATCCCCACCTTCATCTGAGGTGGTTTTTGCCTCTACAGAAGGAGCATCATCAGATCCCTTTCCTTTATCAGGAGCTTTAGATTTACAATCCCTCCTGAAGTGCCCTTCCTTTCCGCATTTCAAGCACACCACCTTTGTAGGTTTTCCTGGAGATTTAGAACTCCCTCTAGATTTAGATCTCCCACTCGATGACTTATTTTTGTTTCTGTTCTGGGACCGTCCTCGTACAGACAAGGCATCACCATTCTGGTTGTCCATATTTTTCCGTCTCATCTCCTCCGTCGGCAAGGCTGAGACTATTTCATCAAACTGCAAAGCAGTTTCATTGCTACCTATTGCAATAACCAGACTATCCCACGAATCTGGTAGAGAACACAACAGACTGATGCATTTATCTTCATCTGAAATTTTAATATCAACAGATAATAACTGACTTACCACAGTATTAAATGCATTCAGATGCTCTGTCACAAAGTCCCTAACTTGACCCACAAAGCCTTTGTCGTAGCTTCCCCTGATACATTCAGCAATACTAAATCTGAGACACACAATCGTATTGTGCTCTTTGCCTTCCGATCCAACTTCTTCCATTCTTCATCGGTCACTCCCGATGGTTTAGTACCCGGATCTGCCACGATCCACTGATCTTTATCGACCAACAAATCCTCCATCTTGAGTTTCCACAACTCAAAATTATGACCATTGAACTTCTCAATCTCTATCTTTCCACTGCTCGCCATCTTCTTTCACCACCAGAATCGATCTCGCAGATCTCCCACTGAACAAGGTCTACCACAGGCCCGAGCGAAACCTCTCAGCAACAAAGGTGTCCCCTTGAAGCCAAAATAGCTCTGATACCAAATGTAGCTTTTAACCCTGTACAGAAATTACCTACATACGAATTCTTAAACAAAGAAAATAAACAATGCGAGAGCATAACCCATAAAACACATATGCACAGAGATTTTTCCCTGGATCCCAAAACTGGGACTGCCAGCTTGATTTTTCATTATGTTCCTTTCAATGTTACAATACATATTTATGCATGCCGAAGCATCCAATACCATGGACCTAAAACCATCGCGTCCAAAAAACATGTGTGAAAATCATGCACAAAACCATAGGTGGGTCCGCCCAACCTAACATATGGTCCAAAACCAAAATTTTCCGGGGCACTGCCCCGGACCCCATAAAGTGGGGTTACGGGTGCCCTTCAAACCCCCTATTAACTACGTGGAAAGAATATAACACAACCCAACAGTTAGGATATTCCGACACATAGGAAATAGTGAAGTACAACTTGGTCTAGTGTCGAGTTAGGTATAGAGTTAGGTAAAGTGTGTTTCTTTACCGTTGTACATTTTGTAACTTACAATCCGACGGTCACGATATGTAGTGATCCGACAGTTCATTCTCTCCTTGGTATTACCGACACTTGGTCCGTGGCTTGACACCCGATTGGTCCATGAATTCTATTTAAAGCGCATGGAGGGTCATTTGTAGGGTAATCCGTGCATGAGAGAAACATATGTAAATTTTCATTCTTTTATTAATAAATTGCCTAAAGTGGCTGCGTTGGCTCAGGCAGTGGACTGTTTCCCTCTTTGAGGGTTTTAACCACGTCAAAAATACTGGTGTATTGATCTGCGATCTGGTTGTGAGCGGTGTCATTTGGTGTTCTGTCTGAGGAACTTACCCTGTAAATTCCTACACCTCTGTCTCTAAGCGTTGTATGTTCGGGTCCTCCTATAGAGTGGTGAGGACCTTGAATGACTCTTCCAACATTTTGGTGCAGTCCTTTAGTGTACTTGTCATCTCCTCCATCCTTGATGTAATGGTGCTGGAGCGTTGTTCCCTTACCTCTAGAGGAGTTGAAGGTTGTGCATTCAACCACAACTCTGCTATCTAAAGGTTCAGTTCCAGCTGAACCTTGGCCATCTCTTCTTGCACCTCACACACCCCAGTCGCTAACTTGTCGATGTGTAGCTCTGTTGGTGCCTTTGCAGGGATGGCCAACTTAGGTACCATATGGCAAGCTTACTCAACCACCTGCATCATCTGTCAGTTTTGCACCACAACCTCATCATGTTATAGGCTAAGTTTGTCCATGTTGATTCTTTCTTAACTCAACACTTGTAGCGTGCAAGACATAGAGTGTCTCCCGAGGGAGTGCAACCATGTTGATTCCTACCCCATACAATGCACTAACCGTAGGACTGTTGGCCTCATTTTCTGTAACTAGTGCCCCCTATGGCAGCACTATTGTGTTGGTCATGTGGGCACGCAACATTTTCTCAACCACGACTGTTCCTACCATGAGGTTGGTCGAGAGAGTACCAACCTGAGGAGTATGCACCTGCAAATCCTGAATTTATGCCTAGGGGGCTCCCAACATAATATGATTCTCCTTCACCAACTACACGAGGGCCTCCGCAGTGACTTCACAAACCGTCTCCCCTATATCATGTAGATCTCCCTTAGTCAGTGTGATCGGGTCAAAAGAAGTCTTAGATGCTTTCGAATTCTTTCACGGTCCCACCTGCTCTCTCGGGCGCTAGCACTTTATTTGTGTAGATGTTGTTTCTGGGTCTATGCCACCCTCCTCTATCTTTGTCTCCATTTCTTGTTCCTACTCAGGTGAAGGCAACTTCCAGCGCTCATGGTCCTTTTGTGCTTCTATTGCTGCTGCCTCTTTCCTTCTCTTCTCTACCAACTGCACCATCCATAGTTTTGTCTCCTCCTTCTTCCGCTATGTAGTAAATTTTTTGTTTCTATCGTGGAGAGGGCTAGAGTGCACTACTCCAGTAGCCATGACTCTAACACAATGAATATGACATCGTCCATGGCCCAATATGGTAGTTTGTTCCACTTCTTCTTGGGGTCCTTCTGTGCCTTGATGTAGACGTGGTGGAAATCTACCTTGAACTCCGCAAATCTTTGTAGGCTACTGTAGACAATGTCAATAACCGCGGCATGTAGTTAATCCCCATTCTAATGTTCATCTCCATGAACACCCAGAATATCTTACTATGTTGGATCTGGTTCGTGTCTTTAATGGTCCACAACGAAGCGCACTTCGCGACCTCTGGGAGATCCCTTGCAATTGTGGGGAACTGGTTGTCCTCGGGCAATTCCCTAGCCACCAACACTATGGACAACAGAAGCCATGCATAGTGGAAGGTTTTCCCTTGTTCCTGTGCCTCGAAACAATTCTCCAGGAACTCCTTGTGCAAGAATTCAGACCAGTTAAACTGGATCCCCTCTGCACACTCCTCGGCATGTGAAACCAGCATCGTATACAGCTCATCCGCGCGATACTTTGCCATGAACTTACATGCCAATATCCGAGTCGTAACTTTGACTCCCTTGTTCTTGAAACTAGAAATTGCGTAGCCCCTCTTTTTCCTCTCCAACTTGTATTTCATTTTCATGGCCTCTGCGATGGCCAAATCACTGCTTTTACCCTCTGAAATGTCTACTGGGTCTTCCCCTTTACAAGGGAGTCGGGTAATTCTATGGATTAGGTGGTTTGTGATGGTGATGGGCTCCTCTACCCACAAACAACCACCATGCACCAGGCAGAGCAGTTACCTGATGACAAAGATAGTCATTGGTAATGCGACACCAAGAGCAAGTTCAACAACCCTGCCTTTTCGACTCTACGTAACCACTTGCATGGCTCTAAGTCTATGACTCCCACCACGGTGTTTTGCTTCGGCTTCATGAGCTGTGCAGTCACCAAGTGAGGGAATTTCTCATGGTGGGAAAGATCCTAATATTCGAACTTCAAACTCGGCACTCGTCCCAGCTGCGCTCCTTCAAAAATGATATTGCCAGGTAGTAACGTAGTCTACAGAGAGCTCTTTCTCTCCTCAAGGTCCTTGGGTACCTTTTCCTTCCCCTTCCATTGAGGAACATACGTGTGTAGCCTAGTTGGGAGGTCCATGCCCTCAGTTTCTCCCTCCATGTCTTCACCCTCATCCTCTTCTATCAGGATGTCCTCAAGGTCTTACTCCTCCTCATCGGTTTCCAAATTGACTGCTTTCCCTTTTTCCTCCATGGTCAATCTGGTTCTCAGTGGGTTTTGAGGGGAAATGCATACCAAAATCATGGGCCGCTTATCTTTCTTGGGCCACAGTGTGCGTAGCGATTTATGGATTTCTGCAACTATCTTAGCGCTCCCAGGGGTATCCTCAATTGCCATGGCCTGCACGACCTCTTCGGTGGTCATATCTCTGATTTCCCTGGCTTCTTCAGACACTGCCATTTTGTTTGTCCAGAAATCTCTCAACTTCTCAACCGGGTGCTCAAAAAATGCTCTCAACAGGTTAAATAGGTCTTAGTTCAGAATACTCTGGGTGCACGACAACTCATTTCGCGAATGACCAAGTGTTGTTTCCGGGGCAGCCCTTTGCAATTTATAATGCCTTTTGAATTCAAATTCGACCGTTCCCCCCAAATCTGGTTTGTTAATGCTCCCTTGGCGGTAGATTTTCCCAAATCGTGCCAATAAAGATCGTCTTAAATGCCTGCCATCCCCTCCATTTGGTCTCAAACCAAGCATCACATCGTGAATAGCGACTATAATAGTCACTTTCCACCAATCAGCGTGGCAATGCAACCACCCTTGCGTTGTTGCAGACCTTGTGACACTTTGCTCCTGCATGCATTCCCATCATCGCACAGCTCTCAGTAGGGTAGTTTATAGTCCCATGCCTCCTTTCAACTACCTAGAGTGCTAAGACTGTGCTTCCCACGACTACTTTGGTGGCTGGGCCACCTATATACGACTTCAACTGACCATCAATCACTTTTCCTGGGAAAAGTTAGTTTTTTAACTTGACTATCTGTATTGCGCACTTCACCATCTGCATCGTTCCATCATCAGTGATCCCTCTAGTAGTATACAGTCTAATCTAAAGCATCAAGTTGCTCAAATCTTGGTGGTAGTCCCAAAATTCGTCAATGTAATCGTGCGCACCCTGTTTTATTACCACAATTTTCTTATCAAAAAAATCCTTCTTTATTTCTTCCTGAAGCTTCTTGACTTCCATTTCCATTAGAGCGCTTTTCTTTCTTAATTGAAATCTTTCTTTGATCCAGGTGGATATTGGTGGCCACATGCCAAGTCCACCTGGACCCACACCATTGTCTTTCTCAACATTTTCAGTTTCCTTAATTGTAGCACAACTTACTATTTTTAGCAGTTTTTCGGGTCCTGAACTTCTGGAGCCGTTTTGAGGCCCTAAACGACATTTTTTTGGGGGCAACATGGGTCCATGGACCTATGCTGCCCTTCCCAAAGTGGTAGTTCTCGGATAGATCTTTCTAACGAGCTATCGTACGCGTCAAATGGAGATCGTATGCCAAAGTTACGACCCTGGGAAATTGATGTACCAATTTACCCAAACGGGGCCCACAATTTGGCGTTTCATCTTCTAGGGTTAGATTTCGGGATGTGAAGGGTTTTCCATTGTTTCTCAACAATAAATAGGCCTTCGAGCCTCATTGTAATACAGTTTTTAGAATAGTTCAGAGGCATGTAGCCATCACATCTCTTCTCAGAGATAAGCTACCATCGCCCTAACTAGTTTATTGCCATTTCTGTTTATAAGCATGTTTCAGTATTTTCCATTAATGAAATGACGTATTATTTCCGCTGCATCTTTGTGTATATGGTTATCTCTGTAATTTGTTGTGTTCCTGTTTAAATCCGGATCAGTGGTATCAGAGCGGTCTGCTTTTTCTCTGTTTTTCTTTGCATGTCCCCAACAAGGTCGGGATATAAGGAGTTAGGGCTTGAACTGGTTGAACCTTTGCAAGACCAGCCTCGCAAATCCCGACGGCCTCCCATGGCGGACGAGAAGAAAGACGAGGGGGCAGGAGATCCCATCAAAATCTTGCTCGAAGAAGCGCTTGAGCGACAACGGAACGCGATGATGGACAGCTTTGCACAGATCCTTCAGCGGCTACCAAGAAGCAGCGCATCGGCTTCCAGCAGCTCCTCTGGAAACGCCACACCCTTTAAGGTACAAGTTAATTTTGAAATCCACATATTCGAGGGTCAGATAGACGCCGATGCCGTAGACAAATGGTTAAATCTGCTAGAGGGTTATTTTTCTGTTCATGAATTTTCGAGTCGGGAAAAGATTGTTTTTGCTCTTCTCAAAGCAGCCCCCCACGTCAAGGACTGGTGGGAAACCTACTGCGAGCAGAAGGATGAAAGTACTGGCTCACTATTTTCAGCCGCACCCACCTGGGATTCATTCCGGGATGCCATCAAGGAGCAGTACTACCCTGTCAGAAGCTATGAGGATGAATATATAAAGTGGACCACGCTGCGGCAGGGAAGGGACCAAGATGTGCCGGAGTTCACCAATCTTTTCCATACCCTTCGCACGAAGTTGGGTATCAAGGGTTCGGAGCAACATTTGATACTCAAATACCGTGGCTGCCTGCACAAGTACATCCAGGAAGAAATATAGTTCCTAAACATCCCCTCGCTCGGCACAGCATACCGGTATGCCGTCAAGGTCGAGCAGAAGTTTAAACAAAAGAAGCGAGGCTTTGGATCTGCGAATCCAAAGCAGGGGAAAGGTGCCCCTAAACCACAGAACAAAGGAAAAAGCCAAGGCGGGACAGCCCAAGACAACCAGCCGAAGCTGCAAGCAAAGAGCAACGCCGCGAAGCCGAGAAAGGACACTGGAAAATGGTGCGAGTTCCATAAGAGCTCCACTCACAACACAAGTGAGTGTCGGGCCAAGCAGTCACTGGTGGCTGAGCTAAAGGTTTCAGAATCAGATGCATGTTCCGACTCTGAGTCAGAACCCGATAAGGGGTATGAAAAAGGGAAGTAGATCATTGATGCGGATCCCAGCGCCACTGTTGCTACCGCAAAGATCCAGAAAAATGAACCCGAAGATCCAGAGGAGGAGGAGCGTCTCTTCCACTCCCAGATGTGGGTAAAGGGCTCCCCGATACAGTTCATTGTTGATAGCGGGAGTCAAAAGAACCTCATTTCGGCAGAGGTCGTGAAGCGGTTGGGCTTACCGACCACAGCACATCCACAACCATACACCATTGGGTGGCTTCACCAAGGGCGAGATCTTCGCGTGAGCCAGCAGTGTCGCCTTCCATACAACATCAAGCCCTTCACGGATGAGGTATTGTGTGACATTGCTCCCCTTGAAGTTTGTGATGTATTACTAGGACAACCATACTTGTGGAAGCGACATGTTGTGTATGAATCAAGGCCCCGTGCTGTTATTATTACATTGGGAAATAAGTTTTTCAGGATACCAGAGGTAGCACCACCTGCCGCCATCTCTTTGATTACTGCAAAACAATGCAGTAAGATCATTTCCAAAACCAGGAAATTTGTTTTCCTGATGATACGCCCTCAAGGGAAGAAGAAGACAGTGGCCGCGGCCTCCAAACGGGGTCCCTGTGCACGGCAGCTACAGATGGACAAGATTGTGGAGGAGTACGAAGACATCTTCACCTCCCCGGCAGGGGTTCCTCTTCACTGTCAAGTCAAGCACTCCATCGATCTGACCCCAGGTGCGCCGCTACCCAATGGACCAATTTATCGGCGCTCCGTTATGGAGAACAATGAAATCAAGAGGCAGATTCAGGAGCTCCTGCAGAAAGGTCACATCCGTCCGAGTTCTTCGCCCTGTGGGAGCCCGATAGTGTTGGTACAGAAGAAGGATGGGACGTGGAGACTCTGTATTGACTATCGGGTGCTGAACAAGATCACTGTCCGTAATAGGTACCCGATCCCGTGGATTGATGACCTCCTAGACCAACTAAAGAGGGCGAAATATTTCAGCAAGATCGATCTGAAGTCAGGATATCACCAGGTACCAATTGAACCCTCAGATGTGTGGAAGACTGCCTTCAAATCCAAGGAGGGCCTCTTCGAATGGTTGGTCATGCCTTTCGGATTGACGAATGCTCCTGCAACCTTTATGAGGCTAATGGATGACATCTTGCGACCATTCACCAACTCCTTTGTAGTATTATACTTGGATGACATTCTGATCTTCAGCCAGAGTTGGGAAGAGCACCTCCACCACATCCGACAGGTTCTCCAAACACTGCGGCAACACAAGCTATGTGCCAATTTGGAGAAATACACTTTTGGCATGACCAAGGTTCAGTATCTGGGATACATCATTGATGAACAGGGGGTGCATGTCGATCCAGCCAAGGTCCAAGTCATTTGGGATTGGCCCTCTCCAACCACTCTAACAGAGCTCCGCAGCTTTCTAGGTCTTGCCAACTTCTACCGTAGGTTTGTGTTGGGATTTTCTCATATTTCTTGGCCCTTGAGTCAAGTCACCAAGGGCGGGGCGAAAGAAAAATTCTTTTGGTCTGAATCTCAACAGAAGGCATTCAGGGAGTTGAAGGATCGCCTCTGCACGGCACCAGTGCTCGCGTTACCAGATTTACAACAACCATTTGAGGTCGAGACAGATGCCTCTGACTATGCTATTGGGGCAGTCCTTACTCAACATGGACATCCAGTGGCATATCACAGTGAAACACTTTCAGACACAGTCCGGAAGTACCCCACTTATGATAAAGAGATGTATTCCATTGTACAGGCCTGCCGACAATGGAAGCATTACATTTTGGGGAAGGAAACGATCATCCACACAGACCACCGACCTCTGCAATTCATACAGACCCAAGGGAAATTGCAGAATGATCGCCATCAGAAGTGGTCTACATACCTGCAACAGTTTTACTTGAATATCAAGTATAAAAAGGGCAGCACCAATAATGTTGCAGATTGCCTCAGTCGACCACCGATCATGGCGCTAACCACCGTGCTCAACTCTTGCGGGCACGAGACTTCTGATTGGCCACTTCTCTACAAAAGCGACCCAGAATTCGGCCACACATACCAGACACTCTTAGAGGGTCGACAGGTTGCAGATTTTCACCTCCAGGATGCCCTATTATGCCACCTCGGTCACCTCTGTGTTCCTTCAAGCGAGCGTGCCAAGATGATTTGGGAAGCACACTACAGTCGGGCTGCTGGGCATTTCGGGGTCGAGAAAACAGTGGCAGTACTGCAAAACTATTTCTATTGGCCGAATCTTCGACAGGATGTTGGGAAGTACATCCGATCATGTACTGCCTGTGCCATTGCCAAACCGACCATTAAGAAGCAAGGCCTCTGTACCCCGTTGCCTACCCCTAGTCGACCTTGGGAATCCATCTCCATGGATTACATGTCAGGCCTTCCTTCCACTAAGCATGGAAATGACTGTGCTTTTGTGGTCGTCGACAGGTTCTCAAAGATGGCCATTATGATCGCCTGCAAGAAGAATATCACAGCAGAAGCCACTGCTAAACTCTTCTTTGAACGAGTGTGGGTGCACTTTGGGATCCCACAGTCTATCATCTCAGATCGGGACAGTCGGTTTCTTAGCACCTTTTGGTCCAGTCTCTGGTCAATGCTGGACACCAAACTCACGAAGTCCACAGCCTTCCATCCTCAAACTGATGGCTAGACAGAGGTTGTCAATAGGATGATTGTGCACATTCTGCGCATGTATAACTCAAAGCATCCACGCACATGGGACGAGAGCCTCCCCTACGTTCAGCACAGCTACAACCGAGCTCTTCACAGCTCGACTGGCCATATCCCTTTTCAGGTGGGTTTGGGATTCCAGCCACTATGCCCCATTGATGTGGCCATGCCACTTGCAGCTACTCACATGAATTCAGCTCATGTCTAGTCCGAAACAGATAAGGCCACCAGCTTCATTGAGCGCATCCAACATATTCGCCAACAGGTCCATGACATTCTTGAGAAATCAAATGCCAAGTACAAGCAGCGACATGATCAACATCGGGTGCCACACAAGTTTCAGGTGGGCGACAAAGTTTGGTTGCATTTGCAAAAGGAACGCCTTACTGGAGCCTATCGGAAATTGAGACCACTCCGATATGGTCCTTACACCATTACTAAGGCTATGGGAGACAATGCATTTGAGCTCAGCATTCCCCCATTCCTTGGCCTGCACCCAGTATTTAATGTGGACCGCCTTCGGCCATACTTTCCACCATTGCTAGACACATCCGATATTGCAGAACAGCTCAAACCCACAGAATTAAATCCAGATTGCATGGAACAAGCTGCAACTGATCGGATCATGGACACACAGATCAAGAACACTCGCCAACAGAATATCCAACTGTATCGAGTTGTCAAAGCGGGCCAACTCCTTCAGCAGGGCAAGTGGCTCACCAGGGAACAAGTTCAGCAGAAGTTTCCTCATCTCATGGAGGAGCTCAACGCAATGGGGACCATTGCTTCCTAAGGGGGGAGGAATGATCCAGGTGGATATTGGTGGCCACATGCCAAGTCCACCTGGACCCCCACCATTGTCTTTCTCAGCATTTTCAGTTTCCTTAATTGTAGCACAACTTACTATTTTTAGCAGTTTTTCGGGTCCTGAACTTCCGGAGCCATTTTGAGGCCCTAAACGACGTTTTTCTGGGAATCTGGGGGCAACATGGGTCCATGGACCGATGTTGCCCTTCCCAAAGTGGTAGTTCTCGGATAGATCTTTCTAACGAGCTATCGTACGCGTCAAACGGAGATCGTATGCCAAAGTTACGACCCCGGGAAATTGATGTACCAATTTACCCAAACGGGGCCCACAATTTGGCGTTTCATCTTCTAGGGTTAGGTTTCGGGATGTGAAGGGTTTTCCATTGTTTCTCAACAATAAATAGGCCTTCGAGCCTCATTGTAATACAGTTTTTAGAACAGTTCAGAGGCATGTAGCCATCACATCTCTTCTCAGAGATAAGCTACCATCGCCGTAACTAGTTTATTGCCATTTCTGTTTATAAGCATGTTTCAGTATTTTCCATTAATGAAATGACGTATTATTTCCGCTGCATCTTTGTGTATATGGTTATCTCTGTAATTTGTTGCGTTCTTGTTTAAATCCAGATCATTCTTTCATGAGTTCTTGGAGCCTAAGATCACCTTGTCAGATCTGTTCATCATGTCGCAAATATTTTTCTTCATTTAGTTGCGTGATCCCTTCTTCCAAGGCTCCGTGAACCATCATATCCACGAGCATTTCTATGTGCAGACTAGGAATAATATACTCCATTGGGATTACAACGTTTGTTCCATAGGCCAGCCTAGAAGGCATCTGTCCTGTGAGTTTCTTGCACGTTGTCCTATAAGCCCAGAAAACTATTGGTATGCATAGGTTCCAATCACCCCACTGCTCATTATATACCATGTTTAGTGCTTCGCATACTTCGTTAAATGCTTCTACATGGGTAACCTTCTATGCACTCGTTCTTTCCACACTCTGTTGTTCCAATTCAAGGGACCGTTCGAGCAATTCCCTCCCCAATCCATACTTATTGATCATGTTCCCCAACGCGAAGTCCATGTGCATCTGCACAGTTTGTTTACCATATGCCTGTACCCACATGGACAGATGCGTGCGCGGACCATCCCATACATTGTCTGTTAGTTGCATATGAGGCTTCCCAAAATGCATGTGCATCATTCTCCTGCATTCATGCCAATCCTCAAAGCTTCCTTGGTGCATAACCTGTTGGCTTATTGGGGCCTGACCCAGGTTTATATTTAAGTTAACCATACAAATCCCAGTACTACTGGCCCTTTCAGCAACAATCTGCGGACTGGGGTCTCACCCGAAGTAGTATGGGAGGGTGCTAGAACTAGGTTTCCGCACCCTGGAGATGTTTGAGGAGTTCAACTGACTCGCTATTTGACCCTACACACAAGTTACTTCACGCACTTTCTTGTACTTCGCAACCCAATATACTTCCTTCGCACAACCCTACCCAGGGGCTGAGTGTCACGCTCTGTGTTATTACCTAAGATCTTACTGGTATTCCAACGTTAGTTACTTAGATTTGCCTACTTGAGTGTTTTATGTGTACTTAACAATATAAAACAATTATACAGGTGTGCGTAGTAAATAAACAGTACATTTGAAAATTATATCTATCATTCATTAACCCAAGAACATATACACAAAATGATAACAAAACTTCTCTTTATTAATTCCTTCCTCGGTTATAGACTCGACTCCACCCTATGCACTCAGTTGGAGGGGTCCGCGCAGTCAGATGTGGACTACTAGGCCTCTGTTCACTCAACTTTAGAGCCTTCTCCTACTGTACGACCCAAAGACACACTTCAACTTTCGAGTCAATCACTTCCACCCTTTCTTCTCTTTCTCCTAGTTATCTGTTATCTTCTACACTTAGAGCCTCACTATATTTATACAATCCCATGGTCCGCGGACCATGGGTAGCTCTATCCAGCTGACATTACATTACAAAACTAAGGCAGAGAACCCTGTGACTCTATCATACTTTCGCGTCTCGCCCCCGTCATTTGCGGAGCTTTCCAATAAGATTGGGTCAAAACTTGGGATTTGAACCCCAAGACATGCCTTGGGGGGCTTCCATGCCCAATAGGCCCCCAACAAAAACATCGTGACTCACCCTTGACTCACTTTGTTGGTGTGGTGATCTTTGCATGAAATCCCTCCAACTATTCTTGAATTGCGCAGAAGTTAGTAGCACACTCAGATGCTACTTGCTGGATCTACTACACACGTTGTTCCGAGACCTTTTTGTCAGGAGTGATTCTCTGCATCAATGTGTGCATCCCCTATATGTGTGCGAGCTTGCCTTCGATGTCTATGATGATGGTGAAGGCTTCATCGATCAAAAGCTGGATGCGTGCTTTTAGGACTACTTCCTTATGACATGCCGTGTCCACCTGCTCCTTCAGTGCTTTAGCTTGTTGCATCCTCACAAGCCACCAGGTGAGGACCACTGTCTCTGCAGTCCCTCGGACACTATCATAATTTTGTTGGAGTTCTCGCGTCTCTGTTTCTAAGCGCTGGGTGTTGCGGTCCACCTGTAGAGTTGTGAGGACATCAAGTGATTCTTACAACATGCTGGTGCAGTCTCGTACTTCACCTTAGATTTACTCCAATCCCCTTGTGATAGCACTAGCGCGCTATTGTCTGACTTCTGGGGGAGTGGATGGCTGCGCCTTTAACCACAACTCAACGATCTGGAGAATCAACTCCAGCTGAACCTTTATCATTTCCTCCATGGCCTCGCAGACCCCAGCTGCTAACTTGTGGATCCGTGCCTCCGCTGGTATATTTGCTGGGATGGCCATCTCTGGGATGCTTTGGCAAGTGTCGTCTATGACCTGTACAAGCTATTGATTTTGCGACAGTAATTCGTTGCACTGCAAGCTTAGCTATTCCATATTTATTTTCTGTTCACTAAGGACTTGGAGCGAGCAGCTCTCCCTAGCGCACAACTTTGCAGTTATCCCATCCTATAACACATATAAAGTCTCATGTGGAAGGGAAAATAGATTAACACCGAGACCTTTCAGTGCGCTAACCAAAGGCCTATCAACCTCATTTGATGTCACTAGTGCCCCTTCTCGCAGCACTATTGTGTTCATCATCTGTGTGCACAACATTTTCTTTGCTGTTGTGGATCCGACTGCGAGGTTGGTTGAAAGGGTACCAACCTGAGGGGGGCACGCCTGTAATTCCTGCAACTACGCTCTGACGACCCCCAACATAGTCTAGTTCTCCTGCATGAAATCTTGGAGAACCTCATTTGCAGCATCATGCACCATCTCACCGATGTCATGCAGATCAACCTCGGTTAGGGTGATCGGGTCTATGGACAATTTCGAGGCCTTGACCTTCTTTTGTGACCCTGCCCACTCTGCTGGGTGTTGACGCTTTAGCTCTATGGAAATTGTTTGTGGGTCCGCGCCTCCTTCTTCTACTTCTCCTTCCTCTACTTCATGTCCCTTCGAAGGCATTGTTTGGTCCTCGTCCCCCTTTGTGGCTGCTTCTTTTGCTATTGCTCCTACTACAGCCTTTTCCTACTTGGCTTTTTTTTATGTCGTGTCCCATGCTACCCATAGTCCTGCTGCTGCTGCTTCCTCCCTTTGTTTTTCAGCCAATTGTGCGATGTTCAGCTTGGCATAATATTTCTTCTTTTGAGTTGCTGACTTCTGGATTTCTGTAATGCCTAGAGTGTGCCATTCCGGCGACCATGCCTCCAAGAAATTAAAAATGGCATCGTTGGTGGCCACAAAGAGAAGCTTTGTTGTTTAGTCGTGTTGGGTTGTGTTATATTCTTTCCACGACTAGCCACGTAGTTAACTGGGGAGTTAGAGGGTGGGCAGAGCCCCCCCTTCATTGTGCCAATTGTGTAGTGGGGGGGTCACAGTGGGTTTGAAGGGTGCAGGTAACCCCTCTCTATGGGGTCCTCAGCAACACCTTGGAAAATTTTGTTTTTGGACCCTATATTAGGTTGGGCAGACCTATCTATGGTTTTTTGCATGATTTTCACACATGGTTTTAGATGCAAAGCTTTTTTGGTCCATGGTTTTGGACGTGATGGTTTTCGGTTCAGGTATTGGATGCTTCGACATGTATAAATATGTATTGTACTATTGAAAGGAACATAATGAAAAATCAAGCTGGTAGTCCCGGTTTTGGGATCTAGGGAAAAATCTCTGTGTATATGTGTTTTATGTGTTATGCTATCGCATTGTTTATTTTTATGTGTTATTAGAATTTTTATGTAGGTCATTTCTGTACGGGGTTAAAATCTACATTTGGTATCATAGTTGTTTTGGCTTCAAGGGGACGCTTTTGTTGCTAAGAGGTTTCGCTCGGGCTTGTGGTAGACCCTGTTTAGTGGGAGATCTGCGAGATCGATTCTGGTGGTGAAAGAAGATGGAGAGTAGTGGAAAGATAAAGATCGAGAATTTTAATGGTCAGAGTTTTGAGTTGTGGAAACTCAAGATGGAGGCTTTGTTGGTGGATAAAGACTAGTGGATCACGGTAGATCTAGGTACTAAACCAATGGGAGTGTCCGATGAAGAATGGAAGAAGTTGGATCGGAAGGCAAAGCGCACAATACGATCGTGTGTCTCAGATTCAGTATTGCTGAATGTATCAGGGGAAGCTACGGTGAAGGCTTTGTGGGACAAGTTAGGGAATTTGTACCAATCTAAGTCTCTAGTGAATAAACAGTTCCTACAGAAAAAGCTATATAACCTGAAGATGAAAGATGTAGACTCGATGACAGAGCATTTGAATGCATTTAATACTGTGGTAAGTCAGTTATTTTCTGTTGATATTAAAATTTCAGATGAAGATAAGTGCATTAGTTTGTTGTGTTCTCTACCAGATTTGTGGGATAGTCTAGTTATTGCAATAGATAGCAATGCAATTTCCTTGCAGTTTGATGAAATAGTCTCATCCTTACTGACGGAGGAGATGAGACAGAAAAATATGGAGAGCCAGAATGGTGATTGCTTGTCTGTACGAGGACGGCCCCAGAAAAGAAACAAAAATAAGTTATCTAGTGGGAGATCTAAATCTAGAGGGATATCTAAATCTCCAGGAAAACCTGTAAAGGTGGCATGCTAGAAATGTGGAAAGGAAGGGCACTAAAAAAGGGACTATAAATATAAAGCCTCTGATAAAGAAAAGGGATCTGATGATGCTCCTTCTGCAGAGGCGAAAACCACCTCAGGTGAAGGTGGGGATGTGTACTTGGCTTCTTCATGTACACATGTAGATCACGAGGCATGGTTGATATACTTAGGTGCATCCTTTCACTTCACTCCCCATAGAGAGTGGTTCTGCGAGTATCAGAAATATGATTGTGGTGATGTCTTTTTGTGGGATGACAGGAAGGCTAGAATCGTTGGTCGCAGAAAAAGTAAAGTTGAAGTTTAAAGGTGGAAGGGTTAGAACACTTCCGAGTGTTCTACATATTCCTGCATTAGCCAGAAATATAATTTCCGTAAGCAAGCTCGATGATGCAAATGTAAAAATAGTGTTTGAGAGGGATACCTGCAAGATGGTCTCGGGGGTACTGGTATTGGTGTGGGGAGTTCTAATTGGAACTCTGTACAAGAAGTAATGTAGCACTGTTGTTGATGGGTGCAACATTTTGTGGTTCTTGAAAGTGGAGCAGAAAATCTAGTGGACTTTGGAGAGAAGACCATGCTGTGGCATCAAAGGCTTGCACATATTTGAGAGAAGGGACTTCAAATACTTCATGATAAAGGTATGAGTAATAGCTCACTTGATTTTGATTTTTGTGAAAATTGTGTACAAGGAAAGCAGAATCAAGTGAATTTCCCCACTGGTGGTAAGAGGGTGAAACATATATTATAACTTGTGCACAATGATGTGTTTGGACCTATGAAGGTTCCATCACTGGGTAAGTCTGTGTACTATGTATCATTTATAGATCACTTCTCAAGGAATACATGGTGATGAGCCGCAAAAATGGATAATTATATGGGCTCATTCAACCTCCTAATTTGACTTAATCCACCATTCTCATTAGTTTATTGCATGTTTTTGATTATATGTATGCTAATATAGTGAATTGGGTTAGTCATTATGCCAACAAGTCTAATGTGTGCTTTGTGTAGCCTTTGTGGTCAATTTGGAGACAAAATTGAAGGTTTTAATGAGCACTTGGCAGCCAAATTCGTGGGAGAACAAGGGAGAGGATTTGTAGGAAGTTGTCCCCTCCATTTATGGGCCCTTACCTCGAATTCTCCACCATCAGCTCGGAGTTAACGGGCCACCAAATCAATTATCCAAGGGCAGCCAAGCAAGTCGAGTAGGACTATTGTTAATTGCAAGTTTTGGGCAGCCGAGTCCCTAAAGTTTAGGAGGACTGTTGGGATCCTCAATTTGTATAAATAAGAGGGCTTAGGGCCTCATTTCAGTTAGTCACTTTATAGTCACTTTGTAGCCAGTAGTTAGTCACTTTATAGTCATTTTGTAGTTCGATTTTTAAGCAGTAGATTAGCTTTGCTTTCAGCACATTTTCAAGTTCTCCTTGTGGACAATTTTTGGAATGTAACATTTATTTTGATAAATAAAGATGAATCCAACTTTGCACCAGCTCTAAATCTCTCTTAGGAGGTTGTAGCTTTTGGGGTTGGCTCCATCTCAAGCGCCCAATACCTCCTTTGTTTACTTTCATGTGTCTTTGCTGCATTGTTAGAATAAAATCTGCTATTTAGATTTAAATCTTGTTTTGTTATTTAGGTTGTTTTTGATGAGTAAAATTTCATGCTCAGATTTAGTTGATAGGTTGTTAACAGAAAAAGCTTCAAGAAAAGGGCCATCAAACATCTGTGGTTTCACCTCTCCCTCAGTGGGATGAGGAGCTGTGATTAGGATGACCTTGCTGCCCACAAAAACACTAATTTTGCTCTGCCATGAAATCACTAGTGTTTGATTTTCATGTGTAGAAGTTGGTAACAAGTTTAGACTTTCATTTTCTTAGTTTCATTATTTAAAATACATGGTTTCATTGCAGGTCACACTTCCATTCATTCTCTTTACTGGCAGCTAGCATATTAGGTCAACGTAACTAGGTCTTTGAATTTACAAATCTTTTTTGGTTCAGATTGGAAAACCGACTTGCAGAGCACCTGTACCACTCCTTCATCTACTTATTCTCCATCAGCACCATCCACTCCACCCTCTACTTAGAATCCTTACCTCACGTTTGCCACATTTGCTCACATAACCCTAGTTTTTGTACATCATTGTTTAAGCCTTCTTTGAGCCAACTTAGCTATCTACACCTTCTCACCACTCCATCCACCAGTCCCTAGACCACTTCAGACCCCTATCCTACCTCCATATCCATTCATGCATCTTCTCTCACTCACCCATCCTCCAAATTCCAATTTTAAAACATCCTGTAGAAATTTCTGAACATCCTGTAGAAATTCCTGAAACATCCTGTAGAACCCGTGCAGACTTCCTGTAGGAGCTCACGAATGAGGTTTCTTGATAGCCAAACTCTGTGAAACTCTTTGGAAGGGTGTTAAGGACCGCCTTAGGCCCTCTCTGAACCCTCCCGACCTCTTCCAAGCATTTCCTCTCGCCAATCCACCTCTGCAGAGTCACAAACCGTTAAAAGCACATGCATGATAATCCTAATAACTTATTCAAAAATACAAAAATATGTTTTCTTCAAGTAGAGGTAGTTTAGACACATGTATTTTACCTTCATAGAAGTAATGGCATCTCTTTCAGTAGTTTTCATTATCTCCTTTGCATCATTAGGACTAGCTGGTAGAATTAGGGTTTGCTAGGGTTTGCATTTTCCTTCAGTTTTTAAATCTCTTTTCGCAAATAGATTAGCTTCCTTCGAGTTAGCTTTCATCCATCAATTAAAAAGCTTCTTCTAAGAGCTCATAGAAGTTGGCTTAAGCTCCTAGTGGACTTGTGCCAGCTGACCAAGTGACAGCTGCGGCAAGAGCTAGTACTTGTGCATACAACACCGTCGCTTCCAAGTTTGTTACGAACTACCAGATTGATAAAATTAAAGAAGGGAGCTCCAGAAGTTGCAGCATTATTGCTGCAATACTGGAGCCCACCATCTTTTTGGCACCGTTTCTGGGGAAGTGTCAGAGTATTGGTGATTGCCACTTTTCTTCTATTTTCCTACTCTTGCCTTCTGCTAAATAGTTTATTTCGTTTCCATTTCTGTAATTTCATTTCTGCAAAAGTAAATTAGATATTTCCTGCTTTCATAGATTAGCATTTCAATTCCGTAATTTCATTTCTGCAAACGTAGAGTAGCATTTCAATTCTGCAAGCGTAGCCTAGCATTTCATTCCTGCAATTTCATTTGAGCAAAAGAGATTAGTCCTTTCCTGCTTTCATTTCAATTCCGCATTTTCATTTTAGCAAGATAGTTAGTTGCAGTTCAATCTATTTCAGTTTTGTAGGTAGAAGTAGAAAAAAGCAAAAATCAACCAAAAAGATTTCATTTCATGCCTTGTAGGAGTAGAGATAAGTTAGAAAATTGATTGCACAACGCCCCCACTGCTTCACACAGCCAACATTCTCTCTTCTTCGATGGTTGTGATTAAAGAACCCTTAGGTGGACAACAAGACATATTTGAAGAACCTCAAGGGAAGAAGAAGAAGAAACCATTCCTCTGGAGAAAATGGCTACAAGCAGAAATTTTGGGAGCAACACCTTGTCCAAAGATGAATTTGAAGATCAGATGGAAGATTTCAAGAGTGATATGTGGCAGTTTCTTGCCATGCAATTGGATACCCTGTGGATCCAAAAGAAGCAAGAGGAAGCCAAGAGGGCTTTGGCCATATTTTGTCCCAGGTGCACTAGAAAGCATCCTAGGGATGAATGTCCAATGCACTCCCTAGAAGTGTGTTTTGTATGTGAAGAATACCATCCTACGAATCAGTGCCCTTCCTTGCCTGGAAAG
Organism: Pinus tabuliformis; assembly: GCA_031772625.1. Classification (NCBI taxonomy): domain Eukaryota; kingdom Viridiplantae; phylum Streptophyta; class Pinopsida; order Pinales; family Pinaceae; genus Pinus; species Pinus tabuliformis. The sequence continues at coordinate 40,927,998 of CM062816.1, read as the reverse complement.
CTGCATATCAAAGGGCAAAAGGAGCCACTGAATCACTCTACTATATGAACCAAAGGAGGCCACATGAACCTAGATCTTATCAGCAGGAACTGTAAGGGACATCCGAGACCTATTATGACCCCTATCAAGCCACTTTCATGCCTTGTTGGGGTCCCCCTGCTCATCCTTCCTGGTTCACACCTCCTCATTGTTCCTTCATAGATCCATATTATGCCCAACCAGCTGCTCATTCATTTCACTCTTATGCTCAGCCACAGCCTCGATGGAATGCACCTCATCAGGGGTGGAGGCCCCAATACAACACTCCTCCCACTTCTTTTCCTCCACCACTTGCTCATCCACAACCATCGCCTCCCGCTCCACCAAGGCAACCCCAAATGCCTGCCCAACCTCAACCCCATCCACATCCATCTGAAATATACACCCTCACTCAGCTACCCATACCACCATTTCGAAACTTGTCCATTGGAGTAGCTCAACAAAATTGCAATGCTGAGACACCACATGTCCAAATGACTCCTCTTGAGCTCAATGATCTTCACCATAACTTAGGAAGAGTGTTGCAAAACAGAGATTATATTGACAACATTGAAGGACCAAAGGCAAAAGAAAATTCCAAAGAGGAGATCAAAGAACCATGGGCTGCACTTGATGAAGAGAAGCGATCAGAATCAGAGATCAAGAGAGTTCCCTCATGGTTACCATCAAATCTTCCATGTATTCAAGAGAAAGATCAGCAAAAAGAGGAAGATGAGGAAGTCATCATAGAAGGTGACATGAAACATGATCCAGATCAGAAAAATAACGAAGGATATTAGAGCTATATTGAGATATGGTTTCAGATGGTCACTAAGTTGCAGCGGTACTCTCTTCCTCAGCTATGTTTGATCCCTTCAAAGTCAGATCAATTTGTCTCTGAAATACGGATAGCTGTCAAAGCATGCATTTCAAGCTGCCACATCATTTTATCTCTAATCTCGATGTGCATATGGCTCCATTGGAAGTATTCTTATACTTGAAAGAATTTTGTTTTTCAAATAGGGTAGGGTAGAAAAAAAAAATGAAAAAAAGATGAAAATAAAAATCTAAGGTGAAAACATCCTCGGAGGTGCCTTAGATTGGCTCATTGATTGAAAACCTCCATGAGGAGGTCAATGGGTTGGGAAAAAAGAGAAAAGAGAATAATATCTCTGGGTGAAAACCTCCTTGGAGGCGCCCAGGGCAGGCAATTAGGGTGAAAACCTCCATGAGGCGCCCTAGTTGTTTTTCACAAAAAAAAAAAGAGAAAAAGAAAAATAAAAATAAAGCTAATTTCCATTGAATACTTGTAGGTTGCAAGAAGGACATTGCAGGTCAGGAGGATCGCTCAAAACAAAGACAAAGGAAGTTTTATGCCTTCTACAAGAAGTTTTGTGTCTTCTATAGGAAGTTCTGTGTCTTCTACAGGAAGCCTACAAATGAGCCAAAATTGATCTCTGAAGAGGACCTGAAGACCAAGAACCTTTCGATGAGGCCTGCAAGCATCCATGTTTCCATCCCTCACCCTACATCAATTTTTCCATCTCATTGTGCTTCTTTCCTCAAAAATGTGTGTTCGACAGGAAGTTCCTGTAGAAATTACAAGATTTCTACAGGAAGCTAGAAATGGATTTGAAAAAGGTCTTTTGGCAAACATGAGAGCTTCCTCAAGGGGTCTGAAGTCCTCCTGCAATCTTCAAACTCCCCCTCCATCATCTCCATGCCTGCATCACAACCCAAGCTTAGTTTTTCTTACCATGCAAAAACTTGCAGAATGCTTTGAAGAAAAAATACATAGAACGGAATTTGTTTTTGCCCTAACTTGAAAACCATGCATCCATTTGAAAAATTGTTTTACAAGGAATTGTATAGGGATGATGGAAACATGCCCAAGTAGTTTCAGCCCATTCCGATGCACGGTTTCCAAGAAATCCACCTCCATCACCGTCAGCCATTTTTGCATTTTCTCCATATCCGTGTATCCATTTCAAAACCTGTTTCATGGGGAGATGCACATGGGTGATAGTAACCTACCCAAGCAGTTTCAGCTGATTCTGATGCACGGTTTCTGAGAAATTGATCTCTGAAATCTTTAGCCATTTTCCATTTTTCTCGAAATCTGTGCATCCATTGATCTCAATTTTGCTATGGGAGGTGAATCATGATGATAGGAACATGCTCAGGAAGTTTCAGATTGATCCGATCTATCGTTCGGGAGGAATGGTGAAAACAAGTTTTGGTCCTGTGAAAATTCAGCAGCAGCAGCTTGAGGGTGCAGATCTGAACGTGGAAACGAACTCCTGCAGCTTAGATCCGGCTAGAGGATACCTGCACAAGAAAAATAACCACACATAAAACAGAAAAGATCTTATAGCACAAAGGATCCATCATGCAACCACCGAAACAGATGCATACAGCAGCAAAAAGCACCTCACAACAACCATTTGACTTCCGGTACGTGACTAAAACTCATTCCTATGATTGCATGAATGTAATTCGGAAATAGCATGAGCAATGAGATGGTTGGGATTAAAAAAATTGGTGGCCAGCTAATTGGCCACCCTCATCTAGTTCAACATCGCTCGGTGGGTGAATAAGACACGTGCGCTCAACCATCTCAGGAGGAAACCGGAAAACAGGTAGTGATGACCAGTTAAACTTCAGCGTGATTGATGGACGAGATTACAGGCAGAGAACAAACAATTAAGCACTACAGGGGACCAACAGTCTCCATGGGGCCAACGTTCAGTTGGTCAGCTCACCCTACATCAACGAAAATCTCCATAAAACAACCTATTGAACTCTCACCAATGTTGTTTCCAGTTTATCATCGTCCTTGCAACTGTAACTTCACTCCCCCACCACAAATCATGCCGCAATTAAATGATGCTCAACTAACTCTCACCACCCGCTGATTAATTTTCATGTGCAACATTCTTAGCTGAAGGATGCGTCCTCCGCTTCCACAATCGGTTAACCTATCGTCCTCCACTTAGTTTTTCGGCTTGTTCAAAATTCTCCCGCATACCAAGATCGGTCAGAGGCGCTAAGACATCCTACAGAAGCCGGCCAGCATTCTACAAAAAAACGTTCTACAGGAAATTACATAAAAGCCTTCCAGAGTAGAGAAGCCCAAGTTTTTCTTCATCCAGTTTGGAGCTTGCAGAGAGGTAGTCTGGAAAACACCATTCCCATTCATGATATTTTGAAAAGTGGTGAATTAAACTGTTTTGAATAAGAAAGTATGAAACAAGTCTTCCTATGAATCTAGAATAGTAGTTTTCCTGTGTGTTACACGGAATGTTTCAGTTGGTTCTGCGTCAAATTCTCTTCCACAGTTCCTGTTAAGAAATTCCTCTGTTAGAAATGATAAACCACTGTGAGGGTTAACCTGTGCATGGTGAATGTGAATTTTATGTGATTGTTGTTATAGACATTTTTGGGCCCTACAACCCCAAGCATGAAATATCCATAGACCAAGGGCTCCTAAGTCCCTAAAAGTGTTTTTATAACCCCTAAAGGAACAAGGTCAAAATATTACAGCTTCTCCCAGAAGTTCTCCATGAAAAACTGCTCAGAATTGGTCAAAACAGGATCATCTCAACTGCTCCACTGGCCAAGTGCATTGCATCTCACCTAAGTACACTGTGTGGGTACATTGCATTTCAGAAAGCCCTTCTATGGAGTGCGATGGGCGAGAAATGACAAATGGCAGTGTCATTCCGCGAGGTGGAGAGGCAATGGAAGCTCCCAGAAACTTCTCCTGTGACACTTGCCTCTCTGAATTCGACCAAGGATGAGTAAGAGATCATCAATCTCCAAGTGGAAGCAAGAACTATCAGAGGGAATACACTAATCAAATCATAAGCTGACTCATCTCCATTATAGATATCTATATATGGATCCCTCATCCCAGAGATCCAGAGGCTGGAATTTTGCATATTGTAAGGAATTGCTGTTGGTTTTTTGAGACAAACATTAGATTGTTGGGTGATCTAAGCTTTGTATGAGGTGAGGAGGGGCTTCCTTGCTGAGAGGTTGATGCTGGGTCAGAACAACTGGTTGTAACTCCTCTTGGCTCTTTCTTGTTTATCAATAAAATGTATTCAAGTTTTCCTCCATATTCTTGTGTCATTGATATTTGTTGCATTTGTATGGTCAATTTACATATGATCCTAGATTGTTTATGATTATAGATCCATGTCTTTGTATAGTGCTATGCTACAGTGATCTTACAGGTACTTTGTGAAGCTAGGCATGCAAGGGAACAAGTAGCGAAAGACTATCAACGAAGAGAGGAATCAAATCAAGAGATTAGCGCAAGACAGAGGTTGGTCTTTCTATTCCTCTCTATCTATAATTCATAAATGAAAAACGAAAGTAGCTTTACTCTATTTGTTTCTAAGGCAGCTGTCACACCTTAGTGGGGTAAGTAGTCCTGAGTAGACACTTTTCCTTGTAACAAAATGGCGACTCCGCTGGGGACGAATTAGTTTGTTTGTTTATCTTCCTTATTGTCTATTCCATAAACTTACATGTAGCATTCAAACTGCATTTTCCATAGCAAATGCAATGTAGATAAATTCTACTTCAGTCCATCTATGGGATCTGTTTATGATTTAAACAAATGATTCACAAACTCTCTGATTTCCCTTGTGATAGCTCTTAGTTCCTCCTTAGATCTACCCCTGATTGTTGCATTACTGATTACCTTTTGCTCAGCCAAAACCCATGAACTGAACTGCAAACTGTGACCCGGAACCCAAACAGAGTCTTGTTTCTGGCCCAACGTAGGTATTGTTCAAAGAATCTGAACTTCAGCGCACTTCTCGAGTGGAGAAGGTGCGCTGCATTTCAAATTCCCTGTGTTACAGGTGCGTTGATCAGACTAGGCTTTGTGTAGTTTTGGTTTCTCCGATTCATTCTTTCTAGTTCTATTCCTGAATTTTGCTACCTGTGATCAGTATATGTCTATTTGAAACCCCTTTTCCTTGTTGTTATTCCACCTCCTTTGTACAAAAGAAATGTAAATGTTTTTGTATGTTTGTTGAGTCATTTTCAGTTCTCCTTTGCAAAAGTAGCGTAATCGTACTGTCGTCCTTTGATTTGAAACTGTCGCAAGTGTCGATTTCGATCATAGGAAAGAGTTTGATTGCTGTTGATGGTGGATTATCCTGTTACTATTGTTTTTGGTCTGAATTTGTAAATTTTCTAGTGTCGAAAACAAGTATTCATTTCAAAATCGTAAGGTGTTGTGATCGTCTCCATTTTTGATTTCGAAAAGAAACTTGTTGATATTTGTCGCTTGAAAAGAAATTCAGATTTGTGCATCAACTTTCTTTTTAGCATTCATATACTAAGAAAGTTGAAAACAAATACATTCATGTGCATTTGCATATAGACAGTCTGATTGGTTTGATTTAGGAAAGTGAATTTAGAGTGTGCTCTTTGCTCTTTGTGAAAAGATTCTGTCTTTCTTTCCTTAGTAGCCAGGATTTTCATTGCACAAAGAAGATAAAAAGATTGTTTATCATCTTAGATTGCATTTTAGGAGTTACATCTACATCTTGCGGTGAACCTGAAAGGCAAACTTCATAAACAAGATTAACTATAAAATAAATTCAATGAATCTAACAACGCTTTGGAACTTAACGCACAACATTTAGAAGTATAGGCTAGAGACGTATTCCGGCATCCTAAAGCCTGGTAACTGTTGTTCTCACTGATGGTTGGGTGATTCCTCCACTTTGAGACGATAAGTTCCAGTACGGACTTGTGCTCCCACGTACCGTCGAGTATATTTTTGGAGACCCCAATAGGCTTAATCCTTTATTCATAGGAAGCCGTGTCTGCTGCCCTATCGATCACAATGCACTGAACACAACATTCGGGAAGATTGACTGCCATACCATAAAAAGTATTCTGTAGTTTTGCGATTGGTTTGGTAATCCCTCTACCTAGATTTCCAGAGCCCTTCTGTTCCTTTTCAGAATCTTTAACAGAAAAGGTCCATCTCAACACTTGTCACTTCAGGCTCATTAAAAATCGAAGGAGACTAGAGTCATCTTTTGTTTTTTCTCGACTCTTAAAAATTGAAAAAACAAGTTGTGTCAAAGCGTCTAAAATTCATTTAATTTGGAAACATACTTCCCCTTTATTTTATTTGATCGAGTAATCCACAATCGTGGAAGAAATTCAATTGAAACCCCGTCGTTTGCGGAGGCTTACGAGTCAACCGTCTTTGTCTCCGGAATCAAAGCTAGTACGAAGAAAGCAAACTCGTTTAACCGGTTCCAAATCTCCTGTTAAAGTTAGAACAAGTGTTCCAATAACATCAGAGACTCTGGTTACTCTAAACATTTACGGAATCCCTGCCTCTACAAAATAAATTCAGCAGCCACAGAAGGACAGTAGTACTGATCCTAGTCTGAGGGTAAACACTTGTGTTACCGAACCAGTTCCATTTAAAATCAGTTCGGAGAGTCTTACTCCTCAAACATCTGTCGCTGCTGATTCCATACCTTCTTCGGCACCAGAAATATTCTACGGACCTGACGGTCTACCCCTTCCACCTGATCTGATTACCATAGAAGATATTGTGGAAGATCCTCCAACTAGTACTCCATCGCAATTTGAAGTCGGGATCACTTTGTATCCCTCTGCATTAGAAGTTAGTCTACCGCCAGCGGAAGCTCCTATAGAATCGGTAGGTAATCTTTTGGATAGACTAGAAATGTCTGAACAACCGTCAACATCTAGGACTGTGTCGTTCGACACAGCGACGGCAGAACCCCTTGCTATCACTCCAACAATGTTTGCCGGTATACCATCTGTCCCAACTAGCTCTCAATCGCTAGAAGGAGCCCAGTTAGGGGCCATTTTGACGGTATGGTCTGTTCCTGTTTGTTCATCCGGAATAATATCTGGGAACTATTATGTTGAGTCTCAACAAATTGATCCATTTGGAGGTCAATTTAGGCAGTCCGGCCCTCAAGGGAAAACCATTCCCTTGAGTTCTGGATTACCACCGTATGGGGGGCAGTATACCCTTTCGTTATCCCCTCCGGGGGACAACCATACGAGAGTTCACAACAAAATTTAGGCTATGTTGGAATTACTTCTATCGGTTGGGTACCAATACTACCTCAACAACCAAGAGTTGTATACTCGATGCAACGATGCTTACCTATGTCAAATATACCAACTACGCCAGCTATTGTGACGGTGTCACAAGTTCAAGCGCTGCCCGTTGTATGCCAACCTGAGGTTTCTCAGGTTGTAATGCAACAACCCCTTGACCCTGCGACTCAACCACAATCGCCGACTGGTGGAGTGACATAGGGTCAGATGGGTATAATTACCCCTCATCTTGGTCAAACTGTTAGTATCGGGCACCAACACCTGGCTTCACAACCATGGCTAGTACAATACCAACAACCACAATTCCAACAAGTATACCAAGGTTCTGAGCAACAAATCTTTGCAAATAGTGGACAGCTGTATATTCAAAACGGTCAAAATCAACCATTTTACAATGGTCATGCCCACCAACCTTACCAAAGTTACCAGCATCAAATGCATTATGTCGGTATGCAAATACCAACTGCTTAGGCAATCCCATCTTATCCTGGGTATGCTTCACCTAACCTGAATCAGCAGTTACCCTTTGTGGCAACTTTAGAGTTACTTGATTTAAATCGGTTAACAAACGATCCAATCGCTTACGCCCCTTGGTGGCCAGCGATTCCGCATAAACTTCCATCAGATATTCCTAAATTTAATGGAAATCCAGGTGAAGATCCGTCGAATCATGTGATGACCTTTCATCTGTGATGTTCATCAAACACCCTAAATGATGATTCGATAAGGCTTCGCCTTTTTCAGAGGACGTTAACTGGTCCGACGGTAAAATGGTACAACGAATTACCTAGAGCTTCATTCGACAACTTCAGTACCCTAGACACAACCTTTTTAACCCATTTTCAATTACCGATAAGGTACGAAATGGGAATGGAACTCCTTACCAACTTCAAACAGACAACGGCCACTCACATATCTGATCATATACATGAGTGGCGACGTCATCATAGAATGGTAAAAACATATGTTCTCGATCAGCTCTTAGCTGAATGGTTTATCAAGTCATTACTACCTTCCATCACAGAAGATGTGGCAAAGGGGGGGGGGGGGGGGGTCGTAATAGAAGAGCAAGTTATCGCTCGTGCGCAATATTTGGACTTGATTTACACTCAGTTTGGCATGCTCTACGATAAAATACCTGACGCCCCTAGACTGGAATTCTCAGTTCCTCCTCCTCCTAAATCAAATAATGACTCTCATGCCGGAGATGGCGTGATTGGTGCAACAAACACGAAATCAACAAAGGCTACATCCAAAAAGGCCCGTAAGATTTCAGGTCAAAATGCAAAAGATGAACTTCTTGCCTCATCGTATCAACAGATAAAGGCAAAGAAACCAATCAACCAGGGGGCAAGAAGAAAGGAAAAGGGAAGAAGAAGAAACAAGAAGAATCATCACCTGAAAAATCTTCTGCAAACCCTCCTGGAAATAGGAAACCAAAAATTCCATGCTTTATATGCGATGAGGATCATTGGACTTCAGATTGTCCACACAGAGCTGAGCTTAAAAAATTCTTCAAGAATTCAAAAACCTCCGCAGTGTTAACTGATCCATTTCCAAATCCAAGAACAAATCTGGTTGAAAGTGGAAATTCTTCCCCGTCTCAAGTGCTAATGTTGTCGGTTTCAAAATAGCAAAATGATGCTTTGATATCGACGAGGAACAAAGATTATGGGAATCCACAGCTGTTGAAAAACAAGGATAAAGATCAACCTAGTAGTTCGACAACAACTTAGACAGAAGTTGCGCCGCCCATTATTCCTGAATTGACAATAAACCGCCAAAGGGAGTAGTGCACAAGTCGACATTTAATCCCCGCGCTAGAGTGGCACAACATTATAATATAGTGGAAGATTTGGCCCAATCTCCATCCGCTATGTCAACTCTTGAAGTACTACAAAATTGCCCATCCCAAAAGCAGGCTTTCTTATCAGCCATTGGTGAGATAGACCCAAAGGATTCCAATCTTGTATCCTTCGATCACAAAGGATACGATCCTCAATTACCAGCTCAACTAGCTTTCCTTGTTCAAGTGAAAGCCCTCAACAAAACTGTTCATCGAACAATTATTGATGAGGGGGCATCTACATGCATTATGTCGATGAGTTGCTGGAAAACTTTAGGATCTCCAACCTTGTCGCGATCTTCGACGACATTAAAAGCATTCGACGAAAGAACATATACCCCATATGGTATTCTAAGTAACTTGAAGGTTGAACTAGGAGGGAAAAGAGTAGAAATAGATGTTGAAGTAATCTATGGAAATCTTGATTACAACATCCTACTAGGAAGACCATGGATATATGCTATGGCTGCCGTTGTGTCGACCTATTTTAGGAAGATTGCATTTCCCTTCCAAGGAGGGATTACAATCGTCGATCAACAAAACTTCCTCCCCAATGGTTCTCAAGTTACAGGAAGCATCCCTATGATCCATGGAAGTCCCCATTCGCTTCAAAATATCGAAGCAGGCCTACTAAAAGATCCTATATTAATGGGAACTTTCCCCCTTCCACCTCCAATCCATCTGGCGGAAGTAGCGTCGGTGGGAACCTGCAATATGATATCTTCTAAAAAGATATCAGAAAATGATATCATGGATCATGAAATGGTTTTTCCTCCAAGCCCAACGGAAATATTGTAGCAATCAACGTTCCTAGCCTGGATGGCAAACCCAAATCAACGCTCATCAAGTGTTTGGATAGATAGAACTGAGGAATATGGTACCCCTTCAGATCCTTGGTCGTGAGTGCATGACACCGACGAAGGAATTGTTCAATCTATGGTAATTGAAGGAACACCATGGAATGATTCCCACCATCGTTCCCTTCTTGCGGATTGTGGAGAAGATACTCCTGATGACCTTTATCATCCTTCAGTTCTTGATTTTCTATCAAATACTGTAAACACAGTGGATTCCGAGTGAAACTTGTCCAACATTGAAGAGACTATTGCCATAAATATCTTGACCAAAACAGATGTTGTAGAGAATATTTATGTTGGAAAATGTTGTTCTCCTTTAGAACTAGAAATATATGACGCTTTTTTTCGCGAATTCAGAGATGTATTTGCTTGGTCATATAGTGAAATGCCACGCATTGACTTGAGTATTGTTGAACACGAAATTAAGATGTATCCAGATGTCAAACCAGTACGACAACGGCTATGGCAGGTGCACCCCAAGAAAGCCGCTGCCATTAAGGCAGAAGTTGAGAAACTTCTCCATGCTGGTTTCATTTACCCGATTCCTCTAACCGATTGGGTATCAAATATTGTCCCTGTTATGAAAAAACAAGGAACAATTAGAGTGTGTGTCGATTATAGGGATGTAAATCAAGCTTGTCCAAAAGACAACTACCCTACACCCTTCATCGACCAGATAATTGATGAATGCGCCGGATGCGAAATCTTTTCATTCATGGATGGATTCTCCGGGTATAATCAAATAAATATCTGCCCACAGGACCAGTCAAAGACTGCATTTATTTGTCCATGGGGCACATTCACATATCAAAATTACCCTTTGGTTTAAAGAACACAGGGGTGACGTTTCAGAGGGCAATGAATTATGCCTTCCATGACATCAAAAACATCGTTCAACCATACCTCGACGACCTTCCAGCTCATTCACGAAAGCGGACTGATCACCCACAACATTTAAGAGCGATATTTCTACGTTGCCGACACTACGAGATAGGACTCAATCCACACAAATGTGTATTTTGCGTCAGTTCTGGTCATTTACTTGGCTTTGTAGTCTCAAAGGACGGGATCCGTCTCGACCCATGTAAGGTTCAGGCAATCATAAATTTTCCTCCACCTTCGAATTTGCTTCAGATTCAGAAACTCTAAGGGAAAGCAAACTTTCTGAGGAGTTTCATTCCAAATTACGTTGAAATTGCTAAAGGTTATACGCGTCTTTTGAAAAAGGGAGTACCCTTTGTCTGGGATCAGTTTGCGCAAGCTTCCTTTGATGCTTTAAAAGAATCCCTAATGAAAGCATCATTAATGTATGCTCCTGATTATAAAAAAGATTTTAACCTGTATCTGGCTGTAGCGGATACGACCATCGCAATGGTTTTGGTTCAAGAAGACGACGGAAGCGAACATCTTATATATTATTTAAGTAAAAACTTAAATGATACAGAAAGAAAATATTCTTATGTTGAAAAGATAGCGCTCCCAGCTGTTCAAGTGATACAGAGATTTCGACACTATGTCCTCTTTCGAAAAACTACCATTCTGTCAGATTGCAACCCCATGACTTATATATTGTCGCGACAGTTGCTGGGGGGCAAATATTCAAAATGGATAGCAATCCTACAAGAGTTTTATCTGGAATTTGTAAAATCCAAATCAAAGAAAGCTCTAGTTTTCATAGAATTATTATGCGATCTCCCATCGTCGTCCAACGATGAAACATCCGAAGAAACAATCGTGGACGAAATTTTGTTTCTGATATCTTCAAGCAATGAGTGGTATGGAGATATAATAATTTATCTCCAAACCCAAAAATATAGGCCAAATACCTCTCGCTCCGAACAAAAACGTATTCAATACCCAGCAAAAGACTACATGATCGTCGGTGATACACTTTACCGTCGCAGTATCAATACAGTTCTGAGAAGGTGTCTCACGCATGAGGAGGCCGAAAAAGTCCTGAATGATTGTCATTCAGGGACGTGTGGGGGGCATCAATCCGGTTATGCTACAGCACAGAAAATCTTACGAGCAGGATACTTTTGGCCAACAATGTTTAAATATTGCATAAACGCAGTCAAAAGTTGCCATGCTTGTCAAATTTTCGATAGCAAAACCAGAAGACCACCTGCACCTCTGTAGAAAATAGTTGCTTTTGGGCCATTCGCCGAATGGGGCATCGATTTCATGACATGTAACCCCACCTCGACCGGGGGGCATGGGTATATCATAGTCGTAATTGACTATTTTACCAAATGGGCCGAGGCGATGCCTATATTAGATAATACTGGTGAAACAGCTACCCTCTTCTTTTTCAATCATGTAGTCGCCAGATTCGGCATACCACAAGCTATGGTCACAGATCATGGATCACATGTTCGCAATCACATGATGGTCGAATTAGTTGCCAAACTAGGGTTGTCTCACGACAGCTCTACTCCATATTATCCGCAAGCCAACGGACAAGTTGAAGCAATCGACAAGGTTCTGAAACGCATGCTGCAAAGAATGATTAGAGTTCACAAAAGAAGTTGGCACCTAATCTTCTACTCATCTTTGTGGGCTTACCGAACATCGGTAAGGAATGCAACCGGGTTTACACCTTTCCAACTGGTATATGGCCTGGAAGCAGTCTTACCAATCCAGTGCGGAATCTCATCTCTCAAACTCGCAATTGATCTCCTCCCCGGAACTTCAGAAGAAGAAGCTCATCTCTTGGAACCAATCCAGTTGGATGAAACCCGTCATGATGCCGCTTTGGCTAACAAAGCCCATAAGAAACGAGTCAAAGCACAGTTCGACAAAAATGTCAAGCCCCGTGTCTTCTCAGAAGGTGACTTGGTCTTGCTTTATGACCAAGAATCCGATAAATTGGGAGCAGGTAAATTTAAGTCTTTATGGATGGGCCCCTATATTGTTAAGCGAGTGTTAGCGAAAGAGCCTATGAGTTAATGGATTATGAGGGAATTCCACTAGTGCAACCTCGTAACGGGTTGTACCTCAAGCGTTACTATGCGTAATTCAGTATGGTAACCTGTATGCTTTTGTTATGTTTTTGTTTTCGCTAAAGTGTTTATTTTGCTCAAGTAATCCACTTTTTATATTTGTTGAAGATGTCAAACCTATTGGAGTCATGTTTTGGATATGCCGACGGAGCGAGTCGTAGTTCGCGGAACCTATCTTCTGCGGCCTGGGCCATTTTTAATCCAAGCGGCGAGTTAGTAAGTTTCAGAGGGGTATGTATTGGTCGATGAATGAATAACATCGCTGAATATAGCGAGTTGATAGAACTCTCTGATGCCATCACACATGGTATACGCTGACTGATTGTCAGGATAGACTCACAACTCGTCATACTATAACTCACTGGTATCTACTCTGTCCGAAATCCAGCTATTTATCGCATGTTCCTAAGGGTTAAGATTTTGGAAAGACAATTTGATTTTATTCAATATCAACATATTTCCATAAACTTAAACACATTAACTGACTCATTGGCAAATTATGTGTTAGATAGACATTTGCAACATTTATAAAAAGAAGCATACCATCAATGTTTTCATTTGGATCATGTAACTTAACCAAAATAAAACTCCGAAAATCAAAAATATATATAACTGTTTATGGTTTACACATAATGTTCTGTAACCAAGAAAAAATTGGTCAAATGATCAAAAAACTCAAAATGCTAGGGGGCACCCTAGTCTAATGATGCTCGTGATAGCAAGTCACAGCCTGTGCGATCATGCGTAAGGGACGAGTCCATCGTCTTGGCACACCAGTAGTATGCCGCTGTAACCTCAAGGGCAGCTCGTCAGTCCTCACATCTGGAATACCAAGAGTGAGGCCCTCAACCTGCTCCTGTAATGCTGTGAGAGTCTCGGCCACATCGAGGTCGCGAAGGATAGCCCTTCCAACGGCCTCTCCTGCAGGGGCGGCAGCTGGCACTCTCAGGCGTGCTACTGGCTGAACAGGACCAACATCTGCATGAACACATGAGTTTGATTAAAGTATTGATAGAATAAAGAACAAGGACATTATAAATGAAAAACGATAAACAGGAATATCGTCAAAGAATTTACCAATGGCGCCCCACTGTTTGCCATCCAGAAGTACTAAATCTGGATCACCCCGGAAGTCCATGCCAACATATGGATACTCAGAATAAACCATCTCCTGACGATCAAACCACCTGAAGAAAGTATCGGAAAATGAAATCTGAGACTGACCAGCGTGCCTAGACATATGGTCAACCCATCTCTGCATACGTGGTTCAGTAGGTGAAGGTAAATCGAGTGCAATATACTGCGGCTGCATCAGTGGTATCTTTTCCAAGGCAAAGGTGGTCAAAATAGAACCATACCCAAAGTTCTTCAACCTCCCGCTATTTACCTTGGAAAACTGTTATTTCATCACAAGAAGTACTTCATCGCACCAGTTGAACACCTTCGGTTGGAGGCATTCCAAGGCATACTGCATATAAGATCGATTGGCTACATGAAGAGCCGCACCACCAGCCATCCTACCAAAAGTAAACATAATAGTCCTAAGGGTCCTATCAGTGACATCATGGATGATGATCTTGCCGTCTTTACTCGGCTGATATTCCTCTCTGCAATATGGCGAACATAATCTCTCACAGATTCACCTCCTCGGGCTGAACCTGATAAAGAGATGGGGGCACCCCGCCTCGACAAGCCAGTCAAGAAATAGATATCTACTACAGTCAAGGGGATGGATTTGTCCCTGATCTGGAAAACCTGGTTGGTAGGATCCCAAGAATCGAGCAAATACTGCAGTAAGTTGATCTGTTGTCTCATGCTAGAAATGCGAAAAAACTTCAGCAAGCCACAGTTCCGTAGTGCGTTTACTGTAATCGGATCATGTAGGGCAAGCATGTCCTCTTCTTCATGCTCACGTTCTCGCCATGTAATAGTCATCTTAGTCCAAGATCTCTGAAAAAACAAAAAAGAGAAGAGTTAGATCCTGATTTTGGTAAGAAACAGGCAAAATTTCCATCAAAAACTGTGCATAAAGTTCCTTCTCTGCGCCCATCGCACCTACAGTAGTGCTCTGGGTGCGTTGCATGTCAGATGGCCATTGAAAAGACCAACATCCAATGCACCTTTCGATACACAGAGGGTGCGCTGAAGGCAGAACGAGTTTTTCAAACCCCAAAGGCTCAGAAAAACCAAGAATCAACCTCAGAACGCAAAATGGAAAGCATGAAATGAAAGAGCTCAAGTTTAGCTCCTACTTGGTCCAGACGGCGCCGAGAATCGTCCACAAAATCTCCCGAAATCAGCTGATGAAAATCAAAGGGGGAAAGCACCTCCAAAGCTCCAACAAACCAAAGTTCAAATGAAATGGTAAAATGAGAGGTAAAAGCACTTTTCATTACTTTTTACGTAGCTCAAAGTAAAATATTAGTGTTCTAACTCATTTTTCAAGCATATATTGTTCATTTCTGACTAGTTTGATGAAGCAATTGAAAATACAGTACAATCTTTGAAAGAACAAAGCTATCTATGGTAAAATAAAAAAGAGACCATTTGATCGAGCAGTTTTAGCGCATAGTTCAAGCTCGTTAAAAAATAAACATAAGCCATGAGCAAATATTTCCCCCCGCGTTTAAGCTCATTAAAAAATGAACTATTCCCCGGTAAATAACCATCGTGAATGTAGTACTTCAGCCATTAAAGCCTTAGTCGTGTTTGCACCGTCACCTCCACTTTTGCATTGGCCGATCATTCACCTCCATTTGATTGTTTACCCATTTTGAGGAACAGCTGCGAAGAGTGATCTCACTAGCCATCCTTGTAACACTGCCGTGATTGGAAAATTCCAAACCTT
Organism: Pinus tabuliformis; assembly: GCA_031772625.1. NCBI lineage: Eukaryota > Viridiplantae > Streptophyta > Pinopsida > Pinales > Pinaceae > Pinus > Pinus tabuliformis. Next base: position 40,912,287 of record CM062816.1, on the reverse strand, counting down.
ACCTGGAATCAGTTGCTACCCATTTTATCACTCGTTCCTCAAAAGACGAGTCTCCTTTAAGCTCTTTTCAACTGACTCGTAAAATATGAAAGGATTGCCGAGCCATTGGCCTCTCCAGCTTGTTAAAGGGACCGACAGTGCTATCTCTCCTCTAAATTTTAATCTTTTTGGACCTGAGAGATTATTACACAAAAAGATCGAGCGCTTGTTTTGTTCTGCTCATTAAAAGTATCGAAAATTCATCCCTTCTGTATTGTTTTATACATTTTCGGACTTAAGGGATTAGATGACGAAAAAGGAATTTTGGAGTTTCCTTTACGTTCCTTTTCAGACTCTCTAAAATTGAAAAGGACCGAGTTATCTTTGTCGTTAAACTCGTTAAAATTTTAATAGCTACAAACTTGTCTATAGACGAGAACGAGTTTCACTATCGCTAGGCTCGTTAAAACATAGCGATGGGTTTGCCCGAAGGGAAAATTATAGAACAAGAATATGTTATCCTCCTCAAGCTTGACAAAAATAAAGAGGTACTGGTCAGCAATGATTGGGGAAAATTGGGAAGAAACTTGAAGAAACTTTGTTGGTAGCAAGTCGCTCTTGAACATGACACTTTCACTCCGCATCCAAGTCGGGTTGGGTTGTTTCATTCACCGGTCACATCACCATGGTCCCATAATACCATCCACATTTGGGGTTAATGCTACCAATCCATCATGTCAATGTCGCCGATATGTTCAAGAGAAGTCATTCAGAGAATTCACCTGTGTCTCACCCACTACCATACATTTATACTCCATTCTTTCATGACCGCCACCTTGAACCTTATATCACCAGATCGTTTTCACCTCCATTAAAATCATTTGCTCCGTTCTGTGTCATTGATGTGGGATTCATTAAGGACCTCCTGTGACGGACCACTTCTTGTCGACATCAGCTCATTATCCAAGAAGTCGATCTAGGAACACCCCATTCAGTACTTTGAAGCTTGCATGCCTCAATGGCAAGTTTCTCACTTCTGGGGACAGGTTTACATCAATGGCCTTCGACCGAAATATTTTGCGTGGTGTTCGACGCCAAGTCCTTTATTCACACCACGTGAATTGTACTGCAGTACCTTGAGTGTCATTATCATTATCAATGATCCCTCTCGTACCTGTTAACAGCTTACATCATTGGCTAGTAATCAGGTGATGTCTTTCCATGTTCGACTCCAGAATATCTTTCACATGGATCAACTTGTACTTCGAGTGAAGATCGAACGAGATTGAAGACCCCAGATCTAGTTTCATCCATCCGGGCTACGATATATATTTAGGGAAATAAAGACATCAAATGTACATCATCGCTGCACAGATAATCATCCAATCAAAGGGATGATGGCTCTACCAGAATCATCAGTCTACACTCAGACGATTGTCTGTCCTATGTACATGAAAATGAATTTATAAAGCTGAGCATGGGAATGCCCGCCTCAGCTAGATCATGAAAATATTATGAAGATAATGTATTGTATTGTATCTTATTACAGGTCTCCTCCCAGCTTGAAAGAACTTCACATCCTCATAATAAAGAATTTCACCCGACATCAAAAGATTAACGACCTCATGCTTTAGGGGGCAACTGTTATAGACATTTTTGGGCCCTACAACCCCAAGCATGAAATTCCCATAAACCAAGGGCTCCTAAGTCCCTAAAAGTGTTGTTCTAACCCCTAAAGGAACAAGGTTAACAGATTACAGCTTCTCCCAGAAGTTCTCCAAGAAAAACTGCTCAGAATTGGTCAAAACAGGATCATTTCAGTTGCTCCACTGGCCAAGTACGTTGCATCTCACCTAAGTACACTGTGTGGGTGCATTGCATTTCAAAAATCCCTTCTATGGGGTGCGATGGGCGAGAAATGACAAATGGCAGTGTCATTCCGCGAGGTGGAGAGGCAATGGAAGCTTCCAGAAACTTCTCCTGTGACACTTGCCTCTCTGAATTCGACCAAGGATGAGTAAGAGATCATAAATCTCCAAGTGGAAGCAAGAACTATCAGAGGGAATACACTAATCAAATCATAAGCTGACTCATCTCCATTACAGATATCTATATATGGATCCCTCATCCCAGAGATCCAGAGGCTGGAATTTTGCATATTGTAAGGAATTGCTGTTGGTTTCTTGAGACAAACATCAGATTGTTGGGTGATCTAAGCTTTGTATGAGGTGAAGAGGGGCTTCCTTGCCGAGAGATTGATGCTGGGTCAGAACAACTGGTTGTAACTCCTCTTGGCTCTTTCTTGTTTATCAATAAAAGCTATTCAAGTTTTCCTCCATATTCTTGTGTCATTGATATTTGTTGCATTTGTATGGTCAATTTACATATGATCCTAGATTGTTTATGATTATAGATCCATGTCTTTGTATGGTGCTATGCTACTGTGACCTTACAGGTACTTTGTGAAGCTGGGTGTGCAAGGGAACAAGTAGTGAAAGACTATCAAGGAAGAGAGGAATAAAATCAAGGGATTAGCGCAAGACAGAGGTTGGTCTTTCTGTTCCTCTCTATCTATAATTCATAAAGGAAAAATGAAAGTAGCTTTACTCTGTTTGTTTCTAAGGTAGATGTCACACCTTAGTGGGATAAGAAGTTCTGAGTAGACACTTTTCCCTGTAACAATTGTATGCATGCTCAGGATGAAAATTAAGCTCTGCACTCTGTCTGTGGGAGCCTGATTCCCTTTTGACAGTTGGGTTTGGGTAGCAAAAGCATTATAACCAGGGAATTGGTGAAAAGTTGAAATACAAACACCTGCGAAATCCTGTCCTGAGGATCAAAAGAGGAAAACACAAAACAACAATCCCTTTCTGCTCGGAGAATTGAAACAGGGCACTCTCACCAAACCAGACCAACCAGCTTACATCCTTTTTGGAGCAAGGTCAGCCTTCAGGTTATGAAATATATTACCTATGAGGGGCAATTCAATATTGTATATGGTTATCACTTCCATTTGTTAACTGAGCTCAGGCATAAGATGGATTTAACCGCAACATAAGTCAAAGAGAAGGCACCCCCAGCCAAGCAAGCCAAATCAGGGAAAATTGCTTCTACAGGAAGCCAGAAAAGGACCACTATAGGACTTTCTACAGGAAGTTTGGGGAAAGGGCAACAGAAGGAGAAATTGGCTGAGATTTTAGCTAGGGAGGTAGCAGTTGTGCTGGCCACCCTATGCACATCCCCCAAGCAGAAGGAGAAGCAAAAGAGGGAGCCCTCACTGTATTTTAAGGCAAGAAGAAGTGTAAGAATTAAAACCGGCAGACCTCAACCACCGTCCAAAGAACCAATCACCATTGTTGACACCCCTACCACACCAAAGGAGGAGCCTCCTTCAAGGATGTCCATCACCTATGAATGAGAAAGCCAAAAACCTTCACTTGGAGAGAGAGAATTTAGATAAGAGACTCAAAGACAGTTCTACAGGATGCTGAGACAATTCTACAGGGAATTAACAATTCTCTAGGAAAAGAAGAACATGCAATGGGAAGGAGTAGAGAGAAAAACATGGTTTCATGACCGAGAAGAGGACATCACTTCAAAAACTTGGCATGACAGGGAGGCCACCAAGGCCATCAAATATGAGGAGATAGATTGGTTGCTCAGAGGATGAGCAACACTTTCAGTAGGGGGTGATGATGAGCCCCAAAAATGGATAATTATATGGGCTCATTCAACCTCCTAATTTGACTTAATCCACCATTCTCATTAGTTTATTGCATTTTTTTTATTATATGTATGCTAATATAGTGAATTGGGTTAGTCATTATGCCAACAAGTCTAATGTGTGCTTTGTGTAGAATTTGTGGTCAATTTGGAGACAAAATTGAAGGTTTTAATGAGCACTTGGCAGCCAAATTCGTGGGAGAACAAGGGAGAGGATTTGTAGGAAGGTGTCCCCTTCATTTATGTACCCTTACCTCGAATTCTCCACCATCAGCTTGGAGTTCAAGGGCCACCAAATCAATTATCCAAGGGCAGCCAAGCAAGTCAAGTAGGACTGCTGTTAACTACAAGTTTTGGGCAGCCGAGTCCCTAAAGTTTAGGAGGATTGTTGGGGTCCTAAATTTGTATAAATAAGAGGGATTAGGGCCTCATTTCATTTATTCACTTTATAGTCACTTTGTAGCCAGTAGTTAGTCACTTTATAGTCATTTTGTAGTCATTTTGTAGTTCGAGTTTTAGGCAGCAGATTAGCTTTGCTTTCAGCACATTTTCAAGTTCTCCTTGTGGATAGTTTTTGGAATGTAACATTTATTTTGATCAATAAAGATGAATCCAGCTTTGCAACAGCTCTAAATCTTTCTTAGGAGGCTGTAGCTCTTGGGGTTGGGCCCATCTCAAGTGCCCAATACCTCCTTTGTTTAATTTCATGTGTCTTTGCTGCATTGTTAGAATAAAATCTCCTATTTAGATTTAAATCATGTTTTGTTATTTAGGTTTTTTTTGATGAGTAAAATAGCTTTTCATGCTTAGATTTAGTTGATAGGTTGTTAACAGAAAACGCTTCAAGAAAAGGGCCATCAAACATCTGTGGTTTCACCTCTCCCTCAGTGGGATCAGGAGTTGTGACTAGGATGACTTTGTTGCCCACAAAAACACTGATTTTGCTTTGCCATGAAATCACTAGTGTTTGATTTTCATGTGTAGAAGTTGGTTACAAGTTCAGACTTTCATTTTCTTAGTTGCATGAGTTAAAATACATGGTTTCATTGCAGGTCACACTTCTGTTCATTCTCTTTACTGGCAGCTAGCATATCAGGTCAACGTAACTAGGTCTTTGAATTTACAAGTCTTTGTTGGTTCAGATTGGAAAAACAACGTGAAGAGCACCTCTACCACTCCTTCATCTGCTTATTCTCCATCATCACCATCCACTCCACCCTATACTTAGAATCCTTACCTTACATTTTCCACATTTGCTCACATAACCCTAGTTTTTGTACATCATTGTGTAAGCCTTCTTTGAGCCAACTTAGCTATCTACACCTTCTCACCACTCCATCCACCAGTCCCTGGGCCACTTATGACCCCTATCCTACCTCCATATCCATTCATGCATGTTCCCTCACTCACCCATCCTCCAAAACCCAATTTTAAAACATCCTATAGAAATTTCTGAACATCGTGTAGAAATTCCTGAAACATCCAGTAGAACCCGTGCAGACTTCTTGTAGGAGCTTACGAATGAGGTTTCTTGATAGCCAAACTCTGTGAAACTCTCTAGAAGGGTGTTAGGGACCCTCTTAGGCCCTCTCTGAACCTTCCCGACCTCTTCCAAGCATTTCCTCTTCCCAATCCACCTCTGCACAATCACAAACAGTTAAAAGCACATGCATGATAATTCTAATAGCTTACTTAAAAATATAAAAAGATGTTTTCTTCAAGTAGAGGTATTCTAGACACATGTATTTTACCTTCATAGAAGTAATGGAATCTCCTTCAGTAGTTTGCATTCTCTCCTTTGCATTAGTAGGACTAGCTGGTAGAATTAGGGTTTGCATTTTCCTTCAGTTTTTCAATCTCTTTTCGCAAATAGATTAGCTCCCTTTGAGTTAGCTTTCATCCATCAATTAAAAAGCTTCTTCTAAGAGCTCATAGAAGTTGGCTTAATCTCCTAGCGGACTTGTGCCAGCTGACCAAGTGACAACTGCGGCAAGAGCTAGTACTTGTGCATACAACACCGTCGCTTCCAAGTTTGTTACGAACTACCGGGTTGATAAAATTAAAGAAGGGAGCTCCAGAAGTTGCAGCATTATTGCTGCAATACTTGAGCCCACCACATGGAGATATTTCATTAAGAATAAATATGATGTCTTTGATAGGTTTAAAGAATTTAAGGCTCCAATGGAAAACTAGAGAGAGAAGAAGATAAATGTGTTGAGGACAAATAATGGTGGAGAGTTTTGCAGCAAGGAATTTGAAGAATAAGTGTGTTATAACACTGCAGAAGACTTCTCCATACACACCTGAGAAAAATGGAGTTTCAAAAAGAATGAACAAGATTTTGATGGAAAGGGCAAGAAGCATGCTCAGTGGTGCCAGGTTAGAACATGAATTCTGGGCAGAGGCAGTGGAAACAACGTGTTACCTGGTCAACTGATCACCTTCATTAGTGTTGGAGGATAAGACTCCAAAAGAGGTATGGACTGGTAAGAAACCCTCTCTTTCACATCTGAAGGTATTTGGATGTGATGCATATGTACATGTTCCAAAGGAGAAAAGAAACAAGTTGGATAGTAAATCTGAAAGTGCATCTTTATTGGGTATAAGGATGGTTTAAATGGTTATAAGCTCTGGAACCCAGTAACAAGGAAGGTTGTGTACAACCGAGATGTGGTGTTTAGAGAGGTGAAAGATGTTATTAAACATGAAGTCCAACCAAAGGAATTTGAGAAGATAGATTTTGAGCTTAAGGATGAAGAATTTGACTCTGCAACAGAAGAGGAATTAGAAGATGAAGAGCCACAAACTCTGGGTGTGAGAAGATCATTTTGAGAAAGAAGGCAGCCATAATGGTATAATAGATATGATTTCTATTCAAATTTTTCTTTATCTATAACTAATGATAATCCTAGAACTGTGAAGGAAGCAGTAGATTCAGAGGATGACAAACTATAGAAAGAGGCCATGGTTGATGAAATGGCATCTTTGCAAGAAAATGAGACATGGGATCTGGTGGAGTTGTCGGCTGGAAGGAAACCAATTGGCAGCAAATGGGTGTTCAAGAAGAAGACAAATTCAGAAGGAAAGGTGGAGAAATACAAAGCTCGGTTGGTAGAAAAAGGTTATTCTCACGTGCCAGAAATTGATTTTGGTGATATTTTTTCTTTTGTTGCCAAGGTAACTTCTATTAGATCACTGTTATCTGTTGCTGCTACTTTTGATTTTGAGGTAGAAGAGAAGGATGTGAAGACAACATTTCTTCATGGGGATCTGGAAGAGGAGATCTACATGAATTTTGAGCATGGAATCCCCCCACAGCATGTTTTGGGGCTTAGAGCCCAAGTTTTGAGTACTATTGTTGTAAAGACTCTGTGAATTGCGGGCGCAGAGCGCAAATTGTATGATAGAATCATAGGGTTGTCTGCCTGAAGTTTTGAATGTAGTGTCAACCTACCTATGGTCCATGGATTGTATAAATAGAGAGAGGCTCTAAGTTGTAAAAGAGAAAGAAAAATAAAGAAATAAAGAAATGGAGTCTAGAAGATAGCGAGCATAGAGAAAAGGTCTAAGTGATTTGGGTCGTAGTAGTAGGAAGAGGCTCTACAGATGAGTGCGCAGAGGCCTATTAGAGTCTGGAATTCAGTGCACGAACCCCTGCAACTGAGTGCACAGGGTAGAGCTAGGTTTGTAACCAGGGAAAGAGATAATAAAGAGAAGTTTGATTCCAAATCTTGTGTATCTGTTTTGAGTTACTATATGGTTGATATCTTTTGCAATTGCACTGTTTTATTTATCGTGCGCACTTGTATGAATGATGAACACTATTAAGTATAACTAAACACATATAGATAAGCTAAGTGATCAAATAATATCGAGTTAATAGTAAGGAATTGGGTAATAAAGCAGATCAAGCCTCGAGTAGGGCTGTGCGAAGGCAACATCGTAGGCTGCGAGGCACTGATAGGTGCACGTAGCGACGTGCATGTAGGGTCAAACCGTGGACCAATGAAAGTCATTAGAAATATCTAGGGTGTAGAAATCTGGTTCTAGTACCCTCCCATACTACTTTGGGTGAGACCTCAGTCAATTCTCTGCGGATTGTTGCCGAAAGGGTACCAGGATTTGTTTGGATAAATCACCTCTGAACCTGGGTCAGGGCCCCACAAGCTAACAATGAAGCAACTTGAAGGGTTTGTGGTGAAGGGTAAGAAATAACTAGTATGCAAGCTAAAGAAGTCCCTGTATGGGTTAAAATAGTCACCAAGGATGTGGTATCAAAAATTTGATACATTTATACGGGGACTTGGCTTCACCAGAACAAAAGCAGATCACTATGTGTATTTTAAATTAATTGGTCACTGTGTTATCTATCCGGTCCTATATGTGGATGATATGTTGTTGGTTGGAACTGACAAAGAAATTATCTAGGATTTGAAGACCTAATTGTCCTCCAAATTCGACATGAAAGATCTTGGTGCTGCAAACTATATTTTGGGCATGGAAATTAAAAGAGATCGGGCAAAGAGGAAGCTTTGGTTAAACCAGAGGAAGTATGTTGAGACAATACTAGATAGGTTTAATATGTAGGATAGTAAACCGGTGAAGGTTCCTATTCCTATAGGCGTAAATTTATCTGTCGAACAGTGTCCCAAGACACAAGAAGAGGAAGAGGACATGTCCCATGTTCCATATGCAACCGTTGTCAGTACTCTGATTTATGCGACGTTCTGTACTAGATGAGACATTGAACAGGCAGTGGTAGTATTGAGTAGGTTTATGTCAAAACTAGGGAAGGAGCATTGGACGACAATGAAGTGGGTTTACATGTATTTTTGTGGCACTAGTGATTTTGGCTTGTGCTACCAAGGAAGACGAGAATTAGACAGAGTGTTGGATATTCATGGCTTTGTTGATGCAGACTAGGTTGGAGATATGGATTAGAGAAGATCTACAAGTGGTTATGTGTTTAACCTATTTGGAGGTGCAGTCAGTTGGATGAGTAAGAAAAAATTTGTAGTGGCACTATCAACTACAGAGGTAGAATACATGGCAGCCACTCATGCAAGCAAGGAAGTAGTTTGGTTGCAGATATTGTGTTCAAGTATGGGGTTAGTACATGGAGCTACAAGGATAGACTGTGAGAGCCAAAGTGAAATTTTCTTGGCAAAGAACCCTGCATATCATTCAAAGACAAAGCACATTAATGTTCAGTATCACTTTCTGAGGGATATAATAGAAGACAGAAAGGTGTTGTTGGTAAAGGTGGAAACTTTGAAGAATACTGCAGATGCATTGACAAAATCTGTGAGCTATGATAAGTTCTCCTAGTGTAGAGAAACAATGGACATTGTAGGGATGGATAAATGACTAAGCTCTCTTGTGGCCCTATGTGCATAACTTTTCCTACGAGGATTTGGGTTGCCACGCGTACTGCTTTGTCCTTGATGCTAGAGATGGTGTAGCTCCTCTTCTTCTTTTCTAGCTTATACTTCTTCTTCATATCCTACGTGATGGCAAAATCACTTCCCTTCCCTTCCACTATGGCTGCAGGGTCCTCTCCTTTGTATGGAATCTGGGAGATGCGATGAATCAAGTCTGCAGTGATGGGGATGGGCTATTCCAGCCATAAACACCCATCATGCAGTAGACATAGCAATTGCCTGATGATGAAAATGGTTATTGGGGCGTGGTGAAAATGTGACACCCAGAGTAGGTTCAGAAGCTCGACCTTTTCCACTTTGTGCAAACACTTCCGCATCTCTAATGTTGTCACCACCCCCGCGATGTCCTGCTTCATGATGTTTCTGGTCTCAAGGTGAGGGAACTTCTCTTGGTCAGTGAGGTCCTGATTTTCGAATTTCATGCTCAACACACGGCCCAGGTGTGTGCCTTTAAACATAATTCCATTTGGGAGGAGTGGGGTCTGGAGCGAGTTCTTGGTCTCTTCCACGTCCTTGGTCACTTTGGACTTTCCTTTCGCAGGGGGACATATGTGGGAAATTTTGTCGCAGAGTGCATAGGTTGAGTATCCACCTCCATGGCTTCATCTTCTTCTATTGCAATGATAAGCTCCTGAAAATATTCTTCTTATTCATATGTTTCTATAGTGACAACTTTCCCCTTCTCCTCCATCGACAGTTTGCTGCGCAGCAGGTTCCTCGAGGACACACATACGGGAACCATTGCTTGTTTGCCCTTCTTGGGTCTTAGCATGTGCAGTTATTTCAGGATTTCTACCACAATCTCAACACCTTTTGGAAGGTCCCCCATAGTTAGGTCCTACGCGGCCTCACCGATGGTCACTTCTGGTATCTCCATACCATCCTAAGTTATTGTCATTGTATTTGTGCAACAATCTATCACTCGCGAATTTAGGGGCTTAATCAACACTCGACTCACAAAAATAAGGGTTCTGCTTGATTGCTCAATTTTCAAATGTCCAGCTGTTGTTTGCTGGGTAGCCCTTTGTATTTTATAGTGCTTTTGGAATTTGAATTCGACCTTTCCCCCCAAATCTCATTCATTAATGCTCCCTTGGTAGCAGATTTTCCTAGATTTTACCCATAAATCACGTCTGAAATGCCTGCCACCTGCTCCATTTGGCCTCAAGTCTAGCATCCCATCGTGAATAGTGACTTCAATTGTAACTTTCTAGCCAACCCGTGGGGCTGCATAAAGGTTCAACATGCAGGGATTGCATAGTTTTTCTGGGGAACTGCCTGGGAGACTAGTAGATAGAACTGCACAATTCCCAGAGGGAACTGCCAGTTGGCTGCTGGGTCACTGGTAGCTAGAACTGCACCATTCCCAGAGGGAATTGGCAGTTAGCTACTCGGTCACTAGCAATGAGAACTAAACAACTTCCAGAGGCAATTGGAAGTTGGCTGGTGGGGTCATTGGTAGCCAGAACTGTGCAATTCTAAGAGGGAACTGCCAGTTGGCTATTGGGGTCACTGGCAGCCAAAACTACGCAATTCCTAGAGGGAACTTAGAGTTGGTTGCTCAGTCACTGGCAACAGAAACTACACAATTGCTGGAGGGAACAGGGAGTCTACTGCTAGGAGTTGCTAGCTAGGAAAATATCACTAAGGCCGAGAGGCTAGCCTACTGATCATCTATGCACAGTGTTAGCACCTAAATCTACCTTAGGCCGAAGGAAGGAAAAAATTAAGGTAACCACAAACCACGCTCAGTTTGGTAGCTAGCCCTACCAGAATAGGAGAGGGCTCTCTCCAAGTCACACTCAGTGGATATATAAGCAAAAACAGTCTGAGATGACTTACAGTGAAATATTGATCTTAGGCTAGTAAGTGAATAGGGATACAATAAACCATTTTCATCAATGACCGAGCTTCTGGGATGGTATGGGACCAACAGTCAACAAAGAACAGAGAACTTAATACAAAGGCACAGATTATTCAGTGAGGCAAGGTAGGCGGAAAATGTAACAATTTAGTTTGAGGTAACCCGGAATGAATAGATTGCTGAAGAAAGTGAAAAGGGCATAGTTACATGAATCCTTTTCAATAGAAGAAAACACTGAATATGAAATTTTCCAACAGGCAGAGCAATAAAATTGAATTCTACCTAATCTCACTCAGAAAATTTCACTGGAAATGAACATGAATTGAATTATGAAACATAACAAAATACATATGAAAACATAAGAGACACATTTGCTACACTCACAACCACAAGAATCTCATGAAACAGAGCCGATGCCTTTCATTAATTCTCTTGTCAAAATTACACAGTGAAGAAACATTGTTTCTTTCCCAGAGTCTCCCAGAAGTTACAAGCCAACCAACCCTTTGCAAATAGCTTGCATACAATATATAGAATGTGTAAGGAAGAGAAATAATGCCCAAGGGTTGGGGAGTTACTCTAATCATTGAAAAATGGAGATGGAAAGCCAACCATCAGCTACAGGTGCAGCGCTACAAACACGACATTTGGCTTGGGTGACCATTTGCCTTCCTTCGCCACTTGGATAGAAGCCAATATGGAGAAAAAATACTTTAAATGCCACCTTTGGTGCCAAAAAACTGAAGTGTAGATGAGCGGGCCCACTTGGAGAAGTCGCAAACCGAAATTTCCCGAAACGGAAGCAAATTGGGCAATTTTTCCTCTGTGTGCCGTGCCATTTTCTCCGTGCGCCGTGCTACTTTGGGGCCTGTTTTGGGGCACTTGCGGGTGTAAAAAATGTGCCAAAGTGGGCTTGCTGGAAATACTGTTCTGTCTACTTTCTAACCCCACTGGAATGTTTTAATTTGGTGCTCATTTGCCCCTCCAAATCTTCATTCTCCCAAGACTGCTTCCTCTGTGTCAAGAAAGGGGCAGAGAGGCCATTTTTGGGTGTTTTTTGACCTTTTGGAGACTCATATCTCGCCAAAATTCTTGTCCGGGCACTAGTAGTCGTGATTTTCCATGCTGAATCCAAAAATGCAAACCATTCCTCATTTGGAGCTCTAGAATTTTAGCGCCACACAAGAAGAAAAACCCTGTGTTTTGCCCAAAAATTTTTTATGTGACCCAAAATTCCCCAAATTTCTTGAAATTTGGGCTGGAGGTTCCCTATGGGGTGTTATGATGGGCCAAGGAAGCCTCAGCCAAGATTCGAAGCCGATCTTGCTCTTTTTCCTCTTTTGCCTTTCTTGTTGCTTTCCTCAATTTCGCCTTCAAACTCCTTATCCGGGCCCTTGCACTCATATTTCGTGTCCTGTAATGATAAGCCATGTGTCTCAGTAAGGCAAGGTCCTGATCGGCCTTGTCTAGTAGCCTCTCCAAGTGCATGTTCACGCTCTCGAGATGGGCCTCCCGATCCTCATTGATTTCTTGCTCCAATGATGTGAGCTCAACTCTTCTCCTTTGAGCAGCTTGGCGATGTTCACGAATGTTTTGCAGCTCCATAATCGCTTGCTGATCCTCAAGCTACTTGTTTCTCTGCTCCAGGTACTTCATGTTCCACTTGGCCCTCTCCAAGTCAAAGGATAAGGACTCAATCACTGATTTCTGCTCCTGGATGATCTCGGTAAGCTCTGCATTTGTTGGTTCTGTATCTGTCTCATCATCATGGAGGACAACGAGTTCAGTCTCTCGTTCACCTGATGGCCCTTCCTCCTACACTGGCTCCTTACCTCTACCCTGCTCATGTGATGCCGATGTCGGAAGAGAGGCCCCTTCCACCCTGGGTGGAGATAACACTCGCTTTGCTGCTGCAAATAAGGGTCTACTACCTCTCTGATAGGTGATGTATATTGGCATAGTAGCAGTCTCATGTTGCTCATACTGATGAGATGGGCCACCTATCTCATGCTTTGCCTCTGATACTACCTGTGGAGTGCTGAAGAAGTCACAGGAGATGAAGTCCTCCCAAGCAATACCCTACAATCCCAATTGATGATCTACCAAAATCTGGATAAGAGAAAAGTGATAAACACTGTTAAACTTCTGTCGAGGGGTCTTGTGCTGCATGAAATTTTTCATCCTCTCTATGTTCTTGCAGATGAAAAATGGGAGGTTCATCATTCACACCCTGGTAAAGTGCATGAGAAACCTGATGTGATAGGAATAAAGGCGAGAAAACCTCCCCTCACAACTGAAGTATTTCATGATCATTTTCATGCGCGAAGCATACTCATCTCTCAAAAATTTGAACGGGAAAACTCTCGTGAGCTGACTCAAACAACTGGCCTTAATGTAAGGCTCATAATGATGCCTCTCCACCTTCTTCTTCTTATGCCACTATTCTCCAACATTTAGTATGCCTGTTGCCACTGATATGTCTTCGGGTGTCAATGTGAAAGTGACCCTAGCCAAGATAGACTGACCTCCATGTAGGTGAAGTGCAAAAAGACGGGCCAACTCATGATGAACTCTGACATTTGCCACACTTTGACAAAATTCAAGACATGCTAAATGCTGGAAACATGACATAGCAAGAGGGCATGCCTGCAAATCGGTGAGGGTGTTTGTCTCATCTCTAACATGTTTACCACTCCGGTGATGTCTCCTGGGGGCCTGTTCTCCTGAAGCTGTATTACTGTGGGTCTCCTCCTCATATTCTGATGAAACCTCGGATGCCATGACTACTGTTTCGTAAACTGAATTTAGGCTGCCCTTTGATTAAAGTGAAGCTGGAGGTTTCTTTGACAATTTGCCTCCAAGGGGACAATTAAAAAGGGACTTTTAGGAGGGGGATAATATAATGGGAATAGGGGTTTATAGGAGAATTTTGTTTAGGGATATACAGGTAGTTTTGGGATATTTTGATAGGGTAGGCTTTTTGTTTTTGGCAAGGTAAGGTTTTAGGGTTTGTAAGGTAGGGTTTGGGATTTATTTAGCAATAGGAAGAGGGGAAAGGGAGTATGATTTTGGTAGTGTTAGGGTAGTGATTATGGGGACAATGGCATAGGGGAATAAGGAACAGGGGTAGGGTAGGAAGAATAACCTTGGCAGCAATATCACTGTAGCACAAACCCTAGCATAATGGTTTTCTTTGGTGTCTTCTTTGTGTTTGCTTTATGAATTTTTTTTGCATTTTACTATAGGCATAAAATGATCATATTACCCATAAAAATTGGTGCACAACTGAATTTAGGTAGCCTACCTTGCAAATAGAAGAGCTCCACAAAAAATTTGAGTGGATTTGGTAAGTTCTGGGTGCTTTATCCTTGTGCGCTGCGTGCTCTAAGTGCGTTGTGCCAGTGGTAATTTTGAACTATGGGCAGGCTCTGTGTGCGCCATGCCCGGTGAGTGTGCCACACTCCTGCCTGTGTGCGCCGCGCGCCTTCAAACTGCCTCCAACTCCCTCAAAGGCTCACGATGCATACTCACACCCTTTGCAACGTTTCTCCAAGGCTTGGATTAGCAAAATGCCTTTGATTTTGATGAAAACTTGTATATATAGCCTTGGAGGTCATGTTTTAAATTTAATTTTTTTAAAAACCCACTTTTCTAATGTCCTGTTCAACACTTTTTCACTTATTTTAATATAACCCTAATTTTCACTTTTCCTCTGAAATTTTGGCTCAAACGATGAAATTTTTGACACTTTTTGCAGGGATTGCATGACAGAGCATATGGTCACGGGAAACATGACTGCACCTGAAGAAATCCACTGTCGAATCTTTTTGAAAATTTTGTCACAAATGACACTATTTGACTTTTCTTCAAAACAGAGTATTGAAGAGTAGTCGAAGTCTGTCAATATGATGGTGAAACTCTGCGGATCATTACTTTGCAAGAGCATCCCTCTAGCCTGCATGGCTTTACTGGACATATTAAATACCAAATTGATCAATCCCCAGACGTAATGACCAAAAATGACTTTTGTCTTTTAAAGGACCAGACCTTGACTGTTATGGACTTTTTGATTATTTGACACAAAGAGATAAGCCAGTAGGAGCCAAACATGAGGGGAAATGACTAGCATGACTTTCTTCGTCAGATCATGGCATGCCCCTAGTGGAATGCAACTGAGTGAATGGAGCGGGACACCTAAAAATGAAATGCATAAAGAGTTTTGGTCTCTGATGGAGGACTGACCAGATCGACTCTAACACACAGTTTTTGAGCTGAGATGACTGATAGGCAGTGAAAGTCCTACTCATGAGCATTGCACAATTTCTGAGATGAACAGTCGGTCAAATGTCCGAAAGACTGAATTGAAAAACTATGCAATTTTCTAAAGGAGACAAAGATAGGCACTTGGTGTTTGTCTGGCTTATCTGAACAATTTCCTCATTGAGTTGAACGGGTGAGATCAATGGCCTCTGCACAAATTTTGAGGGGAGTCAATCCCGAGGTGACTGTTAGGTTTGACTATCTGGGTGGCTAGCATGACAGTTGATTGAATTGCTTGTAGGCAACACAACTTGAAAGGACTAGCTTGGTGCCTCTGCGTTGTTCTAGTTGACAGTTGATCGAGTCGAAAGTAGGGTGATGGTCCAACTGTCAGGGAGGAGTTTGGTCATCAAAAAATCAGCAAAAATGACTAAGTGTGTGAATAGTCAAAAGATGCATAGATGATCATATGAACACACACTCGCATGACTTGACAATAAAATGACTAAACTATCCAGATACACGTGTTCAACATGACTGGCCGACGGTGCAAGCGACAAGCATGGAAATCATTCATGATTGAGACGACACTTGCACGATAGTGAACGTGACTCTGTGTGTGAGTGCGACAAATGCTTTCATGGTGTATACAACATACATATACAAAGCAAAGACTTTGAGCATAACTAGAACATGGTCGTAAGCATGACTTGGACATTAACATGTAGAGACTTAGATGCAATGAAAAATCAAGGTGAATGTAAAGACTCACACAAGCTCACAGAGTGAACCTGGGTGTGTGTAGTCATCAAGTTAACTCTTCAAGGGAGGCTCCGAAATCGGTGCATGCCAAAATTTTGGAGGGTGGTTGTACCTACTACACCAAGGCTTTAATTTATGTTTAATATAGAGGCATGTGATTTTATTTATGTCTAATTTAGAGGCACTTAAGTGCGCAGTAGGATGTCTCGCTGAATCTTGATCTTATCTAGCTCAAACAAACTAATGTTCATGCAAGTTTTCTTCATGTCATCCAGAATGTTGTATTCTAGAGGAGGTAGACTCATCGAGGTGTTTAGGGTAAGATTGATCTTCGTGTTGTTTGACAGAGCATTCTATAGCTGCTTCTCATGGACATACTCTTGTCCACCGCTGTCTTCTTGGACTTATTTTGTGTTCTTTGCTTTGGGGTGGCTGGTGGATTAGCCTTCCTCATCAGTAGTCTCATCTTTTCTTACACTTCCCCAACTGTAAGGGGAGCCCCTTTACTCTTAAGATTTTAATGGTCAATTTTATTTTGGGGCTGCTTCTCCGTGTTCGCCTTCAGTGCTACTTGCGAGCACTGATACATGTTCACCACATGCACAAAACTTGATGCTTGATCAGGGGAAACATCTTCATCATTATCTGTGTCTTCGATTTTTTCCTCCATATTGTTTTTCTGCATCAAATGTATGACTGCATACAGATCCTATGACTTGCTTCCTATTTGAACAAGAATTCTCTCGGTAATGTTCTTCATGGAATGAACATAATTTAGAATTTGTGCATCGATTGGGCTGGAACACAAAGCTTCACTCATTTTTTGCAGGATACCGGTTGCTGCCTGATGACTTGCTTCCATGTTTCTGTCTGGGTGGATGGTTTCTCATAGACATGTCCATTTTCCGTTGTTTAAGCTCAAACACTTCTATTGTCAAGTTCTTGATGAGGCAAGTGAGGGTTTTAATATCATTTGTTTCCTTGTCTCTACCTTTGCTCACCATCACCTAGGACTTCTTTCTCGTGCCTTTGGAGTCCTTTTCGGGTTCATCATCCTTGATGACTCTAATTGCATAGAGGTCTTTCTCAACAACAATAACCTCTTTGCAGTTTTCCAATAGTGTTGGTTTCATATTTCGCTTGACAAAGTACAGAATGCTGGTCAGTAGTGCGGACATGTAGTAATCAACGGTGATGGAGTCATGAGGTTTGGTGTCTGCTGCAAACTTTTTCAATATGCATGTAAACCTCTGATTGAAGTCTTTTACCTTTTCTTTCCCCTCCATCTTCAGGCTTCCCAATTCTTTGAGTAACATGGCAGGGTTCTTGTCATGAGTAAAATTTTCAAGAAACATACGTTTGAACACACCTTAGTTATGTATGGAGTTGGTTGGAAGGTTATGATACCATGCAACTATGAGAACATCCAAGTTACATGGAAACGATCTCCATGCTATGTTGTTGTACCATACCTTGAGGGTCTGCAGCTGCATGTAGAATTTGTCCAATTGGTCTTTTACGTTCACCATGCTATCAATGTTGAGCTAGATGTTCATTCTCTCCACCCACTTTAGCATCTTGTACAAAGCACCCAAGAGAGCCAATGGTCCATGAGTCATCCATTCCAGATGTTCATCAACCATCTCTTTTTCTTCTTTGTCATCCTCCTCTTCTTTAGAATTTGATGGTTTTGGCTTTGAGTCTATTGGTTCGTCTCCATCTCTGCCTCATCCATCGCCTTCCCCTATGCCTCCTATACTAGAGTTTGAGCCCAAGATCACAAGGGTGTCTTGTTCCCCCTAGGAGGTGAGAATTAACCAACTGTAGAGTCACGCGTAGGTGAGAGGGATTGCGAGTTACTCCCTTGATCAGATAGTTAATGAGTGAGTGTGAGAGGATGTTCAACCATAAACAACTAGCAGCCCTCCTTCTAGCGCCAGAAATGTTGACAGTGCTCAACCCGCCAACACCCCAATATGAAGTCCCAACTAGATGTCAAAGAATTTGGTGTGGATGTCGCATCCGGTATGATATCCCAGTTTCCATTATCTTAAATATTTTCCTCAACTCTTGCTTATTAGCATTGGAGAGTGGCTGCTTTGTCTTCAAGTAGTGAGGTTCACATGTCTGGTGATTGCTAGTGTTACTTGTGTCAATGGTTCTTTCACCATAGAGGGAGAGGGTGAGAGTGAGTCCCAAGTTAGAAGGGAGGAAGCCCAAAATTTATTAGGAACACACAGCACAATAGGACATGCACATCTTCCGGAGGAGTTGTCCACACTGATGTGGAAATCACAACATACAAGGAAAGATAACAAGGAAGGATTTTGCGCAAGTTCAATGGTCGTTATAGCAAGTTTACATGAAAGGTCTGTCCGATGTCTGGGGAGCTAACCAACACGGGAAAGACAATGTTAACATCTTATACAACCCATTTTCATTAATATATATGTATTACAACAATTGAATGAGTTCAAGTGTTAAACACAGGTTAAAGAAACATGTATTACAAGTGTTCAAGATTAGTCTTACAAAAATTACATCACGTGTGTGAAAACATGATGGCATGTTAGAAGGCTTCTGAATTAATTGAAAGTTCCAAGACACATCATTACACCATACATCACTAACCTCGTGGGCAGGGTGTTGGAGCGACTACTTACTCCTCAAAGAAAAGATTACAAACTCTCAAGGTTATGTGGGAGGAGCCGAGGTGAAAATTCCTTTGCATGTATAAATGAGGGGGTATTTATAGTCGAGGGTGAAACTGACCCTTGTGGCTATTTGACTTCCCTCATGACTGTTTGACTTCCATGACCTTTCAACTTTACATGACTCTTCATATGACAAGTGGGTCTCTTGGACTTCCACGTTACATTACATTGATTAACAGTATAGACCACATTAGAGATGTGGATGACATGACTCATGAAAAGACTCGACATGAAAGTGATGGTACACTCGTGCTACTGTTGGTGTGCATGTTGAGCTACAGTGTTGCCGGGTGATGGATGTGCTCATGGTGTGTCACAACTTCACCTCCGCATGGAAAGATGCTTCGAGTCTTTGATGGTCATTGGGGTTCTATTGATGTTTCATTCACATGTTTCACCTTGCTTGTAGGTTGGTATGCTTGACAGGTTCATCCGTTCGTGAAAAGTGAATTCTCGTCTGTCCTTTTTTCCGCGAACACATTTTTCATGATCTCTCGTTCGCGAGCACATCTCTTTACATTCATCATTTGTTCATGTGTTTGCAAACAAGTCCTCTTGCATGTACTCCCCTTGTTCATCCCATCCATAATCACACCATGTTTTCTTGTCTACATGTATCTCCAATCTCTCATGACGAGACGACATCAAATCCATAAACCTCCTAGTCTACCATGAAGCATGATCTTTAGGATGCAGGTGACTCAGAGAGAATACATGGTTAGGAAACTACACAAGGCAAGCTTCGAGTTGGGATGGAGGCTCAGGGCACTGCTGGTGAAAACTATGTAGAAGTCACAGGGAGATGGTGAAGGGACATACAGATTGACAATGATTTTCCATGGGGTCTGGCTTGACTAGCGGAGAAATCTACGCAATTTCTAGGAGGAGGAGTTTGGGCTACAAGAAGGCTAGGTAGATAGGATCCGCACAATTTTTGGAAGGAGCGGGCAGCGAGAGCCTTGCAGATGAAACTGTGCAATTCCTAGAGGGAACTGGTAGCTCATGCTAGTACCTTGTCAGCAAAAAGTACACAATTACTGGAGGGAATCGAAAATCGGCTGATCGAAGCTTGGCAGCAAAAACTGCACAATTACTGGAGGGAACTCGCAGCTCGCTACTAGGAGCTGCTGGTGGGAAAAAATGCACTGATGTTGGGAGGCTATCCTGTTGATCACCTCTGTGCAGTTTCTGAGCTGAGCATGCTCCTCGGCAGTAGAGTGCTTGCTCATGAAATGTATTTAGTTTTTCAGGTGAGTAGCCGACCAATTAACCAGTGGGCTCACTGGAAAAACTGCACAATTTTTTGAGGGAGAGTAGGAATGGTTTGGAGCCTCTGCACTTTTTTTGAGGGGAGTCAGTCCCAAGGTGACTTTTGGGTCAAACACTCTAGTTGACCAGTAGGAAGGTTGATTGATCAACTTGCGGGCAACACATTTGAAATGAGTTTCTTGGTGCTTCTACCCTATTCTCGGTGAAAATTGATTGAGTCAATGGCAGGGTAAAGGTCTGATGGTCAGAGAGCGATCTGGTCATGAGAACTTCAACAAAATGACTAAGTATGTGAGCGAGTGAAAAGGTGCATACGTAAACTTGCAAACACACACTTACATGAGTCGATGACGAGACGACTCAAACCATACAGACACACATGTTCAACGTGACTGACCAACAATGTGAACGACAAGCACAACTCTTGTGATTGGTTGTTGGACAATCATGATGACACTTGTGTGACAATGTATATGACTCCGTGTGTGAGCGCGACAGATGTTTACATAGAGAACAAAACATGTACACACGAAGCAAAGACCTTGTGTATGGCGAGAACATGGTCACAAGCATGACAATGACATCAACATGCAAAATTTTTTCTGTTGAACGATTAAGCAAGGTGGGAGCGAAGACTCACACAAGCTCACAGAATGATATCAAGTGTGTGTAGACATTAAGTAAAACTCTCAAAGGCTCCGAAATTGGATTCGAACCAAAATTTTGGAGGGTGTTGCAGCTGCTACAATAGGTATTCATGGAGATGGACATTCGCATGGTTGTAAAATAGAGGTCAAGGTTATCTCCCACCTTGTTCGAGTATATATGGGCCTTCACACAATTTAAGGCAGACTTTGACAATGTATAGATCCGCAAAAGGAGAGACCCTGAAGAGGTAATGTACAAGCTTCCTTACCTAGTGGCCGACACATATGTATAGGTGGTTGTGGGTGGATGGCCAGTAGAGTGGCTAGATCCTACCCAATTGAATGTCGGGACAAGAAAAGCAGGAGAAAGCTCCTTCATGTACATCTGCTACGAAAAAGACACCTCTGCTACGAAAGAGAGAAAAGAAAAATAGTAGGTAGTCACGCAGGGGAAGGCTACCCAACAAAAGAAAAAAGTTGTTGAAAATACTGATGCAAAGGCACTGTGTGCAAAAAAGGAGCGTTTAGACAAGAACATACATAAAAATAGCAAGCATCGACTTCCTTGCATACCACAGAGAGGGAGCTATCTGCATAGGGCGATGATGGGGGGAGGAGGTGTGTTACACATCTATTTGGGTACATCCATCCCAACAATCAAATTAGTGTAAACATGGCCTATCAAACCCTAATTCAGTTGCTACATGCCCTAGACATGCCACTTCATTGAGTGCTTTCATCCATAAAAGTTTCCTAGTTGGAAACCGTGTTGAAATGCCTCCTTGGGACACCAATTCACCCTTGGTCATGGGCAACTGCTATGCATACTAGGTAGGCCCACTAAGACCTATTTTGCATAGCACTTAGGCCCACTTAAGCCTGTGCTGGGCAAGGATGAGCAAAATTGGCATAGGATTCTCGGAATATTCCTCGATTCTAGAGCATTCTAGAAGGAACCTAGATCCCATCCTATCAAGATGAGCTTGACTTAGGATAGACTTAGATAATATAATCCTCTATCCTCTCATCCCTTTGAACATGGAAACAAATAATCCAATTATGGAAAACCATTCAATGCCGTATTAATGACAAAAAATTGGCCTCCCATCATAGAGCCAAGGGGGGCTCGAGCTTGGATATTATAGAGAAATATTGTTGGTTTAGTGACTTGAAATCATTATCAAGTAATGTTATGATGCTAGATTGATGTTGCTATTGGTGTGATGAGGGCTTGGAATAAGCTGGATGAGTGACATGAGATCGAACCACATTGGGTGTAACTTCCCCTTCTGTTATGAAACCAGCTCAAGAAAAGATAGAAAAGATAGATCAACGCCTTAGAATTCAGCCTCTTCGAGGGGGCAACCTCCTTTACATTACATAAATGAACAATTCTTGGATGATACAAATGAAAATACCTCCTTTCTATATATAGGAGTCTAAGTGGTCCCAATACAATCAAAGCCTACCTAACAATAATATTGTAGGGCACAACAGTAATAATGGTGGGCTTCTATGTGGCATAATAGTAACAATATGGGCACTACATGGGTACATCAATATAATAAGTGGGTTATACTAATAACAATAAGGGGTTACACTAGTAGTATAGGGGCCTAACATGCCCCTCTCCTTCAAAAAGCGTTGTCCTCAACGCTTGAGTAGTTCTTGATGCTTCTATATAAAATTCTTGTCCTCCCATGTGGAATATTCAACGGGTAAGTTCTTCCACTTGATGAGATACTCTGAAATTGATCGATTTCGTAGCTGTCGGGTTCTTGTTTCTGTGACTGCTCCAAGTTCCAATATGATTTTTCTTCTTCTTCAATTTCTGGCAATATTGCTTGAATTGGGATCTTTTGCAACTTTTGAATAAGTGGCCATACTTCTTCGTTCTTCTTCCATTCATCCGTTGCTTCGTTTATCCAATTTGGTTGGATAATATAAATAGCACAAAACAATGCTTCCACATCCTCATCCTTGAAGCGTCTTCCCATTCGGTAAGGTCGCCATTTTTTAAGTGCATGTAGTATTGCCAACATTTCCTTCTCATAAATAGCTTGCTTGAGATGTAGCAGTAAAAATACCCAATCACTCACATCAAAACATTTTTCACTACGATGTTGATCTACCTGTTGTTTCATTTGATTTTGCACTGAAGTGGCGTTATCCTTTAAAAGTTGGAGAACTTGTTGTTGATGCTCGATATGATCTTTCTCTACTTGAACCTTTTTCTTCTTGATATGTCCTTCTATCTTTTGAGGAGTGGTAATTTCTTCCAGTCCTTTACAAGATATGGTCGGATTCATTTCTTGATGCTCGATGTGATCTTTCACTTCTTGAACATTTTTCTTCTTGATGTGTCCTTCTATCTTGATAGTTTGAGGAGTGGTAATTTCATCCATTGAATTACAAGATATGGTTGGATTCATTTCTTCTTTCTCGATGTGATCTTTCACTTCTTGCACCTTTTTCTTCTTGATATGTCCTTCTATCTTGAGAGTTTGAGGAGTGGTAATTCTTGCCAATGCTTTACAAGATATGGTCTGATTCATTTCTTCTTTCTCTGGGGTGGTGTCCTGATGTATATCCTCTTCTTTTGATGTTTCTTGATCCTTTTCTTCCTCCTCTTCATATTCTATGTAAAATAATTTCTTCTCAGCACACCTATGACCTTTAGTGCATTTGCTATCACAATTGTAACAAAGCCCTTTTTCTCTTTTTTCTTCCAATTGTTGTGGTGTAACCCTTGTAGGTTGTGGAAGGCTGGGAGAAACAACACTTCCATCTTTATAGTTGTGAGGGGTATGCTTCCTGGTTTCCATAATTTTGCTTTCCATTATGTCACAAAGCCCTTTTACTCTTTCCAATTGTTGTGGTGTTGCTCTAAAGAAGGTGTTGCTCTTTATATCCTCATAATGTGCTATCATTTCCTCCGTGAAAATTGACCACGTAACAAGGTTTTTACGAGAACAAAGCCCTTTGTACCATAAAAATTGATCTGGTTCTAAATATGAAGATGCAATACATACCTTTTGTAACAGTTGTACACCATGTATATCAAAATATTGCTCCATCTGAAGTATCCAATTTACCGGATCCGTGCCATCAAACTTCCTCATCTTTCTTTTTCTTGATTTTAGGAGCTCTACCTTGAAACGACTGTAACTTTGTACTTTCAGATCTTTAAGTTCTGAACATGTGACTTGTAGTAGCCCTCTGTGTCCTCTTTCCAATGCCACAAGTCTGATCCAAATTGGATTCTACAAGAAAAAGTTATGCGCAATCTCCCGCAGTGACCTGATTATAGACTAGTTCAGTAGAGCGAACTTGTATGAAGTGTCAGGTGTCACTGTTTCAACCTTTGACTCTGAAAAATATATAAATCGAAACTACAGTCCGTCCTCTTTCTGTACCTTCTTACGAAATTTCAATCCTATGCTCAGAAAGAAAGTTATGACGATTTTCCCCAGGTCACCTGTTTTGAGTGTAATTCAGGAGTCATCAAAAAGACCAACTTCCTGAGATCATATCTCCGAAAATATCACGCGAAAAGCTCTGAAATTCGGACCCAAGGTTCAACGCGATGTCTTATCAAATGGGTTTTTTTTTCGAATTCTGAAACGTCACAAAAAAAACGTTATAGCGAAAATGCCACGATGACCTATTTGGAGCAGCGAAACCCTAGAATCCAAAGCTCTGATACCAAATGTTATGAAACCAGCTCAAGAAAAGATAGAAAAGATAGATCAACGCCTTAGAATTCAGCCTCTTCGAGGGGGAAACCTCCTTTACATTACATAAATGAACAATTCTTGGATAATACAAATTAAAATACCTCCTTTCTATATATAGGAGTCTAAGTGGTCCCAATACAATCAAAGCCTACCTAACAATAATATTGTAGGGCACAACAGTAACAATGGTGGGCTTCTATGTGGCATAATAGTAACAATATGGGCACTACATGGGTACATCAATATAATAAGTGGGTTATACTAATAACAATAAGGGGTTACACTAGTATTATAGGGGCCTAACACCTTCTATCAATCAATGAAGTTGTTTGTTCTGTTTCCAATACTTCTGTCTATATCTATATGAATGCATGTTCAAATGTTGTCGATTCCATCTATTTACAATAAATAGATCATATTCTTTGATTGTTGTCGTCTTCTATTTATGTTGGCAGGTACCAATTGAGCGAATTCAATTTGAGCAGGAGCGATGGGAGCAACTCAAAGGATATCAAAGGAAGAGAAGGATCACAAGTAGGTTCTTTTATCTTATCTATTTATTGTAGGAAAAGGTTAAACATATTTACTTCAGTTGTTTTAAGTGTAACTATCCACTTAGGTATGATATACTTATCCATATGTAGAAATTTTGTATAACAAATTGGCAACCACAATAGGGAACAACCATCATTCCTAGTAGTTATCCCTTTTCTTAGCAGTACCAATAGACTTTGCTTGAGTTCATTTACCCATACTTAGTCATTTTGAAGATTTTTTGGTCAAAATGTGTCCTTATTTGTGTGCTGATAGTGCTCTCTGGCATCAACATACTGTTTTTCTTGACAAAGTGCTCTGCAAAGTAGCCGTAGCCTAGATATAGTGCTCTGAAACACACTGCCTCCCACTCAAGGTTGCGTTGGTCCCTGTCAAGCCAAAAACCCATCTTTTTGATTGATTTTTTCCAGACTATTTCACATCTTGTTTACTGAATGATCAATGTTTCTCTATCTCTAAAGTCCAAATTAGCATCTCTCTTCCATGCCCACTTTTGCTTTGTTTGTTCAATGTTTTTTTATGCTTTCTTTTATCTTATCTATTTATTGTAGGAAAATGTTAAACATCTTTACTTCAATTGTTCTAAGTGTAACTACACACTTAGGGAAGATATACTTATCCATAGGTATACATTCCGTATAACAAATTGGTGACCACACTAGGGAACAACCCTCATTCTTAGTAGTTATCCCTTGTCTTAGCAGTACTAGCAGACTTTGCTTGGGTTCATTTACCCATACTTAGTCATTTTGAAGATTGTTTGGTTAAAATGTGTCCTTATTTGTGTGATGGTAGTGCTCTCTCGCATCAACACACTATTTTTCTTGACACAGTGCTTTGCAGAGCAACCTTAGCCTCGAGACAGTGCTTTGCAACACACTGTCTCCCACTCAGGGCTGCACTGGTCCCTGTGAAGCCAAATACCCATCTTTTTGCTTGATTTTTTCCAAACTATTTCCCATCTTGTTTATTGAATGATCAATGTTTCTTTGTCTCTGAAGTCCAAATTAGCATCTCTCTTCCATGCCCACTTTCTAAAAAATAATTGTCGTGAAGTCTTCATTTCTTTGAAAAGTAAATTGTCGTAAAGTCTTCGTTTCTTGTGAAAAACATTGATTGATTGTTTGTGCATTTAGTTTCTTTGTGTTCGTCTAATCATTAAAGGAATGAAAAGAAAAACATGCATAATGAATTTAGAAGTTTGTGTGTGTTTGTAGGAATGGTATAGGGAAATTTGCATTAGATGTGCTCTGTGCCCTTTGTTTAGAGATTATGATTGCTCTATCCCTTTTAGTTACAGTTTTCATTGTTTAAATCAAATGAAAAGAATGTTTCTCATGTTAGTTGCATTCTAGGAGTTTTAGAAACATCACGCGGTGAACCTGAAAGACAAACTTTTAAACAAAATCAACTAAAATTTATCTCAATTAACCTGATGGAGCATTGTAGCTTAACACATAACATTTAGAGGTCTAGGCTAGAGACGTGTTCCGACGTCATTAAACATAGCACCTCTCGCTAACGGTCTGTGATACATTCTGAGTGTGATACCTCATTCCACGTACGTAAGTATATCATAACTCGTCCACGTACTTTTGGGTATATCAATGGTGTTATAGTACAAAAAGTATAAGGGAATGCTCTCACTGTGAGGTTTCACATTAGACAACCCTAACACAGATTGGGTCTCCACGTACTTTCAAGTATATTTGGGAGGGCTACATTAGTTTGATATCCATCCATAGGTAACCAAGTCGGCCACCTTGTATATAGTAACACACTGAAAATAACATTCAGGGAGATTCCATGGACATATTTTAAGTCCTTAGTTTACTGAGGTAGTATATTGCAGTTCATAGTTACTTGGTAATCCCTTTGCCTATATTATCCCTCTTTTGTTTTATTTTGTTATTTTGATTAAAATAAAATTAATTGACCACGAATAACATCCTCCACATCACTCCTTAGTTGATCTTAGCTTGAGACATATGACAACAACTCCGAAGTCCATCGATCAAGGAATTCCTTTTGATGGGAATCGTAGTCCTTTTTATCGTTTTGGAAATATTAATGCTCCTTATATGGCAACATTGTCCCTTCTGTGACTTACCATCAGCTTGCCAGTATGGTTGTTCTCTTCCTCCTTGGTCCCACAACTAAAAATTCCTACAACTAGACAAAATCAACCTCGAGTCAATCCTAAATTTGACTCTTTACCTTCTTCATCGGTTGTTTATTCCTCCCCTCATTCCTCTTCACCTCGTGAAAGTATTGACACAAGTAATGAGGTGAAGAAGAAGAAGAAGAAGAAGAAGAAGAAAAAATTTAGCACGGGGACAGCCAAGCAACCATTTCTTCGAATGAAACTTCTGATAAGAAGCCGTCCAATAAGCCCCACAAACTTTGATATCCTTGCAAACTTTGTACGGGAGACCATCTTCCTCGAAATTGTTCTCGTATTCCTCATATCTTAGAAAAATGGACATCATTGTGTGCCATCGACTTCTGGAGATCATGCTAGTGACAAACCATCAACTAGTGGTAGTAAATTTCATGGAAGGAAGGGTAAAGTTAAGTTTCCCTATAGGTTATGCAAAGGGAATCACCCCATTCACCTTCCTATCTGGATGAAGCCCAAAAAGTGTTGGATAACCATCGTGCTTCTCTGCAGTGACTTCCATCTCGTTACAAGAGCCTCTCCCTTAATCCTTCACTAGTTGATGAAGTGCCTGACCCAAATCAACCTTTGATCAAACCCACTCTCTCTGAATGTGAATCGCATGAGTCTATACCTCACTAATCGTAGGTCGAGGAAACAATTGACCCGATTTCACCTTCATTAAATCATACCTTTCCCATAGAGTGTGGGTATGATACCACTCGGGTTATTTTCTTTTCTTCAGATTCCAATGAGCTTGGAGGAAACCGTCCTGTTCCATCAAGACATGAGGAAAATCCTCCCGTTCTCGTAACTCAAGGGGTTAATTCTCCTGTTCTTATGGTACACCTTGCAAGTGGTGTGGTCACTTCCTTTGATTGGAATCAACTCACAGGATGAAATCTTCCTTCTTATGTGCCTTTCGAGATCATAGTAAATGTTTATAATATGATTGTATCTGCCAGTACTCTCCCTTTCATTGTTGCTTTTCCTTTAACAAGTGGGTCGATCTCATATACTCTAAAGAATTAGGGTTTCTTCTAATTTTTAGTGGATTTCAACCTCTCTGATTTTTTCGAGTGTGATTGATGTCCTTTAGTGGTTGCTATTGTCTCCTCCCTTCTTCTAGTGATGTGTGATTGAGCTTGATTGCCTTCTAGGGTTTCTAGGAATTTCTACCATACTAAATTGTCAACCTTTATGCTTATTTTAAATATTTACATAAATGCCAGCTCAATTAATATTTATCCATTAAATTTAGTTAAAATTCTTATGCAATTGCTTTTATTATTTTTAAAATCTATATTTATATATGAAAAATGTAAATTAATATTAGAATAAACTTATTTTGTGGGAAAGGGTTTACACTTGAAAATAATTAATATTTTTATTATACTAATACTATACTTATTTAATTATGTTTTTTAGTATTTAAAACAAAACATAATTTATTGGTCCCTAACAACATGCTTGCCTAATCAACCACTCCACACTTGCCATTGTGTTTGTAGGTCAGCCCAACCCATGATAGAAGTTAAAGTATTTAATGAAGTTTAATAAATAGATATGGGCAAACATTCATTTTGCCCACACTCCCCACCATACTCTGCAACACCTACAAGTTCAAAAAATCATTTACTATGTAAAATCCTGCATGGTGCTGTTATTATTGTAAATACTTGTGTTGTTGAGGTTGCCTTGTAAACTTGTGATTTTCTGATTGAAAACATATAATATTATTTTCAATTACATTTAAGTGGTTGCAATCGATATTTTTTTAAAATAAGATTTTGTAGCCACATATTTATATGAACAATTTTTTTTTCATATTCTTATTTAAGGAGGTTGTAAAGGTAATTTTTATCTAGTAGTTTCAAACTTCATCTGATTTAAAAGGGATTAGTTATAACTCCTTTAAAAGATAATTGTGTTTTTATACCAACATAGATCCCTCTCACAAGGTAGATATTTACCATGAATAACCTATATCCTTTATATAATATATGTAATAGTAAATATATAGTCTCTCCCCTTCTCTCTAAATAGATATACATTGAATACATATTATTTTGATTTTTTAATGGCTTGTAGGACTCAATTGAATCAATGCCTATGGGCTCGAAAATTTGCTTCCTGCTAGACTCATACAAGTATGAATCTTCCATCTTTATTTCATTTTTCATGAGCTCAACCATTTTCTATCTATATTAGAGTAATGTATAGTGATGCTTTAATTACTTATTTTAAATGGAAATTTTCTTTGAATTAACTTTTCTTTATTGTGTTTCATTCATTAACTAGTGACTACAACTCCATGTATAATGATGCTTTAATTACTTATTTTAAATGGAAATTTTCTTCGAATTGACTTTTCTTTATTGCGTTTCATTCATTAACTAGTGACTACAACTCCTATCCCTTATTTATTACATTGACATTTGGTACTAAATAAACTATTTATTATAGAATTATGAGGGATTGGTCTATTTTTATTACTCATGAACCTATTTACTAATGTATGCTCTAGAAAAATTTGGTTCCTAGAGGCCACAACCTAAGCCATTTTTGGGACCAATTCAACAAATTTCTGGATATTTACAACTAGTGAAGAAGTTGTTGACATGGAAACATAGACAACTTAAAGGGCTATTTAATTGTTTTGATAAATTGCTACTTGTAGTGTGAGATAACTTGTTTTGTATATGAAGAGAAGGAATGTGAATTATCACTAGAAAATCAACAACAACTTGTAATTTAACCACATGTTGCAATTGGAATGATGGAGCATAGGAAAGAGTAGCATAGAAGATGGAAGTGAGATTTTATGCAAATTTATTTATTTATGGGTGTTTCTATGAGAAAAAACTTAATTTTGCAGAATTGAGTTATATCATGGATTATAAATGGGTTCATTACTAAAATTACCCTATAGAATTAATAGACTATTTTCTTGAATGTTTCATTATGTCAATATACAAGATTTATTATAAATATGAATAGATAATCTCAATATAGATTTTGTGGCAATTTTTAATGATTGAATACTAAAATTTCTATTGAGTCTAGTATTGAAATTGAATAGATATCACTTAATATTGACTCTAGTATTGAAATTGAAATTGAATAGATATCTCCATCTTCAACAATCAACTGTAATTTGATATCACTTGTTTCTCGATCTCCAAACTGGAAGAATTGTTTCGCCATTTTTACTGTTGTGAAGAACCTCTTCCAAAATACCTCACCAAGGAACGCACTATCGTACTTAGATTTGGATAATAAAAGCAATAATCAGAGTCTCGCAGATTCTCTATCCACACAACCAATCACTTGTTTTTTACTTTCGTGTGTGATGTGATGTATTTATAGACGAAGTAGGCCAATTTTTTATACATGTCTATGGTTGCTTATGCAATGAGGTCGGCTGAGAAGAGCCTTCCGTGGAATATTAAATCGGATTTGGACGAAAAGTGGGAAGAACCAAAAGCACCATCCCATGAAATTATTAGCCACCAACGAACATAGCTGCGAAATTAAGGGGTTTAAAATTTTTAGGGGGTAATACTATGTTTTAAATTTTTAAATAGCCCATATTTTGTATTATAGTACTTTTTACATATATTTTCAAATAGCCCATGTTATTTTAATGGAGAGGGTAAAAAAGGTAACATTCCATTTAAGGTGAATATGTTTTATTTAAGTAAATAGTATGACCAAATACCATATTTATAAAAAACGTATGTTAAATTAATAAAAATATAAATAAATGAGAGGTATGGTAAATAAATGAAACATTTTTTGTATTTACTCCATAAGTCACATTATATACATGCAAGGGTGTAAACAAATAAAAATATAAATAAAGTGGAGATATGGTAAGTAAATAAAACTTGTTTTTATAATTACTCACAATGTATGGTAAATAAATAAAAATATAAATAAAAATAAAACCTCTTTTTATATTTATTCCATAACTCTCATTCTATGAATCGTATGGGCCAAATAACATATTTGTAAAAGAAGTATGGTAAATTAATAAATATATAAATATAGGTATGGTAAACAAATAAAACATCTTTTTCACCTTGTGTTTAAGGACACTAAAAAAAGAGTTATATTTAGGTGTAACCTATGGGCAAAATACTATGGGCCAAATAATATGGTTAGATTATTATTAATACCATGCAAAAACACATTATTAACCTTAATATTAGTATTAATAAAAATACAAATGGCACATGGTATTGATCTATGGTATTCACGTGGAATGTAGCCTATTTAAATGAGCAAAGATCATCTTTACTATAGATCTACTAAGCCTGGAGAGGGATCAAATATAGTGATATGCAAATTAGCATAGAGTGAAAAAATATTTGATCCCTCTAGGGGCTTGGTGGATTAAGAATAAAAATGGATGTAATATAGTGATATGCAAATTAGCATAGAGTGAAAAAATATTTGATCCCTCTAGGGGCTTGGTGGATTAAGAATAAAAATGGATGTTGTAATTTAATGTATGTTAAACATTTTAACTTGGTTAAAAAAAAAATAATTTTATTAATTTTTATAAATTACTAATAGTAATTTTTAAGCTCTAGGTTTATGATAACCCATGGTATTGAGCCATGGAAATATCATACTTGAATATCTTGTTGATATCGTTTCACTTCCTCAATTGCACTTGCATATTTGATGCAGGTCAACCTTGCAAACCCAGAATCTTTACTCTTCTCACGCATATAAAAATGCATCTCCAAACCTTTGCCCAGATAAGACCCCTTCTGGCAATCTGTACACACCTCAATTGCGGAAGCTCCTCAATTAAAAGTCATAAACCCAACAACCTTGACCAGCATATATAAATATTAGTAGCTGATGCTGTACCCCTGCGTCCTTCAGTAAAACCTGAGCATTATATATATAAATATGGTTTAAACCACCAATTACTTACATATTGGTTTCAATTCCTTGTTGAACTGATCACCATCAGTCTGAATAGCCCTTGTAGTAATCCAAATTCTACTTCAGATCATAACACATACACTTTGATGAGTTTCCAGTGGAGTTCTACTACATTCGAGAAAGTTTTTTCTGTTGTCTATTGGGATCACTTTGTGCCCAGAAATTGTGCTCGTGCTCTGGATGAGGACCGAGTCCTAGATGTGAAGAGGAGTGAAAACCAAAGTTCTTATGCTCGGACCTGTAATTTCCACAGAGCTTTCACCTTCTAGGCCTGCACTTGTAGTGATCTTTTGCGACTACACTTTGTTATTTCATGTAACAAAGTTTTTTGCCTCAAAAGGATGCTCTAATGAAGCTTCCCACTACAGGTCTTGTACACAATCAACCTTAAACTTTAATGCTCAGATTTGGAGAAACGAAAACCAATTTTAATGGATCTTTTGGAACCGAAGTAAACCTCACCCGAAAAATTCAATGTGAAAAGGCCTACTATTGATCTGAGCTTGTAGTAATTTTCTCAACAAAGGTGTTCTATATTAGGATCCGGAGTCTACAATGAAGAGTCTGTAGCTGTGATTAAAAATACCCAGACGAACCCCATAACTCAAAGAAAAGAAAATAACCCTCGCTGCTTCAAAGGTAACGGTCTCAATGTGTGCTCAATCACAAATAACCCTCTGTTTCATTCGATTCAAACACATATTGATAGTAAATTCAAATTTCTTTACACAAGTAAAGTCTCACAGATTCACTATGTACACAATTCAGAGTAAGTCCTTCATAAACAGACATGAAATTAAATAAAAAGAAAACCTCTTGGTTCATGGCCAGATTTTCAATTCAATGGCCTTTCTTTTTCCCGTAGGCTTACAAACAAATTTTTTTTTTCCTCTGCCCTCTAATCTCCCCTGATCTATTCTACCAAAAGGATGTCATACCTCAGTCATACCTAACTACTTCTTTCCACACAAGAAAGAATTAGTTATTCAGTTATAACTCAACATTCAACTAAACTAGACCACTTTTAACTACCTACCCTTACTGAAATTAACACAAATTTAACGCCTAAGTCTCCCTCAAGTCTTACATTTAGCCACAACATGTGACCACCCGTCACATTGCTGGCCCAAGTCTAGATGCTCCTGCATCAGACTCTCACGCTTGAAAACATTCATGATCTCCTGATCATGTGCTTTCAAGAAGGAATGAAGAAAAATTCCTCATGGATCCGAGACTTTGTCCTGGAGTTTCCCATATGCTCTGCTCCTCCGTTTAGGAGGCATGTTAGCTACTTCCTGCTTCATCTTCCTTCACTGGTCACCATCAAAGTTGCAAACCTCTTGAAGCTTGTAAGCTTTAGAATCTACAACTTTTGCCTTTGCAAGCAAATTTCCTGCTTCCTCGATATCTTCAACCTCAAGTGTTGCAGACCATTCCTCCCTGGCAGAGGTAGCAACTAATCTAAGTCTCTCACATCTTGCCATTGCTGCATCCCTTTCCTTTGAAATAATGAGATTTTCAGCCTCCTGCAACGCAGTAACTTGGCCTTTTATTTCTTCCTCCAGCTTCTGCAAATCTGACAAAGCCCTCTCTATTTTATGGTTGACATTATCCTTCTCCAAGCTCAATGCCTTTGCCTCAGCAGCAACCTGGCTAGCTTCCTTGAAATTTCTTGCGGTAGCTGCCACTTTCTTTTAGGCTTCCAGCTCTGGACCCCTTTTATCAGTGAACAACAATTTTTGTTTCATGGAAGTGATCTCTTGATTGAGGTTAGCTTTGGCAGATGAAAGCTCCTAAAGAAATGACCTTACAGCTGCAACCTGCTGCCTCAACCCTTGGGTTTTTTGTGAAATTTGTTCCTCCTTCTTGGCCAGTTTCACCTTATTTTCTTTGGATTGCAAAAATGATGAAACTATCAATTTCGTCAAATCCACCAACTCCTGAAGTACCCTTGCCTCATCCCCAGCATTGTCAACCAATCGAACGAGGTTTACCCTCTTTTGGTCCACTGAGGTAATCGACTGATCGACTTCCATTTTCTTCATGGAAAGAATTTCAGAGTTAGTCTGTAGTTGGTCTAGTACACACTGTAGTTCTTCAGACTTTCCTTTTGTTCCTATAAGATTTTCTTCAAACTTGGACACTCTATCAGAAATTCTTTTTTTCACACTTTGAATTTGCATATCACTTTCTGATATCTCTTCTTCCTTAGCTTTAAACAAGGCGAGCAGATGTTGCAACTCTTGCATCAATGTTTCTCGAGTATTAAAAAGGATTTTTTCCTCTCCCATGTCCTCCCTAACAGAATCATTAATTGATTTTCTGAGTTTTGCATCTGCATCTTCAATTATCTTCGATTCAATATCAATTTCCAATTTCTTCCGCTCCAAATCTTCTTTCTCTAGTTGCCACTTTTCTATTTCGTTGGCAGTAGTGTTTTCTGCCTCTTTAATGAGAGTATCTACAGTTTCTATAACCTCCTCAAATATGTTAAAAAGGTCATAATACTGACCATGGATGTCATCACAAACATTGAATTGCTTTCCATTCAGAGAAATCACCTCCAGTAAATCCTTTGCTTGCAACATTTGAAATGCACACCTTCTACGTATGTTTTCGAGATCCTTGAAGTCTTCCATCACCTTCTTTATAAATTACAATGTTTTATTTCCTCCTTCTATTCCATGCTTTGAATCCCCACCAATGCTATTTGTCTGCGTGGACATAAGGATATCATGTTCTGTTGACCCTACAGGACTGACATTTATGCCCTGCTTATCAGTCTTATGCTTGCTTTTTACATTTCTGTTTTTTTTTTTTTTTTTTGCGGACAACAAAAGCACCATCATTACCACTAGAAGAAATTGGAATTCTTAACGGCATACTCGTTTCAAACTTAGAACTACCTGACATGTGGAGCCCATCATTTTCAATAACCAACTCCACAGAATTTTCTTCTTGAAAACAAATTCTGGGGCGAACCCAAAATCCGGTTTCCCCAATAAAACCACCTTCAGGTCTGTGGGTTAGCGGCCTATAAGGGTCACTTCTCAATCTCCTCTTCTTATATTTATTGGCGCCACGCTTGCTATCAGCGCAACAGGGGTTTTCTCCCAAAACTGCCACGCCGGTTTCCTCAACAACTTCGTCTCCTTTGCTAGTCTTCAATCCCACCTTTGTGTGACCTCTTGAATCTTTTTTTTCAGTCTTGGCCCCTCCATTGTCTTCACTGTCAATAGACTGTGGTGGCTCTTCGACCTTTTATTCTTCCTTCATTTGACTGCTCGACTGAGTCAAATGTTTCTCAGCACTGACAACAATACCTGCATTCACCAATAAATTGTTAGTTTTAAAGAAATAGGACCTTTCGGTCTCTTTTGATGCTTCAGGCATCAATCTCCCATCATTTTCTTTCTGGACTTCAATAGATCTTGCTTCGAATTGTTGGCTGCTTTCGTCTTCATCCTGCTGATTCACAGTTTCTTTAATGTCCCTACAGACACAACTTCCTTGCGGATTCTGATCTTCCATCTTACTGCCAAATAACTTCTGCTCGATTCCTCTGTTTTCGACATC
The DNA here is from genome assembly GCA_031772625.1 of Pinus tabuliformis. Classification (NCBI taxonomy): domain Eukaryota; kingdom Viridiplantae; phylum Streptophyta; class Pinopsida; order Pinales; family Pinaceae; genus Pinus; species Pinus tabuliformis. The sequence goes on along the minus strand of CM062816.1, from coordinate 40,876,640 downwards.
ATATTTGTTAATGTCATTTTCGGAACCTACAGTTACATCATTATTTGAAAATTTATGACATTCATTCAACTCCATAAATGTTAAAAACATTTCATCTCTATCATGCACAGTAACCGTAATTTCTGCTGGATCAGATTCTACAGGTTTTCCTCCTTCATCAGGTTTCCTTAGCCACCGTTCCAAAAACTCGATTTCCCTCTAAAATCTTTATAGCACTTCATCACTACCTTCACTCTGGAAATTTTCCTAAGTTATCCTGGCTTCAACATCATTACATCGAAAAATTTCGTCAACAATTTCATTAAACAAATACATTTGTTTACCTCCTTGGAATTCTTCTTCGGCATTTCCACGTTTCTCCTGTTCCATAACAGCTTCTATTTTATGTCTTATTCCCAACAAGAATTCATTTGTGATTTCTTCTTGTTGTGATAAATCATTACCTTCCTTTTCTAAAAGGATTTTCCTACCAGGCTTTACCTCAAACGTTTCATTTTCCTTTGTGATAGTTCCATCAGACTGCTCACCATCTTTCGCGCATCCTGCAAACATACATACTTTGGGAGAAAAATTGCAAGACTGCATAGCCTCATCTGCTTCTCTCGCGAACACATCTTCACTTGCCAACACATCTTCAGATGCTTTTGAACTATCCCAATAGTTCATGAGATCCTCCTCTTTGGTCTCTTCACCCAGACTTTCACCCTGTTCTGGGCCACAAATGGAAACATCCATTTTTAACTCAGCCTCTCTGAGTTTTCCACAACTCAACATCTGCTCGAGCTTCCTTAGCTCTTCTTCCAACTGTATCTTTGTCAGTGTTTCTCTCTTTGCGTGTAGCTTCTACCACTTCATCCTCCTTCTCATGGTCCAGCCATTTGTCTGGTTTTTCACATTCTCCTGTAACAACTCCATCAATAATTCAAGTTGCACTGCTATCTCAGCTTTCTCTTTCTCATACTCTTCATCAGTCAACTGTTTCCACATGTCATTTTCCTTGGTATCCTTCTCCCTCTTTCTACTGTGGCCTCTCTCTAAACCTCTGCTCCCTCCTTTATGACTTTCAGTAGTCATATTCTTCGCCATGAATTTCTCGCCCATGAGTTGCACCAAGCCTCTACAACAGCAAGCTCTCCTGCTGCCACTTACCTCACCAATCCTTCCCTCCGGATCTGGTCTTTTGGTAATCACCCGGTCATCTACTGGAACCTTTTGAGCATTTCTCCACTGCTCCTTCAGGCTTCTCTCATCTGCAACCTTCAAGAACACACTTGTCCTTTTCATTCAACCTCTGTTGAATCTTTAGGTTGTGCCACATTCACCTAGAATCCCTTGCTGGACTCCTTCATCACTGCACTTCAGCTGTGATCTGCCTCTTTCCCACTGAGACTTTCTTCAATCTGCTTGCAACCTGAACTCTGCAAATAACTTTCAAACCAGAGTCAAATATCATCCTTCAAGATCCTGTTGATCTTGCTTCACTTCCTCAACTCCACTTGCATATCTACTCTGATACCACTTGATGTAGGTCTACCTTGCAAACCCAGAATCTTTACTCTTCTCACGCATATAAAAACGCATCTCCAAACCTTTGCCCAGATAAGACCCCTTCTCGCAATCTGTACACACCTCAATTGCGGAAGCTCCTCAATTAAAAGTCATAAACCCAACAATCCGGACCAGCATATATAAAGATTAGTAGCTGATGTTGGACCCCTACGTCCTTCAGTAAACCATGAGCGTTATATATGTAAATATGGTTTAAACCACCAATTACTTGCATACCGGTTTCACTTCCTCGTTGAACTGATCACCATCAGTCTGAATAGCCCTTGTAGTAATCCAAATTCTACTTCAGATCATAACACATACGCTTTGATGAGTTTTCAGTGGAGTTCTACTACTTTCGAGAAAGCTTTTTCTGTTTTCTATTGGTGATCACTTTGTGCCCAGTAATTGTGCTCTGGATGAGGACTGAGTCCTAGATGTGAAGAGGAGTGAAAACCAAAGTTCTTATGCTCGGACCTGTAATTTCCACAGAGCTTTCACCTTCTAGGCCTGCACTTGTAGTGATCTTTTGCGACTACACTTCGTTATTTCATGTAACGAAGTTTGTTGCCTCAAAAGGATGCTCTAATGAAGTTTCCCACCGCAAGTCTTGTACACAATCAACCTTAGACTTTAATGCTCAGATTTGGAGAAACGAAAACCAATTTTAATGGATCTTTTGGAATCAAAGTAAACCTCACCCGAACAATTCAATGTGAAAAAGCCTACTATTGATCCGAGCTTGTAGTAATTTTCTCAGCAAAGGTGTTCTATATTAGGATCGGGAGTCTACAATGAAGAGTCTGTAGCTGTGATTAAAATACCCATACGAACCCCATAACTCAAAGAAAAGAAAATAACCCTCGCTGCTTCAAAGGTAAATGTCTCAATGTGTGCTCAATCACAAATAACCCTCTGTTTCATTCGATTCAGACACAGATTGACAGTAAATTCAAATTTCTTTACACACGTAAAGTCTCACAAATTCACTATGTACACAATTCAGAGTAAGTCCTTCATAAACAGACATGAAATTAAATTAAAAAAAGACCTCTTGGTTCATGGCCAGATTTTCAATTCAATGGCCTTTCTTTTTCCCGTAGGCTTACAATTTTTATTTATTTTTCCTCTGCCCTCTAATCTCCCCTAATCTATTCTACCAAAAGGAAGTTATACCTCAGTAATACCTAACTACTTCTTTCCACACAAGAAAGAATTAGTTATTCAGTTATAATTCAACATTTAACTAAACTAGACCACTTTTAACTACCTACCCTTAATGAAATTAACACAAATTTAACGCCTAAGTCTCCCTCAAGTCTTACATTTAGCCACAACATGTGACCACCCCGTCACATTTCTGGCCCAAGTCTAGATGCTCCTGCATAACAAAAGGAAATTACACTGACATAATGAAATTTACAAACCCAAGTGTTGTGAGCCCGAATGAAATATTGCAAATGTAAGTGCATAAAATTCACTTTTAAACAATAGAGAAAAGGCATAATTTCTCCTCCAAGTGGTAATGAATTGGATGAGATTATTACTATATTTTTCTAGATTTATTATACTATTTTCATTTGATTTTAAATTTTAGTTCACCAACAAAGGAAATTCTATAATTTGACTCTATTAGTGTGAATAAATGTAGGAACAGTATTGTTAAGGCAATTGACTTGGATAAATCACATGAGTTGTGATTCCCTTGTTTTGTCCAATTTGGTAAAACAAAATCATCTTGCAACTCATTGTAGGTCAACATTTTGTGATACATAATCATCTTACCATGAAATTGGTTGTTTATATTACTTGTAGATCATGTCTAGCCACAACTCATTGAATTGTATGATTCTTACAATGAAATTGGTTGCTTACATTACTCATAGATCATGGCTCCCCACAACTCATTTAATTCTATTTTCTTTTGGATATGATACATATTATTCTGATTTTTGAATGACTTCTAAGACTTAATTGAATGAATGCTTATGGGGTAGGAAATATTCTTCTTCATAGACTCATAAAATTATGAATCTTGCAGGTAAACATGATGGTTTCATTTTGTTAAATATTTACTATAGATCTTGTGCTCTTACCCCTATCACACTTCAAATTGCATCCTCTGTTCTTAACTTGTATGAATCTTCTAGGTAAACATGGTGGTTTCATTTGATTAAATACTTACTATAGAGCTTGTGCTCTTACCCCTATCACACGTCAAATTGAATCCTCTCTTCTTAACATGTATGATACTATGCATCACCCTCTGTGAGTTTTCTAGTTCAAAATCACTAGGATTCTTGCTTGGCTATATTTGGCTATATTCAAGTAAATTAGGGTTCCTGATACAAATTTTGTAGGTGGTATAATTAAGATAGTGATTTTCATTTCGATATTACAGTAAATAAATTTTTTATTATTCAATGATTAAAGCTTGCGACAAAATTTCTATTGATATTATTTGTTCAAATTTAAAATAAATCACTTATATTAACATGATGAAACATTCAATAAAATGGTCTACTAATTATACACATGGTAATTTTAGTAATGAATTCATCTTGTAATTATAATCCATGATATAACTCAATTCTGCAAAATTTAAATTTCAAAGTTTCTCATACTAACATGGATAAATAAATAAAATTTCATAATAAAATTTACATCCATCTTTTATGCTACTATTTCATACACTCCTACCTTACACATTCCTATTGCAACATGTGGTGTAATTGCTAGTTTTAAAATATTTGTACAAATATAAGTTATGGTTCTTGTTGATTGTATGATGAATGATAAAATTGTGATAAGATTGTCATGCTTTGAGTTATGCTTGGGGTTTAGAAATCTACAGTTAGATGAACAAACCAAATAATCAACTAGTTAGGTGAACAAACCAAATGTGATCCTTACTTATTAAACTATCCCAAAGTATTTGTCTTATCTTTTGATGCGATATTCATCTGATGGTACACTGAGAATCCATCCATGCATGAGTAAGCTTCCTGTCCACCAAAATTCTCCAATACTTCATCTGTAAATGGTGTCGGGAATGGTTCGTGAACACAGGTGTCGTTAAGCTTCCTGAGGTCCACACAGATTCTAATTTCACCCTTCTATTCTTTCTCCTATTCTACCATAGGACTCACCAAGTCTGATTCTTCCACTGGTTCAATAATTCCGGCTACAAGAATTTTATCTAATTCTTTGCGGACCTTTTCTTTATACTTCGGATTCAAACAGTAAGGTCACTCCTTAACCGACTTCGCGTCCAGTTTCAGAGTGATCTTCATCATCACTAAGTCGCCAATGATCCCCTTTAAATCTGTGATTTTGGTCGGGAACAAACCTTGATATTCACAGAGTAACTCGGCGACCTTATCTACCGTCGCATCATCCCAATAGTCCCCAATCATCACGTATTTTGAATCCACGTCTGTACCAATGTTTACCTGCTTTGTCTTTAGTGGTGCAGTGATGTCGGGGTCCTTAATTGATTGTCCTCGAACTTCGCGACATCCTTCAATTTCTAGAATATTAATGTTTTGGGTGTCGTCATCATGCTCCCCTACTTGGACGTTATAACATTCTAGGGCACGACTTAATTGGGTTGCCCATGTTGGTTGAAATACTTCTCGTGGTTCATGTGGTATTTTGAAGATGGTGGCTTTCACGGCTTGCAGCGCATTGTCAACAGTATCTGACCATCAATTTTCAAATGTGAATGTTAACAAAAATCCCTCATGCAAAACATCCCACTCGCCCATACCATGTCAGATTCCGTCTTGGTATACCAATTCATGGGTATGACATCCAGGGTATGATAGAATAAGTGTACCAATTCAGGTTGAGGCTCTTCTCCATAGCCCTTGGTCCATTTTGCAAGATGTGTGTGTGGGTCATTGCATCCATCGTATTTATCTGCTAGCCGTAGTTCTGGTTTCCCAAATCGTAGCTGCATCATCCTCCTGTAGCCGCGTTAGTTCTCAAAATTTCCTTGATGTGTTCCCCACCAATGCGCATGTGTCACACATAGCATCCATTTCAATGCATCAAACTGCTATTTCTCCAGTACTGCGCTCTCAAACTTGCTCAAGAATTCATCCATCGATGCAGAACCACTCTCTATGGGGAGTGAAGTCAAAGGATGCACCTGAGTCAATCAACCATGCCTCATGATCTACATGTGTACTTGAAGAAGCCAAGTACACATCCCCACCTTCATCTGAGGTGGTTTTCGCCTCTGCAGAAGGAGCATCATCAGATCCCTTTCCTTTATCAGGAGCTTTAGATTTACAATCCCTCCTGAAGTGCCCTTCCTTTCCGCATTTCCAGAACACCACCTTTGTAGGTTTTCCTGGAGATTTAGATCTCCCTCTAGATTTAGATCTCCCACTCGATGACTTATTTTTGTTTCTATTCTGGGACCGTCCTTGTACAGACAAGGCATCACCATTCTGGTTGTCCATATTTTTCCGTCTCATCTCCTCCGTGAGCAAGGCTGAGACTATTTCATCAAACTACAAAGTAGTTGCATTGCTACCTATTGCAATAACCAGACTATCCCACGAATCTGGTAGAGAACAAAACAAACTGATGCATTTATCTTCATCTGAAATTTTAATATCAACAGATAATAACTGACGTACCACAGTATTAAACGCATTCAGATGCTCTTTCACCGAGTCTCCATCTTTCATCCTCAGGTTATACAACTTTTTCCGCAGGAATAGTTTATTCACTAGAGACTTAGATTGGTACAAAGTCCCTAACTTGACCCACAAAGCCTTTGTCGTAGCTTCCCCTGATACATTCAGCAATACTAAATCTGAGACACACAATCGTATTGTGCTCTTTGCCTTCCGATCCAACTTCTTCCATTCTTCATCGGTCACTCCCGATGGTTTAGTACCCAGATCTACCGCGATCCACTGATCTTTATCCACCAACAGATCCTCCATCTTGAGTTTCCACAACTCACAATGATGACCATTGAACTTCTCAATCTCTATCTTTCCACTGCTTGCCATCTTCTTTCACCACCAGAATCGATCTCGCAGATCTCCCACTGAACAGGGTCTACCACAGGCCCGAGCGAAACCTCTCAGCAACAAAGGCGTCCCCTTGAAGCCAAAATAGCTCTGATACCAAATGTAGGTTTTAACCCTGTACAGAAATTACCTGCATACGAATTCTTAAACAAAGAAAATAAACAATGCGAGAGCATAACCCATAAAACACATATGCACAGAGATTTTTCCCTGGATCCCAAAACTGGGACTACTAGCTTGATTTTTCATTATGTTCCTTTCAATGTTACAATACATATTTATGCATGCCGAAGCATCCAATACCATGGACCGAAAACCATCGTGTCCAAAAAACATGTGCGAAAATCATGCACAAAACCATAGGTGGGTCCGCCCAACCTAAGTGGGGTTAAGGGTGCCCTTCAAACCCCCTATTAACTACGTGGAAAGAATATAACACAACCCAACAGTTAGGATATTCCGACACATAGGAAATAGTGAAGTACAACTTGGTCTAGTGTAGAGTTAGGTATAGAGTTAGGTAAAGTGTGTTTCTTTACCGTTGTACATTTTGTAACTTACAATCCGACGGTCACGATATGTAGTGATCCGACAATTCATTCTCTCCTCGGTATTACCGACACTTGATCCGTGGCTTGACACCCGATTGGTCCATGAATTCTATTTAAAGCGCATGGAGGGTCATTTGTAGGGTAATCCGTGCATGAGAGAAACATATGTAAATTTTCATTCTTTTATTAATAAATTGCCTGAAGTGGCCGCGTTGGCTCGGGCAGTGGACTGTTTCCCTCTTTGAGGGTTTTAACCACGTCAAAAATACTGGTGTATTGATCAGCGATCTGGTTGTGAGCGGTGTCCTTTGGTGTTCTGTCTGAGGAACTTACCCTGTAAATTCCTACACCTCTGTCTCTAAGCGTTGTATGTTCAGGTCCTCCTACAGAGTGGTGAGGACCTTGAACGACTCTTCCAACATTTTGGTGCAGTACTTTAGTGTATTTCTCATCTCCTCCATCCTTGATGTAATGGTGTTGGAGCGTTGTTCCCTTACCTCTAGAGGAGTTGAAGACTGTGCATTCAACCACAACTCTGCTATCTAAAGGTTCAGTTCCAACTGAACCTTGGCCATCTCTTCTTGCATCTCACACACCCCAGTTGCTAACTTGTCGATGTGCACCTCTGTTGGTGCCTTTGCAGGGATGGCCAACTTAGGTACCATATGGCAAGCTTCCTCAACCACCTGCATCATCTGTCAGTTTTGCACCACAACCTCGTCATGTTATAGGCTAAGTTTCTCCATGTTGATTCTTTTTTAACTCAACACTTGTAGCGTGCAAGACATAGAGTGTCTCGCGAGGGAGTGCGACCATGTTGATTCCTACCCCATTCAATGCACTGACCGTAGGACTGTTGGCCTCGTTTTTTGTAACTAGTGCCCCCTATGGCAGCACTATTGTGTTGGTCATGTGGGCACGCAACATTTTCTCAACCACGACTGTTCCTACCATGAGGTTGGTCGAGAAAGTACCAACCTGAGGAGTATGCACCTGCAACTCCTGAATTTGTGCCTAGGGGGATCCTAACATAATATGATTCTCCTTCACCAACTACATGAGGGCCTCCGCAGTGACTTCACAAACCGTCTCCCCTATATCATGTAGATCTCCCTTAGTCAGTGTGATCGGGTCAAAATAAGTCTTAGATGCTTTCGAATTCTTTCACGGTCCCACCTGCTCTCTCGGGCGCTAGCGCTTTATTTGTGTAGATGTTGTTTCTGGGTCTGTGCCACCCTCCTCTATCTTTGTCTCCATTTATTGTTCCTACTCAGGTGAAGGCAACTTCCAGCCCTCATGCTCCTTTTGTGCTTCTATTGCTGTTGCCTCTTTCCTTCTCTTCTCTACCAACTGCACCATCCACAGTTTTGTCTCCTCCTTCTTCCGCTATGTAGTAAATTTTTTGTTTCTATCGTGGAGAGGGCTAGAGTGCACTACTCTAGTAGCCATGACTCTAACACGATGAATATGACATCGTCCATGGCCCAATATGGTAGTTTGTTCCACTTCTTCATGGGGTCCTTCCGTGCCTTGATGTAGACGTGGTGGAAATCTGCCTTGAACTCCGCAAATCTTTGTAGGCTACTGTAGATAATGTCAATAACCGTGGCATGTGGTTAATCCCCATTCTAATGTTCATCTCCATGAACACCCAGAATATCTTACTATGTTGGATCTGGTTCGTGTCTTTAATAGTCCACAACGAAGCGCACTTCGCGACCTCTGGGAGATCCCTTGCAATTGTGGGGAACTGGTTGTCCTCGGGCAATTCCCCAGCCACCAGCACTCTGGACAACAGAAGCCATGCATAGTGGAAGGTTTTCCCTTATTCTTGTGCCTCGCAACAATTCTCCAGGAACTCCTTGCGCAAGAATTCAGACCAGTTAAACTGGATCCCCTCTGCACACTCCTCGGCATGTGAAACCAGCGTCGTATGCAGCTCATCCGCGCGATACTTTGGCATGAAATTACATGCCAGTATCCGAGTCATAACTCTGACTCCCTTGTTCTTGATACTAGAAATCGCGTAGCCCCTCTTTTTCCTCTCCAGCTTGTATTTCATTTTCATGGCCTCTGCGATGGCCAAATCACTGCTTTTACCCTCTGAAATGTCTACTGGGTCTTCCCCTTTACGGGAGTCGGGTAATTCTATGGATTAGGTGGTCTGTGATGGTGATGGGCTCCTCTACCCACAAACAACCACCATGCACCAGGCAGAGCAGCTACCTGATGACAAAGATAGTCATTGGTAATGCGACACCAAGAGCAAGTTCAATAACCCTGCCTTTTCGACTCTACGTAACCACTTGCATGGCTCTAAGTCTATGACTCCCACCATGGTGTTTTGCTTTGGCTTCATGAGCTGTGCAGTCACCAAGTGAGGGAATTTCTCATGGTGGACGAGATCCCAATATTCGAACTTCAAACTCGGCACTCATCCCAGCTGCGCTCCTTCAAAAATGATATTGCCAGGTAGTAGCGGAGTCTACAGAGAGCTCTTTCTCTCTTCAAGGTCCTTGGGCACCTTTTCCTTCCCCTTCCATTAAGGAACATACGTGTGTAGCCTAGTTGGGAGGTCCATGCCCTCAGTTTCTTCCTCCATGTCTTCACCCTCATCCTCTTCTATCAGGATGTCCTCAAGGTCTTACTCCTCCTCATCGGTTTCCAAATTGACTGCTTTCCCTTTTTCTTCCATGGTCAATCTAGTTCTCAGTGGGTTTTGAGGGGACATGCATACCAAAATCATGGGCCGCTTATCTTTCTTGGGCCACAGTGTGCGTAGCGATTTATGGATTTCTGCAACTATCTTAGCGCTCTCAGGGGTATCCTCAATTTTCATGGCCTGCACGACCTCTTCGGTGGTCATATCTCTGATTTCCCTGGCTTCTTCAGACACTACCATTTTGTTTGTCCAGAAATCTCTCAACTTCTCAACCGGGTGCTCAAACAATGCTCTCAACAGGTTAAATAGGTCTTAGTTCAGAATACTCTGGGTGCACGACAACTCATTTCTCAAATGACCAAGTGTTGTTTCCGGGGCAGCCCTTTGCAATTTATAATGCCTTTTGAATTCAAATTTGACCGTTCCCCCAAAATCTGGTTTGTTAATGCTCCCTTGGCGGTAGATTTTCCCAAATCATGCCAATAAAGATCGTCTTAAATGCCTGCCATCCCCTCCATTTGGTCTCAAACCAAGCATCACATCGTGAATAGTGACTATAATAGTCACTTTCCACCAATCGGCATGGCAACGCAACCACCCTTGCGTTGTTGCAGACCTTGTGACACTTTGCTCCTGCGTGCATTCCCATCATCGCACAGCTCTCAGTAGGGTAGTTTATAGTCCCATGCCTCCTTTCAACTACCTAGAGTGCTAAGACTGTGCTTCCCACGACTACTTTGGTGGCTGGACCACCTATATACGACTTCAACTGACCATCAATCACTTTTCCTGGGAAAAGTTAGTTTTTTAACTTGACTGTCTATATTGCGCACTTCACCATCTGCATCGTTCCATCATCAGTGATCCCTCTAGTAATATACAGTATAATCCAAAGCATCAAGTTGCTCAAATCTCGGTGGTAGTCCCCAAATTTGTCAATGTAATCGTGCGCACCCTGTTTTATTACCACAATTTTCTTATCAAAAAAAATCCTTCTTTATTTCTTCCTGAAGCTTCTTGACTTCCATTTCCATCAGAGCGCTTTTCTTTCTTAATTGAAATCTTTCTTTCATGAGTTCTTGGAGCCTAAGATCACCTTGACAGATCTCTTCATCATGTCCCAAATTTTTTTCTTCATTTAGTTGCGTGATCCCTTCTTCCAAGGCTCCGTGAACCATCATATCCACGGGCATTTCTATGTGCAGACTAGGCATAATATACTCCATTGGGATTACAGCGTTTGTTCCATAGGCCAGCCTAGAAGGCGTCTGTCCTGTGAGTTTCTTGCACGTTGTCCTATAAGCCCACAAAACTATTGGTATGCATAGGTTCCAATCACCCCACTGCTCATTATATACCATGTTTTGTGCTTCGCATACTTCGTTAAATGCTTCTACGTGGGTAACCTTCTATGCACTCGTTCTTTCCACACTTTGTTGTTCCAATTCAAGGGACCGTTCGAGCAATTCCCTCCCCAATGCATGCTTATTGATCATGTTCCCCAACGCGAAGTCCATGTGCATCTGCACAGTTTGTTTACCATATGCCTGTACCCACATGGATAGATGCGTGCGCGGACCATCACGTACATTGTCTGTTAGTTGCATATGAGGCTTCCCAAAATGCATGTGCATCATTCTCCTGCATTCATGCCAATCCTCAAAGCTTCCTTGGTGCATACCTTGTTGGCTTATTGGGGCCTGACCCAAGTTTATATTTAATTTAACCATACAAATCCCAGTACTACTGGCCCTTTCAGCAACAATCTGCGGACTGAGGTCTCACCTGAAGTAGTATGGGAGGGTGCTAGAACTAGGTTTCCGCACCCTGGAGATGTTTGAGGAGTTCAACTGACTCGCTATTTGACCCTACACACAAGTTACTTCACGCACTTTCTTGTACTTCGCAACCCAATATACTTCCTTCGCACAACCCTACCTAGGGGCTGAGTGTCACGCTCTGTGTTATTACCTAAGATCTTATTGGTATTCCAACGTTAGTTACTTAGATTTGCCTACTTGAGTGTTTTATGCGTACTTAACAATATAAAACAATCATACAGGTGTGCGTAGTAAATAAACAGTACATTTGAAAATTATATCTATCATTCATTAACCCAAGAACAGATACACAAAATGATAACAAAACTTCTCTTTATTAATTCCTTCCTCGGTTATAGACTCGACTCCACCCTATGCACTCAGTTGGAGGGGTCCGCGCACTCAGATGTGGACTACTAGGCCTCTGTTCACTCAACTTTAGAGCCTTCTCCTACTGTACGACCCAAAGACACACTTCAACTTTCGAGTCAATCACTTCCACTCTTTCTTCTCTTTCTCCTAGTTATCTGTTATCTTCTACACTTAGAGCCTCACTATATTTATACAATCCCATGGTCCGCGGACCATGGGTAGCTCTATCCAGCTGACATTACATTACAAAACTAGGGCAGAGAACCCTATGACTCTATCATACTTTCGCGTCTCGCCCCCGTAATTTGCAAAGCTTTCCAATAAGTTTGGGTCAAAACTTGGGCTTTGAACCCCAAGACATGCCTTGGGGGGCTTCCATGCCCAATAGGCCCCCAACACAAACATCGTGACTCGCCCTTGACTCACTTTGTCGGTGTGGTGATCTTTGCACGAAATCCCTCCAACTATTCTCAAATTGCGCAGAGGTTAGTAGCACACTCAGATGCTACTTGCTGGATCTACTACACACGTTGTTCCGAGACCTTTTTTTCAGGAGTGATTCTCTACATCAATGTGTGCATCCCCTATATGTGTGCGAGCTTGCCTTCGATGTCTATGATGATGGTGAAGGCTTCATCGATCCAAAGCTGGATGCGTGCTTTTAGGACTACTTCCTTATGACATGCCGTGTCCACCTGCTCCTTCAATGCTTTAGCTTGTTGCATCCTCACAAGCCACTAGGTGAGGACCACTGTCTCCGCAGTTCCTCGGACACTATCATAATGTTGTTGGAGTTCTTGCGTCTCTGTTTCTAAGCTCTGGGTGTTGCGGTACACCTGTAGAGTTGTGAGGACATCAAGTGATTCTTCCAACATGCTGGTGCAGTCTCGCACTTCACCTTCGATTTCCTCCAATCCCACTGTGATAGCGCTAGCGTGCTATTGTCTGACTTCCTGGGGAGTGGATGGCTGCGCCTTTAACCACAACTCAACGATCTAGAGAATCAACTTCAGCTAAACCTTTATCATTTCCTCCATGGCCTCGCAGACCCCAGCTGCTAACTTGTGGATCTGTGCTTCCGCTGGTATATTTGCTGGGATGGCCATCTCTAGGATGCTTTGGCAAGTTTCATCTATGACCTGTACAAGCTATTGATTTTGCGACAGTAATTCGTTGCGCTACAAGATTAGCTGTTCCATATTTATTTTCTGTTCACTAAGGAATTGGAGCGAGCAACTCTCCCTAGCGCACAACTTTGCAGTTATCCCATCCTATAACACATATAAAGTCTCATGTGGAAGGGCAAATAGATTAACACCGAGACCTTTCAGTGCGCTAACCAAAGGCCTGTCAACCTCATTTGATGTCACTAGTGCCCCTTCTCGCAGCACTATTGTGTTCATCATCTGTGTGCACAACATTTTCTTTGCTGTTGTGGATCCGACTGCGAGGTTGGTTGAAAGGGTACCAACCTGAGGGGGGCATGCCTGTAATTCCTGCAACTGCGCTCTGACGACCCCCAACATAGTCTAGTTCTCCTGCATGAAATCTTGGAGAGCCTCATTTGCGGCATCATGCACAATCTCGCCGATGTCATGCAGATCAACCTTGGTTAGGGTGATCGGGTCTATGGACAATTTCGAGGCCTTGACCTTATTTTGTGACCCTGCCCACTCTGTTGGGTGTTGACGCTTCAGCTCTATGGAAATTGTTCGTGGGTCCGTGCCTCCTTCTTCTACTTCTCCTTCCTCTACTTCATGTCCCTTCGAAGGCATTGTTTGGCCCTCGTCCCCCTTTGTGGCTGCTTCTTTTGCTATTGCTCCTACTACAGCCTTTTCCTACTTGGTTTTTTTTTATGTCGTGTCCCATGCTACCCGTAGTTCTGCTGCTACTGCTTCCTCCCTTTGTTTTTTAGCCAATTGTGCGATGTTCAGCTTGGCATAATATTTCTTCCTTTGCGTTGCTGACTTCTGGATTTCTGTAATGTCTAGGGTGTTCCATTCCGGCGACCATGCCTCCAAGAAATTAAAAATGGCATCGTTGGTGGCCACAAAGAGAAGCTTTGTTGTTTAGTCGTGTTGGGTTGTGTTATATTCTTTCCACGACTAGCCACGTAGTTAACTGGGGAGTTAGAGGGTGGGCAGAGCCCCCCCTTCATTGTGCCAATTGTGTAGTGGGGGGGTCACAGTGGGTTTGAAGGGTGCAGGTAACCCCTCTCTATGGGGTCCTCAGCAACACCTTGGAAAATTTTGTTTTTGGACCCTATATTAGGTTGGGCAGACCTATCTATGGTTTTGTGCGTGATTTTCACACATGGTTTTAGATGCAAATATTTTTTGGCCCATGGTTTTGGACGCGATGGTTTTCGGTTCATGGTATTGGATGCTTCGACATGTATAAATATGTATTGTAGTATTGAAAGGAACATAATGAAAAATCAAGCTGGTAGTCCCGATTTTGGGATCTAGGGAAAAATCTCTGTGTATATGTGTTTTATGTGTTATGCTCTCGCATTGTTTATTTTTATGTGTTATTAGAATTTTTATGTAGGTCATTTATGTACGGGGTTAAAATCTACATTTGGTATCAGAGTTGTTTTGGCTTCAAGGGGACGCCTTTGTTGCTAAGAGGTTTCACTTGGGCTTGTGGTAGACCCTGTTTAGTGGGAGATCTGCGAGATCGATTCTGGTGGTGAAAGAAGATGGAGAGTAGTGGAAAGATAAAGATAGAAATTTAATGGTCAGAGTTTTGAGTTGTGGAAACTCAAGATGGAGGCTCTGTTGGTGGATAAAGACTAGTGGATCACGATATATCTAGGTACTAAACCAATGGGAGTGTCCGATGAAGAATGGAAGAAGTTGGATCAGAAGGCAAATAGCACAATACGATTGTGTGTCTCAGATTCAGTATTGCTGAATGTATCAGGGGCAGCTACGGTGAAGGCTTTGTGGGACAAGTTAGGGACTTTGTACCAATCTAAGTCTCTAGTGAATAAACAGTTCCTACAGAAAAAGTTGTATAACCTGAAGATGAAAGATGTAGACTCGATGATAGAGCATTTGAATGCATTTAATATTGTGGTAAGTCAGTTATTTTCTGTTGATATTAAAATTTCAGATGAAGATAAGTGCATTAGTTTGTTGTGTTCTCTACCAGATTTGTGGGATAGTCTAGTTATTGCAATAGATAGCAATGCAATTTACTTGTAGTTTGATGAAATAGTCTCATCCTTACCGACGAAGGAGATGAGACAGAAAAATATGGAGAGCCAGAATGGTGATTGCTTGTCTGTACGAGGACGGCCCCATAAAAGGAACAAAAATAAGTCATCTAGTGGGAGATCTAAATCTAGAGGGATATCTAAATCTCCAGGAAAACCTGTAAAGGTGGCATGATAGAAATGTGGAAAGGAAGGGCACTAAAAAAGGGACTATAAATATAAAGCCTCTGATAAAGAAAAGGGATCTGATGATGCTCCTTCTGTAGAGGCGAAAACCACCTCAGATGAAGGGGGGGATGTGTACTTGGCTTCTTCATGTACACATGTAGATCACGAGGCATGGTTGATATAGTTAGGTGCATCCTTTCACTTCACTCCCCATAGAGAGTGGTTCTACGAGTATCAAAAATATGATTGTGGTGATGTCTTTTTGTGGGATGACAGGAAGGCTAGAATCGTTGGTCGCAGAAAAAGTAAAGTTGAAGTTTAAAGGTGGAAGGGTTAGAACACTTCCGAGTGTTCTACATATTCCTGCATTAGCCAGAAATATAATTTCTGTAAGCAAGCTCAATGATGCAAATGTAAAAATAGTGTTCGAGAAGGATACCTGCAAGATGGTCTCGGGGGTACTGGTATTGGTGTGGGGAGTTCGAATTGGAACTCTGTACAAGAAGTAATGTAGCACTGTTGTTGATGGGTGCAACATTTTGTGGTTCTTGAAAGTGGAGCAGAAAATCTAGTGGACTTTGGAGAGAAGACCATGTTGTGGCATCAAAGGCTTGCACATATTTGAGAGAAGGGACTTCAAATACTTCATGATAAAGGTATGAGTAATAGCTCACTTGATTTTGATTTTTGTGAAAATTGTGTACATGGGAAGCAAAATCAAGTGAATTTCCCCACTCGTGGTAAGAGGGTGAAACATATATTATAACTTGTGCACAATGATGTGTTTGGACCTGTGAAGGTTCCATCACTGGGTAAGTCTGTGTACTATGTATCATCTATAGATCACTTCTCAAGGAATACATGGTGATGAGCCCCAAAAATGGATAATTATATGGGCTCATTCAACCTCCTAATTTGACTTAATCCACCATTCTCATTAGTTTATTGCATGTTTTTGATTATATGTATGCTAATATAGTGAATTGGGTTAGTCATTATGCCAACAGGTCTAATGTGTGCTTTGTGTAGCCTTTGTGGTCAATTTGGAGACAAAATTGAAGGTTTTAATGAGCACTTGGCAGCCAAATTCGTGGGAGAACAAGGGAGAGGATTTGTAGGAAGTTGTCCCCTTCATTTATGGGCCCTTACCTCGAATTCTCCACCATCAGCTCGGAGTTAACGGGCCACCAAATCAATTATCCAAGGGCAGCCAAGCAAGTCAAGTAGGACTGTTGTTAATTGCAAGTTTTGGGCAGCCGAGTCCCTAAAGTTTAGGAGGACTGTTGGGGTCCTCAATTTGTATAAATAAGAGGGCTTAGGGCCACATTTCAGTTAGTCACTTTATAGTCACTTTGTAGCCAGTAGTTAGTCACTTTATAGTCATTTTGTAGTCATTTTGTAGTTCGATTTTTAAGCAGTAGATTAGCTTTGCTTTCAGCACATTTTCAAGTTCTCCTTGTGGAGAGTTTTTGGAATGTAACATTTATTTTGATAAATAAAGATGAATCCAGCTTTGCACCAGCTCTAAATCTCTCTTAGGAGGCTGTAGCTTTTGGGGTTGGGTCCATCTCAAGCGCCCAATACCTCCTTTGTTTACTTTCATGTGTCTTTGCTACATTGTTAGAATAAAATCTGCTATTTAGATTTAAATCTTGTTTTGTTATTTAGGTTTTTTTTGATGAGTAAAATAGCTTTTCATGCTCAGATTTAGTTGATAGGTTGTTAACAGAAAAAGCTTCAAGAAAAGGGCCATCAAACATCTGTGGTTTCACCTCTCCCTCAGTGGGATCAGGAGCTGTGATTAGGATGACTTTGCTGCCCACAAAAACACTGATTTTGTTTTGCCATGAAATCACTAGTGTTTGATTTTCATGTGTAGAAGTTGGTAACAAGTTTCGACTTTCATTTTCTTAGTTGCATG
Source organism: Pinus tabuliformis (assembly GCA_031772625.1). Lineage (NCBI taxonomy): Eukaryota > Viridiplantae > Streptophyta > Pinopsida > Pinales > Pinaceae > Pinus > Pinus tabuliformis. The sequence goes on along the minus strand of CM062816.1, from coordinate 40,859,327 downwards.
AGTTAAAATACATGGTTTCATTGCAGGTCATACTTCCGTTCATTCTCTTTACTGGCAGCTAGCATATTAGGTCAACGTAACTAGGTCTTTGAATTTACAAGTCCTTTTTGGTTCAGATTGGAGAAACGACTTGCAGAGAAACGATTTTAAAACATCCTGTAGAAATTTCTGAACATCCTGTAGAAATTCCTGAAACATCCTGTAGAACCCGTGCAGACTTCCTGTAGGAGCTCACGAATGAGGTTTCTTGATAGCCAAACTCTGTGAAACTCTCTAGAAGGGTGTTAAGGACCGCCTTAGGCCCTCTCTGAACCTTCCCGACCTCTTCCAAGAATTTCCTCTCGCCAATCCACCTCTGCACAGTCACAAACCGTTAAAAGCACATGCATGATAATTCTAATAACTTATTCAAAAATACAAAAAGATGTTTTCTTCAAGTAGAGGTAGTTTATACACATGTATTTTACCTTCATATAAGTAATGGCATCTCTTTCAGTAGTTTGCATTATCTCCTTTGCATCAGTAGGACTAGGTGGTAGAATTACGGTTTGCTAGGGTTTGCATTTTCCTTCAGTTTTTAAATCTCTTTTCGCAAATAGATTAGCTTCCTTCAAGTTAGCTTTCATCCATCAATTAAAAAGCTTCTTCTAAGAGCTCATAGAAGTTGGCTTAAGCTCCTAGTGGACTTGTTCCAGCTGACCAAGTGATAGCTGCGGCAAGAGCTACTACTTATGCATACAGCACCGTCGCTTCCAAGTTTGTTACGAACTACCAGATTGATAAAATTAAAGAAGGGAGCTCCAGAAGTTGCAGCATTATTGCTGCAATACTGGAGCCCACCATCTTTTTGGCACCGTTTCCGGGGAAGTGTCAGAGTATTGGTGATTGCCACTTTTCTTCTATTTTCCTACTCTTGCCTTCTACTAAATAGTTTATTTCGTTTCCATTTCTGTAATTTCATTTCTGCAAAAGTAAATTAGATATTTCCTGCTTTCATAGATTAACATTTCAATTCCGTAATTTCATTTTTGCAAGCGTAGAGTAGCATTTCAATTCCGCAAGCGTAGCCTAGCATTTCATTCCTGCAATTTCATTTGAGCAAAAGAGATTAGTCCTTTCCTGCTTTCATTTCAATTCCGCATTTTCATTTTAGCAAGATAGTTAGTTGCAGTTCAATCTATTTCAGTTTTGGAGGTAGAAGTAGAAAAAAGCAAAAATCAACCAAAAAGATTTCATTTCATGCCTTGTAGGAGTAGAGATAAGTTAGAAAAATGATTGCACAACACCCCCACTACTTCACACAGCCAACATTCTCTCTTCTTCGATGGTTGTGATTAAAGAACCCTTAGGTGGACAACAAGACATATTTGAAGAACCTCAAGGGAAGAAGAAGAAGAAACCATTCCTCTGGAGAAAATGGCTACAAGCAGAAATTTTGGGAGCAACACCTTGTCCAAAGACGAATTTGAAGATCATATGGAAGATTTCAAGAGTGATATGTGGCAGTTTCTTGCCATGCAATTAGATACCCTGTGGATCCAAAAGAAGCAAGAGGAAGCCAAGAGGGCTTTGGCCATCTTTTGTCCCAGGTGCACTAGAAAGCATCCTAGGGACGAATGTCCAATGCACTCCCTAGAAGTGTGTTTCGTATGTGAAGAATACCATCCTACGAATCAGTGCCCTTCCTTGCCTGGAAAGTTGCATATCAGAGGGAAAAAGGAGCCACTGAATCACTCTACTATATGAACCAAAGGAGGCCACATGAACCTAGATCTTATCAGCAGGAACTGCAAGGGACATCCGAGACCTATTATGACCCCTATCAAGCCACTTTCATGCCTTGTTGGGGTCCCCCTGCTCATCCTTCCCGGTTCACACCTCCTCATTGTTCCTTCATAGATCCATATTATGCCCAACCAGCTGCTCATTCATTTCACTCTTATGCTCAGCCACAGCCTCGGTGGAATACACCTCATCAGGGGTGGAGGCCCCAATACAACACTCCTCCCACTTCTTTTCCTCCACCACTTGCTCATCCACAACCATCGCCTCCTGCTCCACCAAGGCAACCCCAAATGCCTGCCCAACCTCAACCCCATCCACATCCATCTGAAATATACACCCTCACTCAGCTACCCATACCACCATTTCGAAACTTGTCCATTGGAGTAGCTCAACAAAATTGCAATGCTGAGACACCACATGTCCAAATGACTCCTCTTGAGCTCATTGATGTTCACCATAGCTCAGGAAGAGTGTTGCAAAACAGAGATTATATTGACAACATTGAAGGACCAAAGGCAAAAGAAAATTCCAAAGAGGAGATCAAAGAACCATGGGCTACACTTGATGAATAGAAGCGATCAGAATCAGAGATCAAGAGAGTTCCCTCATGGTTACCATCAAATCTTCAATGTATTCAAGAGAAAGATCAGCAAAAAAGAGGAAGATGAGGAAGTCATGTTATAAGGTGACATGAAACATGATCCAGATCAGCAAAAGAACGAAGGATATTAGAGCTATATTGAGATATGGTTTCAGACGGTCACTAAGTTGCAGCGGTACTCTCTTCCTCAGCTATGTTTGATCCCTTCAAAGTCAGATCATTTTGTCTCTGAAATACGGATAGCTGTCAAAGCATGCATTTCAAGCCGCCACATCATTTTATCTCTAATCTCGATGTGCATATTGCTCCATTGGAAGTATTCTTATACTTGAAAGAATTTTGTTTTTCAAATAGGGTAGGGTAGAAAAAAGAAAAGAAAAAAAAAATGAAAAAAAGATGAAAATAAAAATCTAAGGTGAAAACCTCCTCGGAGGCGCCTTAGATTGGCTCATTGATTGAAAACCTCCATGAGGCGGTCAATGGGTTGGGAAAAAAGAGAAAAGAGAATAATATCTCTGGGTGAAAACCTCCCTTGGAGGCGCCCAGGGCAGGAAATTAGGGTGAAAACCTCCATGAGGCTCCCTAGTTGTTTTTCAAAAAAAAAAAAGAGAAAAAGAAAAATAAAAATAAAGCTAATTTCCATTTAATACTTGTAGGTTGCAAGAAGGACATTGCAGGTCAGGAGGATCGCTCAAAACAAAGACAAAGGAAGTTTTATGTCTTCTACAAGAAGTTCTGTGTCTTCTACAGGAAGTTCTGTGTCTTCTACAGGAAGCCTAAAAACGAGCCAAAATTGATCTCTGAAGAGGACCTGAAGGCCGAGAACCTGTCGATGAGGCCTGCAAGCATCCATGTTTCCATCCCTCACCCTACATCAATTTTTCCATCTCATTGTGCTTCTTTCCTCAAAAATGTGTGTTCGACAGGAAGTTCCTGTAGAAATTACAAGATTTCTACAGGAAGTTAGAAATGGATTTGAAAAAGGTCTTTTGGCAAACATGAGAGCTTCCTCAAGGGGTCTGAAGTCCTCCTGCAATCTTCAAACTCCCCCTCCATCATCTCCATGCCTGCATCACAACCCAAGCTTAGTTTTTCTTACCATGCAAAAACTTGCAGAATGCTTTGAAGAAAAAATACATAGAACGGAATTTGTTTTTGCCCTAACTTGAAAACCATGCATCCATTTGAAAAACCGTTTTACAAGGAATTGTATAGGGATGATGGCAACATGCCCAAGAAGTTTCAGCCCATTCCGATGCACGGTTTCCAAGAAATCCACCTCCATCACCGTCAGACATTTTTGCATTTTCTCCATATCCGTGCATCCATTTCAAAACCGGTTTCATGGGGAGATGCACATGGGTGATAGTAACCTACCCAAGCAGTTTCAGCTGATTTCGATGCACGGTTTCCGAGAAATTGATCTCTGAAATATTCAGAGATTTTCCATTTTTCTCGAAATCTGTGCATCCATTGATCTCAATTTTTCTATGGGAGGTGCATCATGATGATAGGACCATGCTCAGGAAGTTTCAGATCGATCCGATCTATCGTTCGGGAGCAATGGTGAAAACAAGTTTTGGTCCTGTGAAAATTCAGTAGCAGCAGCTTGAGGGTACAGATCTGAACGTGGAAACAAACTCTTGCAGCTTAGATCCGGCTAGAGGATACCTGCACAAGAAAAATAACCACACATCAAACAGAAAAGATCTTATAGCACAAAGGATCCATCATGCAACCACCAAAACAGATGTATGCAGCAGCAAAAAGCACCTCACAACAACCATTTGACTTCAGGTACGTGACTAAAACTCATTCCTCTGATTGCATGAATGTAATTCGGAAATAGCATGAGAAATGAGATGGTTGGGATTAAAATAATTGGTGGCCAGCTAATTGGCCACCCTCATCTAGTTCAACATCGCTCGGTGGGTGAATAAGACACGTGCGCTCAACCATCTCAGGAGGAAACCGGAAAAAAGGTAGTGATGACCAGTTAAACTTCAGCGTGATTGATGGACGAGATTACAGGCAGAGAACAAACAGTTAAGAACTACAAGGGACCAACAGTCTGCATGGGGCCAACGTGTAGTTGGTCAGCTCACCCTACATCAACGAAAATCTCCATAAAACAACCGATCGAACTCTCACCACTGTTGTTTCCAGTTTATCATCGTCCTTGCAGCTGTAACTTCACTCCCCCACCACAAATCATGCCGCAATTAAATGATGCTCGACTGACTCTCACCACCCGCTGATTAATTTTCATGTGCAACATTCTAAGCTGAAGGATGCGTCCTCCGCTCCCACAATCGGTTAACCTATCGTCCTCCACTTAGTTTTTCGGCTTGTTCAAAATTCTCCCGCATACCAAGATCGGTCAGAGGCGCTAAGACATCCTACAGAAGCCGGCCAGCATTCTAAAAAATGACGTTCTACAGGAAATTACATAAAAGCCTTCCAGAGTAGAGAAGCTCGAGTTTTTCTTCATCCAGTTTGGAGCTTGCAGAGAGGTAGGCTGGAAAACACCATTCCCATGCATGATATTTTGAAAAGTGGTGAATTAAACTGTTTTGAATAAGAAAGTATGAAACAAGTCTGCCTATGAATCCAGAATAGTAGTTTTCCTGTGTGTTACACGGAATGTTTCAGTTGGTTCTGCGTCAAATTCTCTTCCACAGTTCCTGTTAAGAAATTCCTCTGCTAGAAATGATAAACCACTGTGAGGGTTAACCTGTGCATGGCGAATGTGAATTTTATGTGATTGTTGTTATAGACATTTTTGGGCCCTACAACCCCAAGCATGAAGTGTCCATAGACCAAGGGCTCCTAAGTCCCTAAAAGTGTTGTTCTAACCCCTAAAGGAACAAGGTCAAAATATTACAGCTTCTCCCAGAAGTTCTCCATGAAAAACTGCTCAGAATTGGTCAAAACAAGATCATCTCAGCTGCTGCACTGGCCAAGTGCATTGCATCTCACCTAAGTACATTGTGTGGGTGCGTTGCATTTCAGAAAGCCGTTCTATGGGGTGCAATGGGCGAGAAATGACAAATGGCAGTGTCATTCCGCGAGGTGGAGAGGCAATGGAAGCTCCCAGAAACTTCTCCTGTGACACTTGCCTCTCTGAATTCGACCAAGGATGAGTAAGAGATCGTCAATCTCCAAGTGGAAGCAAGAAATATCAGAGGGAATACACTAATCAAATCATAAGTTGACTCATCTCCATTATAGATATCTATATATGGATCCCTCATCCCAGAGATCCAGAGGCTGGAATTTTGCATATTATAAGGAATTGCTGTTGGTTTGTTGAGACAAACATTAGATTGTTGTGTGATCTAAGCATTGTATGAGGTGAAGAGGGGCTTCCTTGCTGAGAGGTTGATGCTGGGTCAGAACAACTGGTTGTAACTCCTCTTGGCTCTTTCTTGTTTATCAATAAAAGCTATTCAAGTTTTCCTCCATATTCTTGTGTCATTGATATTTGTTGCATTTGTATGGTCAATTTACATCTGATCCTAGATTGTTTATGATTATAGATCCATGTCTTTGTATAGTGCCATGCTACTGTGATCTTACAGGTACTTTGTGAAGCTGGGCATGCAAGGGAACAAGTAGCGAAAGACTATCAAGGAAGAGAGGAATCAAATCAGGAGATTAGCGCAAGAGAGAGGGTGGTCTTTCTGTTCCTCTCTATCTATAATTCATAAATGAAAAACGAAAGTAGCTTTACTCAGTTTGTTTCTAAGGCACCTGTCACACCTTAGTGGGGTAAGCAGTCTTGAGTAGACACTTTTCCTTGTAACAAAATGGCGACTCCGCTGGGGACGAATTAGTTTGTTTGTTTATCTTCCTTATTTTCTATTCCATAAACTTACATGTAGCATTCAAACTGCATTTGCCATAGCAAATGCAATGTAGATAAATTCTACTTCAGTCCATCTATGGGATCTCTTTATGATTTAAACAAATGATTCACAAACTCTCTGATTTCCCTTGTGATAGCTCTTAGATCCTCCTTAGATCTACCCCTGATTGTTGCATTACTGATTACCTTTTGCTCAGCCAAAACCCATGAACTGAACTGAAAACTATGACCCAGAACCCAAACAGAGTCTCGTTTCTGGCCCAGCGCAGGTACTGTTCAAAGAATATGAACTTCAGCGCACTTCCCGAGTGGAGAAGGTGCGCTGCATTTCAAATTCCCTGTGTTACAGGTGCGTTGATCAGACTAGGCTTTGTGCAGTTTTGGTTTCTGTGATTCATTCTTTCTAGTTCTATTCCTGAATTTTGCTGCCTGTGATCAGTATATGTCTATTTGAAACCCCTTTTCCTTGCTGTTATTCCACCTCCTTTGTACAAAAGAAATGTAAATGTTTTTGTATGTTTGTTGAGTCATTTTCAGTTCTCCTTTGCAAAAGTAGCGTAATCGTACTATCGTCCTTTGATTTGAAACTATCGCAAGTGTCGATTTCGATCATAGGAAAGAGTTTGATTGTTGTTGATGGTCGATTATCCTGTTACTATTGTTTTTGGTCTGAATTTGTAAATTTTCTAGTGTCGAAAACAAGTATTCATTTCAAAATTGTAAGGTGTTATGATCGTCTCCATTATTGATTTCGAAAAGAAACTTGTTGATATTTGTCGGTTGAAAAGAAATTCAGATTTGTGCATCAACTTTCTTTTTAGCATTCATATACTAAGAAAGTTGAAAACAAATACATGCATGTGCATTTGCATATAGAGAGTCTGATTGGTTTGATTTAGGAAAGTGCATTTAGAGTGTGCTCTTTGCTCTTTGTGAAAAGATTCTGTCTTTCTTTCCTTAGTAGCCAGGATTTTCATTGCACAAAGAAGATAAAAAGATTGTTTATCATCTTAGATTGCATTTTAGGAATTACATCTACATCTTGCGGTGAACCTGAAAGGAAAACTTCATAAACAAGATTAACTATAAAATAAATTCAATGAATCTGACAATGCTTTGGAACTTAACGCACAACATTTAGAAGTATAGGCTAGAGACGTATTCCGGCATCGTAAAGCCTGGTAACTGTTGTTCTCACTAATGGTTGGGTGATTCCTCCACTTTGAGACAATAAGTTCCAGTACAGACTTGTGCTCCCACGTACCATCGAGTATATTTTTGGAGACCCCAATAGACTTAATCCTTTATCCATAGGAAGCTGTGTCTGCCGCCCTTTCGATCGCAATGCACTGAACACAACATTCGGGAAGATTGACTGTCGTACCGTAAAAAGTATTCTGCAGTTTTGCGATTGGTTTGGTAATCCCTCTACCTAGATTTACAGAGAAGTCCCTTTTGTTCCTTTTCAGACTCTTTAACAGAAAAGGTCCATCTCAGCACTTGTCACTTCAGGCTCATTAAAAATCGAAGGAGACTAGAGTCATCTTTTGTTTTTTCTCGACTCTTAAAAATTGAAAAAACAAGTTGTGTCAAAGTGTCTAAAATTCATTTAATTTGGAAACATACTTCCCCTTTATTTTATTTGATCGAGTAATCCACAATCGTGGAAGAAATTCAATTGAAACCCCGTCGTTCACGGAGGTTTACGAGTCAACCGTCTTTGTCTCCGGAATCGAAGCTAGTATGAACAAAGCAAACTCGTTTAACCGGTTCCAAATGTCCTGTTAAAGTTAGAACAAGTGTTCCAAAAACATCAGAGACTCCGGTTACTCTAAACATTTACGGAATCCCTGCCTCTACAAAATAAGTTCAGCAGCCACAGAAGGACAGTAGTACTGATCCTAGTCTGAGGGTAAACACTTGTGTTACCAAACCAGTTCCATTTACAATCAGTTCGGAGAGTCTTACTCCTCAAACATCTGTCACTGCTGATTCCATACCTTCTTCGGCACCAGAAATATTCTACGGACTTGATGGTCTACCCCTTCCACCTGATCTGATTACCATAGAAGATATTGTGGAAGATCCTCCAACTAGTACTCCATCGCAATTTGGAGTCGGGATCACTTTGTATCCCTCTTCATTAGAAGTTAGTCTACCGCCAGCGGAAGCTCCTATAGAATCGGTAGGTCATCTTTTGGATAGACTAGAAATGTATGAACAACCGTCAACATCTAGGACTGTGTCGTCCGACACAGCGACGACAGAACCCCTTGCTATCACTCCAACAATGTTTGCCGGTATACCATCTGTCCCAACTAGCTCTCAATCGCTAGAAGGAGCCCACTTAGGGGCCATTTCGATGGTATGGTCTGTTCCTGTTTGTTCATCCGGAATAATATCTGGGAACTCTTATGTTGAGTCTCAACAAATTGATCCATTTGGAGGTCAATTTAGGCAGTCCGGCCCTCAAGGGAAAACCATTCCCTTGAGTTCTGGATTACCACCGTATGGGGGGCAGTACACCCTTTCGTTATCCCCTCCGGGGGGACAACCATACGAGAGTTCACAACAAAATTTAGGCTATGTTGGAATTACTTCTAGCGGTTGGGTACCAATACTACCTCAACAACGAAGAGTTGTATACTCGATGCAACGATTCTTACCTATGTAAAATATACCAACTACGCTAGCTATTGTGACGATGTCACAAGTTACAGCATTGCCCGTTGTATGCCAACCTGAGGTTTCTCAGGTTGTAATGCAACAGCCCCTTGACCCTGCGACTCAACCACAATCGTCGACTGGTGGAGTGACATAGGGTCAGATGGGTATAATTACCCCTCATCTTGGTCAAACTGTTAGTATCGGGCACCAACACATGGCTTCACAACCATGGCTAGTACAATACTAACAACCACAATTCCAACAAGTATACCAAGGTTCTGAGCAACAATTCTTTGCAAATAGTGGACAGCTGTATATTCAAAACGGTCAAAATCAACCATTTTACAATGGTCATGCCCACCAACCTTACCAAAGTTACCAGCATCAAATGCATTATGCCGGTATGCAAAGACCAACTGCTTAGGCAATCCCATCCTATCCTGGGTATGCTTCACCTAACCTGAATCAACAGTTACCCTTTGTGGCAACTTTAGAGTTACTTGATATAAATCTGTTAACAAACGATCCAATCGCTTATGCCCCTTGGTGGCCAGCGATTCCGCATAAACTTCCATCAGATATTCCTAAATTTAATGGAAATCCAGGTGAAGATCCATCGAATCATGTGATGACCTTTCATCTGTGATGTTCATCAAACACCCTAAATGATGATTCGATAAGGCTTCGCCTTTTTCAGAGGACGTTAACTGGTCCAGCGGCAAAATGGTACATCGAATTACCTAGAGCTTCATTCAACAACTTTAGTACCCTAGACATAACCTTTTTAACCCATTTTCAATTACCGATAAGGTACGAAATGGGAACGGAATGCCTTACCAACTTCAAACAGACAACGGCCACTCACATATCTAATCATATACATGAGTGGCGACGTCGTCATAGAATGGTAAAAACGTATGTTCCTGATCAGCACTTAGCTGAATGGTTTATCAAGTCATTACTACCTTCCATCACAGAAGATGTGGCAAAGGGGGGGTCGTAACAGAAGAGCAAGTTATCGCTCGTGCGCAATATTTGGACTTGATTTACACTCAGTTTGGCACGCTCTACGATAAAATACCTGACGCCCCTAGACTGGAATTCTCAGTTCCTCCTCCTCCTAAATCAAATAATGACTCTCATGCCGACAATGGTGTGATTGGTGCAACAAACACGAAATCAACAAAGGCTACATCCAAAAAGGCCCGTAAGATTTCAGGTCAAAATGCAAAAGATGAACTTCTTGCCTCGGAAGTAAATGTCGTATCAACAAATAAAGGCAAAGAAACCAATCAACTAGGGGGCAAGAAGAAAGGAAAAGGGAAGAAGAAGAAACAGGAAGAATCATCACCTGAAAAATCTTCTGCAAACCCTCCTGGAAATAGGAAACCAAAAAGTCCATGCTTTATATGCGATGAGAATCATTGGACCGCAGATTGTCCACACAGAGCTGAGCTTAAAAGATTCTTCAAGAATTCAAAAACCTTCGCAGTGTTAACTGATCCATTTCCAAATCCAAGAACAAATCTGGTTGAAAGTGGAAATGCTTCCCCGTCTCAAGTGATAATGTTTTCGGTTTCAAAATAGCAAAATGATGCTTTGATATTGACGAGGAACAAAGATTATGGGAATCCACAACTGTCGAAAAACAAGGATAAAGATCAACCTAGTAGTTCGACAACAACTTCGACAGCAGTTGTGCCGCCCATCATTCCTGAATTGACAATAAAACCGCCAAAGGGAGTGGTGCACAAGTCGACGTTTAACCCCCGTGCTAGAGTGGCACAACATTATAATATAGTGGAAGATTTGGCCCAATCTCCATCCGCTATGTCAACTCTTGAAGTACTACAAAATTGCCCATCCCAAAAGCAGGCTTTCTTATCAGCCATTGGTGGGATAGACCCAAAGGATTCCAATCTTGTATCCTTCGATCACAAAGGATACGATCCTCAATTACCAACTCCACTAGCTTTCCTTGTTCAAGTGAAAGCCCTCAACAAAAATTTTCATCGAACAATTATTGATGAGGGGGCATCTACATGCATTATGTGGATGAGTTGCTGGAAAACTTTAGGATCTCCAACCTTGTCGCGATCCTCGACGACATTAAAAGCATTCGACGGAAGAACATATACCCCATATGGTATTCTAAGTAACTTGAAGGTTGAACAAGGAGGAAAAAGAGTAGAAATAGATGTTGAAGTAATCTATGGAAATCTTGATTACAACATCCTACTAGGAAGACCATGGATATATGCTATGGCTGTCGTTGTGTCGACCTATTTTAGGAAGATTGCATTTCCCTTCCAAGGAGGGATTACAATCGTCGATCAACAAAACTTCCTCCCCAATGGTTCTCAAGTTACAAGAAGAATCTCTATGATCCATGGAAGTCCCCATTCGCTTCAAAATATCAGAGCAGGCCTACTAAAAGATCCTATATTAATGGGAACTTTCCCCCTTCCACCTCCAATCCATCTGGCGGAAGTAGCGTCGGTGGGAACCTGCAATATGATATCTTCTAAAAAGATATCAGAAAATGCTATCATGGATCATGAAATGGTTTTGCCTCCAAGCCCAACGGAAATATTGTAGCAATCAATGTTCCTAGCCTAGATGGCAAACCCAACTCAACGTTCATCAAGCGTTTGGATAGATAGAACTGAGGAATATAGTGCCCCTTCAGATCCTTGGTCGCGACTGCATGACACCGATGAAGGAATTGTTCAATCAATGGTAATTGAAGGAACACCATGGAATGATTCCCACCATCGTTCCCTTCTTCCGGATTGTGGAGAAGATACTCCTGATGACCTTTATCATCCTTCAGTTTTTTATTTTCCATCAAATACTGTAAACACAGTGGATTCCGAGTGAAACTTGTCCAACATTGAAGAGACTATTGCCATAAATATCTCGACCAAAACAGATGTTGTAGAGAATATTTATGTTGGAAAATGTTGTTCTCCTTCAGAACTAGAAATATATGACATTTTTTTTCGCGAATTCAGAGATGTATTTGCTTGGTCATATAGTGAAATGCCAGGCATTGAATTGAGTATTGTTGAACACGAAATTAATATGTATCCAGATGTCAAACCAGTACGACAACGACTATGGCAGGTGCACCGCAAGAAATCCGCTGCCATTAAGGCAGAAGTTGAGAAGCTTCTCCATGCTGGTTTCATTTACCCGATTCCTCTAACCGATTGGGTATCGAATATTGTCCCTGTTATGGAAAAACAAGGAACAATTAGAGTGTGCGTCGATTATAGGGATGTAAATCAAGCTTTTCCAAAAGACAACTACCCTACACACTTCATCGACCAGATAATTGATGAATGCGCCGGATGCGAAATCTTTTCATTCATGGATAGATTCTCCGGGTATAATCAAATAAATATCTGCTCATAGGCCCAGCCAAAGACTGCATTTATTTGTCCATGGGGCACATTCACATATCAAAATTACCCTTTGGTTTAAAGAACACAGGGGTGATGTTTCATAGGGAAATGAATTATGCCTTCCATGACATCAAAAACATCATTCAACCATACCTCGACGACCTTCCAGCTCATTCGCGAAAGCGGACTGATCACCCACAGCATTTAAGAGCGATATTTCTACGTTGCCGACACTACGAGATAGGACTCAATCCACACAAATGTGTATTTTGCGTCAGTTCTGGTCATTTACTTGGCTTTGTAGTCTCAAAGGACGGGATCCGTCTCGACCCATGTAAGGTTCAGGCAATCATAAATTTTCCTCCACCTTCGAATTTGCTTCAGATTCAGAAACTCCAAGGGAAAGCAAACTTTCTGAGGAGTTTCATTCCAAATTACGCCGAAATTGCTAAAGGTTATACACGTCTTTTGAAAAAGGGAGTACCCTTTGTCTGGGATCAGTTTGCGCAAGCTTCCTTTGATGCTTTAAAAGAATCCCTAATGAAAGCATCATTAATGTATGCTCCTGATTATAAAAAAGATTTTAACCTGTATCTGGCTGCAGCGGATACGACCATCGCAATGGTTTTGGTTCAAGAAGACGACGGAAGCGAACATCCTATATATTATTTAAGTAAAAACTTAAATGATACAGAAAGAAAATATTCTTATGTTGAAAAGCTAGCGCTCGCAACTGTTCAAGTGATACAGAGATTTCGACACTATGTCCTCTTTCGAAAAACAACCATTCTGTCAGATTGCAATCCCATGACTTATATATTGTCGCGATAGTTGCTGGGGGGAAAATATTCAAAATGGATAGCAATCCTACAAGATTTTTATCTGGAATTTGTAATATCCAAATCAAAGAAAGCTCTAGTTTTCACAGAATTATTATGCAATCTCCCATCGTCGTCCAACGATGAAACATCCGAAGAAACAATCGTGGACGAAATTTTGTTTCTGATATCTTCAAGCAATGAGTGGTATGGAGATATAATAATTTATCTCCAAACCCAAAAATATAGGCCAAATACCTCTCGCTCCAAACAAAAACATATTCAATACCAAGCAAAAGACTACATGATCGTCGGTGATACACTTTACCATCGCAGTATCAATACAGTTCTGAGAAGGTGTCTCACGCATGAGGAGGCCGAAAAAGTCCTAAATGATTTTCATTCAGGCACATGTGGGGGGCATCAATACGGTTTTGCTACAGCGCAAAAAATCTTACGAGCAGGATACTTCTGGCCAACAATGTTTAAAGATTGCATAAATGCAGTCAAAAGTTGCCATGCTTGTCAAATTTTCGATAGCAAAACCAGAAGACCACCTGCACCTCTGCAGCCAATAGTTGCTTTCGGGCCATTCGCCGAATGGGGCATCGATTTCATGACATGTAACCCCACCTCGACCGGGGGGCATGGGTATATCATAGTCGCAGTTGACTATTTTACCAAATGGGCCAAGGCGATGCCTATATTGGATAATACTGGTGAAACAACTACCCTCTTCTTTTTCAATCATGTAGTCGCCAGATTCGGCATACCACAAGCTATAGTCACAGATCATGGATCACATTTTCGCAATCACATGATGGTCGAATTAGCTGCCAAACTAGGGTTGTCTCACGACAGATCTACTCCATATTATCCGCAAGCCAACGGACAAGTTGAAGCAATCGACAAGGTTCTGAAACGCATGCTGCAAAGGATGATTAGAGTTCACAAAAGAAGTTGGCACCTAATCTTGTACTCAGCTTTGTGGGCTTACCGAACATTGATAAGGAATGAAACCGGGTTTACACCTTTCCAACTGGTATATGGCCTGGAAGCAGTCTTACCAATCTAGTGCGGAATCTCGTCTCTCAAACTCGCAATTGATCTCCTCCCCGGAACTTCAGAAGAAGAAGCTCATCTCTTGGAACCAATCCAATTGGATGAAACCCGTCATGATTCCGCTTTGGCTAACGAAGCCCATAAGAAACGAGTCAAAGCGCAGTTCGACAAAAATGTCAAACCCCGTGTCTTCTCAGAAGGTGACTTGGTCTTGCTTTGTGACCAAGAATCCGATAAATTGGGAGCAGGTAAATTTAAGTCTTTATGGATGGGCCCCTATATTGTTAAGCGAGTGTTAGCGAAAGGAGCCTACGAGTTAATGGATTATGAGGGAATTCCACTGGTGCAACCTCGTAACGGGTTGTACCTCAAGCGTTACTATGCGTAATTCAGTATGGTAACCTGTATGCTTTTGTTATGTTTTTGTTTTCGCTAAAGTGTTTATTTTTCTCAAGTAATCCACTTTTTAAATTTGTTGCAGATGTCAAACCTATTGGAGTCATGTGTTGGATATGCTGACGGAGCGAGTCGTAGTTCGCGGAACCTATCTTCTGCGGCCTGGGCCATTTTTGACCCAAGCGGCGAGTTATTAAGTTTCAGAGGGGTATGTATTGGTCGATCAATGAATAACATCGCTGAATATAGCGAGTTGATAGAAATTCTCTCTGATGTCATCACACATGGTATACGCTGACTGATTGTCAGGATAGACTCACAACTCGTCATACTACAACTCACTGGTATCTACTCTGTCCGAAATCCAGCTATTTATCGCATGTTCCTAAGGGTTAAGATTTTGGAAAGACAATTTGATTTTATTCAATATCAACATATTTCCAGAAACTTAAACACATTAACTAACTCATTGGCAAATTATATGTTAGATAGACATTTGAAACATTTATAAAAAGAAGCATACCATCAATGTTTGCATTTGGATCATGTAACTTAACCAAAATAAAACTCTGAAAATCAAAAATATATATAACTGTTTATGGTTTACACATAATGTTCTGTAACCAAGAAAATATTGGTCAAATGATCAAAAAACTCAAAATGCTAGGGGGCACCCTAGTCTAATGATGCTCGTGATAGCAAGTCACAGCCTGTGCGATCATGCGTAAGAGACGAGTCCATCGTCTTGGCACACCAGTAGTATGCCGCTGCAACCTCAAGGGTAGCTCGTCAGTCCTCACATCTGGAATACCAAGAGTGAGGCCCTCAACTTGCTCCTGTAATGCTGTGAGAGTCTCGGCCACATCGAGGTCGCGAAGGATAGCCCTTCCAACGACCTCTCCTGCAAGGGCGGCAGATGGCACTCTCAGGCATGCTACTGGCTGAACAGGACCAACATCTGCATGAACACATGAGTTTGATTAAAGTATTGATAGAATAAAGCACAAGGACATTATAAATGAAAAACGATAAATAGGAATATCGTCAAAGAATTTACCAATGGCGCCCCACTGTTTGCCATCCAGCAGTACTAAATCTGGATCACCCCGGAAGTCCATGCCAACATATGGATACTCGGAATAAACCATCTCCTGACGATCAAACCACCTGAAGAAGGTATCAGAAAATGAAATCTGAGACTGACCAGCGTGCCTAGACATATGGTCAACCCATCTGTGCATACGTGGTTCAGTAGGTGAAGGTAAATCGAGTGCAATATACTGCGGCTGCATCAGTGGTATCTTTTCCAAGGCAAAGGTGGTCAAAATAGAACCATACCCAAAGTTCTTCAACCTCTCGCTATTTACCTTGGAAAACTGTTCTTTCATCACAAGAAGTACTTCATCGCACCAGTTGAACACCTTTGGTTGGAGGCATTCCAAGGCATACTCCATATAAGATCGATTGGCTACATGAAGAGCCGCACCACCAGCCATCCTACCAAAAGTAAACAGAATAGTCCTGAGGGACCTATCAGTGACATCACGGATGATGATCTTGCCGTCTTTACTCGGCTGATATCCCTCTCTGCAATACCGGCGAACATAATCTCTCACAGACTCACCTCATCGGGCTGAACCTGATAAAGAGATGGGGGCACCCCGCCTCGAAAAGCCAGTCAAGAAATAGATGTCTACTATAGTCAAGGGGATGGATTTGTCCCTGATCTGGAAAACCTGGTTGGTAGGATCCCAAGCATCGAGCAAATACTGCAGTAAGTTGATCTGTTATCTCATGCTAGAAATGCGGAAAAACTTCAGCAAGCCACAGTTCCGTAGTGCGTTTACTGTAACCGGATCATGTAGGGCAAGCATGTCCTCTTCTTCATGCTCACATTCTCGCCATGTAATAGTCATCTTAGTCCAAGATCTCTGAAAAAAAAAACAAGAGAAGAGTTAGATCCTGATTTTGGTAAGAAACAGGCAAAATTTCCATCAAAAACTGTGCATAAAATTCCTTCTCTGTGCCCATCACACCTACAGTAGTGCTCTGGGTGCGTTGCATGTCAGATGGCCATTGAACAGACCAACATCCAATGCACCTTTCGATACACAGAGGGTGCGCTGAAGGCAGAACGAGTTTTTCAAACGCTAGAGTCTCAGAAAAACCAAGAATCAAGCTCAAAACGCTAAATGGAAAGCATGAAATGAAAGAGCTCAAGTTTAGCTCCTACTTGGTTGAGACGGCGCCGAGAATCGTCCACAAAATCTCCCGAAATCAGCTGATGAAAATCAAAGGGGGAAAGCACCTCCAAAGCTCCAACAAACCAAAGTTCAAATGAAATGGTAAAATGAGAGGTAAAAGCACTTTTCATTACTTTTTACGTAGTTCAAAGTAAAATATTAGTGTTCTAACTCATTTTTCAAGCATATATTGTTCATTTCTGACTAGTTTGATGAAGCAATTGAAAATACAGTACAATCTTTGAAAGAACAAAGCTATCTATGGTAAAATAAAAAAGAGACCATTTTATCGAGCAGTTTTAGCGCATAGTTCAAGCTCGTTAAAAAATAAACATAAGCCATGAGCAAATATTTCCCCCCGCGTTTAAGCTCATTAAAAAATGAACTATTCCCAGGTAAATAACCATCGTGAATGTAGTACTTCAGCCATTAAAGCCTTAGTCGTGTTTGCACCGTCACCTCCACTTTTGCATTGGCCGATCATTCACCTCCATTTGATTGTTTACCCATTTTGAGGAACAGCTGTGAAGAGTGATCTCACTAGCCATCCTTGTAACACTGCCGTGATTGGCAAATTCCAAACCTTACCTGGAATCAGTTGCTACCCATTTTATCACTCGTTCCTCAAAAGACGAGTCTCCTTTAAGCTCTTTTCAACTGACTCGTAAAATATGAAAGGATTGTCGAGCCATTGGCCTCTCCAACTTTTTAAAGGGACCGGAAGTTCTGTCTCTCCTCTAAATTTTAATCTTTTTGGACCTGAGAGATTATTACACAAAAAGGTTGAGCGCTTGTTTTGTTCTGCTCATTAAAACTATCGAAAATTTATCCCTTCTGTATTGTTTTATACATTTTTGGATTTAAGGGATTAGATGACAGGATCATCTCAGCTGCTCCACTGGCCAAGTGCATTGCATCTCACCTAAGTACACTGTGTGGGTGAGTTGCATTTTAGAAAGCCCTTCTATGGGGTGCAATGGGTGAGAAATGACAAATGGCAGTGTCATTCCGCGAGGTGGAGAGGCAATGGAAGCTCCCAGAAACTTCTCCTGTGACACTTGCCTTTCTGAATTCGACCAAGGATGAGTAAGAGATCGTCAATCTCCAAGTGGAAGCAAGAAATATCAAAGGGAATACACTAATCAAATCATAAGCTGACTCATCTCCATTATAGATATCTATATATGGATCCTTCATCCCAGAGATCCAGAGGCTGGAATTTTGCATATTGTAAGGAATTGCTGTTGGTTTCTTGAGACAAACATCAGATTGTTGGGTGATCTAAGCTTTGTATGAGGTGAAGAGGGGCTTCCTTGTTGAGAGATTGATGCTGGGTCAGAACAACAGGTTGTAACTCCTCTTGGATCTTTCTTGTTTATCAATAAAAGCTATTCACGTTTTCCTCCATATTCTTGTGTCATTGATATTTGTTGCATTTGTATGGTCAAATTACATATGATCCTCGATTGTTTATGATTATAGATCCATGTCTTTGTATGGTGCTACGCTACTGTGATATTACAGGTACTTTGTGAAGTTGGGTGTGCAAGGGAACAAGTAGTGAAAGACTATCAAGGAAGAGAGGAATCAAATCAAGGGATTAGCGCAAGACAGAGGTTGGTCTTTCTATTCCTCTCTATCTATAATTCATAAAGGAAAAATGAAAGTAGCTTTACTCTGTTTGTTTCTAAGGCAGATGTCACACCTTAGTGGGATAAGCAGTTCTGAGTAGACACTTTTCCCTGTAACAATTGTATGCATGCTGAGGATGAAAATTAAGCTCTGCACTCTGTTTGTGGGAGCCCGATTCCCTTTTGACAGTTGGGTTTGGGCAGCAAAAGCATTATAACCAGGGAATTGGTGAAAAGTTGAAATAAAAACACCTGAGAAATCCTATCCTGAGGATCAAAAGAGGAAAACACAAAACAACAGTCCCTTTCTGCTCGGAGAATTGAAACAGGGCACTCTCACCAAACCAGACCAACCAGCTTACATCCTTTTTGGAGCAAGGTCAGCCTTCAGGTTATGAAATATATTACCTATGAGGGGCAATTCAATATTGTATATGGTTATCACTTCCATTTGTTAACTGAGCTCAGGCATAAGATGGATTTAACCGCAACATAAGTCAAAGAGAAGGCACCCCCAGCCAAGCAACCCAAATCAGGGAAAACTGCTTCTACAGGAAGCCAGAAAACGACCACTATAGGACTTTCTACAGGAAGTTTGGGGAAAGGGCAGCAGAAGGAGAAATTGGCTGAGATTTTAGCTAGGGAGGTAGCAGTTGTGCTGGCCACCCTATGCACATCCCCCAAGCAGAAGGAGAAGCAAAAGAGGGAGCCCTCATTGTATTTTAAGGCAAGAAGAAGTGTAAGAATTAAAACCGGCAGACCTCAACCACCGTCCAAAGAACCAATCACCATTGTTGACACCCCTACCACACCAAAGGAGGAGTCTCCTTCAAGGATGTCCATCACCTATGAATGAGAAAGCCAAAAACCTTCACTTGGAGAGAGAGAATTCAGATAAGGGACTCAAAGACAATTCTACAGGATGCTGAGACAGTTCTACAGGGAGTTGAGAATTCTCTAGGAAAAGAAGCACAGGTAGTGGGAAGGAGTAGAGAGAAAAACATGGTTTCATGACCGAGAAGAGGACATCACTTCAAAAACTTGGCATGATAGGGAGGCCACCAAGGCCATCAAAGATGAGGAGATAGATTGGCTGCTCAGAGGATGAGCAACACTTTCAGTAGGGGGGTGATGATGAGCCCCAAAAATGGATAATTATATGGGCTCATTCAACCTCCTAATTTTACTTAATCCACCATTCTCATTAGTTTATTGCATGTTTTGGATTATATTTATGCTAATAGAGTGAATTGGGTTAGTCATTATGCCACAAGTCTAATGTGTGCTTTGTGTAGCCTTTGTGGTCAATTTGGAGACAAAATTGAAGGTTTTAATGAGAACTTGGCAGCCAAATTCGTGGGAGAACAAGGGAGAGGATTTGTAGGAAGGTGTCCCCTTCATTTATGGACCCTTACCTCGAATTCTCCACCATCATCTAGGAGTTCAAGGGCCACCAAATCAATTATCCAAGGGCAGCCAAGCAAGTCAAGTAGGACTGCTGTTAACTGCAAGTTTTGGGCAGCCGAGTCCCTAAAGTTTAGGAGGATTATTGGGGTCCTCAATTTGTATAAATAAGAGGGCTTAGGGCCTCATTTCAGTTAGTCACTTTATAGTCACTTTGTAGCCAGTAGTTAGTCACTTTATAGTCACTTTGTAGCCAATAGTTAGTCACTTTATAGTCATTTTGTAGTCATTTTGTAGTTCGATTTTTAGGCAGTAGATTAGCTTTGCTTTCAGCACATTTTCAAGTTCTCCTTGTGGATAGTTTTTGGAATGTAACATTTCTTTTGATCAATAAAGATGAATCCAGCTTTGCAACAGCTCTAAATCTCTCTTAGGAGGCTGTAGCTCTTGGGGTTGGGCCCATCTCAAGTGCCCAGTACCTCCTTTGTTTAATTTCATGTGTCTTTGCTGCATTGTTAGAATAAAATATGCTATTTAGATTTAAATCTTGTTTTGTTATTTAGGTTGTTTTTGATGAGTAAAATAGCTTTTCATGCTCAGATTTAGTTGATAGGTTGTTCACAGAAAAAGCTTCAAGAAAAGGGCCATCAAACATCTGTGGTTTCACCTCTCCCTCAGTGGGATCAGGAGCTGTGACTAGGATGACTTTGCTGCCCACAAAAACACTGATTTTGCTTTGCCATGAAATCACTAGTGTTTGATTTTCATGTGTAGAAGTTGGTTAAAAGTTCAGACTTTCATTTTCTTAGTTGCATGAGTTAAAATAAATGGTTTCATTGCAGGTCACACTTCCGTTCATTCTCTTTACTGGCAGCTAGCATATCAGGTCAACGTAAATAGGTCTTTGAATTTACAAGTCTTTGTTGGTTCAGATTGGAAAAAAAACGTGAAGAGCACCTCTACCACTCCTTCATCTGCTTATTCTCCATCAGCACCATCCACTCCACCCTCTGCTTAGAATCCTTACCTTACATTTGCCACATTTGCTCACATAACCCTAGTTTTTGTACATCATTGTGTAAGCCTTCTTTGAGCCAACTTAGCTATCTACACCTTCTCACCACTCCATCCACCAGTCCCTGGGCCACTTCTGACCCCTATCCTACCTCCATATCCATTCATGCATGTTCCCTCACTCACCCATCCTCCAAAATCCAATTTTAAAACATCCTATAGAAATTTCTGAACATCGTGTAGAAATTCCTGAAACATCCTGTAGAACCCGTGCAGACTTCGTGTAGAAGCTTACGAATGAGGTTTCTTGATAGCCAAACTCTGTGAAACTCTCTAGAAGGGTGTTAGGGACCCCCGTAGGCCCTCTCTGAACCTTCCCGACCTCTTCCAAGCATTTCCTCTTCCCAATCCACCTCTGCACAGTCACACACAGTTAAAAGCACATGCATGATAATTCTAATAACTTATTCAAAAATATAAAAAGATGTTTTCTTCAAGTAGAGGTAGTCTAGACACATGTATTTTACCTTCATAGAAGTAATGGAATCTCCTTCAGTAGTTTTCATTCTCTCCTTTTCATTAGTAGGACTAGCTGGTAGAATTAGGGTTTGCTAGGGTTTGCATTTTCTTTCAGTTTTTCAATCTCTTTTCGCAAATAGATTAGCTTCCTTTGAGTTAGCTTTCATCCATCAATTAAAAAGCTTCTTCTAAGATCTCATAGAAGTTGGCTTAAGCTCCTAGCGGACTTGTGCCAGCTGACCAAGTGACAGCTGCGGCAAGAGCTAGTACTTTTGCATACAACACCGTCGCTTCCAAGTTTGTTACGAACTACCGGGTTGATAAAATTAAAGAAGGGAGCTCTAGAAGTTGCAGCATTATTGCTGCAATACTTGAGCCCACCACATGGAGATATTTCCTTAAGAATAAATCTGATGTCTTTGACAGGTTTAAAGAATTTAAGGCTCCAGTGGAAAACTAGACAGAGAAGAAGATAAATGTGTTGAGGACAAATAATGGTGGAGAGTTTTGGAGCAAGGAATTTGAAGAATTCTATAAGTGTGGTATAGAACTGCAGAAGACTACTCCATACACACCTGAGAAAAATGGAGTTTCAAAAAGAATGAACAAGATGTTGATGGAAAGGGCAAGAAGCATGCTCAGTGGTGCCAGGTTAGAAAATGAATTCCGGGCAGAGGCAGTGGAAACAACGTGTTACCTGGTCAACTGATCACCTTCATTAGTGTTGGAGGATAAGACTCCAAAAGAGGTATGGACTGGTAAGAAACCCTCTCTTTCGCATCTGAAGGTATTTGGATGTGATGCATATGTACATGTTCCAAAGGAGAAAAGAAACAAGTTGGATAGTAAATCTGAAAGTGCATCTTTATTGGGTATAAGGATGGTTTAAAGGGTTATAAGCTTTGGAACCCAGTAACAAGGAAGGTTGTGTACAACCGAGATGTGGTGTTTAGAGAGGTGAAAGATGTTATTAAACATGAAGTCCAACCAAAGGAATTTGAGAAGATAGATTTTGAGCTTAAGGATGAAGAATTTGACTCTACAACAGAAGAGGAATCAGAAGATGAAGAGCCACAAACTGTGGGTGTGAGAAGATCATTTTGAGAAAGAAGGCAGCCAGAATGGTATAATCGATATGATTTCTATTCAAATTTTTCTTTGTCTATAACTAATGATAATCCTAGAACTGTGAAGGAAGCAGTAGATTGAGAGGATGACAAACTATAGAAATAGGCCATGGTTGATGAAATGACATCTTTGCAAGAAAATGAGACATGGGATCTGGTGGGGTTGTCGGCTGGAAGGAAACCAATTGGAAGCAAATGGGTGTTCAAGAAGAAGACAAATTCAGAAGGAAAGGTGGAGAAATACAAAGCTCCGTTGGTAGAAAAAGGTTATTCTCAGGTGCTAGAAATTGATTTTGGTGATATTTTTTCTCTTGTTGCCAAGGTAACTTCTATTAGATCACTGTTATCTGTTGCTGCTACTTTTGATTTTGAGGTAGAACAGAAGGATGTGAAGACAACATTTCTTCATGGGGATCTGGAAGAGGAGATCTACATGAATTTTGAGCATGGAATCCCCCCACAGCATGTTTTGGGGCTCAGAGCCCAAGTTTTGAGTACTATTGTTGTAAAGACTCTGTGAATTGCAGGCGCGGAGCGCAAATTGTATGATAGAATCATAGGGTTGTCCACCCGAAGTTTTGAATGTAGTGTCAACCTACCTATGGTCCATGGATTGTATAAATAGAGAGAGGCTCTAAGTTGTAAAAGAGAAAGAAAAATAAAGAAATAAAGAAATGGAGTCTAGAAGATAGCGAGCATAGAGAAAAGGTCTAAGTGATTTGGGTCATAGTAGTAGGAAGAGGCTCTACAGCTGAGTGCGCAGAGGCCTATTAGAGTCTGGAATTGAGTGCACAAACCCCTGCAACTGAGTGCACAGGGTAGAGTTAGGTTTGTAACCAGGGAAAGAGATAATAAAGAGAAGTTTGATTCCAAATCTTGTGTATCTGTTTTGAGTTACTATATGGTTGATATCTTTTGCAATTGCACTGTTTTATTTATCGTGCGCACTTGTATGAATGATGAACACTATTAAGTATAACTAAACACATACAGATAAGCTAACTGATAAAATAATATCGGGTTAATAGTAAGGAATTGGGTAATAAAGCAGATCAAGCCTCGAGTAGGGCTGTGCGAAGGCAACATCGTAGGCTGCGAGGCACTGATAGGTGCATGTAGCGACGTGCATGCAGGGTCAAACTGTGGACCACTGAAAATCATTAGAAATATCTAGGGTGTAGAAATATGGTTCTAGTACCCTCCCATACTACTTTGGGTGAGACCTCAGTCAGTGCTCTGCGGATTGTTGCCGAAAGGGTACCAGGATTTGTTTGGATAAATCACCTCTGAAACTAGGTCAGGGCCCCACAAGCCAACAATGAAGCAACTTGAAGGGTTTGTGGTGAAGGGTAAGAAATAACTAGTATGCAAGCTAAAGAAGTCCCTGTATGGGTTAAAATAGTCACCAAGGATGTGGTATCAAAAATTTGATACATTTATACGGGGACTTGGCTTCACCAGAACAAAAGCAGATCACTATGTGTATTTTAAATTAATTGGTCACTGTGTTATCTATCCGGTCCTATATGTGGATGATATGTTGTTGGTTGGAACTAACAAAGAAAATATCTAGGATTTGAAGACCTAATTTTCCTCCAAATTCGACATCAAAGATCTTGGTGCTGCAAACTATATTTTGGGCATGGAAATTAAAAGAGATCAGGCAAAGAGGAAGCTCTGGTTAAACCAGAGGAAGTATGTTGAGACAATACTAGAGAGGTTTAATATGTAGGATAATAAACCGGTGAAGGTTCCTATTCCTATAGGCGTAAATTTATCTGTCGAACAGTGTCCCAAGACACAAGAAGAGGAAGAGGACATGTCCCATGTTCCATATGCAACTGTTGTCAGTACTCTGATGTATGTGATGTTCTATACTAGATGAGACATCGAACATGCAGTGGGAGTATTGAGTAGGTTTATGTCAAAACTAGGGAAGGACCATTGGACAACAATGAAGTGGGTTTACAGGTATTTTTGTGGCACTAGTGATTTTGGCTTGTGCTACCAAGGAAGATGAGCATTAGACAGATTGTTGGATATTCATGGCTTTGTTGATGCAGACTGGGTTGGAGATATGGATTAGAGAAGATCTACAAGTGGGTATGTGTTTAACCTATTTGGAGGTGCAGTCAGTTGGATGAGTAAGAAAAAATTTGTAGTGGCACTATCAACTACAGAGGTAGAATACATGGCAGCCACTCTTGCAAGCAAGGAAGTAGTTTGGTTGCAGATATTGTGTTCAAGTATGGGGTTAGTACATGGAGCTACAAGGATAGACTGTGAGATCCAAAGTGAATTTTTCTTGGCAAAGAACCCTGCATATCATTCAAAGATAAAGCACATTAATGTTCAATATCACTTTGTGAGGGATATAATAGAAGACATAAAGGTGTTGTTGGTAAAGGTGGAAACTTTGAAGAATACTGCAGATGCATTGACAAAATCTGTGAGCTATGATACGTTCTCCTAGTGTGTAGAGAAACAATGGACATTGTAGGGATGGATAAATGACTAAGCTCTCTTGTGGCCCTATGTGCATAGCTTTTCCTACGAGGATTTGGGTTGCCACACGTACTGCTTTGTCCTTGATGCTAGAGATGGTGTAGCTCCTCTTCTTCTTTTCTAGCTTGTACTTCTTCTTCATATCCTACGTGATGGAAAAATCACTTCCCTTCCCTTCCAATATGGCTGCAGGGTCCTCTCCTTTGTATGGAATCTGGGAGAAGCTATGAATCAAGTCTGCAGTGACGGGGATGGGCTCTTCTAGCCATAAACACCCATCATGCAGCAGACAACAATTTCCTGATGATGAAAATGGTTATTGGGGCGTGGTGAAAATGCGGCACCCAGAGTAGGTTCAGCAGCCCGACCTTTTCCACTTTGTGCAAACACTTCCACATCTCTAATGTTGTCACCACCCCCGCGATGTCCTGCTTCATGATGTTTCTGGTCTCAAGGTGAGGGAACTTCTCTTGGTCAGTGAGGTCCCGATTTTCGAATTTCATGCTCAACACACGGCCTAGGTGTGTGCCTTTAAACATAATTCCATTTGGGAGGAGTGGGGTATGGAGCGAGTTCTTGGTCTCATCCACGTCCTTGGTCACTTTGGACTTTCCTTTCACAGGGGGACATATGTGGGAAATTTTGTCGCAGAGTGCATAGGTTGAGTATCCACCTCCATGGCTTCATCTTCTTCTATTGCAATGATAAGCTCCTGAAAATATTCTTCTTATTCATATGTTTCTATAGTGACAACTTTCCCCTTCTCCTCCATCGACAGTTTGTTGCGCAACAGGTTCCTCGAGGACACACATACGGGAACCATTGATTGTTTGCCCTTCTTGGGTCTCGGTGTGTGTAGTTATTTCAGGATTTCTACCACAATCTCAACACCTTTTGGGAGGTCCCCCACAGTTAGGTCCTACGCGGCCTCACCGATGGTCACTTCTGGTATCTCCATACCATCCTAAGTTATTGTCATTGTATTTGTGCAACAATCTATCACTCGCGAATTTAGGGGCTTAATCAACACTCGGCTCACAAAAATAAGGGTTCTGCTTGATTGCTCAATTTTCAAATGTCCAGATGTTGCTTGCTGGGTAGCCCTTTGTATTTTATAGTGCTTTTGGAATTTGAATTCGACCTTTCCCCCCAAATATCATTCATTAATGCTCCCTTGGTAGCAGATTTTCCTAGATTTTAACCATAAATCACGTCTGAAATGCCTGCCACCTGCTCCATTTGGCCTCAAGTCTAGCATCCCATCATGAATAGTGAATTCAATTGTAACTTTCTAGCCAACCCGTGGGGCTGCATAAAGGTTCAACATGCAGGGATTGCATAGTTTTTCTGGGGAACTGCCTGGGAGACTAGTAGACAGAACTGCACAATTCCCAGAGGGAATTGCTAGTTGGCTGCTGGGCCACTGGTAGCTAGAACTGCACCATTCCCAGAGGGAATTGGCAGTTAGCCACTCGGTCACTAGCAATGAGAACTACACAACTTCCAGAGGCAATTGGAAGTTGGCTGGTGGGGTCATTGGTAGCCAGAACTGTGCAATTCCAAGAGGGAACTGCCAGTTGGCTATTGGGGTCACTGGCAGCCAAAACTACGCAATTCCTAGAGGGAACTTAGAGTTGGCTGCTCAGTCACTGGCAACAGAAACTACACAATTGCTGGAGGGAACAGGGAGTCTACTGCTAGGAGTTGCTGGCTAAGAAAATAACACTAAGGCCGAGAGGCTAGCCTACTGATCATCTATGCACAGTGTTAGCACCTAAATCTGCCTTAGGCTGAAGGAAGGAAAAAATTAGGGTAACCACAAACCACGCTCAGTTTGGTAGCTAGCCCTACCAGAATAGGAGAGGGCTCTCTCCAAGTCACACTCAGTGGATATATAAGCAAAAACAGTCTGAGATGACTTACAGTGAAATATTGATCTTAGGCTAGTAAGTGAATAGGGATACAATAAACCATTTTCATCAATGACCAAGCTTCTGGGATGGTATGGGACCAACAGTCAACAAAGAACAGAGAATGTAATACAAAGGCACAGATTATTCAGTGAGGCAAGGAAGGCGGAAAATGTAGCAATTTAGTTTGAGGTAACCCGTAATGAATAGATTGCTGAAGAAAGTGAAAAGGGCATAGTTACATGAATCCTTTTCAACAGAAGAAAACACTGAATATGAAATTTTCCAACAGGCAGAGCAATAAAATTGAATTCTACCTAATCTCACTCAGAAAATTTCACTGGAAATGAACATGAATTGAATTATGAAACATAACGAAATACATATGAAAACATAAGAGACACATTTTCTACACTCACAACCACAAGAATCTCACGAAACAGAGTCGCTGCCTTTCATTAATTCTCTTGTCAAAATTACACAGTGAAGAAACATTGTTTCTTTCCCAGAGTCTCCCAGAAGTTACAAGCCAACCAACCCTTTGCAAATAGCTTGCATACAATATAAAGAATGTGTAAGGAAGAGAAATAATGCCCAAGGGTTGGGGAGTTACTCTAATCATTGCAAAATGGAGATGGAAAGCCAACCATCAACTACAGGTGCAGCGCTACAAACATGACATTTGGGTTGGGTGACCATTTTCCTTCCTTCGCCACTTGGATAGAAGCCAATATGGAGAAAAAATACTTTAAATTCCACCTTTGGTGCCAAAAAACTGAAGTGTAGATGAGCGGGCCCACTTGGAGAACTCGCAAACCGAAATTTCGCGAAACGGAAGCAAATTGGGCAATTTTTCCTCTATGTGCCGCGCCATTTTCTCCGTGCGCCGCGCTACTTTGGGGCCTGTTTTGGGGCACTTGCGGGTGTAAAAAATGTGCCAAAGTGGGCTTGCTGGAAATCCTGTTCTGTCTACTTTCTAACCCCACTGGAATTTTTTAATTTGGTGCTCATTTGCACCTCCAAATCTTCATTCTCCCAAGACTGCTTCCTTTGTGTCAAGAAAGGGGCAAAGAGGCCATTTTTGGGTGTTTTTTGACCTTTTGGAGACTCATATCTTGCCAAAATTTCTTGTCCGGGCACTAGTAGTCATGATTTTCCATGCTGAATCCAAAAATTCAAACCATTCCTCATTTGGAGCTCTAGAATTTTAGCGCCACACAAGGAGAAAAACCTTGTGTTTTGCCCAAAATTTTTTCTATGACCCAAAATTCCCCAAATTTCTTGAAATTTGGGCTGGAGGTTCCCTATGGGGTGTTATGATGGGCCAAGGAAGCCTCAGCCAAGATTCGAAGCTGATCTTGCTCTTTTTCCTCTTTTTCCTTTCTTGTTGCTTTCCTCAATTTCGCCTTCAAACTCCTTATCTGGGCCCTTGCACTCATATTTCGTGTCCTGTAATGATAAGCCATGTGTCTCAGTAAGGCAAGGTCCTGATCGGCCTTGTCCAGCAGCCTCTCCAAGTGCATGTTCACGCTCTCTAGATGGGCCTCCCAATCCTCATTGATTTCTTGCTCCAATGATGTGAGCTCAACTCTTCTCCTTTGAGCAGCTTGGCGATGTTCACGAATGTTTTGCAGCTCCATAATCGCTTGCTGATCCTCAAGATACTTGTTTCTCTACTCCAGGTACTTCATTTTCCACTTGGCCCTCTCCAAGTCAAGGGATAAGGACTCAATCACTGATTTCTGCTCCTGGATGATCTCTGTAAGCTCTGCATTTGTTGGTTCTGTATCTGTCTCATCATCATGGAGGAGAACGAGTTCGGTCTCTCGTTCACCTGATGGCCCTTCCTCATACACTGGCTCCTTACCTCTTCCCTGCTCATGTGATGCCGATGTCGGAAGCGAGGCCCCTTCCACCCTGGGTGGAGATAACACTCGCTTTGCTGCTGCAAATAAGGGTCTACTACCTCTCTGATAGGTGATGTATATTGGCATAGTAGCAGTCTCATGTCGCTCATACTGATGATATGGGCCACCTATCTCATGCTTTGCCTCTGATACTACCTGTGGAGTGCTGAAGAAGTCACAGGAGATGAAGTCCTCCCAAGCAATACCCTGCAATCACAATTGATGATCTACCAAAATCCGGATAAGAGAAAAGTGATAAACAATGTTAAACTGCTATTGAGGGGTCTTGTGCTGCATGAAATTTTTCATCCTCTCTATGTTCTCGCAGATGAAAAATGGGAGGTTCATCATTCACACCCTGGTAAAGTGCATGAGAAACCTGATGTGATAGGCATAAAGGCGAGAAAATCTCCCCTCACAACTGAAGTATTTCATTATCATTTTCATGAGCGAAGCATACTCATCTCTCAAAAATCTGAACGGGAAAACTCTTGTGAGCTGACTCAAACAACTGGCCTTAATGTAAGGCTCATAATGATGCCTCTCCACCTTCTTCTTCTTATGCCACTATTCTCCAACATTTAGTATGTCTGTTGCCACTGATATGTCTTCGGGTGTGAATGTGAAAGTGACCCTAGCCAAGATAGACTCACCTCCATGTAGGTGAAGTGCAAAAAGACGGGCCAACTCATGATGAACTCTGACATTTTCCACCCTTTGACAAAATTCAAGACATGCTAAATGCTGGAAACATGACATAGCAAGAGGGCATGCCTGCAACTCGGTGAGGGTGTTTGGCTCATCTCTAACATTTTTGCCACTCCGGTGATGTCTCCTGGGGGCCTGTTCTCCTGAAGTTGTATTACTGTGGGTCTCCTCCTCATATTCTGATGAAAACTCGGATGCCATGACTACTGTTTCGTAAACTGAATTTAGGCTGCCCTTTGATTAAAGTGAAGCTGGAGGTTTCTTTGACAATTTGCCTCCAAGGGGACAATTAAAAAGGGACTTTTAGGAGGGGGATAATATAATGGGAATAGGGGTTTATAGGAGAATTTTGTTTAGGGATATACAGGTGGTTTTGGGATATTTTTATAGGGTAGGCTTTTTGTTTTTGGCAAGGTAAGGTTTTAGGGTTTGTAAGGTAGGTTTTGGGATTTATTTAGCAATAGGAAGAGGGGAAAGGGAGTATGATTTTTGTAGTGTTAGGGTAGTGATTATGGCGACAATGGCATAGGGGAATAAGGAACAAGGGTAGGGTAGGAAGAATAACCTTGGCAGCAATATCACTGTAGCACAAACCCTAGCATAATGGTTTTCTTTGGTGTCTTCTTTGTGTTTGCTTTATGAATTTTTTTTGCATTTTATTATAGGCATAAAATGATCATATTACCCATAAAAATTGGTGCACAATTGAATTTAGGTAGCCTACCTTGCAAATAGAAGAGCTCCACAAAAAATTTGAGTGGATTTAGTAAGTTCTGGGCGCTTTATCCTTGTGCGCCGTGTGCTCTAAGTGCACTGTTCCAGTGGTAATTTTGAACTATGGGTGGGCTCTGTGTGCGTCGTGCCCGGTGAGTGTGCCACACTCCTGTCTGTGTACGCCGCGCACCTTCAAACTGCCTCCAACTCCCTCAAAGGCTCACGATGCACACTCACACCCTTTGCAACGTTTCTCCAAGGCTTGGATTAGCACAATGCCTTTGATTTTGATGAAAACTTGTATATATAGCCTTGGAGGTCATGTTTTAAATTTATTTTTTTAAAAACCCACTTTTCTAATGTCCTGTTCAACACTTTTTCACTTATTTTAATATAACCCTGATTTTCACTTTTCCTCTGAAATTTTGGCTCAAACGATGAAATTTTTGACACTTTTTGCAGGGATTGCATGACAGAGCATCTGGTCACGGGAAACATGACTGCACCTGAAGAAATCCACTGTCGAATCTTTTTGAAAATTTTGTCACAAATGACACTATTTGACTTTTCTTCAAAACAGAGTTTTGAAGAATAGTCGAAGTCTGTCAATATGATGGTGAAACTCTGCGGATCATTACTTTGCAAGAGCATCCCTCTAGCCTGCATGGCTTTATTGGACATATTAAAGACCAAATTGATCAATCCCCAGACGTAATGACCAAAAATGAATTTTGTCTTTTAAAGGACCAGACCTTGACTGTTATGGACTTTTTGATTATTTGACACAAAGAGATAAGCCAGTAGGAGCCAAACATGAGGCGAAATGACTAGCATGACTTTCTTCGTCAGATCATGGCATGACCCTAGTAGAATGCAGCTGAGTGAATGGAGCGGGACACCTAAAAATGAAATGCATAAAGAGTTTTGATCTCTGATGGAGGACTGACCAGATCGACTCTAACACACAGTTTTTGAGCTGAGATGACTGATAGGCAGTGAAAGGCCTACTCATGAGCATTGCACAATTTCCGAGATGAACAGTCGGTCAAATGTCCGGAAGACTGACTCGAAAAACTATGCAATTTTCTAAAGGAGACAAAGATAGGCACTTGGTGTTTGTCTGGCTTATCTGAACAATTTCCTCATTGATTTGAACGGGTGAGATCAATGGCCTTTGCACAAATTTTGAGGGGAGTCAATCCCGAGGTGACTGTTAGGTTTGACTATCTGGGTGGCTAGCATGACAGTTGATTGAATTGCTTGTAGGCAACACAACTTGAAAGGACTAGCTTGGTGCCTCTGCGTTGTTCTAGTTGACAGTTGATCGAGTCGAAAGTAGGGTGATGGTCCAACTGTCAGGGAGGAGTTTGGTCATCAGAACATCAGCAAAAATGACTAAGTGTGTGAATAGTCAAAATATGCATAGATGATCATATGAACACACACTCGCATGACTTGACAATAAAATGACTAAACTATCCAGATACACATGTTCAACATGACTGGCCGACGGTGCAAGCGACAAGCATGGAAATCATTCATGATTGAGACGAAACTTGCACGATAGTGAACGTGACTCTGTGTGTGAGTGCGACAAATGCTTTCATGGTGTATACAACATACATATACAAAGCAAAGACTTTGAGCATAACTAGAACATGGTCGTAAGCATGACTTGGACATTAACATGTAGAGACTTAGATGCAATGAAAAATCAAGGTGAATGTAAAGACTCACACAAGCTCACAGAGTGAACCTGGGTGTGTGTAGTCATCAAGCTAACTCTTCAAGGGAGGCTCCGAAATCGGTGCATGCCAAAATTTTGGAGGGTGGTTGTACCTACTACAACAAGGCCTTAATTTATGTTTAATTTAGAGGCATGTGATTTTATTTATGTCTAATTTAGAGGCACTTAAGTGCGCAGTAGGATGTCTCATTGAATCTTGATCTTATCTAGCTCAAACAAACTAATGTTCATGCAAGTTTCTTCATGTCATCCAGAATGTTGTATTCTAGAGGAGGTAGACTCATCTAGGTGTTTAGGGTAAGATTGATCTTCGTGTTGTTTGACAGAGCATTCTATAGTTGCTTCTCATGGACATACTCTTGTCCACCACTATCTTCCTGGACTTATTTTGTGTTCTCTGCTTTGGGGTGGTTGGTGGATTAGCCTTCCTCATCAGTAGTCTCATCTTTTCTTACACTTCCCCAACTGTAAGGGGAGCCCCTTTACTCTGAAGATTTTAACGGTCAATTTTATTTTGGGGCTGCTTCTCTGTGTTCACCTTCAGTGCTGCTTGCGAGCACTGATACATGTTCACCACATGCACAAAACTTGATGCTTGATCAGGGGCAACATCTTCATCATTATCTGTGTCTTCGATTTTTTCCTCCATATTGTTTTTCTGCATCAAATGTATGACTGCATACAGATCCTATGACTTGCTTCCTATTTGAACAAGAATTCTCTCGGTAATGTTCTTCGTGGAATGAACATAATTTAGAATTTGTGCATCGATTGGGCTGGAACACAAAGCTTCACTCATTTTTTGCAGGATACTGGTTGCTGCCTGATGACTTGCTTGCATGTTTCTGTCTGGGTGGATGGTTTCTCGTAGACATGTCCATTTTCCGTTGTTTAAGCTCAGACACTTCTATTGTCAAGTTCTTGATGAGGAAAGTGAGGGTTTTAATATCATTTGTTTCCTTGTCTCTACCTTTGCTCACCATCACCTAGGACTTATTGCTCGTGCCTTTGGAGTCCTTTTCTGGTTCATCATCCTTGATGACTCCAATTGCATAGAGGTCTTTCTCAACAACAATAACCTCTTCGCAGTTTTCCAATAGTGTTGGTTTCATATTTCGCTTGACAAACTACGCAATGCTGGTCAGCAGTGCGGACATGTAGTAATCAACGGTGATGGAGTCATGAGGTTTGGTGTATGCTGCAAACTTTTTCAATATGCGTGTAAACCTCTGATTGAAGTCTTTTACCTTTTCTTTCCCCTCCATCTTCAGGCTTCCCAATTCTTTGAGTAACATGGCAGGGGTCTTGTCATGAGTAAAATTTTCAAGAAACATACGTTTGAACACACCTTAGTTATGTATGGAGTTGGTTGGAAGGTTATGATACCATGCAACTATGAGAACATCCAAGTTACATGGAAACGATCTCCATGCTATGCTGTTGTACCATACCTTGAGGGTCTGCAGCTGCATGTAGAATTTGTCCAATTGGTCTTTTACCTTCACCATGCTATCAACGTTGAGCTAGATGTTCATTCTCTCCACCCACTTTAGCATCTTGTACAAAGCACCCAAGAGAGCCAATGGTCCATGAGTCATCCATTCTAGATGTTCATCAACCATCTCTTTTTCTTCTTTGTCCTCCTCCTCTTCTTTAGAATTTGATGGTTTTGGCTTTGAGTCTATTGGTTCGTCTCCATCTCTGCCTCATCCATCGCCTTCCCCTATGCCTCCTATACTAGAGTTTGAGCCCAAGATCACAAGGGTGTCTTGTTCCCCCTAGGAGGTGAGAATTAACCAACTGTAGAGTCACGCGTAGGTGAGAGGGATTGCGAGTTACTCCCTTGATCAGATGGTTAATGAGTGAGTGTGAGACGATGTTCAACCATAAACAACTAGCAGCCCTCCTTCTAGCGCCAGAAATGTTGACAGTGCTAAACCCGCCAACATTCAAGGAATCACCCCAATATGAAGTCCCAACTAGATGTCACAGCATTTGGTGTGGATGTCGCATCCGGTATGATATCCCAGTTTCCATTACCTTAAATATTTTCCTCAGCTCTTGCTTATTAGCATTGGAGAGTGGCTGCTTTGTCTTCAAGTAGTGAGGTTCACATGTCTGGTGATTGCTAGTGTTACTTGTGTCAATGGTTCTTTCACCATAGAGGGAGAGGGTGAGAGTGAGTCCCAAGTTAGAAGGGAGGAAGCCCAAAATTTATTAGGAACACACAACACAATAGGACATGCACATCTTCCGGAGGAGTTGTCCACACTGATGTGGAAATCACAACATACAAGGAAAGATAACAAGGAAGGATTTTGCGCAAGTTCAATAGTCGTTATAGCAAGTTTACATGAAAGGTTTGTCCGATGTCTGGGGAGCTAACCAACACGGGCAAGACAATGTTAACATCTTATACAACCCATTTTCATTAATATATATGTATTACAACAATTGAATGAGCTCAAGTGTTAAACACAGGTTAAAGCAACATGTATTACAAGTGTTCAAGATTAGTCTTACAAAAATTACATCACGTGTGTGAAAACATGATGGCATGTTAGAAGGCTTCTGAATTAATTGAAAGTTCCAAGACACGTCATTACACCATACATCACTAACCTTGTGGGCAGGGTGTTGGAGCGACTACTTACTCCTCAAAGAAAAGATTACAAACTCTCAAGGTTATGTGGGAGGAGCCGAGGTGAAAATTCCTTTACATGTATAAATGAGGGGGTATTTATAGTCGAGGGTGAAACTGACCCTTGTGGCTATTTGACTTCCCTCATGACTGTTTGACTTCCATGACCTTTCAACTTTAGATGACTCTTCATATGACAAGTGGGTCTCTTGGACTTCCACGTTACATCACATTGATTAACAGTATGGACCACATTAGAGATGTGGATGACATGACTCATGAAAAGACTCGACATGAAAGTGATGGTACACTCGTGCTACTGTTGGTGTGCATGTTGAGCTACAGTGTTACCGGGTGATGGATGTGCTCATGGTGTGTCACAACTTCACCTCCGCATGGAAAGATGCTTCGAGTCTTTGATGGTCATTGGGGTTCTATTTATGTTTCATTCACATGTTTCACCTTGCTTGTAGGTTGGTATGCTTGACAGGGTCATCCGTTCGTGAAAAGTGAATTCTCGTCTGTCCTTTTGTCCGCGAACACATTTTTCATGATCTCTCATTCGCGAGCACATCTCTTTACATT
Organism: Pinus tabuliformis; assembly: GCA_031772625.1. Lineage (NCBI taxonomy): Eukaryota > Viridiplantae > Streptophyta > Pinopsida > Pinales > Pinaceae > Pinus > Pinus tabuliformis. The sequence continues at coordinate 40,824,068 of CM062816.1, read as the reverse complement.
CATCATTTGTTCATGTGTTTGCAAACAAGTCCTCTTGCATGTACTCCCCTTGTTCATCCCTTCCATAATCACACCATGTTTTCTTGTCTACATGTATCTGCAATCTCTCATGACGAGATGACATCAAATCCATAAACCTCCTAGTCTACCATGATGCATGATCGTTTAGGATGCAGGTGACTCAGAGAGAATACATGGTTACGAAACTACACAAGGCAAGCTTCACGTTGGGATGGAGGCTCAGGGCACTACTGGTGAAAACTATGTAGAAGTCACAGGGAGATGGTGAAGGGACATACAGATTGACAATGATTTTCCATGGGGTCTGGCTCGACTAGCGGAGAAATCTACACAATTTCTAGGAGGAGGAGTTTGGGCTACAGGAAGGCTGGGTAGATAGGATTTGCACAATTTTTGGAAGGAGCAGGCAGCGAGAGCTTTGTAGATGAAACTGTGCAATTCCTAGAGGGAACTTGTAGCTCATGCTAGTACCTTGTCATCAAAAAGTACACAAATACTGGAGGGAATCGACAATCGGCTGATCGAAGCTTGGCAGCAAAAACTGCACAATTACTGGAGGGAACTCGCAGCTCGCTACTAGGAGCTGATGGTGGGAAAAAATGCACTGATGTTGGGAGGCTAGCCTGTTGATCACCTCTGTGCAGTTTCTGAGCTGAGCATGCTCCTCGGCAGTAGAGGGCTTGCTCATGAAATGTATGTAGTTTTTCAAGTGAGTAGCTGACCGATTAACCAGTGGGCTCACTGGAAAAACTGCACAATTTTTTGAGGGAGAGCAGGAATGGTTTGCAACCTCTGCACTTTTTTTGAGGGGAGTCAGTCCCAAGGTGACTTCTAGGTCAAACACTCTAGTTGACCAGTAGGAAGGTTGATTGATCAACTTGCAGGCAACACGTTTGAAATGAGTTTCTTGGTGCTTCTACCCTATTCTGGGTGAAAATTGATTGAGTCAATGGCAGGGTAAAGGTCTGATGGTCAGAGAGTGATCTGGTCATGAGAACTTCAACAAAATGACTAAGTATGTGAGCGAGTGAAAAGGTGCATATGTAAACTTGCAAACACACACTTACACACTTACATGAGTCGATGACGAGACGACTCAAACCATACAGACACACATGTTCAACATGACTGACCAACAATGTGAATGCCAAGCACGACTCTTGTGATTGGTTGTTGGACAATCGTGATGACACGTGTGTGACAATGTATATGACTCTTTGTGTGAGCGCGACAAATGTTTACATAGAGAACGAAACATGTACACAAGAAGCGAAGACCTTGTGTATGGCGAGAACATGGTCACAAGCATGACAATGACATCAACATGCAAAAATTTTCTGTTGAACGATTAAGCAAGGTGGGAGCGAAGACTCACACAAGCTCACAGAATGATATCAAGTGCGTGTAGACATTAAGTAAAACTCTCAAAGGCTCCGAAATTGGATTCGAACCAAAATTTTGGAGGGTGTTGCAGCTGCAGGTGTAAACATGGCCTATCAAACCCTAATTCAGTTGCTACATGCCCTAGACATGCCACTTCATTGAGTGCTTTCATCCATAAAAGTTTCCTAGTTGGAAACCGTGTTGAAATGCCTCCTTGGGACACCAATTCACCCTTGGTCATGGGAAACTGCTATGCATACCAGGTAGGCCCACTAAGACCTATTTTGCATAGCACTTAGGCCCACTTAAGCCTATGCTGGGCAAGGATGAGCAAAATTGGCATAGGATTCTCGGAATATTCCTCGATTCTAGAGCATTCTAGAAGGAACCTAGATCCCATCCTATCAAGATGAGCTTGACTTAGGATAGACTTAGATAATCTAATCCTCTATCCTCTCATCCCTTTGAACATGGAAACAAATAATCTAATTATGGAAAACCATTCAATGTCGTATTAATGACAAAAAATTGGCCTCCCATCATAGAGCCAAGGGGGGCTCGAGCTTGGATATTATAGAGAAATATTGTTGGTTTAGTGACTTGAAATCATTATCAAGTAATGTTATGCTGCTGGATTGATGTTGCTATTGGTGTGATGAGGGCTTGGACTAAGCTGGACGAGTGACATGAGATCGAACCACATTGGGTGTAACTTCTCCTTCTATCAATCAATGAAGTTGTTTGTTCTGTTTCCAATACTTTTGTCTATATCTATATGAATGCATGTTCAAATGTTGTCGATTCCATCTATTTACAATAAATATATCATATTCTTTGATTGTTGTCGTCTTCTATTTATGTTGGCAGGTACCAATTGGGCGAATTCAGTTTGAGCAGGAGCGATGGGAGCAACACAAAGGAGATCAAAGGAAGAGAAGGATCACAAGTAGGTTCTTTTATCTTATCTATTTATTGTAGGAAAAGGTTAAACATATTTACTTCAGTTGTTCTAAGTGTAACTATCCACTTAGGTATGATATACTTATCCATATGTATAAATTCCGTATAACAAATTGGCAACCACAATAGGGAACGACCATCATTCCTAGTAGTTATCCCTTGTCTTAGCAGTACCAATAGACTTTTCTTGAGTTCATTTACCCATACTTAGTCATTTTGAAGATTTTTTGGTCAAAATGTGTCCTTATTTGTGTGCTGATAGTGCTCTCTGGCATCAACATACTGTTTTTCTTGACATAGTGCTCTGCAAAGTAGCCTTAGCCTAGATATAGTGCTCTGCAACACACTGCCTCCCACTCAAGGTTGCGTTAGTCCCTGTCAAGCCAAAAACCCATCTTTTTGATTGATTTTTTCCAAACTGTTTCACATATTGTTTACTGAATGATCAATGTTTCTCTATATCTAAAATCCAAATTAGCATCTCTCTTCCATGCCCACTTTTGCTTTGTTTGTTCAATGTTTTTTTATGTTTTCTTTTATCTTATCTATTTATTGTAGGAAAATGTTAAACATCTTTACTTCAATTGTTCTAAGTGTAACTACACACTTAGGGAAGATATACTTATCCATAGGTATACATTCCGTATAACAAATTGGTGACCACACTAGGGAACAACCCTCATTCTTAGTAGTTATCCCTTGTCTTAGCAGTACCAACAGACTTTGCTTGGGTTCATTTACCCATACTTAGTCATTTTGAAGATTTTTTGGTTAAAATGTGTCCTTATTTGTGTGCTGGTAGTGCTCTCTCGCATCAACACACTATTTTTCTTGACACAGTGCTTTGCAGAGCAACCTTAGCCTCGAGACAGTGCTCTGCAACACACTGTCTCCCACTGAGGCCTGCCCTGGTCCCTGTGAAGCCAAATACCCATCTTTTTGCTTGATTTTTTCCAAACTATTTCCCATCTTGTTTATTGAATGATCAATGTTTCTCTGTCTCTGAAGTCCAAATTAGCATCTCTCTTCCATGCCCACTTTGGCTTTGTTTGTTCAATGTTTCTTTATGTTTTCTTTATCATTGTTGAATCAATCCCAAAGTTAGCTTACATTGATTAGTATTTACTTTTCTAAAAAATAATTGTCATGAAGTCTTCGTTTCTTTGAAAAGTAAATTGTCGTAAAGTCTTCGTTTCTTGTGAAAAAAATTGATTGATTGTTTGTGCATTTAGTTTCTTTGTGTTCGTCTAATCATTAAAGGAATGAAAATAAAAACACGCATAATGCATTTAGAAGTTTGTGTGTGTTTGTAGGAATGGTATAGGGAAATTTGCATTAGATGTGCTCTGTGCCCTTTGTTTAGAGATTATGATTGCTCTATCCCTTTTAGTTACAGTTTTCATTGTTTAAATCAAATGAAAAGAATGTTTCTCATTTTAGTTGCATTCTATGAGTTTTAGAAACATCACGCGGTGAACCTGAAAGACAAACTTTTAAACAAAATCAACTAAAATTTATCTCAATTAACCTGATGGAGCCTTGTAGCTTAACACATAACATTTAGAGGTCTAGGCTAGAGACGTGTTCCGACGTCATTAAACATAGCACCTCTCGCTAACGGTCTGTGATACATTCTGAGTGTGATACCTCATTCCACGTACGTAAGTATATCATAACTCGTCCACGTACTTTTGGGTATATCAATGGTGTTATAGTACGAAAAGTATAAGGGAATGCTCTCATTGTGAGGTTTCACATTAGACAACGCTAACACAGATTGGGTCTCCACGTACTTTCGAGTATATTTGGGAGGGCTATATTAGTTTGATATCCATCCATAGGTAACCAAGTCGGCCACCTTGTATATAGTAACACACTGAAAATAGCATTCAGGGAGATTCCATGGACATATTTTAAGTCCTTAGTTTACTGAGGTAGTATATTGCAGTTCATAGTTACTTGGTAATCCCTTTGCCTATATTATCACTCTTTTGTTTTATTTTGTTATTTTGATTAAAATAAAATTAATTGACCACGAATAACATCCTCCACATCACTCCTTAGTTGATCTTAGCTTGAGACATATGACAACAACTCCGAAGTCCATCGATCAAGGAATTCCTTTTGATGGGAATCGTAGTCCTTTTTATCGTTTTGGAAATATTAATGCTCCTTATATGGCAACATTGTCCCTTCTGTGACTTACCATCGGCTTGCCAGTATGGTTGTTCTCTTCCTCCTTGGTCCCGCAACTAAAAATTCCTACAACTAGACAAAATCAACCTCGAGTCGATCCTAAATTTGACTCTTTACCTTCTTCATCGGTTGTTTATTCCTCCCCTCATTCCTCTTCGCCTCGTGAATGTATTGACACAAGTAATGAGGTGAATAAGAAGAAGAAGAAGAAGAAGAAGAAGAAGAAAATTTAGCACGGGGACAGCCAAGAAACCATTTCTTCGAATGAAACTTCTGATAAGAAGTCGTCCAATAAGCCCCACAAACTTTGATATCCTTGCAAACTTTGTACAGGAGACCATCTTCTTCGAAATTGTTCTCGTATTCCTCAGATCTTAGAAGAATGGACATCATTGTGTGCCATCGACTTCTGGAGATCATGCTAGTGACAAACCATCAACTAGTGGTAGTAAATTTCATGGAAGGAAGGGTAAAGTTAAGTTTCCCTATAGGTTATGCAAAGGGAATCACCCCATTCACCTTCCTATCTGGATGAAGCCCAAAAAGTGTTGGATAACCATCGTGCTTCTCTGCAGTGACTTCCATCTCGTTACAAGAGCCTCTCCCTTAATCCTTCACTAGTTGATGAAGTGACTGACCCAAATCAACCTTTGATCAAACCCACTCTCTCTGAATGTGAATCGCATGAGTCTATACCTCACTAATCGTAGGTCGAGGAAACAATTGACCCATTTTCACCTTCAGTAAATCATACCTTTCCCACAGAGTGTGGGTATGATACCACTCGGGTTCTTTCTTTTCTTCATATTCCAATGAGCTTGGAGGAAACCGTCCTGTTCCATCAAGACATGAGGAAAATCGTCCCGTTCTCGCAACTCAAGGGGTTAATTCTCCTGTTCTTATGGTACACCTTGCAAGTGGTGTGGTCACTTCCTTTGATTGGAATCAACTCACAGGATGAAATCTTCCTTCTTATGTGCCTTTTGAGATCATAGTAAATGTTTATAATATGATTGTATCTGGCACTATTATAGATGAAGGTGCATTTGCGAGTATCATTTCCTCCACTGCTTGGCAAGCACTGGATTCGCCGCCACTCGTGCTTGTTACCTAAAATATGTTGGCTTTTATCACAGGAACCACTCAACCATTAGGGATCCTTAGTTGCCTATTACTTTGGGAGGAAATTTTTTTTATCTCAATGTGATGGTAGTCCCAGGCCCTTTAGATTACAATTTACTTCTTGGGCGCGACTATGTTTATGACATAGGAGCTATTATTTCAACACTCTTTCGAGTGATTTGTTTCCCGCATGAAGGAAGAATTGTCACCATTGACCAACTTTCATTTCATGGTCCAAATATGTCTTCCACTCAACCATCTTCCCTAAATGGTCCCTTTGTCCCAATGGTATCTTCCCTGCCATGGGTCAATTCTGGGGCAACCCATTCGAGGCCTACATAAATTGACGATCAATTTTGTGATATTGTGCATTATGTATTGGGGCATTGGAACGATATCTCTATAATGGATTCCTTACTACGTATCCCTTCGAGAGAATTGTTCTCCCATCTGATGAGAACCTCTTAGAAGTCATGACCTCTTATGGGTCATGATCAAGGAATCATGAGCATAGTTCCCTATCTTGTGTCAAGCTCGTTAGAAAATGAAACAAGGAATATGAGGATAGTTCCTCATCTTATGTCAACCTTGTTAAAAAATCAAACAAAGGGTATGAGGATAGTTCCTCATCTTGTTTCAACCTCATTAAAAAATGAAACAAAGGAATATGAGCATAGTTCCTTGTCTTGTGTCAAGCTCGTTAAAAAATGAAACAAGGAATATGAGGATAGTTCTTTTACTGTGTCAACCTCATTAAAAAATTTTGTATCATTTGTTAACGTTGTCTTTCTTGTGTGGACTATTCCATCATACATTGGACATATTCATTCTTGTAAACTTGTTATAACGACCATCGCACTTGCGTGGACTACTCTGCTCGGTGTTGTACGTGTTGTCCATTTAATTTGTATTTGTGACTCTCGCATCCATATGGACTACTATGCGAGAAGCTACTGAGATCCTGTTGTGTTGTGTGTGTCTCATAGAGTTCTAAAATTCTCCCAATATTACCCTTTGATCTTATCCCTATGAGATTCCTCCTTAAGATGAGGACCTTCGTCTCTCTTTGGTGAGATCATAACTCCTTCTACTTGCCTATATATTCATCCTCTTCCATTCTCGAATGTTTGGTCTTTGATTATTTTCACCCTTATGTTTAGATAGTGCCTACATACTATTCACTTCGGCTTAGAGAAGGAGTGCTTGAGGAGCTTGAGCTTGGACTTGGAAATTCACTCAAGGAGGAATTACTAACACTAAGGCCTAGGTTGTATGTTTGCCTCCTTGATCTGTTAAGTGGAGTACATTCAATTATGCTTGTTGCACTTGTATGCTTTGTTGTGTCTTCGGCTTCTTGTACAAGCATTCAAATGGTGTGAGGAGTAAGGACTGAGCTTGAGGAGCAAGAGATCAAGATCTTCAATAAAGCAGTGCATTATAGCATTAGAACGAGATAAGTCTCCTTCTTTTTCTCTCAGTTCGATTCTAATTTAGGAAACTATCTTATAGATTGTCTCGTTTGTTTCTAGACCCACTCATTGGGATAGAGGGATCATCTCTATCCATAGAGAGGATTTTCCTAGACAACGAAATGGTGACTCCATTGGGGAAGCTATTTGAGCTATCTAATTCTCTAATGACTTTGACCAACCATGGATTTCTTAACTTGTGTGCATTAGGGTAGGTTTTTTTTCTTGAGAGTGTTGAGTATGGTATGATTTTTCAAACTTTTTACTTTTACTTTTAGTTATTTTCCCAGCCTAGCGCATTTTCTCATCTTACAAAAGCTCCGCTAGCATTGTTTTTGAATTAACAATTTCACTACTCTCCCTTTCATCGTTGCTTTTCCTTTAACAAGTGGGTTGATCCCATAGACTCTAAAGAATTAGGGTTTCTTCTAATTTTTAGTGGATTTCAACCTCTCTGATTTTTTCCAGTGTGATTGATGTCCTTTAGTGGTTGTTATTGTCTCCTCCCTTCTTCTAGTGATGTGTGATTGAGCTTGATTGCCTTCTAGGGTTTCTAGGAATTTCTACCATACTAAATTTTCAACCTTTATGCTTATTTTAAATATTTACATAAATGCTAGCTCAATTAATATTTATCCATTAAATTTAGTTAAAATTCTTATGCAATTGCTTTTATTATTTTTAAAATCTATATTTATATATGAAAAATGTAAATTAATATTAGAATAAACTTATTTTGTGGGAAAGGGTTTACACTTGAAAATAATTAATATTTTTATTATACTAATACTATACTTATTTAATTATGTTTTTTAGTATTTAAAACAAAACATAATTTATTTGTCCCTAACAACATGCTTGCCTAATCAACCACTCCACACTTGCCATTGTGTTTGTAGGTCAGCCCAACCCATGATAGAAGTTAAAGTATTTAATGAAGTTTAATAAATAGATATGGGCAAACATTCATTTTGCCCACACTCCCCACCATACTCTGCAACACCTACAAGTTCAAAAAATCATTTACTATGCTGTTATTATTGTAAATACTTGTGTTGTTGGGGTTGCCTTGTAAACTTGTGATTTTGTGGTTGAAAACATATAATATTATTTTCAATTACATTTAAGTGGTTGCAACCGATATTTTTTTAAAATAAGATTTTGTAGCCACATATTTATATGAACAAATTTTTTTTCATATTCTTATTTAAGGAGGTTGTAAAGGCAATTTTTATCTAGTAGTTTCAAACTTCATCTGATTTAAAAGGGATTAGTTATAACTCCTTTAAAAGATAATTGTGTTTTTATACCAACATAGATCCCTCTCACAAGGTAGATATTTACCATGAATAACATATATCCTTTATATAATATATGTAATAGTAAATATATAGTCTCTCCCCTTCTCTCTAAATAGATATACATTGAATACATATTATTTTGATTTTTTAATGGCTTGTGGGACTCAATTGAATCAATGCCTATGGGCTTGAAAATTTGCTTCCTGCTAGACTCATACAAGTATGAATCTTCCATCTTTATTTCATTTTTCATGAGCTCAACCATTTTCTATCTATATTAGAGTAATGTATAGTGATGCTTTAATTACTTATTTTAAATGGAAATTTTCTTTGAATTAACTTTTCTTTATTGTGTTTCATTCATTAACTAGTGACTACAACTCCATGTATACTGATGCTTTAATTACTTATTTTAAATGGAAATTTTCTTCGAATTGACTTTTCTTTATTGCGTTTCATTCATTAACTAGTGACTACAACTCCTATCCCTTATTTATTACATTGACATTTGGTACTAAATAAACTATTTATTATAGAATCATGAGGGATTGGTCTATTTTTATTACTCATGAACCTATTTACTAATGTATGCTCTAGAAAAATTTGGTTCCTAGAGGCCACAACCTAAGCCATTTTTGGGACCAATTCAACAAATTTATGGATATTTACAACTAGTGAAGAAGTTGTTGACATGGAAACATAGACAACTTAAAGGGCTATTTAATTGTTTTGATAAATTGCTACTTGTAGTGTGAGATAACTTGTTTTGTGTTTATGAATCTCATTATCATTTTTATATGAAGAGAAGGAATGTGAATTATCACTAGAAAATCAACAACAACTTGTAATTTCACCACATGTTGCAATTGGAATGATGGAGCATAGGAAAGAGTAGCATAGAAGATGGAAGTGAGATTTTTATGCAAATTTATTTATTTATGGGTGTTTCTATGAGAAAAAACTTAATTTTGCAGAATTGAGTTATATCATGGATTATAAATGGGTTCATTACTAAAATTACCCTATAGAATTAATAGACTATTTTCTTGAATGTTTCATTATGTCAATATACAAGATTTATTATAAATATGAATAGATAATCTCAATATAGATTTTGTGGCAATTTTTAATGATTGAATACTAAAATTTCTATTGACTCTAGTATTGAAATTGAATAGATAATATAAATATAGATTTTGTTGCAAGTTTTAATGATTGAATACTAAAATTTCTATTGACTGTAGTATTGAAATTGAAACTCATAGTGAGCTTTCATCTAAGTTTGAACTATCTCAATTATAGCACTTACAACATTTGCACTATTTACTTAAATATAGCCAACCAAATAGGCAAGTGATTTTGACCCAGATAAATCAAAGTGTGTAGAATACCATATAAGTTAAGAAAAGATGATGCAATTTGAAGTGTGATAAGGGTAAGATTTAATAAAATGCAATTGCCCTGTTTTAATGGAAAATTCTTTCAGTTGCAATGTTTTAATGGAAAATTCTTTTAGTTGCAATGTTTTAATGGAAAATTCATATGGATGTGAGTCAATTTTGATATTTTATTCACATCTACACTTTTGGTATTAAAGCTGAGATTTAGTATACTTAACTCTGATATGAGAAAGTGGTAAACACACTAGACATTATGAGAATATTTGATTAGTTGGTTCCCATCTCTTTTGAGATGGCAAAAGGAAATTACACTGACATAATGAAATTTACAAACCCAAGTGTTGTGAGCCCTAATGAAATATTGCAAATGTAAGTAGATAAAATTCACTTTTAAACAATAGAGAAAAGGCATAATTTCTCCTCCAAGTGGTAATGAATTGGATGAGATTATTACTAGATTATTCTAAATTTATTATACTATTTTTCATTTGATTTTAAGTTTTAGTTCACCAACGAAATTCTATAATTTGACTCTATTAGTGTGAATAAATGTAGGAACAATATTGTTAAGACAATTGACTTGGATAAATCACATGAGTTGTGATTCCCTTGTTTTGTCCAATTTGGTAAAAAAAATCATCTTGCAACTCATTGTAGGTCAACATTTTGTGATAAATAATCATCTTACCATGAAATTGGTTGTTTACATTACTTGTAGATCATGTCTAGCCACAACTCATTGAATTGTATGATTCTTACATGAAATTGGTTGCTTACATTACTCATAGATCATGGCTCCCCACAACTCATTCAATTCTATTTTCTTTTGGATATGATACATATTATTCTGATACATATTAACATGATGAAACCTTCAATAAAATGGTTTACTAATTCTACACATGGTAATTTTAGTAATGAATTCATCTTGTAATTATAATCCATGATATAACTCAATTCTCCAAAATTTAAATTCCAAAGTTTCCCATATGAACATGGATAAATAAATAAAATTGCATAATAATATTTACATCCATCTTTTATGCTACTATTTCATACACTCCTACCTTACCTTATTCCCATTGCAACATATGGTGCCATTGCTAGTTTTAAAATATTTCTACAAATATAAGTTATGATTCTTGTTGACTGTATGATAAATGATAAAATTGTGATAAGATTGTCATGCTTTGAGTTATGCTTGGGGTTTAGAAATCTACAATTACACGTGAACAAACCAAATGTGATCCTTTCTTATTAAACTATCCCAAAGTCTATGTAGAAAAGTTGGAGATTCTAATGTTCTTAAAATTATATGAGATCTACAGCAGGGTTGAAGTCACACAGTAACTACTTTTTATTTGTTTCATTGTTTTTTTTTAATGTAATTTTCTTCATATTTATGTTGGCTTATCAGCTGGCTTAAAGAGGCCATTTCTTATTCTACAAACCTTCATCCTTTGACAGATTCTACCTTATCTATTTATGTAATTATTCTTTAAAATTCTTGGCCAAAATTGTTGCAAAATGACTCAAAACACTTCTCCCTTATATGATCTCGGAAAACCAAGGTGTCTTCATTAAGGAAAGATATAAAACTGATAATATACTCTTAGTTCAAGGAAAAATTCAGTCAAGTATATCTAGAGAAGAATAAGGCTTCATTCTCAAGCTTGGCATGACCAATATAACCAATATCTTTGAGAGAGTAAGACACTCCTTCCTTTTTCTTTTCTTTTTAAAAATATGTATTTTCCAATGGATTTGTTGATCTAATCAAAACTTATCAGCAAGCCATGGATTGTGGCCTTAGTAAATGGAATACAAGGCCAATTCTTCTAAAGAAGAATGGGGATAAGGGACGGTGCCCCATATTGCATTTCCTATATGTCTTTATGGCAGAATCCCAATTTTTTGATGACACATTATTAATAGAAAGATCTTTAACGACAATGTCTAAAAGAATCAAGACCAACCTTTACCTCTTTCTTTCTTGAAGCATCGAGAAGATTACCCTCCAAAATCATTGAAAAAATGAAATTGTTCTTCATGGAATGGAATAATATAAATCTGCGAAGCATCGAGAAAATTACCCTCCAAAATCATTGAAAATGAAATTGTTCACCATGGAATGGAATAATATAAATCTGCGAACTATGTGATGATATATTAAATCTGATAGCAAGCCTATGAAACTTAGGATTTGAATTACATACAGATATATTAAATCTGATAGCAAGCCTATGAAACTTAGGATTTGAATTACATACAGTTCGTAACCAACAGAAAAATGAAACTGGTCATTGAATGGTACGAAGGAAAAATTATATTGCATAACATAACGGAAGGGTAAGAAAATGTTTTAAACTAGAGAATGAAATCCAATATTATATTGCATAACATAAGGGAAGGGTAAGAAAATGTTTTAAACTAGAGAATGAAATCCAATAACATAAGACGAAAAAAATCCAAACGACGACACCACTAAATTTAAACTAGCAAGGTAATCGTATCAGATAATTTTGCCATTCTTGATAGCATCCTGCACTTTCTGAGCCCACCACTTTAACGCATTACTGTAGTCCATTGATAGTCTTTCATATGAAATCCAATAACATAAGACGAAAAAAATCCAAACGACGACACCACTAAATTTAAACTAGCAAGGTAATCGTATCAGATAATTTTGCCATTCTTGATAGCATCCTACTCTTTCTGAGCCCACCACTTTAACGCATTACTGTAGTCCATTGATAGTCTTTCATATGCGTCTTTCCATAACTTGTACATTGACTTCTGAAGAGGGAGTGGAAGTGTATCTGCCACATTCATAATTCCTGTCTCCAATGCCGATAGTTTCTCATCCTTCATGGGTGATTTCTAACCAGGAGAACCATGGCATATAGCCAATTAGTTAGAAAAGAAACCCTAAATGATGCAGGCGTCATTATCTCCCCATTTCCCATCGCATTTAGAATCCGATCAAGTAAAATATCTACTTTATCATTCACGCCATCTCCACCGTATCTTATTGAAGCGGGAATCTCGCAAAAGATTTCAACAAACGTTTGATAGAGCTTGTCATCACAGCGCCTAATAACATCAAACAGCCACAATAGGGTAGACCAAGCTCTAAGAGCCGGTTCTTCCATGTTACTAAACTCATTCAGTCTAATACGTTCTACGTTAGCACGAAACTCTTGTAACAGTGCAGACCTGCAAGCATCAGGAAGGGCCTTATTTGAGGATTTATTGGCGGCCTCAAAATATCCTATAATATGTTTCTCAACTTCAGTGCGAGGTAGGCTGTTGCTTGATCCAGAAGAAATCGCGGACAAGATTTGTTGTAAAGTTTGTTTCACCATATCTAAAACCCTACAATCCAATTCTTCCAGATTCATACCAATTCTAGCAGCTAATTCTGGCAAAATGTTGTTTATCTGCAAAGAGGATAGCATGAGTCGAACTCTAACTTGTTGTTCCGGACTCCAACTAACAGCTTCCAAATATTTCATGCATTGATGTATGAGTCGAACTTTAACTTCTTGTTCCGGACTCCAGCTAACAGCTTCCAAATAGTCCATGCATTGATGTATGCCCTCATTAAATTGCATTTGAGAAGCAACTGTTAAAATATCCAGGGCTTCATCCACACCAGAGAAACAAAAGGCTTCATCTGCTTCACACCAATACATGAGTTCAAAACATTTGAGATAAGTCTCTTTACTAACAGAAGTTATCATCTTGATTCCACGAAGCTCCTCGTCTAAACACAGCCATGCTTCATAAAACTCGGATTTTTTCAAAACGTTGGAATGAAGGTATACAACATAGTCTCCATCTTCAGCAATCAACTGTAATTTGATATCACTTGTTTCTCGATCTCAACTGGAAGAATTGTTTCGCCATTTTTACTGTTGTGAAGAACCTCTTCCAAAATACCTCACCAAGGAACGCACTATCGTACTTAGATTTGGATAATAAAAGCAATAATCAGAGTCTCGCAGATTCTCCACACAACCAATCACTTGTTTTTTACTTTCGTGTGTGATGTGATGTATTTATAGACGAAGTAGGCCAATTTTTTTATACATGTCTATGGTTGCTTATGCAATGAGGTCGGCTGAGAAGAGCCTTCCGTGGAATATTAAATGGGATTTGTACGAAAAGTGGGAAGAACCAAAAGCACCATCCCATGAAAGTATTAGCAACCAACGAACATAGCTGCGAAATTAAGGGGTTTAAAATTTTTAGGGGCTAATATTTTGTACTATGTTTTAAATTTTTAATGGGAATATTTTGTATTATAGTACTTTTTACATATTTTTTCAAATAGCCATGTTATTTTAATGGAGAGGTTAAAAAAGGTAACATTCCATTTAAGGTGAATATGTTTTATTTAAGTAAATAGTATGACCAAATACCATATTTATAAAAAACTTATGTTAAATTAATAAAAATATAAATAAATGAGAGGTATGGTAAATAAATGAAACATTTTTTATATTAATCCATAAGTCACATTATATACAGGGTGTAAACAAATAAAAATATAAATAAAGTGGAGATATGGTAAATAAATAAAACTTCTTTTTATAATTACTCACAAGGTATGGTAAATAAATAAAAATATAAATAAAAATAAAACCTCTTTTTATATTTAGTCCATAACCCTCATTCTATGAATCGTAGGTGCCAAATACCATATTTGTAAAAGAAGTATGGTAAATTAATAAAGATATAAATAAACTATAGGTATGGTAAACAAATAAAACATCTTTTCACCTTGTGTTTACGGACACTCAAAAAATGAATTATATTTAGGTGTAACCTATGGGCAAAATATGGGCCAAATAATATGGTTAGATTATTATTAATACCATGCAAAAACACATTATTAACCTTAATATTAGTATTAATAAAAATAAAAATGTCACATGGTATTGATCCATGGTATTCACGTGGAATGTAGCCTATTTAAATGGGGGATTTAAATGAGCAAAGATCATCTTTACTATAGATCTACTAAGCCTGGAGAGGGATCAAATATAGTGATATGCAAATTAGCATAGAGTGAAAAAATATTTGATTCCTCTAGGGGTTTGGTGGATTAAGAATAAAAATGGATGTTGTAATTTAATGTATGTTAAACATTTTAAATTGGTTAAAAAAAAATTAATTTTATTAATTTTTATAAATTACTAATAGTAATTTTTAAGCTCTAGGTTTATGATAACCCATGGTATTGAGCCATGGAAATATGATACTTCAAGATCTTGTTGATCTCGTTTCACTTCCTCAACTGCACTTGCATATTTGATGCAGGTCTACCTTGCAAACCCAGAATCTTTACTCTTCTCACGCATATAAAAATGCATCTCCAAACCTTTGCCCAGATAAGACCCCTTCTGGCAATCTGTACACACCTCAATTGCGGAAGCTCCTCAATTAAAAGTCATAAACCCAACAACCTTGACCAGCATATATAAATATTAGTAGCTGATGCTGTCCCCTGCGTCCTTCAGTAAACTGAGCTTATATATATAAAAATATGGTTTAAACCACCAATTACTTGCATATTGGTTTCAATTCCTTGTTGAACTGAGCATTATATATATAAATATGGTTTAAACCACCAATTACTTGCATATTGGTTTCAATTCCTTGTTGAACTGATCACCATCAGTCTGAATAGCCCTTGTAGTAATCCAAATTCTACTTCAGATCATAACACATACACTGTGATGAGTTTCGAGTTTCCAGTGGAGTTCTACTACATTCGAGAAAGTTTTTTCTGTTGTCTATTGGGATCACTTTGTGCCCAGAAATTGTGCTCATGCTCTGGATGAGGACCGAGTCCTAGATGTGAAGAGGAGTGAAAACCAAAGTTCTTATGCTCGGACCTGTAATTTCCACAGAGCTTTCACCTTCTAGGCCTGCACTTGTAGTGATCTTTTGCGACTACACTTCGTTATTTCATGTAACAAAGTTTTTTGCCTCAAAAGGATGCTCTAATGAAGCTTCCCACTGCAGGTCTTGTACACAATCAACCTTAGACTTTAATGCTCAGATTTGGAGAAACGAAAACCAATTTTAATGGATCTTTTGGAACTGAAGTAAACCTCACCCGAAAAATTCAATGTGAAAAGGCCTACTATTGATCTGAGCTTGTAGTAATTTTCTCAGCAAAGGTGTTCTATATTAGGATCCGGAGTCTACAATGAAGAGTCTGTAGCTGTGATTAAAAATACCCAGACGAACCCCATAACTCAAAGAAAAGAAAATAACCCTCGCTGCTTCAAAGGTAACTGTCTCAATGTGTGCTCAATCACAAATAACCCTCTATTTCATTCGATTCAAACACATATTGATAGTAAATTCAAATTTCTTTACACACGTAAAGTCTCACAGATTCACTATGTACACAATTCAGAGTAAGTCCTTCATAAACAGACATGAAATTAAATAAAAAGAAAACCTCTTGGTTCATGGCCAGATTTTCAATTCAATGGCCTTTCTTTTTCCCGTAGGCTTACAAACATTTTTTTTTTTCCTCTGCCCTCTAATCTCCCCTGATCTATTCTACCAAAAGGATGTCATACCTTAGTCATACCTAACTACTTCTTTCCACGCAAGAAAGAATTAGTTATTCAGTTATAACTCAACATTCAACTAAACTAGACCACTTTTAACTACCTACCCTTACTGAAATTAACACAAATTTAACGCCTAAGTCTCCCTCAAGTCTTACATTTAGCCACAACATGTGACCACCCCGTCACATTTCTGGCCCAAGTCTAGATGCTCCTGCATCAGACTCTCACGCTTGAAAACATTCATGATCTCCTGATCATGTGCTTTCAAGAAGGAATGAAGAAAAATTCCTCTTGGATCCCAGACTTTGTCCTGGAGTTGCCCATATGCTCTGCTCCTCCGTTTAGGAGGCATGTTAGCTACTTCCTGCTTCATCTTCCTTCACTGGTCACCATCAAAGTTGCAAACCTCTTGAAGCTTGTAAGCTTTAGAATCTACAACTTTTGCCTCTGCAAGCAAATTTCCTGCTTCCTCGGTATCTTCAACCTCAGGTGTTGCAGACCATTCCTCCCTGGCAGAGGTAGCAACTAATCTAAGTCTCTCACATCTTGCCATTGCTGCATCCCTTTCCTTTGAAATAATGAGATTTTCAGCCTCGTGCAACGCAGTAACTTGGCCTTTTATTTCTTCCTCCAGTTTCTGCAAATCTGACAAAGCCCTCTCCATTTTATGGCTGACATTATCCTTCTCCAAGCTCAATGCCTTTGCCTCAGCAGCAACCTCGCCAGCTTCCTTGAAATTTCTTGCTGTAGTTGCCACCTTCTTTTCGACTTCCAGCTCTGGACCCCTTTTATCAATGAACAACAGTTTTTGTTTCATGGAAGTGATCTCTTGATTGAGGTTAGCTTTGGCAGATGAAAGCTCCTGAAGAAATGACCTTACAGCTGCAACCTGCTGCCTCAACCCTCGGGTTTTTTGTGAAATTTGTTCCTCCTTCTTGGCCATTTTCACCTTATTTTCTCTGGATTGCAAAAATGATGAAACTATCAATTTCGTCAAATCCACCAACTCCTGAAGTACGCTTTCCTCATCCCCAGCATTGTCAACAAATCGAACGAGGTTTACCCTCTTTTGGTCCACTGAGGTAATCGACTGATCGACTTCCATTTTCTTCATGGAAATAATTTCAGAGTTAGTCTGGAGTTGGTCTAATACACACTGTAGTTCTTCAGACTTTCCTTTTGTTCCTATAAGATTTTCTTCAAACTTGGACACTCTATCAGAAATCCTTTTTTTCACACTTTGAGTTTGCATATCACTTTCTGATATCTCTTCTTCGTTAGCTTTAACCAAGGCGAGCAGATGTTGCAGCTCTTGCATCAATGTTTCTCGAGTATTAAAAAGGATTTTTTCCTCTCCCATGTCCTCCCTAACACAATCATTAATTGATTTTCTGAGTTTTGCATCTGCATCTTCAATTATCTTCGATTCAATATTAGTTTCCAATTTCTTCCGCTCCAAATCTTCTTTCTCTAGTTGCCACTTTTCTATTTCGTTGGCAACAGTGTTTTCTGCCTCTTTAATGAGAGTATCTACAGTTTCTATAACCTCCTCAAATATGTTAAAAAGGTCATAATACTGACCATGGATGTCATCACAAACATTGAATTGCTTTCCATTCAGAGAAATCACCTCCAGTAAATCCTTTGCTTGCAATACCATTTGAAATGCACACCTTCTGCGTATGTTTTCCAGATCCTTGAAGTCTTCCATCACCTTCTTTATAAATTACAATGTTTTATTTCTCCTTATATTCCATGCTTTGAATCCCCCACCAATGTTATTTGTCTGCGTGGACATAAGGAATATCATGTTCTGTTGACCCTACAGGACTGACATTTATGCCCTGCTTATCAGTCTTATGCTTGTTTTTTACATTTCTGTTTTTTTTTTTTTTTTGCGACAACAAAAGCACCATCATTACCACTAGAAGAAATTGGAATGCTTAACGGCATACTCGTTTCAAACTTAGAGCTACCTGACATGTGGAGCCCATCATTTTCAATAACCAACTCCACAGAATTTTCTTCTTGAAAACAAATTCTGGGGCGAACCCAAATCCGGTTTCCCCAATAAAACCACCTTCAGGTTTGTGGGTTAGCGGCCTATAAGGTCACTTCTCAATATCCTCTTCTTATCTTTACTGGCGCCATGCTTGCTATCAGTGCAACAGGGGTTTTCTCCCAAACTGCCACGCCGGTTCCTCAACAACTTGTCTCCTTTTCTAGTCTTCAATCCCACTTTGTGTGACCTCTTGACTCTTTTTTTCAGTCTTGGCCTCCATCGTCTTCACTGTCAAGTAGACTGTGGTGCTCTTCTCGAACTTTTATTCTTCGTTCATTTGACTGCTCGACTGAGTCAATGTTTCTCAGCACCGACAACAATACCTGCATTCACCAATAAATTGTTAGTTTTA